>OY982543.1:2375000-2975000 GCA_963859965.1 Ceramica pisi
GAGTTTTCTGCTCTGATTTCTGTGATTATTTTTTAGTTCAATGCAGAATACTTCCTAATAAAATTGGTACCGAAAAAAAAATATTCAGTTTGGCTAAGCTGTTTTTATTGTATGAGCAGTACATGCTTACTTGTACTAAAAGTATATAAAACTTTTTTTTTAAATAACCGACTTCCAAATAAAAGCACTACAAACTTTAAAATAACTTTTCGGTGTCAATAAAAAAAAACAAAACTAAAAACACTTTTCGGTTGAAGAATTGACCGTTACGTACATTGATGTATGTTTGAGAACATGTTTGCAACAACAAACTTCAGTTTTGTCCTTCAATCTTACCTGCTATATTTTGCTTTTGTAAACTAGTTCCGTGGTCTGACTAGCACTTGTCCGGTTTTTGCTACATTTTGCAAATGTTTATGTAGTTGAAGCAAAGCTATGGTTTCTACTTTACCACATTGTGCAGTAAAAAGTATCGCATCGCTTTGCTTCACCTTCACTATACGACAGACTTGACACATTTGGAATGTCTCAATGTGGCATGGAAATTTTATGTCAAATGATTGGATTTTTCGTCCCTTAATCAGCTCACAGAAGTCTTTTGTACCCTAGGAAAGTGTTCCATGGCCATTTGTCATGGATTGGGTAACTTGGGCATAAATGAGATGAGGGTGTGTGGGTCTCAACCACTGACTTATTTGGGCAGTAACAAGCTTTTGTCTGTCTCGCCCGGGTGAAATTCGAAAACCCTCGAAAACATTAAATTTTAGTAGTTCACCAGATAGTATTATCGGATAACATTATAAGGCGCCAAAAATCAGCCATCTTAATTTTTATACTATACCCAGTGTCA
Organism: Ceramica pisi; assembly: GCA_963859965.1. NCBI lineage: Eukaryota > Metazoa > Arthropoda > Insecta > Lepidoptera > Noctuidae > Ceramica > Ceramica pisi. The sequence continues at coordinate 2,375,851 of OY982543.1, forward strand.
CCCTCACAATCAAGACGAATCTAACGACACCCCTCAAGCTAACACACGCCAATCAAGCCGTTTAGGCTACAGAGCGTTTCAAAGAAATATACATTCATACACTCGAAAAACTTTTTATTTTTAAAAAGTTTTTTATTTTTCACTTTTTAGTGGTACCCCACACCTAACAACACCACTGCAAAATCGCAGAAAAGCAAAATACGCAATTTCGATTACTTGGATGACATAAAACTATCATCCAAGTAGACGAATTCCAGCTAATTCGATTTAAAATCCAAATTTCATAACCGATTTTCATAAAATTTAAATGGGACCAATCTGCAAGTATATCCTTTCAGATAAAACAAGAATTTTTCAAATCGGTTCATAATTGTCGGAGTTATGAGGTAACAAACATAAAAAAAACACAACCGAATTGATAACCTCCTCCTTTTTGAGAAGTCGGTTACAAACATTTTTTTTTTACTTTTGATAGGCACGCGTTTGACCACTATCTCACCTGATGGTAAGCGATGATGCGGTCTAAGATGGAGCACGCTTGCCTAGAAGTAACCTATTCACTCTTGACTTAAAGACTCCCAGGTTGTAGCTATCAGGAAACACAGACTCCGGCAGGGAATTCCACTCCATTGCTGTACGCGCAATAAATGTGTTCCCAAAACGCTTTGTGCGTGTGTTCGGGATGTCCACCATGTACCGGTGGCGTATCGCCGTTCGTCTTGTGGTCCGATGATGGAACATAACCTCCTTCTGGCGCAGTCGGGTAAATAAGTGGCAAACTTTATCTGTTAGTAACGACATCTACACTCGTCATGCTTATCTTATATCCTTGGATCAGGGGTGCTTACACTGATGGCTTCGGCGGTCGACTTGCATAACTCAATCTTGGTAAGCTCCAGCTGTCCGTCTGTCTGTCAGCGGACTGTATCTCAAGAACTGTAGGATAGAGGTAGACATTGACATTTTTACAGAGTGTGTATTTCTATAGTTGCTATAACAAAAAATAAAATTCAGCTACACTAAATCCTACCACGAAGTACAAAATTCAATAAAATATGTTTGTCTATGCACAAGTTTTGTTACAAGGTGTAACAAAATCATAATGTGTCCTGCCATAATAATAAGCTGACAAATACTTACTTGAATAGTAGGTTCACTTGTAAAAATATACAACCTGCAAATCTATCCTTCTGCCTTTTCAATCCATCCAAAGTTGGTTTTTAAAACATCTATTTCAGTAATGAGGGATAAAACAATGTATTACTATATATATCTCATGGCTCTCAACGATAGGAAATGACTTGTTTTAAGTGTTCACCTAATTACCTACGCGTACATATAATTTATTAATTTCAGGCTAGCTTATTGAGACCACAGTTTTTTTTTTTTTTAAATAGGACTAGCTGTCTCCCGCAGCTTCGCTCCCGTCAACAGACAACTTTGTTTTTTTTTACATAAAAGCCTTCAAACACAACAAAAAAAGAATTAGCGAAATCGGTTCAGCTGTTCTCGAGATTTGCGCTTAGCAACACTTTCAGCGACTCATTTTATATTATAGATACACAATTAAAACATTTGTTTATCCTCACGTTCCGATCACCTTGCAGCAATAACACCAAAGAAACAGAAATCAAGTGTCTGGTGCTTTTCAATACCCTGTGCGCGATGGAGCACTGGACATCGAATGGACGGCGGCGGATCACAGTACCTCATCGAAGCACACATTTTGTGATTCGATGAGTTTTTGATGTCGGTGAATGAGTAATCCCTTTTTAACAATTTTATATTGTTGATAATTTTCTCGATCGACACCGACAGTTTTTGGGATCGACAAGTCAATCTCAATGGACTGATTGAGCACCCCTGCCTCAGATGTAAGGCTATGAAGCCGGTCGGTATTCGGTACGCCTACCTTCTCAATATCGCTACCTCGCTTGCCTTCGTTGCTGCTTCGGCCTCCATTACAAGCTGAAGCGATTTATTATTTTTGTGATGGGATTACATGTTTCACCTTGTAATTTGTTTGCACGTAGAGCCTGCGACAAAGAAATATTGTCACAGAACTGCCAGTAAAACGAATAAAAATACCAAACTGATTTGCGATTGTGGATGAAATCCAGGTATCCTCACGAGGTTTTTGGTTCTTTATTTTTTTTCACCGAAGTTTATGATGTCCTAGATAATACTTACTATTATTACCATTTTTTACAATTTACGTATCTATATGTATACAATGTGCCATTTTAGCTGTCTTACAAATGCGGCTTACTTAGTACCCAAGAAAAACTACCTCTAGACGACTTTTTTTTTTATTTTGATAATTCATTCTTTTTATCGGTACAATAAAAATAAATAATGCATGGACTGCCGTGTATATTAACGTGTATATTACGAATTCATAAAATGGAAACTGGCTGACTAACATATGAACGAACAACCGAAACTATACAGCTCAAGGCTTCCTTTTATGATAAATGTGAATCTCGTTATCGCACTTTCTTTCACTCGCACACATACTTCTCTTTCTTCCATCCGCTATACTTTAAAATTGTACGAGATTTTATAAAAAAACTTTTTACAAAAAAATACAACCGACTTCCAAAAAAAAACACTACAAAGTAAAAAATAACTTTAACTTCGGAACTCGGTGTTTTTGTTAGTTTGTTCGTATTTTGACACCGACTTCCGAAGTTATTTTTTACTTTGTAGTGTTTTTTTTTTGAAGTCGGTTGTATTTTTTTGTAAAAAGTTATTTATTTTTCACTTTTTAGTGGTACCCCACACCTAACAAAACCACTGCAAAATCGATACCATACGATTTTAGAAAGTTCCCCTCGACTTCTCTTTGATGCCATCATCAGATCCTGGTTTCCTTATCATGGGACTATTTGGGAAGAATAATTTTTAAAATCGGTTGGCAAGCGACGGAGTTATGCCCGAACAAACATTAAAAAAAAAAAATACAAACATGCGAATTGAGAACCTCCTCCTTTTTGGAAAGTCGGTTAAAAAGGGATTTATGGAAATTCAGCTTTTCAGAAGGTAAAAAGCGGGAAAAATTGGTTTTTCTAATTCTACGACGAAGTTGCGGGCGAAGAGCATCATATTAAAAAGAAAATCCTAAACTACATTCGACCCTAACATAACAATCGAAGTAAAGTCAGGCAGCAGATGATCTAAGAACTTCGTTCGAGTTTTTTTAAGTAAACGTTCGTTTTGTCAAATTGTATGAAAAAAGGTTTTCCGTTGTCATCAGACTGCGCTTATTAAGTTTCTTACAAATTGAAATTTATGTTAACGCGATCGAGAACGTAAAAAAGTAGCACTAAGGCCACTGGTGGTATTTGCTCCAAATCGCTTCCGCCCATGCCCTACGCCGCAGCCTAAAGACGGCGAACGAACAGCGGATATGAGGTAGGAGCGGATATTGCACAGACACTCGCAGGTACATTGGGTAACAGTGTAAACTATCCGCATTTGCTTATAAATGTTGTTTGCCGAACATACACCGCCCGAAGTAAACACTTATATTACAAAGGTTTTTTCACCCGATTGTACCTATTTCTAGGATCTGAAGATATTGTTAATGTTCAGATCATAACTGTTTTATTTGTAATTATTAAAGATCAGATAATTTATTTCTTTTTTTTCATCTTACTTTTTTTATTTTTTATTTATAACATTAATAAAATAATTACAGACAACTATTCAACAAAATTCAAATACCCTTACGAAAATCTCAACACAGCTTATTAAAGTGCCAATTTTATTAATTTTAAAGCAACGTTCACAATAGGGAATATGCATGCGATTTTCTTATTAGCTCTAGTAAACAATCATGAAATTATTTTTTAAATACCTTCATCATTTATTAAGCTATAAAGCTTCAAAGACTACAGTTAGAAAGAGAAGTCCGATACGTACTGTGACGTCAAATTACACGACGACTATACAGCTGCCATAGAAAACAGCGTTTTTGCGAGAGGGACAGATATATTTGTTTAAAATAATTGTATCTCGTTCGTTTTTCGAGCAATTTAGATTCTAATTTCACAGTTTTAGATAAACTGTTCAGATCATAAATACTTTTTTCATGCATATTATTCCCTATTGCGTGACATTCGCAGTCTATGGACTTTGAGGCTTTTTTGACAGATTGCGACTGAGATGCGAATGCGAACGTTGCTTAAAAAGTAGTAGATGTGGCACTATTTTTTATACATAGTGGAGAAATTCTTGGCCCAAATCTCACCTGATGGAAAGTGATGATTAGGCCGAAGATGGAAGCGAGGTTCACCCGGAATCCTCTTACACAGAGTAACTGGCTATCATACCTCTAACTGCCGGAACACAACAATGCTGTTAACATAGTTGTTATGGCGACAGACTCAGACATGATGGTGGTAGCTTGCCAGGCGGACTTAGAACAAGTCCTACCACCAACCAAACCGAGCAAAAAATTTGCCTCCGCTGGGAATCGAACCCGGGACCTCTGGGTCTGAATCAGGTGGTATAACCACTAGACCACGGAGGCGGTTATGATTGCAATACAGCTCAAAGATTTTTTTTTACAATAAGACTAAAAAAATACTTGTGTTTTCTAATAAAGTACACTTAAACTTATCTACATTACTCATCTTTAGATTTATCTCAAAGCTAGGGGTCTGCTCTTAAAACCGCCGCACACAAGATAATCTCCCCACGCCAGCCACGAACAAAACCCCCTTATAAAAAACTGTTTAATAAAACACTATCCCCGTAACCTATCAACGCTGTATTCTAACGAGAGAGAAAACCGGCACCTTTACTTTTACAACACCCACTAAAACTTTTTTATGGCTGGCAACACTCGTAAAAGGTATAAATAAAATATAGCCGCTGGCAACATTGACAGCGGGTGAGCGCGGGAAACGTAATAATTTCCACGTTTTGGCGACTCGAGTTGTGGGCTCTTTTCGATTATAATTTATAGCCCTGAATGAGGGCTGGGTTCCGTATCAGGGACACTTTCCCGTGTATAATGCCATAAATACTATCGTAAAATTGTTTGCTTGCTCCGAAACTGTAATCTGATCACGTCCGATCGCCAGTAATAGCGAAATGTACGAATTTACCATGAATTTACTCATTTAATTATATATTATATTGTGTGTTGGGCTTTTACGGGTGAGAAAAAGGCCATGTTAATTGATACTCTGGAATATGCTACCCCTTGACATCAAGAAGTCTGAGTCAAAATTTTCTTTTAAGGTTAAACTCCGAAAACACTACTTAAAAGCCTGTCATTCGTAGTTTGGTCTCGTCATAATTATTGTAAGTTCTCTTAATCAGAAAATATCAATATCAATAGATCATGTGTATATATGTATGTTATTAGTATATATTATGTTATTATATTATTTGTGTAATGTATTGTATTGAAAAGATTAAATTTAAATGTTTGTGTTTTTTATTGTTTGTTGTTGTACACCTACCACAATGTAGTATTTTTAACCCAAAGGTTGACTGGTAGAGAATGCATTGTTGCATTAAGTCCGCCCATGTAACACTGTTGTACATAAAGTTTAAATAAATAAATAACGAATTGTATTTAAGATTTTTAGAAATCATTGTTATACCTATTGTATTAATGAAATTATTTACTTTTACTTGACGTTATCTTTTTTCCCACAGCGATGCAATATTTACTGCCATTGTAAAAGTTCTGGAGATAAACAAACCTTTCCAACGACATATTGCTTAACGTTATTGGTAATCAGGCTGGGCTCCATAGATTCTTGCCGGTCCTCCTTTAACTTTGACAAGATGTCCGACGATCAACCTGATATTATTCCAATAAATTGAAAAGGACGGGACTCGCTACCGTATTTTCCGCACAAGTGCGAAAAATGATTAAATGCGAGCATTAAAGCGGTGGGGTGGGAGCCACTTTTAGAATAAGTTTAAAAATATATTTATTTATTTTGCAGCAGAATTAATGCCATACGTGGTGGCTCATTAATTCTAGTAGGTAACAAGCTTAAATTTAAAGAACGTACCTACGGATATTGTAAGCCAGTCTGTTGAGCGAACAATTGAGATTGTTTCTTCATTGCCATTGGGTTCAACCAGGAAAATCATAAGTCTGTTCCAGTCCTACAATCTTGTAAACTTATTTTTTGAGCCTACAAGAATAACTTTACTAGTGCCACATGCATAGATAATATGTATTTATACATAAATGTTGAACCAAGTTACAAAAAAAATATAAATTTACTAGATCGGGCCGATTCTACTAAGTTTTAAACAACTTTCACATTCGCATGTCAATCGCAAACTGTCAAAAAAGCCTTAATTTTCATACATTTTTGACAGATTGCGATTGAGATGCGAATGTGAAAATTAGTAGAATTGGCTCTGATCATAGCGGGCAAATGATTACTTTCCCAAATCAAAACAATAAAGTGGCTAAAAAGTATTATCACTGTTAACCCTAAATCTGTAAGTCGTTTGGAAACTTTCAAAGCTAAAATCATTAATAATTTACCAGTTTTGACTACCCTAGGTAATCCTCATAAAGCTTAAAGCAATTTAAATCCACTTTTATACCTAAGACCATCACGGTTAGCAGTAGTGTGTCTTACAGTGAAAGAGGGCTACGGTAGGTATTCATAAAACTAGAACCCGGCTCTACGAGTTGTATGATGAAAGAGCCCATGTAAATACGGTAGAATATAAGTCATATGTAAAAAATTATTCAAAGTTTCTTTTATAAAAGTTTGTTGCATTGCAAAGTCGCGTTATTTGAGTAATAAGATTAAAAATGGTAATAATTATAATCAAAACAGCTTGGAGTATTATTAATAGTGAAACAGCAAGGTCTACAAATCGTTGTAGTGGCTACAATCAGTAGTGCGATTCACTAAGGCAGAACATCTTTACAACCACGAAATCATCGTTGAAACATCTGTTAAATATATGCCACATCAGATGTTTCAACGATGATTTCTTGGTTGTAAAGATGTTCTGCCTTAGTGAATCGCACTACTGGTAATTAATGACCTTGTAATCAATTCCGACTCCCAGGTTGCTGCCGCTTATGAAAACTTTTTTTCAGAGATTCCAAAATTAACTACAAAATCTCTCTCTCATCACCCACTGCTGCAGACTCTCTGCTTAAAGAAAATGTTAAAGCTTGCGATTCTGAATTTAATTTCCAACATGTCACTGGTTCAGATACTGTGTGCTTATAAAGGGTAAAGAGTTGAGTCCTGAAGATACTACTGTGTTCTTAGGCATAACTTTAGATGCTAAGCTTCAGTGGGGCCCACATTCTGACAAGTTATCTAAAAATTTGGGGGCCGAGTCACCCGCGTCCGTAGGAGAATACCCTTCAACGAATCCCTACACGTGGTCCCCGGGTGGTGCTAAACAGGTGACACTATCCGCCTCCGTGGTCTAGTGGTTATACCACCTGATTCAGACCCAGAGGTCCCGGGTTCGATTCCCAGCGGGGGCAAATTTTTTGTTCGGTTTGGTTGGTGGTAGGACTTGTTATAAGTCCGCCTGGCAAGCTACCACCATCATGTCTAAGTCTGTCGCCATAACAACAATGTTAACAGCATTGTTGTGTTCCGGCAGTGAGAGGTATGATAGCCAGTTCCTCTGTGTAAGAGGATTCCGGGTGAAACTCGCTTCCATCTTCGGCCTAATCATCACTTTCCATCAGGTGAGATTTGGGCCAAGAGTTTCCCCGTTTTGAATAAAAAAAAAAAATAAAAAAAATACTTAGCTCTGCTGCGTACGCTGTCAGGAAAAATCGAAATTTAACTGATTTAGGGACAGCCCGTTTAGTTTACTTTAGTTATTTCCATAGTGTTATGTCGTATGGTATTCTATTATGGGGGAATGCTGCCGATATCCAGACAATTTTCGTTTTGCAGAAAAGAGCTATTCGTTCAATCTATATCTATACTAATATTATAAAGCAGAAGAGTTTGTTTGTTTGTTTGTTTGTTTGATTGTTTGTTTGGTTGAACGCGCTAATCTCAGGAACTACTGGTCCGATTTGAAAAGTTCTTTCAGTGTTAGATAGCCCATTTATCGAGGAAGGTTATAGGCTATATATCGTCACGCTAAGAAAAATAGGAGCGGAGCAGTAATGGAAAATGTGAGGCAGACGAAGTTGCGCGGGTCAGCTAGTTTAAAAATAAAGTCCTAGACACTCCCTCAAATATAATAATATAAACAAAATGACTGTTCCTGTTGCGGTTTGAGTGCTTTGTACGGCTTACCCAAATGTCCTTTCTTTGGTATTGTTCGTCAGAACGTTGAGGTCCTAAGTAGATCAGAGTTGAGCTACACGACTACTGACAAATGCTTGCACTGACTACTGCGTGATTCTTCCTTCTGAAAACCATCTCAGACACTAATCCACATGGTGCTTAAATAAGCACTAGCGAAGTATTGTAAGTGTGAGGACTATGTAGGTCGTTATTTTTTAAGATTAATTTCATGGCTGTCTGGTGGTTTGAGTACATTTTGTGGCCTACCCAAATGTCCTTACTTTGGTATTGTTCGTCGGATCATTGAGCTTCTCAAAGGTCTGAGTCGAGCTTTTTTTTATGCAAAACGGGGAAACTCTTGGCCCAAATCTCACCTGATGGAAAGTGATGATTAGGCCAAAGATGGAAGCGAGTTTCACCCGGAATCCTCTTACACAGAGGAACTGGCTATCATACCTCTACCTGCCGGAACACAACAATGCTGTTAACATTGTTGTTATGGCGACAGACTTAGACATGATGGTGGTAGCTTGCCAGGCGGACTTAGAACAAGTCCTACCACCAACCAAACCGAGCAAAAAATTTGGGTCTGAATTAGGTGGTTTAACCACTAGACCACGGAGGCGGTTAGTGTCACCTGTTTAGCACCACCCGGGGACCACGTGTAGGGATTCGCTGAAGGGTATTCTCCTACGGACGCGGGTGACTCGGCCACCAAAATGAAATGAGCTGCATGATAACTGACAAATGCTGCTTGCACTGTCTGGACAGGTCCACTCAAACCTGCGTGGTACTTTCCTCAAAAGGCACCACAGACTTAAACCTACATGGTCTTCATATATTATTCATGTTTGTCTGGAATTTGAAAGAGACTATGACCTCTGAGTTTGTTTAGGTGTTTCTCCTCAGGGTAGTCAGCTAGGAAACATCGGCCTCATCTAGAATAATATGACCAAAACAGATTGAAGAGTAAAAGTGTTATTTACAACCTACTTACAGAATAAACATCATTTATTTATCATTTTTAACGCACAGAGCATATAGAACCGATACGTTCACCGTACCAGAAATAATTTAGAAACAGCGTGGCGTTCTTTAAAAAGCGGAGTAAGTAAGCCAGGCTATAATAAGGAAAGGAACCCTTTCGCTAAAAGCTCGGGGTCGTTTCGGCCCTTTTCCATTGGTGTACCTCATAAACGATGGGCCGAGTCAATTTTCCAAGTAAAATAAAGGTACGTACGGCTTGTTTTCGCTTTTGCCACTCGAACGAAATTAAGAAGAAAATCGTGGGAGTGTATATTGAATAACAAAAAGGTTTTGTATGCATGTTTTTTTTTTGTAAATGTTTCAGTCGCAAGGCGTGTTATTTTTAAAGTAGGAAGTAATAATTTACAACGTCTAATAGCATAAACGTATTTTTTTCGTTTTTAGTGTTCCGTAACTCTAAAGGAAAAAACGGAACCCTTCTAGGATCAATTTGTTGTCCATCCGTCTGTCTGACAATACCTTTTATTTCGGGAACGCGTGGAAGTATCGAGTTATAATTAAAACGATATACTCAGATCTGCAGTCCCTTGAAGCTGCGAAAAAATCACACTTCTAAGTCAATGTAAAAACGTATATTTGGACAGTTTCAAGGGAATCATAATTTATAGAGTATTTTCCGTTGACCTAAAACTGGTCGTGTCATAGTACAAGTATAGGGAAAGGTCTGAAAACTAAACATTTGTAATTACATCATAAAAAAAATCTAGTAATATTTTGTACCTACTTTGTACAGAATCGTGGTGAGCGAGTCCGATTCGCCCTTGACCCTTTCTTTTACTATTGATGGGTATACCTTTGACCACTATCTCACCTGATGGTAAGCGATGATACGATCTAAGATGGAGCAGGCCCTAGAAGCAGGTAACCTATTCACTCTTGACGTAGCAATTCTGAATAGTGGTCATTATACTCATAGTTATGAACGGCTTTTACTATGGCAATGGTTCTTGATGCTACCAGGGACCATTCGGGGTCCACGGACCACCTGGGTCCCTGGTACGGATGGTCCCTGGTAGCATCTGAAGTGGTCCCTGATACATCGTGAAACCTTCCTAAAATCCAAGATTTTCGCACAGCTGAATAAATACCTTAGATGTTTAGAGCACAAAGGAAATATTTCAGCAACGACTCGCGTTTATAATCCAGTATCGCTGAACCGGGTTCAGAAGTCAGTGATGAGAAAGGCGTAAAATATCCATGACCTCCAATAAGTTTGGTGGTCCATAGTAAGACAGAAATTTCGTCAAACGGTCCCTTATAACTAAAAGGTTTAGAACTACTGTAATGTTTTGAAATGTGTTGATGCTGCGAATTCCATGGACTGCGCGCCAGACCAACTTGTCCATTCTTGAAGAGCTCCAAAACCCACAAGGCTATCCGCTGTTTGTTTCCAGCGAATTCTTAAATATTTTGGATATATCGCTCGTAGACAACCTGACAGCCTCGAGAAGCTTATGGTAGTTGACCAAGTAGAAGGGAAAAGACCACACGATCGTGCTCACCTACCCGTTGTTCAGACCGAATAAAGACGCTTACTGGCCTATCAATACCTGAAGCTTAAAGACCGCCGAGGACAGAAAAACGTGGAAGAGCATAGGGCACCGAGTGATCAATACCTCAGACTAGACACCTTCAACAATGAAGACAACGACTAAGAAGTGAAGAAGTCGAAGTACTCCTTCACATCAATGCCATCCGATACGTGCCCAGAAGACTTGCAGCCCAACAATTTTTTAGAAACATCCCCTAGTCCATCCTACTCCATTATTGCAACAAATAAAATGGGTATAGGTACCTAGTAGGTACTTAGCCTACGGACGCGAAGGCAGCGGGCATGGAGCGAGCGTTTCAATGCATAGGTAGATTTATATGGCACTGACTTCTAAGGCAGCGACGCGGGGAGCAGCGTACGAACGATGCGCGAAAAAAATGTTGTCGTCGCTGTTTAGACATTTCGTTCGCGAACAAAGACACTAATTCCTCTTTACACAACAGTACGCCGCTCTAGCGCTAAGTGATCTGCCTGCTGACTTCGAGACCGGGTCTGCATTGGCATGCAGCTCCCCGCGCCGCCGCCACCGCCACTTCACGCTGACATCGTGTCCGCAGCCTAACAGCGGGGATTCTTCGCAGATTTCTTTTCAACTTTAAATCGAGCGTTAATTAGTTGGCGTGAGGACTTTGTGCCGTTTTTTGCTCGAGCCCAGTGGTTCACGTAATCAATTAAACTTCTTTTTAATCTCAACTCAACGGTAGTCGCGATCGCCCGAGCGCAGCCATTTTGACTTTAAAAAGTTTTGGTTTGACAAACTGATTTTTTCTCCAGTTTCGTAGTTGTGAGCACATACATGCAAGAGGCGTGGATTTCTTTTATTACTATTGATAGACTCTTACGCTTGTCTAGAAGTAACTGATTCACTCTTGACTTGAAGACTTTCAGGTTGCCGCTCTCAGTAAACACAGGCTCTGGCAGGGAATTTAATTTAGAACTTAGTTGTACGCACAATTTAAAGTATTCATAAACGTTTTGTGCCTTTTTTGTTGATTTAACTTTTGTTGATTTTTCTTCTCCGCTACCGGCCCTCCGCTGCTTGCACTTTGCCCTTGTTTCTGGTGCCACAAACTGCCGTCTCGGGTGATGCTGCTTTAGCGCCAAGGACTCAGCCACCCACGTCATTCTGGAATGCGAGGTCATGCCTCCTCAACGCGTAATTCCTAAAACAGTGAGGTTGCTCGCGTAGCCTGTGAAGACCCCAAGAATAATCCTGTCAGGGTTGTTCGAAAACGTTACCGTGGCCATGGAACACAAAGGATGTTTTGAAGGAACATGGCTGAGTTAACCAGTGAGCAATGGAATGCAGCATTTCAGGAGTTCGATTAACCGATTAACGGTACGCATCAGGAACACAGTGCTGCTATCAAAAAAAAAGGTCACTCAAAAACTCAAAAGCCAAATTAAAGTGGGGTTCGGCCGAACAAGTCTACCTCGTGTCTAACCGTTCATGTGCTAAAACCAACCACAATGGACCCACGTTCCAGAAAAATGCCCGATGACATTGCGGCAGACCCAGGCGAAGATGGTAGGACGAGCTTGACGCCTATCTTCCCAATTTTTCATGTGTATAATTGTATTTTATGTTTTTCTTTTTTTGGTATGCGTCATACTGGCCGCAAATAAACTCTTTGTCTTTCTTCTTTCTTTCTTTCTATCGGCAAGATATGTCCACACTTTCCCAAACCCGGGAAGACCAGAAGGAGAAAGGGGACTTTGCGCAGTGGGACACAACAGGCTCAAAATAATGTAAAAAAAAACAAAACGGGTGGGTTTAAGACTGTAAAAAAGAAGTCGAGAAAAGTCATTTGATGATCTCCTATACAAAAAAAGACCAGGATCGCCCAACACAACGGCGGGAGTGGAATTCTAAGTGCGGAAAATTGAGTTCCTTATCCATCAATCGTTCTCTGGCTCGCCACCAGGTTTGTTGCACCACCAAGAATTCCACGATTACTAAATGATAAGTACCGTGATCACTGAAAGATGCTGCCATCTTCGACCCAAAGGTAATTTTCTCCAAAAGCACCCGTAATTTCTCATTATAACAATATAAACTAACACACACAACAACAACAACAACAACAACAACAACAACAACACAACAACAACAACAACATTATGACCCTGTCTGCAGCTGTTTCAAATCCTTATTACAATAATATGGAAGCTGCAAACGTGTCTCTTTAATCCACGTTGAGGCGGACGGACGGACATACAGCACAATTTGTGTATTATTAGAGTAGCAGGAGGATTACAGGGAGTTTCCTTCAAGAGGGGGGTACAGTTGCTGTGGGGCAAGTTGACGCCTTAAGCGGGGGGGCGAGTTAAATTTTGCGAGCACATTCGCAAGAAATTGGCAGTAGTATCATCACAGCGCTAATGTTTCCCAATAGGCTTGCGTCCTGAAAAAATCTAATTAGTCCGTCAGTTAGATTATCAAAAAATATTTGACCCGTGTTTTTTCTTTGGAACCAAAATTGACGAAGTTACGACGCTTTTCAAATTCTCAATACGTCACACCTTCGCATAATTTTTAGTGAGTCGTGACGTCACGAGCCCCCACTCCCTAGTTTTGATGCGTTTTACCTTTGTCAATATTAATTGATTTACAAAACCAAAAAATAAGTGTCCATTATTTTTCAATACCACTCTAACTGACGGACTGAATAGTTTTGCAATTTGTGGATGATGGTATCTAGCCTATTGTCCCTTTGTACTGAGTTTATTCGTATGTTTATTTTACATTACAATTCTATTATATAACACGAATACTATATAAAACTATACATACCTCCTGACTGATGTGATATGTATTCTGTTTAAATGTTTGTATAATAAATATCAATCGCGTTTCTGTTCACCATATTGCACCTACAGCTATTTGTCTCTACATCTCCCAAAGGTTGACTGGCAGAGAATGCCTATGGCATTAAGTCCGCTTTTGTACATTTGTGCTTAAAGTATTAAATAAATTTTAATTATACCAGTTTCTACCAGCGGCATCGTACGTGTAAATGTCGGAAGCAAGCAAGAAATCGGAAGAACGAGCTGTGCACACATATGCTATAACAAACTATAATCTATCTCTGTGCAAAATTTCATCCAGATCCATTCAGCTGTTCGGGTGTGATTGAGTAACAAACCTCCGTCCAAACTTTCACATTTAAAACAGAAGAAAGACTTATGATTGTTATACCTTCGTTTCAGAGTTCCGCGCCCGTAAGGCGAAATCCGCAACCAAGTTTGAAGCTCCTATATTTTATGCCTTTTTTACGATAAAAATCCTCGCTTCCATCTTCGGCCTAATCATCACTTTCCATCAGGTGAGATTTAGGCCAAGAGTTTCCCCGTTTTGTATAAAAAAAAAAAAAGAAAAAAAAAAAAAACTAAACAAAACAACAAGTTGCACTCGGGGAGTGCCAGCAGCAGTGAAAACTTGAACATTAACGTTGTGCATTTTTGAATCCGTCTTACGAATTTTCGATCAGGTCACATGTCCTGACGCGAGTTTACCATTTTATACCTATCCCAAGAAAAGTGCTCAACGCCGCTAAAGAAGTTTTCACTTCAAAAATTACATTGAATGGGAAACCCCCGACTTTAAAAGAGCGTCCGTGGAGTTTCTTGCACGTTCTTCTCCATAGAGATCTACGCTTTGGAACGTGCAAATAGCTTCATCTTTTTGGACCGACCGACCTTGACAATTCAAAAGTGCCTGTAAATGGTTTTAATTGAAATAAATGTTTCAGTCTTGAGTCTTGAGTCTTGTGCGCCGTATCCCGTTTCTTCTCGTTCTCATAGGAATTTCGGGAAATGGTCTACTCCCCAAGGATACCAGATCTACGACCAGCACTTTCGGATGTGTGATGTCTGTCAGTCTCTCGGGCGGTTTCTGAGGTACCTAATTTATCGCTCGTTTACCTGGACGTTAACGCTATTTATTATAACGCATTTGGTTGGATAGAGTTTAACGCACAATAAAAATAAAGTTTCTCAGATACTATAGACAGTCAGTCACCAGTACAGAAGAGTTTCAATATTTATTGATGAAACAAAAAACATAATAATTGAGATCTAACATAAAATAGACTTTGCTTCTCAATTTAAGTTCTCAAACTTATACATCGTCAAAATAGCACCTACTTCTGCATGAATGGAAAAACGAAAACCTCAAGCAGGTGGAAAATTTTGAGATCGTGACATGAATTTAAACAGTACTGAGGTACATGTGTCCTGCTGACCGATTTCGGTCATGGCGACCAAACTCAACGGAGACTAGCCATCGGTGCGGGACATATTACTACATACTAGCTGATGCCCAGAGAACCACTCTATCCATTGGTGAAAACTGCATTAAAATCGGTGCAGCAGATTCTGAGTTTATCGCGAACAGACAGACAGACGCGGTGGAGGACTTTCTTTTATAATATGTAGTATTTATAACAAATGTGTGCGCAAACACTGGTGCTTTCCCTGTTCCATCACTCTCATATTCCGATGGGACGGTGACCCGACACGACCGGAGAGAGATCAGGCGTAGGACCAACAGCCTAGGCAAGGTGGTACCAACGACCTAGTCACGGTGGTACCAACGTCCTAGGCACGATGGTATCAACGGCCTAGGCACGGGGGTACCAACGTCCTAGGCACGATGGTATCAACGGCCTAGGCACGGGGGTACCAACGTCCTAGGCACGATGGTATCAACGGCCTAGTCACGGTGGTACCAACGTCCTAGGCACGATGGTATCAACGGCCTAGGCACGGGGGTACCAACGTCCTAGGCACGGTGGTACCAACGGTCTAGGCACGATGGTATTAACGGCCTAGGCACGGCGGCCTAGGCACGGGGGTACCAACGGCCTAGACACGATGGCATCAATGGCCTAGGCACGGGGGTATCAACGGCCTAGGCACGGGGGTACCAACGTCCTAGGCCATGGTGGTACCAACGACCTAGGCACGGGGGTATCAACGGCCTAGGCGCGGTGGTACCAACGGCCTAGTCACGATGGTACCAACGGCCTAGTCACGGTGGTACCAACGGTCTAGGCATGGTGGTACCAACAGCCTAGGCACGGAGGTACCATCAGCCTAGGCACGGTGGTACCAACGGCCTAGTCACGGGGGTACCAACGGCTCAGATACAGGAGTACCAACGGCTTAGACACAGGAGTACCAACGGCCTAGGTACTGGGGTATCAATGGCCTAGTCACGGGGGTACCAACGGCTTAGACACTTGGGTACCAATGGCTTAGACACAGGAGTACCAACGGCCTAGGTACGGGGGTACCAACGACTTAGACACGGGGGTACCAACGGCTTAGACACAGGAGTACCAATGGCCTAGTCACGGGGGTACCAACGGCTTAGACACGGGGGTACCAACGGCTTAGACACAGGAGTACCAACGGCCTAGGTATGGGGGTACCAACGACTTAGACACGGGGGTACCAACGGCTTAGACACAGGAGTACCAACGGCCTAGGTACGGGGGTACCAATGGCCTAGTCACGGGGGTACCAACGGCTTAGACAAGGGGGTACCAACGGCTTAGACACAGGAGTACCAACGGCCTAGTCGCGGGGGTACCAACGACCTAGTCACGGGGGTACCAAGGGCCCAGGCACGGGGGTACAAACGGCCTAGGCCGTTGGTAAAAGAAATGGCAAAGAAATTCGTAACGCAAAAACCCAATAGCACTTTTTTTCCGACCTGGGAATTGAACCCAGGACTCCAAGCTCGGCAGTCGCGCTTGCTACCGCGAGACCAACGGACAAATATATATACTCTAATATACCCTAAAAATAACCCTGCCCCTGGTAAAAACGCTGTCGCTTGTAACTGGGGGCGAATTCAGAGCTTATACGAACTCTGCGGTAACCATTTCTGTGGTTTTTGTTCGGAGCAAATATGATTAGGTTCACTTACTGGATTACACTAATCTAGTCCCCACCGAGCATTTACAGAATATTTGATCATGTCATACTTATCGGGATAAGCAGAATAAGTGGTAAAACTAACTTTTCCACCGCGTTTGGGAATAGCGTTGATACTATCCAGATCCACTTAGCTTGTTATGACAGCGCTGGGGTCTACCGACACCCAAGTATGTGCCATTTTATTACCGAATGCTATACTGTCGAAATGCCAAAATATAGGAAACTACAACCTGGGAATCATTAAGTCAAGAGTGAATAGGTTACTTCTAGGCAGGCGTGACCGCATCGTCACTACCATCAGCTGAGATAGTGGTCAAATGCGTGCCGATCAAAAATAAAAATAAACTTGCTATCCCCCGCGTCTTCGCTGCCGTCAACTACAACTTTTTTTAATTTTTCCTTCATAAGCACCTTCTCCTGACAGTAACAAACGCAACAAAAAATGTATTAGGAAAATCGGTCCAGCCCTTCACGCGTGATGCGTTGACCAAGGGAAATAGGCATTTATTTTTATATATCTAGAAATAGATTAAACATTTGACATTTCGACAGCGGCGTTTATCAATCCCATTCGATAATAGCGAACAAAATGTCACTTGTCTAGAGCATTCCACGAACTCTTCCAGGCAACCTGGGATGGACATTAATAGGTAATCTGCATGAAAATAATATTAATCTATATATATAAAAGAAAGTCGTGTTAGTTACACTATTTATAACTCAAGAACGGCTGAATCGATTTAGCTGAAAATTGGTGGGGAGGTAGCTTAGAACCAGGAGACGGACATAGGATAGTTTTTATCCCAGAAATCCCACGGGAACGGGAAAATCCTACGGGAACGGGAACTATGCTGGTTAAACGGGAGCGAAGCCGCGGGGGACAGCTAGTTATCTATAAAGTTATCTAAAAATTTACAAAAAAATTATACTAAAAGTGAAAATAGAATCTAAATTACTCGAAAGACAAACAAGATATAATTATTTTAAACAAATATATTTGTCCCTTTCGCGAAAACGCTGTTTTCTTTGGCAGCTGAATAACCGTCATGGCGTTTGACGTCAAAGTTCATATCGTTAGAAAGAGAATTTCTAAATTGTAATCTTTAAGCTTTGAAGCTTTATAATTTAATCGCTGGTGAACGTGTTTAAAAAAAATTTCATGATTGTTTACTACAGGCAATAAGTAAATTATTTTATTTTATTAAAAAATCGCATGCATATTCCCTATTGCCTGGACATGAAACAGTTTGCTCCCTTGGGACTTTTGCCCAGGAGTGGGGAAGCACAGCCTAACAACAAACTAATAGAATAATATCCAGACTCATTTTACGCTCCTATTAAAAAGAAACTTTACGCCGCATCGCGAGGCGGGGCAGCCATTCGTTCGCAGTTTAAAAACTTCAAAATTGGGTGCTTTCTCGAGTCCGCGACGGCATCGCACAGTCGTCGCTAATTTCCCATGAGGCAAGTCACGGCGAGCCGCAAACTGCCGCGATAAACAACCCAGAGGCTGCAAGAATTAATAGGCCCTACTGTATATCTTTTTTTTTTATATTTGCTTACAAAGTTGCCTGACTTTCTAGGGAGGATGGCTGAAGGGGTGCTCTATCGTTCCTCTGTATGTAATCCACGAGTTCTAATTTTAAACATTTTGAGAAATTGTACGATTAAATCTGTTTATATTATTTTTGATGTGTCGAATTAGTA
The DNA here is from genome assembly GCA_963859965.1 of Ceramica pisi. Classification (NCBI taxonomy): domain Eukaryota; kingdom Metazoa; phylum Arthropoda; class Insecta; order Lepidoptera; family Noctuidae; genus Ceramica; species Ceramica pisi. Next base: position 2,394,367 of record OY982543.1, read on the forward strand.
GAAGTTCATGGTTAGAACACTACGTCGTTCTTTAACTATATAGGATCCCATTAAAATAGATGTAAAACTTTAATAAATCATTCAGATCACCAAAACAAATGAGACGAGACGAGACTTATGTACATACAAGAAAATAAATTATTAACGAGAATACATAATAAAAATTTTGGCAATTTATTATTATTTTAGGTCAAAAAAAAGTCACTTTCGGAAATGTGCGTTGATTGCTTTTATGCATTATGCGTAAAAGATGTGCGTCCTTGGTGCGCAGGGTTCTAGCCAGTTCTAACAGCACTCTGGGCATTCAGATTGCTGACAGGCTGGACTGCTGTACTGAGAATCGTTGCTCCTGTATCGTAGCTGGGATGCCGAAGCAGTGATTATTGTGTTATGTATGCTCATGTAGTTGTTGTTGTAATTGTGTCTACTACAACTACTACTACACTTACTACTAACAAATTTGTAAGTTTATTTGTTGTTACTAACACTAGGTATATGTTTCATTGTTGCTCGCAATAAATAATTTAATAATAAGAGAATTGTGTTTTTTTAGGTTGGTTTGACGTACTGAACGCTGTGTTAATATGTGTTCATTTATTTTAATGGAACCTTTTACAACGTTATCAGGGGCTCTTACGTGGTCATACTCCCCCAGCCCTCAAGTAAAGGGAAAAAAACTGTAAATTGTTTTGGTGTAGCTCATCAATCACATTATTTCCGAATCAAACTTTCAGTTGGAGAATTGAACTCGTAAACGCACAGCCGAAACTACTGATCGTAGAAAGCTGAAATTTGGCATGTAGCAACCTCACACTCCATAGGTGTGCACTAAGAGATTTTTAGAAATTCTTGCGGGAACGGAAAAAAAACGGTATATGCGCGAACGAAGTCGCGGGCAAAAGCTAGTTCAACCATAAAGCTAGTTAAACCATAAAGCTAGTTCAGCCATAAAGCTAGTTCAACCATAAAGCTTGTTCAGCCATAAAACCAGTTCAACCATAAAGCTAGTTCAACCATAAAGCTAGTTCAACCATAAAGCTAGTTCAACCATAAAGCTAGTTCAACCATAAACTAGTTCAACCATAAACTAGTTCAATCATAAAGCTAGTTCAACCATAAACTAGTTCAACCTAAAGCAAGTTCAACCATAAAACTAGTTCAACCATAAAACTAGTTCAACCATAAAACTAGTTCAACCATAAAACTAGTTCAACCATAAAGCTAGTTCAACCATAAAACTAGTTCAACCATAAATCTAGTTCAACCATAAAACTAGTTCAACCATAAAGCTAGTTCAACCATAAAACTAGTTCAACCATAAAGCTATAAAGTTAAGTTTGCCACTTATTACATTATCTTTTCGTCACAATAATGATCGGTGCTTTTCTATAATTATAATTTTTCGTCATGTGTGTTGGTAGTTTGAAGGGTTCCTCATAACGAAAATAGGCACGATTTTTTTTTGTCATGTACCCAGTGACGTATTATTATATATAGACACGTCATAGACCAACATCGCGGCGCTTAAAAACGGCGAAAATACTAGATAGCTACTAATACGCATGAAGAAAGGGAAAGAAAATATTTCACCGTACGGCGGGATGCCTGTTGTTAGAGGGAGATAAATATACATCTTAAGTTACGTCACAGGATAAGTAATAGATTGACATCAAAACAAACGTAGTGTCGCGTGACAGGTTGGTGCGTAACTAAGCGCGATGTGGCCAATTGGCTTCATTTCATGTTGTCATTTTAGAGTGCGGACAACGTATTTATAGTTTTATATATCATTGCATGTACCCGGTAAAAATACTACGGAACCCTAAATGTGCCTGGCCCGACATGCACTTGGCTAGTTTTATTGGACCACCGTATGCTTTGCATTATGTTAACGTTTAATGTTGACTTATCTGCAAAACCATAGTTACCTCTTAGTTTCCTTTAAAAACATTCATACACATAAGACACAAAAAAAAACTTGAATTCTTTTTTGCGTCGAAAAACCACCCTGGAACATGAAATAAAAGCAAAAGAGGCAAAATAGTAAACCAGTCTCTACGTTTAATTAAAATGTAAGAAAGCGTGAACCATGTAATTATGTTAGTACAAATGCAAAGTTACAAACATTTTGCTGCGTTTTAAAAACTGACTTGGACTTCACTTGATGTGTGTTTAAATTACTCCCAGAGCTTAGTGTGAGCACGTGCTACCTACAGATAAATGCAGATCATTGCATCATCATTATAAAAGCAGTCACTGTTAACAACACTGTATGCAAAAATAAAAAACAAACACCTTAAAAAAAACGAACTCAAAACTGAAAAATAATATAACTTGGTGTTGAAAATCGACAAAAACAAACCAGAAACATCGACTTCCGAGATTAAAGTTATATAATACATAGGTAATTATATTTTTGTGAGGGTGGCAAGATTCTACCAAAGCACGGTAATATTATCTAATACTAGCTGACCCGCGCAACTTCGTCTGCGCCACATTTTCCATTATAGCTCCGCTCCTAATTGTCTTAGCGTGATGATATAGTAGTAGCCTATAGCATTCCTCGATAAATGGGCTATCTAACACTGAAAGAATTTTTCAAATCGGACCAGTAGTTCCTGAGATTACCCCCTACATACAAACTTACAAACAAATTTTACCTCTATTAGTATAGACTAGCTGACCCACGCAACATCGTCTGCGTCACATTTTCCATTAATGCTCGGCTCCTTTTAGTCTTAGCGTGATGACTATGTAGCCTATAGCCTTCCTCGATGAATGGGCTATCTAATACTTAAAGAATTTTTCAAATCGGAGCAGTATTTCCTGAGATTAGGTACCATCTACATACAAACTTACAAACAAATGTACCTCTTTATAATCTATACTAATATTATAAAGAGGTAACATTTGTTTGTAAGTTTGTATGTTTGTAAGTTTGTATGTAGGGGGTAATCTCAGGAACTACTGGTCCGATTTGAAAAATTATTTCAGTGTTGGATAGCCCATTTATCGAGGAAGGTTATAGGCTATATATCATCACGCTAAGACAAATAGGAGCGGAGCATTAATGGAAAATGTGACGCAAACGAAGTTGCGCGGGTCAGTTAGTATTAGTATAAATAGATTACCGTGACTAAAGTGACCTTTTTAGACCCGTTGACGGACTACATAGAATCATATGTAGTCCGTCAGCGGGACCACTACACCTTGGGCACAAGCCCGGACACATTCCCAACCACTGCAACTCCTGAGAGCCAGAATCAAAAGTGAAAGCCGAACCAATGAAGCCCGACGAGTCCGGAGAAACGATTCAACTGTCTTGGATCTCCCAACGAAATTAATCAGAAAAGAAAGCGGAGGAGTAGTAAAAAAATAAATAATTATAATTTCTACTTCCGTCCTTATCAAGCAGGAGACAGAAAAGAGCTAGGCCAACGGCACTACCTTTGTTGTAATTAATCGCGCGTTTACTTCATTATAAACTACAAGCTTCTGCTAGCGGCGTTCGCTTGCGTTAGAGTTGATAACTATACCAAGGAAACCTACTACCGGGATGAAATATTCTGTGGCCTATTCCGAGACATGTACCTATACTACCCAAGGTGTGGTGCTTGGCAACTGGGTTAACCCAGTTGTATATCGTCGGGGATAGTCCAAATCCGCGACACTAACATTGGTTAACGATTGTATAAACAACGTGGTATTGGGTAGATACGTTAAGTTTGAGAGCCGGATATGTACGCAAGTAGGTTACACATAGAATGTGTGGCACGGGAATGGACGCAGAGATGCTTATAATTCCATTGGGTCCAACAAATTTGTTCCGGTCTGGTGAAAATAGGACGTGCCGCCCGTCGCTCTTAGGCCGGCCGCCCACGTCCGATTTTTTGTAGGAGAAAAATGGAACGTACTATTGCAATCAGTACGTTCCATACTACACACGCACGTAAAAATCGGCCCGATTATCGGTGCTACAAAAGTTTGACGTAGACGGGTAGCAGTAGGTTGCCCGCCCGCGACCGAATAATCGGCGACCGATTTCTTGAAGGAGAAATTGGAACGTGTTGATTGCAATAGTATAACGTCCTACATAAAAAACGGAAGCTTTTATCTAGCAAGGAAAAATCAGCCCGATTATCGATGCTACAAAAAGTCTCACGTGGACGGGTAGCGTTACAGTAGGTACCTACGTATTTATTGTATCCAGTATCTGTATAATAATAATATAGTGTTCTAGAAAGCGTGGTTATAATTGGGAGTGATGTTTTATAACTGATATGTCACAAACAATAGCAAAAGGTTTTTGTTATTTTGTTTTTTTATTATTTTTATAACCCCGACCGCTGAAATCGTCTGTGTAGGATACACACAAATCACCCTTCAAGCAGATATCTCTCCCCCTCTGATGTGGTTTATGGCATCAAATTTATCATTTAAACTGAAATAAACGCTATCAATTCCATCAGATTTCTTGAAAAGTGATTTTTTTGCACTTTTTAATGATTTTTGTGACAGAGATATAATATGAAAAGAGTTATTTTTGTTTTCTTTGTCGGGTCCCTGGAAACCCGGTCCTTTGGTAGGCGTACGAGGGGCCGAAACCAACTCGCAGAGGCCCCGTTAGACATTTCAAATGTAATGGGGCACCAACCGGCGATTATCCCTGTATGCACTGTGAAAGTATTCCCAAGGACAATCCCCGGTTGTAGCAAGAATATTGCAGAATATGGAAACAAAAGATGAAACGCTATGGGTTTGGGCGGTTTATTGGACTGATAATCGTTTATTGTAGAAGAACTATTGGCCCCTGCCTGACCACTAACAATATACACGGCTTTTAAATGGCAGGGGGTGACTTGCACACTCAATGAATGGGACCCCGAAAACGGTCGCTAGCACAAAGTGATGTAGCGCCAAGGTGGCAACATAGCCTGAGGTGCTAGAGGAGTGAAGAGGTATACCAAGGCTATCAGAACAATTCTGGAAGTGTGGCCCTACCAGCATCTTACTGCATTATACATCCCTCTCCTGAGCACGTTTGCTCTAGCGAATCTCTACTCAGACCGGCCGATTAAGGCAAGAAAGACGTGGGAGCTCTGTTCCTCGTCAGTGTTCACTCTGGCCAGCCAATAAAGGCAAGCCGGAGATGAGGAACAAGACTTCTCCCGGGAGATTAGGTTCGCGGGGTCGCTATTGCCCAACAGTTCGCCACAAAACTGCCTTGCAGATTGTATCTCTCTTTGTCTGGCCCCTCACCCTGGGTATGACCTAGGTCCATCGGGACGCGCAAGCCCCACCACGACGTCAACGTAGAGATACTGCGGTAGGGTGAGATAGAGAGTAATTTTATTATTAGGGTTCCGTACTCGAAGGTTAACTAACGGGACCCTATTGCTAAGCCTCCGCTGTCCGTCTGTCCATCAATCTGTCAGCAGGCTGCATCTCGTGAACCGTAATAGTTAGTAGGTTGAAATTTTCAGTGTTTGTTTCTGTTGTCGCTAAAAGGAGGCTCCCCTACAAGAAACATGTTTTCTTGGCGGTTTTGTCATCGATCTTAATACTAACAACAGATAGACACTTCATGCTTACAGAGTTTAAAGGTATTGTTCACAAAAAAAAAAGTAAAATCATTTTTTTTTATTTTTTTATATAATTGTAAGACATATCGTCGGGGATAGTGCAAATCCGTTGAACTTGTATTGATGATTTTAATGATTATAATTCTGCAACTACATATGTCTTACAGCCGCGAATAATATTTTAATCAACATACAATGATACAACCTAGCACTGGCCTGCAAATTGCAAAAAAACGTAAGAATTTTTGAATTTCGCGGGCTGGTTGGTGCATTCACCATAAGATCAAGAACTAAGAGGAGCGAAGCGAGCTCGAAAGTTTTGCATCCCACGTCGGATAGGTTTTATTTCTTTTTAGGCATTTATGTTTAGATAGAACTATAGAAGTCATTTTATGGAGTGATGCAAGAAAGCTCACTAACTGAGAGAGAGCAGAACTGAAGAGCGAGTGAAGCTAAGCTCCCAAAAAATGGCTTGCTACTGCCGTCCCCAAAAAGAGAGGCAAAACCCATATTTATTTATTGGGGGTGGGATTCATTTGTAGGGTGATACCTGTTTTTTCTGTTCCGTGGGTGATACCATATTATCTGCCCAGGTGTCACCCATGCTAGCTACGCCACTGCCTGGAAAATCTACTGATCCATGAAGCCGCTACTGAAGGGTGATCTGGCGATCTCTCTAAAACAAACAGTTTGAACGACAGCAACAGTTAGACGAAAAATTACCATTCCCCCTTCAACTTCGAAACTACTGAGCCTATTTTTTTTTTAATGCTGCCAGTTTTATGAAAAAAGTTCTTCACCTATTGATTACAGGAAACCGATAAGATGTCTAAGTTAATATTGTAACAAAAATGAAATTGGCCTGGCCTTTTTAGCAGATCTGCTGCTTTTTGCTTGGGTAAGATTGGCAACACTGCTGTCATGACAGCTGTGACTACTGTGAAAACCAAATTAAATGTCAATGTCAGACATCACAGAGTAGTTACTTTCAGACATGCTAATTATTTATTTATTTTATAGGCACTCAGTGACGTATTATTATCGGTAATTTCTGTAATTCTTGTTTATATCACAGAGTACTTTTTCTGTTTATATTTTTTATGGCATCCAAGGCTATAAGCCGGTTCCCACCGGTTCCAATTCCAACTATTCGGCATAAAAAAAGAGAATAAAGTTGAAGATACGTAGTATCTCTATGTAGTCTGTGAGTTGAAGTGACAGCGACCTTCCGGTCAGTGGGTCGTCTTTCCTTCTTTTATTCTTTGCTAATACTATAATTTGTTATCGACGTATTTGCCGATGTTTGACATAAGTTTAAAAGTTTATCAAGTACACTGATAACGCCGGCCGTCGCCTGATAGACGATATCGCCTCTGCTTGGCTGCGTTTATCACTATTGAATTCCTTCAACTAAAAGCAGCAATAATAAAATAATGGAATTGAAATTCTCCGAAATGTCTGTGGACACGGTTCTTGCAAAGGTACGTTTTTACTTTTACTTAAAAAGTTTGCAATAAAATACACCCTCAAACCTCATTAACCGACTTTCCAAAAAGGAGGAGGTTCTCAATTCGGATGTTTGTATTTATTTTATTTTTTTATTTTAGCTAACTAGCCACTCTTATGTCTTTATTATTACAGTAGAACCCATGATCCTGCCCATACCTATACTGATTTATTTCAGGTTGATGTATTGTTCTCTTCTTTCTCCATACCTATTACTTTTGTTTCATTTTCTGCCATTTCAATAGACCACTGATCACTATCAGCCTATTTTTAAATGCCGCCTGCCTGTGTGCTAGTTCTTAATTCAGGTTTAACAAAACTAAATTATATTTTCATTTTATTATTTCGATTAAAAAAAATTACTGGTTAATTTCTTAAGGTTTAAATTAAGTTTTTTTCTGTTACAGCAATATTTAAATAAGAACAAAGCTCTGTTAGAATTGTGTAATGACTATGAAGGGACAGTAAGAAAATTCAAGCCTTATGTATATGATGGGGATACCTTTATTCAGGAAGCAGACACGGAGGGTGGAACAGAGGATAAAGATTTCCCCAACAGATTACATATTCTGGCATCACTCCTAAAGAAAAATGCCAACTTAATTGCACAACTTGAATATCACTTCAGAAAAATACCCATAGAAATCACGAATGCGCAGCTAAATCTTATTATTCAATACATGAAGTGTTGTAATGCGGTTGAAAGAGATGGTAAGTATGTAGCATAGTATTTGGTTTTTACATAATTTATATTTTTTGCAAATAATGACCAAGTAAGTGAAAAAGAAAGATAAAGTGACGGATCAATGTGTTTTAACAGACTTTTAAAAAAAGAGGCGGTTCTCATTTCAGCTGGTTTTTTTTTTATATATATGTACACCAATTACTCCGAGGTTTCTGATCCGATTTGCGTGTTTTTTTTTAGTTAGATGTAGCATACTTGCCATTTGGTCCTGTAAAATTTAATTCAGTTTGGCTCCATAGTTTTTATTTTATAAGCATATCTTTACAATGTACCTGTGTAATTCAAAACATGTTTATTTTCTTGTAGATGGCTGCAATTTCTTTTATCCAGATGACCCGCTACTCATCCTAGGATCACAGATACAGTGGCTGTGTCAAACCAAAACCATGTATTGTTTATGTGGGGAAACAGCTGCTATTTGTCACCTCCTTATATCATTGATCCATGAGCCACGTGGCTCAGAGTAAGTTAAAGATAAAAACCGATTCTACACAAATTACAGTTAAATTTCCATATTTTTACATTCAGAAACAAATAAGAAAACATTCCTCGAGTTGCAGGGATTGACTTAAAAGTGGTGTATAATGTGGGAAATTGTGTTAAGTGTGATCATATTTCGAGGATCCTACTAATTTTTTTTATTAACAATTAGTTATGCAATCCTGGAATCTCTAGATTTTTCGAGGCTGCCTTCTAATTTTAGGTAAATATTTATACAAGAGATCTGATCTCCACTAAAAAACTTATAACACACGAACCTTACAATAAAAATATCAAGAGAGAATTTCCCTAAAAATAAAAAAATACTAAACACAAAAATTGCATGCTTGATAAAATTTATATGGTTTGAATTCTCTATCTGTTATTTTTACAGATTTGAATCATGTCATTTGGAATTCGAGCTGGACTCAGACTTAACTAGAGAAGACTATAATTCTTCAATAATGAAAGTGGTTAAAGGTTGGTATATCATTTATTTAGCTTCATGCTGCATGGTCGAGGTTGTTGAGCTCCACATACAACATGTAGCAGAATCATCACCATGTTCCTGAGATTAGCGCGTTCAACCAAACAAACAAACTCTTCTGCTTTATAATATTAGTATAGATTGAAAAAACGGCTTTAGTCAATCACTAGTGTCTATCCTACTAATATTATAAATGCGAAAGTTTGTGAGGATGGATGTATGTGTATGAATGTTTGTTACCCTTTCACGACAAAACTACTGGACGGATTTGGATGAAACTTTACAGTAATATAAGTTATTCATCAGAATAACACATAGGCTACAATTTATAATGATTTTATGTAATTTTGGTCATAATATAACGATACGTGTCAATTAAGTTGGAAAAAAATCTTCCATCTGAGAGCTATCTTGGCGTGCGCTGCCTAAACCAATGGAGTTACATAAAGATGATGTACCGCAGGATTGTTTGTCTTAAGTAGATCTAAATAAAAGTCCGCGACAGCATATATCTACCTTTTATGTGCAAGCCAGTACAACCAATATTGTGAACCATAAATTTAATTTTTGGTACTATTTTACAATGTACATATTAGTATATATCAAACTCTTATCAAAATGAATACATTTCTCGCATTAAGTATTTAATGTAGATAAACTTTGTCTTTTACACTAAGTAATTTGGCCGAATAGTGTAAAACTCAGACCAATAAAAATTATTGGTCTGAGGTTTAAAAGTTATCACGATATGATTGACTTGAACGGAGCGCCTAACGGCGGCGGCAGCACGGGCGGAGCGCGATGCGGCGTTGCGGTCGCGGGGGAGGGGCGAACAATGCAATCCGAGCAATGGCGAGGCATCGCCGAGTGCGCGTCTCGAACGCGGGTAGACGCGTGAGGGCAGACGTCATTGATGGTTGTGTTCTGTCTAGGCCGATGCATTAAAGAAAGGAATCTTAAATGGCGTCTTGTACTTGCGTTGACAGATAGTACAGTTGACAAATAAATTTTTCAAGTCGAAGACATTTTTCAAATTAAATAATAAAAACATGACCGGGTCGTATTTATTTCAAACTAGCTCCTGCTAGTGGCTTATCGCGCGTGTTAAAGTTGAAAAATCTAAAGGCACGTGGAGCAATCTATTATTATAAGATCGTTATTGTTGTTTTCATCGAAAACAGTAAGAAATTTCTTCAGGATGAATTTTCCGTTTCTGAACACCTGACAACATAAACCAAAAAGAGGATCCTTAAAAAGATGTTGGTAAAAATTTATTGTACAAAAACCACACCTAAATTTCAATAAAAGACTGATGATTTTTTTCTGCCTACGGTACGCGCGAGAGTGAGTATAGACGGCACTAGTGTGCAAGCGAGAAAACATGATAAGCACCGCCATTTAAGATTCCTTTCTTTAATGAACCGGGTTATATGCATTTTTATTGTCACGTCATTTATTCTTCGTCATTTATTTATCCTATATAGCGATTAATTACTTTTTATTTTTAATTCAATCGTATAAGAATTGTTCTTTATTGTTTGTTTAAATATAGGATCGTAGATTTCGTTATTTAGATATATAGTTTTTATAAGTAGCAAATAAAAATAGATTAGGTACTTACCTACTTTTAATTTTCGTAACATTACTACCTACTAATAAATCGCAAGGGCAAACTTTGAAGGTAGCGGGGATACATTTAGGCACGCCCTGTTTTTCGCATGGGCAGCTATACGTAGCTTGCTCACGTGTAGATACACGTCAAAATCTACATAATTACTGGAGTATATTGCAATAAAAACACAGATAAATTAACACAGATGTTCACCTATTCCAATTACATACCACATAATTCTTTACTTATTGCAAAATCTATTAAAAAAACCGCATCAAAATCCGTTGCGTAGTTTTAAAAATTTAAGCATACGTATGGACAAAGAAAGCTACTTTGTTTTAAACTATGTAGTGATGAAATGCAAGTAACATTGGTCCGACCTGTTTATTAGTCAGTGTTTAGTAATCCGTTTGTGCTGGATAGGATAATCTCAAGCCCGAGGAAGGACATAGGCCACTGGACTCAGCATATTGAAATTTGCAGAGTTCTATTATAGCTTAAAATAATGAGCACTTAGAAAGGGATTCAGATAATTCCACCCTCAAGAGATTCCCTCTAAATATTAGGTATAGGAGTTCAAAGATTGTATGGAAACTAATTTTGAAGTTAGAAATCTGGGATGTATAAGACGATTTGAAGTTACATTAAAAAAATATAAGTATTTTTTTTTTAAATGTCACGTAACTTAATGTGGCAGACCAAATTCTACGCGAGCGAAGCCGCGGGCAAAAGCTAGTCCTAATATATATAAATTACGTGTCACGTTGTTTGTCCGCGATGGACTCTCTAAACTACTTAACCGATTTTAATAAAATTGTCACACCGTGTGCAGTTTGATCCAACTTGAAAGATAGGGTAGCTTACCTACATCTCAATTTTTTGTTGCAATATTATTTAGGAGCGGAAAATGTGACGCAGACGAAGTTACGCGGGTCAGCTAGTGTAACATAAATTGCTGTTGCACAGCACAATGATGGCGTCCACTGTTTGTGTGTGGGTAAGGTTGTACGGTGCATTGCAAATACACGCTGTGTGTGAAACGGTAAGGTTTAAAATTGATTATATAGTACGTTCTGTTTTGAGAAATGCGGGCGTTTGCGCGACTGCGTATTTATTGCTTTTACTAAAGCACATGACGTAGTAGTTGGCGTTTGGAAAGGGTGTACTAGACACACGACGGAGACACTAGGCTCCTATACATTTTCGTCCAGCAGGCATATTTCTTTATTTATTATATGGTTCACCTCAACTGAATTCGAATCATTCCTTAAAGAACAGCCGGTCGATTCTGTTGACATCTCACCGTGATCAACAAGGTGGAGTGAACGACAAGTGTGCTGTCATTCTTATCTTCTATGTATGGTTTGACAGCTCACTTGTCGTTCACTTCGCCTAAGTGTTCACTTCGACATGTTTACAGAATCGCACTGCTGGTGTTGTACATCGCACCTCTGCCCCTTACCATCCGGCTACGAATGGGCAAGTTGAAAGGTTTGTCCAAAAAATAAAGAAAACGCTCAAGAAGATAGAATAGAATAAGGAGAAGCTACACAGCAAATTACGATCCATCATGAGGCATTTGAGACGCACACCAAATAGCGCAGGACAAACCCCATAATATGAAATAATGTTTGGTCAGGAAATAAGATGAGAAGAACCGCCAAGTCCACCAAAAGTAACCACCATACTGATCTTTTCTCTTTTTTTTTTCCTTGTCACTTTTTTATCTATAAACATTTTTTTTTTTTTATTGACACAACGAAAAGTCTATCTGCTGTGTTTGTGAAGCTATCCACTAGTTGTAAGTGTTATTTCTGCACTACTATTGTAACTTTATTCACATTTTAATTTTGTTTTTGCATGCTGTGTCTATCGCATCATATTGTACACTATGCTTGTATTTATTGCTTGTGTTTTTAGTATAAACAGTGTAACAATTGTAGATAGGCCAATAAATAAATAAATAAAAGATCAGGTTACATGTTATGTTTCGTAAGGAAGGGCCACAAGACAATGCAACACACTCCACCATTACAACTGGCACCAAGATGTTTACTCCAGGAGACAAGGTGCACCTACGCCTACGCACTTACTTGTGTCATATATGTGATTTTGGTTACCTAGGTGACGAGTTGTCACTAAATAAATAAAATTGACTTGTGCCTAAATATGTTTAAATTATTAATTACAATATCATCCATATACGATCCATTCTTCTCGTCTATTCTCCATGATAATCACAAAACCTGAAAACTTTGCCAAAAGAAAAATCGGTAAATAAATCGCTTGCCCATAGTTTTATGCGTTCTTAGGTCGACAAAATGTACAGAACAGCAATTTCTTTACACAATACAATGACAATGACACCTCAGGTCTTGCTTCAATTCTGCTACACATTGTATAGGAGCTCTAGCAGACGTGAGGCTTAGAGCTAAACTATAAAATAAACGACTTTTTCAGTACGGTACACTAGGCGAAGTGAACGACAAGTGAGCTGTCAAACCATACAAACAAGATGGCATGACAGCTCACTTGTCGTTCACTCCACCTAAATGATCACGGTGAGATGTCGACAGAACCGACCGGCTGTTTTGATCAGAATCTCCAGTGATCTCAATTCATACAAAGATTTTCTTTTGTACTTAGACTTGGATTCTGGCACCGTCGCCGTCGTATCTGATGATGCTGATGTCGACTCTGCCGTTGATAAACTCATCTCAGTCTCTCACGAGGTATTATTTATATATTTATTTTTACAGCAATACCACCTGTAAGCATAAGTAAAAACATCTGCTAATTTGACCTTGCCTGATTTGATGGACCAGAACCAGTCGCCAGTTTTGTGCCAAAAGTTGGTTTTTACTGTACTATTTTAGAAAGCCCATTAACGAAGAAAGTAACGTGTTGTTTGTACGTCAAGTATCTACCATACATTTACTTTGAGTAAACTGTCAATAACCAAGAGATATGTCGACACCGAGAGGATAAAGCAGTGTCATATTATTATGTCACACACCCACGATATAGGAGAAATTCTTAGTGTGGGGCAACGTTTTTTTTTTTTTTCGACGTTCTCGTGCATGTGGTGTGATAAGTAATTTTCATAGCTTGAACTTTACGACGCTTTTTTTCCAAAGATATGGGTACTTTTTTAAGATAAATTTTGTATCATTTGAAGGATTCATTCAAGAGCTATCCGAAACTTATCACTTTGCTATTCAGAGTGGAACAGGTTATACAGACAGTAAATATTGTCTAAAATATTTTAAGCCATCGATTACTCGAAAACGACCTAAAATGGACACCATGTTTTCTGGGTCAAAATCGTGCAAGTCAGCTCTATAACCCATTTCAAGTGACGCACTTAATTAGCAATCACATTATAAACATTTTTACCTACTCTCAATAAAGAATGTATTAAATTACCAGTATTCTCGTATTTTTCGGGGGCCGAGTCACCCGCGTCCGTAGGAGAATACCCTTCAGCGAATCCCTACACGTGGTCCCCGGGTGGTGCTAAACAGGTGACACTAACCGCCTCCGTGGTCTAGTGGTTATACCACCTGATTCAGACCCAGAGGTCCCGGGTTCGATTCCCAGCGGGGGCAAATTTTTTGCTCGGTTTGGTTGGTGGTAGGACTTGTTCTAAGTCCGCCTGGCAAGCTACCACCATCATGTCTAAGTCTGTCGCCATAACAACAATGTTAACAGCATTGTTGTGTTCCGGCAGTTAGAGGTATGATAGCCAGTTCCTCTGTGTAAGAGGATTCCGGGTGAAACTCGCTTCCATCTTCGGCCTAGTCATCACTTTCCATCAGGTGAGATTTGGGCCAAGAGTTTCCCCGTTACGCATAAAAAAAAAAAAACCAGTAAACGATTGGGTTAAAAGACTGCACTGTGGTAGGATCTTTTTTGCGTAAAAACCCAGCAAAATTGGAAGACTAAAGAACTATCTTTCACATTGCAGGTCCCATGGCGCCTGAGGAGGATTCTGGTGCAAGAAAGCATCTACCAACAATTTAAAGACGCTCTTAGCTGGAAATGCAATTTAAAAACATCGGGACACAAGCCCCAAACGTCTGACGTGCTATGTTCTGATTCCCTGACATATAACGACATAACGTTCCTGGTGGATCCTGTTGAGTTGGTAGAGGAAGACACGTCACAAGTGACGATCGAAGCCTACAGGACCACGAAAGAGATGTTATCATTAGTGCAACAAGATAAACCCCGTTATTTATCTCTTTGGACAAATGGCATAGCTGAAATCAATGAGGTCACGCATGCCACGAAGTCGCCCGTTGTGTGGGTCAACACTGTAGCTGACTTCAGAGGACCAGCCCAAGTGGCCGAAGCAGTTTTTTCATATACTAACATAAAAACCTCCACCAATATTAACGTGGAACGTGACAGCTTCACTAAGCTGAGCAAACTGTCCCAGTCATGGCTAAATCGGGATGTAGAAAGTCGTCGCGACATTCTGTGTAGTGTGTTGGACAAATACATTCTCTTAAATAACGCAGACGGAAATTTAACTGAAATAAAGAAAATCCTTTTGACCTGTACCTTGAAATCTTTCGTAGATGTGGGAAAAGATTATGTTTGCGTAGGTATGTCACAGCCTTTGGGTATTACTTCGTACAGCGAGGAAACTGTTTTCTCTGTAGAAAGTTTCAATTCCCTTTTAAAAGGTAACACATTACTCTTAACTTATTCCGAACGCAAAGAAGACTTTACGTTATTTGAACAAGCAGGTGTGCCAGTCATTCTTTTAAAAGATTTTGAATATAAGTTCAGTGGTCAGGGTCCGAGACTTTTTGTATGGGAATCTGGTTCCGACTCTGTTACCCGCGTCGTCTGGACCAACTCCGGAACAATATTTTCGAACTAAAAATGTTTACTGGAAAAACGAAAACGTTTTGGAAACGGTCGTAAAATAATGATACATATTCAAGCCATTTGTGAGCAAAAAGCTCTATATATCTCGATAGACGTATTAGCAAGTATTTATGGCTCGACGAACTTTTTCTCTACGCGTCTTATTTTTAAGTACGCGTACTTAGAGTGACACGTGACACACGAGCTAAAAAGGTCGTCGAGCCATAAGTACGCGTACTTGCTCAAACGTCTATTACTTACTTTAGTAATAAGTAAAAACCTTGTTATTATATTTTTCACAAGTCTTTTATGTTTTATAAAATAAATTATATTTTTTATACTTTCTTGCTTTCTTTCATACACTTTTTCCTAAACACAGTTATATTGAAATTTAAGGTCGTTTTCACTAACACTTAGGGATGATATTTTGAATCAGACCGGGCCGGGGCGGAGCCCGACCGTGCTGCACGTTTACATTACACCTAGTGTTAAACGAAAAGTGTTCATAACCTATAAGCGTTTAGGTTTAGTGTTCGTATTACGACGCGACGTGGAGGGAACGGGGTGGGACCGTGCAAGAACCATGGCTCGGACGGGGCACGGATCATGCACGGTGTAATATAAACTGCTTCATATAAAAATTATGTAACGTTTCAAATCCGTGCCGAGCACGGCCCGTTCATAATTTAATCATCCCTTATTCGATGTTTTCACCACTAGACTGAGCCTACAGTTGAACATTGTACTGTCTAATGTTCTTGAGGCATTCAAAACAATGACGTCTAGTATTAGTGTACGGACATTGGTTTTTATGATACACCAACCGTAGCATGCCTCATACCCAGACATGACGCGTCTGAAGAGGCTAGTTAGCATTGCGAAGCCGTTTGGCGCAATACCTCAAACTTCGAAATAGTGGTAGAAGTCATAGGTAAACACACTTCACCTAAGTTTACACGGCAATGTTTACAAGATAGCACTGCAGTTTACAAAATGGCGCTACTAGTAGAATGACAGCCGGTCTGTTCGGTCGACATCTCACCGTGTATATTAGATGTTAGAGTGTAATAACCTATTACTTCCACCACTAATTAAGATGTCATGCTATCTTATTTGTATGGTTTAACAACTCACTTAGCGTTCGGTTCACCCAAGTTTTCATTTCGACATGTTTACAGGATCGCGCTGCAGTTAATTTTGCGCTCACTTCACCTACGTGGCCTGGCTGTTGATACCTATTGTAAAAAGTGCGCGAAGTGTCACGTCTCGGGAATATTGGTGACCTTTAGGTCGGGACTCCACCGAGGAGGAGTCGAAGCGAGAGTAGACATGCGTCTCTTCATACTGCCTCGTCTGCTTCCCATGTTCAAGCCAGTATGCATGTTCTTAAAACTTCCACGGATTCGCTTCAGCTGCTAAGCATCCCCTGTAGGCTTCGGTGAAGTCTGGCCCTACAACACCTACTATAGCCACCCAGCTGACCAGCTGATCTCAATAAATCCATACTGCGAAAACCTAAAATAAAACGAGGTCTAAACCTCGCACGGTAGGGGGAAACGAGATTGCTAGTTAGGTGTAGGTACCATAGGAGTTAAGACCTAAGCACAACACTGCACAAAGCATAGATTTATTCAACTAAACAATCTGAAAACGGTTTTAGAACTTTAAGGATAGCTGCCTCCATAGATCCTGAATGTTCAGATTTAGTAGGTAGCTGCATTTAGATATACCACCACATGCGAACTACAGAATGACCTATCTAAGTAGATGACAGATTCTACATCGCACTATCCAATTTTTCTGCGCAATTTGATGAGATACAACCCACCGACAACAAGCATTCGGTTGCCCACCAGACACACCACTGGTCGGAGGATCTAATAGTAAAACGATAGTTTACTTAATGGGTAGGTACGTAGGTACCTACCTATATATTTTATAAGCAAGCAACATTTTCGATTATTTTCATGTTAAGTTCCATTCAAACGAGATTTAAACTAGTTAGCTAAAATCTTAGGTAACATCAAAAGGAACGAACAATTAAACTTTGTACAAATAAAGTCGACGTTTTCAGTGTCATCTTCTACAATCAGGCTTTCCTTGGACTATGAGCGTAGGATAGGTACCTAATTACTAGGGCACGCCGCGGCGGTAAGATTCGATATGACATGCTGGAGAGATAGCATGGCGCCCTCACTTACCGGCTGACGCAGGTGCTTTTGGAAAGTTCCTGTGTCGCATAGGCCAGGAGTCGACGCTCGGTGGCCACCAGTGTGGTAACTGCCTCGACGACACGCCGCAGCATTAGTCGGAGGAGTGCCCAGCCTGGGCAGTGCAGCGCCGTGACCTCGCTGCTGCGGGCAACCTCTCGCTTTCGGTCGTGGTTCAGGTAATGTTTGAGAGCGAGGGATCTACTCTCGCTCACAACCATGACGTGACGCCGTCGCCTGCTTTTGCGACGAACAGATGTTTGCAAAGGAGGCGGCGGAAAGGTAGCGGAAAGATCCAAATCCCCTCCCTATCCACAGTAGACCCACCGGGCATCGGAGGGCTCAGAACGATATCCAGGCACCATAATTTTTGGCAGGCACAAAAAGTTTTGGTAAATTTTGGAAGGAGACCAACAAATTGAACCCGAGGCCGAGCGTTCCAGTTAGTGTGGAGGGGGTTAGTGACGCCGACCGAATCGCCAACTTATTCAAGGAGCATTTTGAAATAGATTCTTCGCAGGTATCCGCAGTGATCACTGCAGAGGCGGAAGGTACTGGCCTGGTGAAACCGCTTGTTAGGATCACTGCGAAAGAAGTTGCCAAGGTGATCAGAGACATGAAGCGAGGAAAATCCCCGGGCCACGACTCGCTTAGTATAGAGCATTTGCAGCATGCGGGTGTACATCTGCCAAGGGTGCTCGCTATGTTGTTTACATTCTGTTTAAGGCATTCATACCTCCCTGAGGCCATGATGAGAACTATAGTTGTCCCCATAATAAAGAGCAAGACAGGAGACGCCTCTAAATTGTGTAACTACAGGCCTATATCACTAGCGACAGTCATTGCAAAAGTGTTGGACGGTGTTATTGATATTCAGTTAAGACAAAATCTAGAGCTTCATGATGCACAGTTTGGCTTTCGCCCTGGTCTGTCAACAGAAATGGCTATACTGAGTCTCAAGCATACCGTACAATACTACACTAACAGAAGCACACCTGTCTATGCCTGTTTCTTAGATTTATCTCGGGCTTTTGATCTTGTTATGTATGACAGGTTGTGGCAGAAGTTGTCGGATGATACGGATTTACCTACTGAATACATAAGTCTCCTAAAGTATTGGTATGGAACCAGAGCAACTTTGTGCGGTGGTCGGGGTCTCTATCGGTTGAGTACAGGTTGGAATGTGGTGTGAGGCAAGGCGGGCTAACCTCGCCGACACTCTTCAACTTGTATATTGACCGTCTGATCCGTGAACTCAGTAGCGCCGGTGTGGGATGTTCGATTGATGGTGTTCTTGTCAACAACATCAGTTACGCAGACGACATGGTGTTGCTGAGTCCATCGATCAGTGCCCTTCGAAAACTTATTTCAGTCTGCGAGAGATACGCGGTGGCCCACGGGCTCAGATATAATGCCATTAAAAGCGAGCTCATGGTGTTCGGGATCTAAAACTTATGACACTGTCCCACAGGTCATGCTGGATGGCAGTGTCCTTAAAAGAGTCTCGCAGTTCAAGTAGGTATCTGGGCCACTGGGTCACCGAGACCCTTGTAGATGATATAGATATAGTCCCTATCTATATCTATATCATCTACAAGGGTCATCGCAGGGCTTTGTCTGTTAGAGCTAATATGCTGGCTCGTAGGTTCGCGCGCTGTACTACGGAAGTAAAATCTACGTTGTTTAGGGCATTTTGCCAATCGTTTTACACGTGCAGCCTATGGGTCAAGCATACGAAAAAAACCTATGACACCCTGCGTGTTCTGTATAATAATGCCTTCAGGGCGCTGATGAGGCTGCCTCGATACTGTAGCGCGTCGGGTATGTTTGCGGACGCAAATATAGATGGCTTTGCGGCGATTATTCGTAAGAGAGTTGTGTCCCTGATGCGCCGCATACGACGCAGTTCCAACAGCTACCTTCAGCTATTCGCATGGAGGATGGATCTGGATCTGGATTGCCCAATAATGCGGTACTGGACCAGGCTCCATGTTGAGCACTCCGGATCCAAACCAAAGTATAGATTATGATGACAAGAAAATTTATAGTGTGTGTATTGGGGTATGTGTATGTGATAATCTTGTTTTCGTTGTTTTTAATTGTAATTTATAATGATTGTATTGATTTTTGTTATATTTAATTTTTGTGTTGTGTATTTTCAATTCCTGTTTTAATTGCATTTTTTTTTCTCAATATTCTTTTAATGTTATCATATATGCATATGGACCTGGTTCTGAAATAAAAATGATTTAATTTAATTTAATTTAATTAATAATTTACTGTCAGCAGGTAATAGACTTGGGAAGTCTGTTGCCTGAACCGTCAAAGGCCCGATGAGACGGCGCCGTGTTCCACGGGCGCCTCTCTAGAGAAACAGATGAAATTCCCCTGGCCGGGGAAGCGTGATGCACAAGCACTCCAACGCCCCGGCCTGTAGAACACCGTGTGGTTTTAGTCAGTACGAGTCTGACGACCCCTGCGCCCGCCACGTGCTGGAGGACATCCATGAGAATTTCCAAATGAAAAAAGGGCGACGTTTCCTTTGTATTATTTGTGTTTTTATTTAATTGTAATTTTAATATTGGGACTTAGTGCCTTATTAAAGAGAATTTTTATTTTTATTTATTTATTTATTTTACGCAAAGTAGGTAAGGCATGGTACATACCAGCGACTAGATACTCCATGGGCTTAAAATGGGATATCATTTCTTTGATCATACTTATTTGATTTTGCTTGATTAGGTACCTACGGGTGGTAGGTAAGCCTCTTTTATTTATATTTTAAAATAATAAGAAAATTTTCGTTGAATGAAAACTGGTAGGGGTAGGTATTTCCCCTACAGGGCACGGATCAACTTTCATTATGTACCTATCTAAGTATACTACTTAGCCTCATTTTTTCTATTCTCTAAGTCATCTCTAATAATTTTTCTATTCTATTAAGTCATCTCTAATCTGATGTGCAGCCGTAAGGCGGCCTGTTTGATATCACAATCACTTTGATTGACAATAAACGCAAAGCTAATTAAGAAACCTATTTTGTGCCGCCGTTCAACGTGCAGGGGCACTGGCGGTTACATTTAGCCGTTAAAAATAGTCCAATCAAATGTCACGTCCGTCAATAAATAAGTTCCAATTTCGAAGACCAAACAAAAGATGGTACCCAAGCATTTATTATGACGTTTACAAGTAAATACGATAATAATCGTGTGAGAAAACGTGTGATTTGCATTGCTAGTATAAATACGTTTCTTTCGCGGTTGAAGTAATATAATTATGAGTCAAAATTAGTGAGTAAAGTTTAGTATGAAGGCTGCCAATATGACGAGGAACAAGGGACAAGTTTATAGTGTTGGGAATTACCTGATGACTGGCAAGGTGCTGGGGAAGGGTCACTTCGCCAGAGTTGAAGAGGCTACACATAGGATTATAGGAAAAAAGGTACGAATATTTGTTGTTTTGTAGCCACCCTTATGCGTTCCATACACGTTCCAATAAATTGCCATGTAGGTACCTACATGTCTGTAGGGGACTTTGATCAAAAATCAGTCGTCAAATGGCATGAAGTAATACTAAATTTTTAAGACATTCTAGTGCGTGATCTAATGTTACCATGTAAGGCATCGTTTGTAATACCTGGATGTGATTTTCAAATGTTATGGACAGATTATCGCCAAGTGGTACGAGCTATACAAAAATATTTTAAACTAGCTGATGCCCGCTGCTTCAGCCTTGACAAATTATATACTAAAACTTCCTCGAGAACCACTCTATCCATTGGTGAACACAGCATGAAAATCGGTGCAGTAATTTTTGAGTTTATCGCGAACAGACAGACGCGGCGTAGGACTTAGTTTTATAATATAGTGATGATTTAAAAGGTTCGGTAGTACTAAACTATACAATAATAATATTTTTTTGTTATAAAATGTGGCATTTTTATATCTATAGGTACCTACCTACATTATAAAAGTTAACAAATAAATCTTGAATGTCTGTATCAATCACAGCTTTTTACTTAATGTTTATGAAAGTGAGAGTATGTATGATACTTACCTACTTAAAACAAAATAATTTTTTTCTGCCTGTCTTCTTGTTACGGCTAATCTCCCGGCCAAAATCGATTACTTACAACGGGACTGAAATAGCTGATGGTCTATGGAGAAGTAACTTATCCTAAAATGGCCTAAATTACTTGTTTCCGTGCACAAAAATAAAAACATTGTTTTATGGAATTTTGGCGGGACTTTCACTGGCAGATATCTTGTTTTTTTTTTTGAAGCAAATACGTTGTCACACTAAGAATTCGTCCTGTATCGTACTATCGTATCGTAGGTGCATTTACAAACGAACTCTCATACACAAACAGCCAGACCCGAAACAACCATCTGTAGGCGATGGAAATATTAGGTCCATGCTGAAATCGAACACGCAGTGCAGCGACCAATCGTTCAGCCACTGCGGCAACAGTGCCGTGAAATGACGTCTGATGTTCCGGGGAGCCTGCCGTTTTGCCGAAAAGATTTTCACAAAATTTCACTACCCAAACAAATTTTAGCAACGTTTTTTATACCAATGCAATATCGATATACTTTTTTTTATTTCAGACTACATATATATACAATAAAATAAAATAAACAACTCTTAATTAACTAAAACTAAAATTAAAACTAACATATGGCGTCGAAAAATTCGTCCGCATCGCTAGCCACTGGTAATGAGCCCAAAAGGCTGGCAGCATTGCCACGTTGTATGGCAATGCTTATCCTTTGGCCGAGGTAAAAGCCAGCCCTTGGGTCACGCGAATTAAGTGTCAACTAAGCGTCTTGACAGATCTATAAACAAGTTATGAGCACTCGGACCCCACGAACCGAGAGTTTCAACCCCAAACGGCTCGAAAATATAATTTCCAACGAGGTTATTATATTTCCGCCGCTTGAGGTTCTCTGCAGCCGCGGCGGCAGCGCCAGCACAGCACGAAGAGCTAGGAAGATGGGATGGCGCAAGAGTATCGACGCAGGTAGCGTCCCACACTAAAGGCCTACCCATCTTCCAAGGAAATAACGACATGCCGTCCGGTCTCTTGCCATCGTCACGTGCCAGGCCATTGGGTTCTAATACAGCCGGAACGCCGACGGCGACAAGAGCTCGTCGGATGATGTCATTAATGTTCGCGTTTCGCGCTATACGACCCGCGCTACGGCTGCATGACAGACCGTGGTGTCCGAGGCTGTTGACAACTTCGCCACAGTGGCAGCGATGAGGAGAACAACACGGAGCGCCGAGACGTAGGGAAGCAGCGAGGCGGAAAGTAGTATCGTCGAACAAGGTGCCTATGTTCGACGATGGTAGTGCGTGAAGCCAGAGTCCCGACTCCCATTGTCCCACAGCCAGCAGGCGCGCACACTCCGAAGCAGTCGCAGATGTGGCCATAAGGTCATGCTGAACTATTCTGCAGATTGGCTCGTCCCACCGTCTTTGGGACGATGGGTAGTCGGGTAGATTTAGATTCGGGCAAGCGAGTCTCCAGGCATCCATAGCCTCAGTGAAGCACGGCACATCAAAACCAGTCAGTGAGGAAGCTAGAATATTCCTGACTAATTTCTCAGTGCCATGAACTGAGGATATGAAAGCCGGTAAACTGATACTCGTAATATTGCGGACGCCGAGGCCTCCCATACGGATGGGAAGAGTAGCTTGACTCCAAGCTCGGTCGTCCAAGGCAACATTTAAAATTGAAGTTAGTGTATGACGAATGATTTGGTCCATTTTTTCTAAAAGGTGTGGGTGCTTCCATAAATGGGAAGCACGCAGAAAGTAAGTTAATTTAGGGCCGAAACAGCAGTAACGGATTAAGGTGATTGCCGAATGCATGTTAATTTTGAGTAACCTTTCCGAAATGTCATTAAAATTTTGTATTTTCTCCTCAACAAAATTGGGAAAAGATTGATCAAAAATTGGAGACCCAAGGAGGCGAAGAGAACTTTTTTCCATAACTTTGATTTCTGGAGATATTGCGTTGAATTTGGAAAGTGTCAGATGTCTGTCGGTACTGTCAGAAATGAATAATTCACACTTCGAAAGGTTGAGCTGTAGTCCTATAGATTGGAGTTGATTTTTTTAAACTTGTAAATCGGCTAAAACCGTGTCTACATCACCTCCAAGGGTACCATCATCTAGATACCAAACATTAAATTTGTAATTTAGCTGTCGAATGATTGGATGAATAGCTAAACTAAAGATCACTGGCCCGAGGGGATCGCCTTGTTGGCAGCCGACACAAAAAAAAAGTCAAATTTTAATGATTTGCTATATAAAAAAAAATATGGAAAAAAGAGATTATTTTTAGCAGGCTATCGAGAACCGAACTAGTTAGACGGGGTTAAATTAAATTAAAAGAAAAATGGTTAGGTTAGGTGAGAACTGTGACCTCCTACGCACGAGCCGAGCGAGCGAAGCGAGCGGTGCCGCGGCAGCGGCCGCCGAGTGCCAGAAATAACTAGGTAGATCATTTTTGTAGAAAAAAAAATGGAAAATTGAAATCTGACGATTCTTATACATATTAGCCTCATTTTATTTTGCGTAAAATGTGTTATTCCAACTGAAATATTTGACTACAAAAAATTGGTAAAAGTACAAGTTAGGTATTGTTTAAACGTTCACTTGCCGAACATTAAGTTTGCGTTAGAATTATTTGTGAAGAGATTTTTTGCTAAGTAATAATTTGGCAAATGAAATTATTCGGAAAATTGTTTGGGAACTGATAATTTGTCAACTTCTTTTCGATGTAACGGTAACCCGATGTTCCGAGGAAAAAAAATAAACCTATTAAACCTAATATGCATGCAGTAGCTAGTCATTATCGTAGATAATATTCAAATGAATTGAATGTCTCAATAAGTAGGTACTCGTGGGGCTGTTGACGCCTGCCACCGCGGCCCTGGAACGCAAAGGGCACTAAGGCTCTAGACAGACGGACCGCATTTCAACTGCAATCCAACCGAAAATTGCAGTTCGGATGCAGTTTGAATGCAGTTGACACGACTGCAATAGAACTGCAAACCAACCGTGCAGTTCGATTGCAGTCGGTGTGCAGTTCACACGATTGCACGCCGTCTGCGATTGAGCTGCATCCGAACTGTTAAAGTAGTGCGGGCGGGTTTGGTGCAGTTCGGATGCAGTTTGAATGCAGTTGACACGCCGTGCACGCCGACTGCTATTGAACTGCAATCGGACTGCACGTTTGGTTTGCTGTTCTATTGCAGTCGTGTCAACTGCATTCAAACTGCATCCGAACTGCAGTTTGCGGTTGGATTGCAGTTGAAATGCGGTCCGTCTCTCTAGAGCCTGAGGACCGCGGATGGGTTTTAGTCAGTAAGAGTATGGCACTCCCTTCTGCTTCGCCCAAAGCGAAAGAAGTAATTTGATGATTTCCCATCCTTAAAAAAAAGGGTTGTTGAGGCGATGATTTTTTAACACATTTCCCAAATCCTGGACAGCTTTTCAACATTGAAAGCTTTTCACAAAAACTTGTCTGTTTAAGGTGGCAATAAAGATCATAGACTTAACGTCTATAAAGGAAGAGTACGCCCGACGGAACCTCCACCGTGAGCCGAGGGTCATGGCCAAGCTCCGACACCCCTGCATCGCTGCTCTATATGAAACGATGATGGTAAGCTAAACAGGATACATTTTCAGATACCCGTGCAATAACGGACATTGACGCCACATACATTAATGACTTTCTAAATATCAAAAACAGAAATAACGACATAAAGGCTCCCTTCAATTTCACCCGAATGGTACTGGCGCATTTGTCATGTTCCGTCAGTTGGGACTGGTAATTTCTCAGCCATGGTTTATTTAAAATATTTCTTTGATTTGGTCTTTTTTTATTCCGGACGCTTTTATCTTGCTCGTCTTTTAAATCGTTCTTACAAGTGTGTATAATTTCAACATGATGTACTTAAATAAAAAATTGTAACAAATTATGATTTTGAAAAAGAGTGTCCGTGGAGTTTCTTGCACGTTCATCTCCATAGAGATCTACGCTTTGGAACTTGCATAAAGCTTCATCTTTTTTTGGCCGACCGACTTTGACAATTCAAAATTGCCTGTAAATGATTTCATTGAAATAAACGCTTTGAGTTTTAATGCTGTCCTTAAGGATCACCTAAAGGACAGCCTATCAGCTGTCCTTTAAGTTCATAAAATATAGTTTGAGTACCTACAAAGCGATTCAATTTGTTTTATTGCACTTTTATCAGGCGCCGACCATATATTTATTTATTTAAGTACACACAATATACTTAAAAGTAAAATTTTGTACAGAGAAAAGAGCACAAAGGTACCTAACTACTGCTTATTTCAAAAGTTCTACCAGCAGACCTGCGCCATAGAATAAAATAAGAAATGTAGACACAGTGAGTCAAGAAACAGAGAAGGAAACTATAGTCACAACTTGCCTTATCTTATAACTATTAGGACATGTAAGAAAAATCAGCTGTTCCCTATCTTTTTTCGAGTTTTGCGAACAAAAAGGTACCTACTGCTAAGAGGGTTCCGTTGGTAACCCTTTGGGTTTGAAAATTTGACAGTGACGGGTAGCGAGATGTAGGTACTTTCTGATTCTGCTAAAGGCCTTTGAGACCCCCAGAGGCTCTAGACAAAGTGCCATTATTATATAATAGCGAATACGTGACATTTCGGCAGCATTTTTCATTCCCATACATTATAACGTTTTGATTTTATCGCCTTCGCCATGCTACCGCTGATATCTCTTATCTTGAGCCTAAGGTCGTCGGTCCACCTTACTGGTAGGCCTGTACTGTAACGCTCATGTGTGTCCTTGGTGTGTGATCCTCATACGTGTGTTTCGGGTTTATTTGATTCGCATTGGCCATTCGTAAAACTATGGAACGGTGAATTAAAAAGTCTAGCTTAGGTTTGAAATCTGAAGGATACATAAGGAATTTGACTGTTTAAGGGCCGATTTTTCAATAGTCAGATGAATTTTATCAGAGGAGTAAAAACGCCGGTTTGACAGCTTTTGCATAGAAAATATGTCAAACGGCCATATTTATTCTTCAGTTAAAAATTATCTGACTATTGAAAAATCAGCCCTAAGAGACAGATCTTATTTTAATGTGAATTCGGGCGGAGCTCGCCAATATAATTATTTATTTAAATGATAAAATCTCTTTGCCCGTACCTATTGAGTTGCCCCACCACTGTACCTCTGGTTTGTTAGCGTGTGGGTGTTGCAGCACGGGCCGCGCCTCTACGTGGTGATGGAAGCAGCGGGCGGCGGCGACCTGTGCGCGCACGTGCTGGGCGCACGCGGCGCCGCGCGCGGCCTGCCTGAGCCGCGTGCGCGCGCTCTTGCCGCGCAGCTCGTGTCCGCCGTGCGGCATATGCACGCGCGCGGCGTCGTGCACCGGTAACCTATGCACATTACACACACATACACACACACACACACCCTCACACACACACACACACACACACACACACACACACACACACCTCTGACCAACTCTACGGGGAAGAGGCTACGTGCAGAAACTATAGGTGGTAGCACAAAAGCGTCAATGTCAAGTACTTATATTTTTTTTTAATCATTTATTTTTTTAAACATAGGTAGGTATGTAGTGAAAGGTTGGAGTTAAAATATCTGCACTATGTCTTGCCAGTAGATGGCGTACAAAATTAACAAAAACAAGCAAATAATTAGCTAAGTGGAACATCAATTGATAACATTTACAAATTTATACTTAAGCAGAAGAGTTTGTTTGTTTGGTTGAACGCGCTAATCTCAGGAACTATAGCCCATTTATCGAGGAAGGTTATAAGCTTAGTTATATGCTATATACCTATAATTACCCTCCAAGTTCATAAAGGCCTAGAAAAAAAAAAACAGAAAAAGTAATTCCTAGAGTTTTATGAACTTAGAGCGTTGTATTGATGATTTTGATGATTATAATTCTGTAACTACATAATTATGTCTTACAGCCGCGAATAATATTTTAATCAACATACAACCTAGCACTGGCCTGCAAATTGCAAAAAACGTAAGAAAATTTGAATTTCGCGGACTGGTTGGAGCATTCACCTTAAAGATGGCATAGTCAATGCCGTGCACGTTCCCCATAGGTACAGCAGTACTATTCTGAAAACATTCCGATTAGCCCGCGAAATTAAAATTTTTGGTACAGTCGTCAGCACATGAAGCTATTCAAAACTTTCAAATTTTCCCTTTCAACCTTGAACCTAATTAATGGCTTCAGCGATAAAGTTGAAAATCGATTATAGAAATTTGACAAATTGTAGCTTGATGTGCTGGCGTCTGTACCTAGGTCCTACATAATCTTTATTTTACAACCTAATACTGAGAATTGAATTGCAAAAAACGCAAGTTTTTTAGAATTTCGGGGGCTACACGAACACGACCGTTAAGTATTGCTTGTAAAGGTGAGAGAAACGAAGTAAACAGTAATTTTAGTTAGTGGTGTACTAGATACGTAGGTAATGTCATTTTTAACCGACTTCCAAAAAAGGAGGTGGTACTCAGTTAGGTGGGTATTTTTCTTGTTTTATGTATGCCGATTTCTCCGAGGTTTCTGATCCGATTTGTGATTCTTTTCGCTCAGTAGTTTTCACCACTAAAAAGTGAAAAATACATTTTTATTTACTAAAAAATATAACCGACTTCCAAAAAACACACTACAAAGTTTGAAACAACCTTCATTTCGGAAGTCGGTGTTTAAGTTATTCCGAAATATTAACGTTAATCAATGTCTTTCAGTGACTTGAAAATGGAAAACATCATGCTGGACAGTACTAAACAATTCATCAAAATTGTTGGTAAGTGACTGTTTTCAGGGTTCCGTATCAAAAGACGACAGGGGCGGGGTTTCCACATGCAGGTAAAAAAGTTGCTTAGTTGGCCGTGGATACCTAACATTGCAATTTGAGCCAAAATCGACCCGTGCTGCTGTTATAAATTAATTATGTCTATTCTCGGTATGTTAAAATGGTCACCCATCCTCAGACCGACCTCGGCAAGATTTGCTTAACCACGAAGATCGACCCGTCCGACTTATAATTTAGCTACAAACTGCTCATTCAATCAGTCTCCTCATTCAGTCTGGAACTGTCAGTGAAAATCAAAGAAAATGTGGGCTGGACGAAATCAAGAATCAACTTGATTCATCAGTTTCTTTGTTTCGTAGTTTGAAGACTACCTACAACCTAGGCAGGTAGATTACCAGGGCTAGAGTTCCAGAGAATTACCAGGGCTGGTCGGCATTTCAACCGGAAGAGACAGTGCTCTGCATTAGGCACCCTCTTCCTATTTTCTTAATTCTGAGAGAGATCAGGATACGCAAGGAATTAACTGAACGTACCCAAGTACTTAGAATTTATCAATGCAACACATATTTTTTCGACATCCACGCGAACGAAGTCACGGGCACAGCTAGTCAGAAATAAATCTTGTTGGTGAAGGCTTACATAAGTACCCGAAGCCGCAGCGCTGGAAGGCGTCCCTCGACGTGGACCGAACTCAATGAGAGACGCACAGGACGCGCTCGATGTGGCGACACTTGGGGAAGGCCAGACATTCCTGCTAGTCTGGACTGACGGCTTAAGTTCGGTTCTCTGCCTTTTCGCCGATAATTGTTTGCCAGATTTTCACTTGCCAACCAACGTTTCGCAGAATTTTATTTCGCCGAATAATCATTTGCCAACTTATCATATAATTTTGTTTATTTCCCAACCTCACAGTTACCAACTGTAGGTACGTTTGGTTTGCTTTTCATATTGACACTTTTTAAAATGCCAACTTTCAAGTAGGAATGTTTTAGTTTGCGTCAGTTTGCGTAATATTAATTTAGTTGTTTATTGTATATTCTAACCTTACCCAACTGTTTTATTTTTACAAAAGCGATTCGCTTCTGCCACATGGCCGGCCGCTGCCGCGGCACGCTCGCTTCGCTGACTCGGCTCGTGCGTTGTTTGTCATACTCTAACTTATCCTAACCTAACTTAACTGTTTCTTTTTACAAAAGCGATTCGCTTCTGGCACATGGCCGGCCGCTGCCGCGGCACGCGGTGAAACATCGGCGAAACGTTGGTTGGCCAGTGATAATCTGGCAAATAATTTTCTGCGAAAAGGCAGGACAAGTTCAAAGTAATATAATTAGTAAGGTCTTGAGCCTCTGGGATCTTAAGTCATTGTGTGGTGTTGGTTGCAGACTTTGGGCTATCAAACATGTGGAGCGGCGGCGCGGCGCTGCGGACACCGTGCGGTTCGTTGGAGTACGCAGCTCCAGAACTGTTCGTGGACGGACGGAAATACGGGCCCGAAGTCGACCTATGGAGCATGTACGAACGAAACCTAAACCTACAATTACCCAGAAGGCTCTTCTGCAAAAATTTCACCGTGAAAACTTAGGTGATGTGATTTAAGTGAGCTGGCAATAGTGCGAATTCCTAAGGATTGGCTCTAACATTTGATATTATTTTACCTAAGTTTTCACGTTGTCTTTTTTTACAGAATCGACCAGCGAGCTCACCTCCCAATTTTACGGAAAGCCTATTCAATCCGAGGTCAGCTCTTACTGGATAGTACATGCAGGTAGACAGAGATGTTTCCTTGTTAACAATCGGCCCGAATTCGGGGAGCATTCCGAACAATTACTTTTTATTTAATAGTTTCATCTTTTAGCTAAATGCAACGGGAGTACCATCTTAAGTGAAATTAGTTATTTGTATGAAAATAACTAATTTAACGCTCTCATGTGCCAAAACTCACTTTCGAGCGATTCTAAAGAAAACCACCCAGTGAGAAACAAGACAGCCAAGGCAACGAGCCTTTTCTTTGATATCAAACCCTGAAAAGAGCAATATTTGTTGCAGAGGAGTGATCGTGTACGGCATGGTGACGGGCGGGCTGCCCTTCACGGGGGCGGAGACCGGCGAGGGGCGCTCGCGGCCGCAGCTGCGCGCCGCCATCACACGCGGCTTCACGCGCAAGCAGCGCGCCGCGCTCGCCGCCGTCACGCCCGGTCACTGACACCTTACTGTATACTGAACATGACGCGCGGCTTCACGCGCAAGCAGCGCGCCGCGCTCGCCGCCGTCACGCCCGGTCACTGACACCTTACTGTATACTGAACATGACGCGCGGCTTCACGCGCAAGCAGCGCGCCGCGCTCGCCGCCGTCACGCCCGGTCACTGACACCTTACTGTATACTGAACATGACGCGCGGCTTCACGCGCAAGCAGCGCGCCGCGCTCGCCGCCGTCACGCCCGGTCACTGACACCTTACTGTATACTGAACATGACGCGCGGCTTCACGCGCAAGCAGCGCGCCGCGCTCGCCGCCGTCACGCCCGGTCACTGACACCTTACTGTATACTGAACATGACGCGCGGCTTCACGCGCAAGCAGCGCGCCGCGCTCGCCGCCGTCACGCCCGGTCACTGACACCTTACTGTATACTGAACATGACGCGCGGCTTCACGCGCAAGCAGCGCGCCGCGCTCGCCGCCGTCACGCCCGGTCACTGACACCTTACTGTATACTGAACATGACGCGCGGCTTCACGCGCAAGCAGCGCGCCGCGCTCGCCGCCGTCACGCCCGGTCACTGACACCTTACTGTATACTGAACATGACGCGCGGCTTCACGCGCAAGCAGCGCGCCGCGCTCGCCGCCGTCACGCCCGGTCACTGACACCTTACTGTATACTGAACATGACGCGCGGCTTCACGCGCAAGCAGCGCGCCGCGCTCGCCGCCGTCACGCCCGGTCACTGACACCTTACTGTATACTGAACATGACGCGCGGCTTCACGCGCAAGCAGCGCGCCGCGCTCGCCGCCGTCACGCCCGGTCACTGACACCTTACTGTATACTGAACATGACGCGCGGCTTCACGCGCAAGCAGCGCGCCGCGCTCGCCGCCGTCACGCCCGGTCACTGACACCTTACTGTATACTGAACATGACGCGCGGCTTCACGCGCAAGCAGCGCGCCGCGCTCGCCGCCGTCACGCCCGGTCACTGACACCTTACTGTATACTGAACATGACGCGCGGCTTCACGCGCAAGCAGCGCGCCGCGCTCGCCGCCGTCACGCCCGGTCACTGACACCTTACTGTATACTGAACATGACGCGCGGCTTCACGCGCAAGCAGCGCGCCGCGCTCGCCGCCGTCACGCCCGGTCACTGACACAGGATGTACTTCAATAAAATATGACTTAAATCAAAAGTGTTTTATGAGACAATTCTTTTACTTAAATTTATCAAAAACTTACAAAAATTAACAAAAACATTATTATTTATTCATTACGATGTCAAGACAACTCATCATTAAAATCTTAAGATTTTTTTTTATGATTTTTACGTCGACGGGCGATGGAATAGGTCAGTAAAAATATTTGAGCGTATATTATTAACGAGACCAGAAACTGTAGGATCGGATCTTTGGAATCACTTCACTGTCAGTCTATGATATTCCACACAGTATCCGTATAGCAAGCTGCGGCCGGCGCGGTAACTTCGGATCTGAAACAAAACAAATTAAAAGTAAATAAAATGATTGAATACTAAATCTTATATATAAAAATGAATTGCTGTTCGTTAGTCTCGCTAAAACTCGAGAACAACGGGGCCGATTTCGGTAATTCTTTTTTTATTTAGTTCGCCAGAATACAGGGAAGGCTTAAAAGCAAAAAAAATGGGTAGTTGACGGGAGCGAAGCCGCGGGGGAAAGCTCGTATATATTATACAAACATGAACACTTGTTCCACATTCATAATTACTAGACTTCATTTATTTTTGATAAGTACCTACTACTAGTTTGCCCGCGACTACGTCCGCGCCCCCCCCCCCCCCCAAATTTAACAAAAAGATTTTTATTAATTTGCCAGCCATTTCAGCAGCTGAGGACACGGGATCAGCGAAACTTTTGCCTTAGAGAGTTGGTTAAAAAAAAAATCCTTCGATTCCTTTGAATGATCCCCCTTCTGGATTGTTTGTTTCAGTTTTCAAGTAAATTGAAGCCAGCAGTAATGTCCTTCTCTAAAAACTTCATCACCCCTCTTCACCTCTTTACGGGTTTCAAACAAACACATGATTCTTATTTTTACTGCCAAGGAAGGGTTATTTATTAAAAAATTACGCCTACTTTCAACCTCATCGGACTCAGCGTTAAGATTCCTCCATACAAACTTCGCCACCCCCTAAACTTTCATAGGGGGGTAGCTGTAAAAAAATAAAAATGCCGTTATTTAATTATTTGTGCTAAGTTTCAAGTAAATTGGACCCCCTACTTCACCCCTTTACGGGGGAGTTTCCAAAAATCAAATGTATAATCTACCTTTGCGCCAAATTTAACCTTCTCAGGTCCAGTAGTTTTTGAGAT
Organism: Ceramica pisi; assembly: GCA_963859965.1. Classification (NCBI taxonomy): domain Eukaryota; kingdom Metazoa; phylum Arthropoda; class Insecta; order Lepidoptera; family Noctuidae; genus Ceramica; species Ceramica pisi. The sequence continues at coordinate 2,427,298 of OY982543.1, forward strand.
TCGTGATAAATCAGTGTGCAAATGAATGTATGAATTTTCGCTTTTATTTACTTACATAAATAGATAGATGACCTTTTAAATAGATAGACGGTACGGTTGGCTCAGTGGTTGAGCGGTTGACTGCTACACCGCTGTCGCGGGTTCGATTCCCGCACGGATCAAATATTTGTATGACCTACAATACAGACAGTTGTTCCATGTCTGGCTGTTTGTGTAATGTGACTTTGTGTGTTTGTAAACGCACCCACGATACGAGAAATTCCTAGAGTGGGGCATTTAAAATAAGGGTACAGAATATAGATTCACGCCATATAACAATAAAAAATCCAGTAATTTTAAACGATGTAACTGTGTTGTATTGTATCATTGGGATAGTTTCCTTAGTCACCTGTTCAGAGGAACCCATTCAATTGGGGATAGAGAATGAACGTGCTTTCATTTGCAGAGTGCAAGGCGTTTATCCAGCACCTCTTGGAGCCCAACGTAGAGGTCCGAATGAAGATCGAGGAGGCGTCCCGACACCGCTGGGTGCGACGCCCCGGCATGAGGATGAAGACCCACCCCTTCGGCGTCATCGAGCCAACCACTAACAGAGAGGTTGGGCCTTTTGTATGTGCCAAAGTAGTTTTTTTTAGAGATGGGTAAATCCGGACTTCAAGATTTAAGCGATTCGAATCCGTAGGCGAATCCGATTCCTTATAAACTCCTTTGAAATCTTATCGACTCCGAGGAGTTATTAAATCCGACTCGGTACGGAGCCGAATGAATGACCGGTTCGGTAATTAACTTATATATCATTAGTCATTACGTTACAATAAAAATTGATTAAATGTTATTGGCTAATCTATAATAATACAAAAATTGCACGTCGTGTTCTTAAAACAACAAACCCGAACAAAAAGAATACCTAATTTCGTGTATTTCGATCGAATCTTGAGTTAAAAGAATCAAATGATCCGAAAAACCAACCAAGATCACTGGATTTGTATTGAAACAAGCGAGCCCAAAGTGATTTGGTTTGAGGGATTCAAAGGAGCCGATAAGTAGAGTCGGTAGCGATAGCGGAGCCGGATTTAGTGATTCGAATCACTCCCCGGAGTCGAGATTACCCAACTCTAGCTTTGTTCTGTTCCTACTGTAGTCAATACCGAGACGCGATACGACGAAGCGAGTGGAACGGGCTATGCTTGGGGCCTCTTTGAGAGATCGAATCCGTTACGAAGTGATCCGAACCAAAGCTGGGGATATAGCTCACCGAATAAGCAAGCTGAAGTGTCAATAGGCCGGCCTTATTAGCCGTAGAACCGTTGGGGTAGACGAGTTCTTGAGTGGAGACCGCGAATCAGCAAACGTAAGGTAGGACGCCCTCGGGCTAGGTGGAGCGACGATCTTTGCAGGGTAGCTGGTAGCAGCTGGATGAGAGTTGCCGGTGATCGAGCCAAATGGCGTGTACTTGGCCTATGTCCAGCAATGGACTGTTATAGGCTGATGATGATGATGAGTTTTGTTCCTAATGTGACCACAGGGTCAACTTCTTATAGAAATATACTAGCTTCTGCCTGCAGTTTCACCCGCGTGATCCCTAGGGAACATACTCCCAGGATTAAAAAGTAGTCTATGATTCCAGACTATAATCTACCTCTGTGCCAAATTTTATGAAGATCTTTTTAGGCGTTCTGTCGTCGCTGCTTTCAGGCGGCTCCTGCCCAACCTGGGGGGACCAAACGCCTCCTGCCGGAGGCTCTACGCGGGGGTCGTGCGGTCCATGGCCCTCTACGGGGCCCCGGTGTGGGCGCGTTCCTTGCGGCAGCGTGCTGCTAACTATCTGAACGCGCCCCAAAAGGTGATGGCCCTAAGGATGGCCCGAGGGTACCGCACGATCTCGCGCGAAGCGGTGTGTCTCCTTGCCGGATTGCCGCCATGGGATCTGGAGGCGATAGTCCTCGCGCGCCTGCATGATTGGCGCGTGGTACCTCCACGCGCCAATCATGCACGCATCCTACGCCGGGGGGAAACTCCGCTGACGCGGCAAATTGTCTCGCAGCGGACTGACCTCCGGCGCGATCTCATGGCGTCATGGAGACGACGACTGTCGCAACCCAGTGCAGGGCACGCCACGAGAGTGGCGATAAGTCCCCTCTTTGAGGAGTGGCTAGAGAGGCGCCACGGCGTCCTCACCTTCCGCCTGACGCAGGTCCTCACCGGACACGGATGTTTCGGGAGGTACCTGCATCGAATCGGGCGGGAGGAAACGCCCGGGTGTCACCACTGTGAGGATCGACCGGAGGACACGGTGGAGCACACTGTGCAGGTGTGCCCCGCTTGGGCGGCGCACCGCCGGGTTCTCGAAACGGCGATCGGCGGCAACCTCTCGCGTCCGGCCCTGGTCCAAGCCATGGTCCGGAGCGAGACGGAATGGGACGCCGTTGCCTCCTTCTGCGAAGCAGTCATGCTAGCGAAGGAGGTGGCGGAGAGGGAGAGGAGACCCTCTCGTCCCGGCCGCCGTGGTGGACGCCGCGGGCGTCGGGGGCCACCTGGTGACCTCCGGCCACCGAAGGCGCGGGCCTGTGGACGGCGAGCTATGGGTGGCTCGCCGTCCGTCCGTCTAGTGACGACAGGCCGTGTCGACGGCGCGTTAGTGTTCCACGCGCGCCTCAAAGAGAGTCAGCACACAGAGAGGTCTGAAAGGGCCGACGCCTGCCGGAGTCGCGGGATTATTCGCAAGAGACACCGTGGCTCCGGAACACAAAGGGCAATGAAGGAACATGGATGGGTTTTAGTCAGTAGAAGTCTGACACTCCCTCCCGCTACACCCAGAGCGGGAGGAGTCATTGGATGATTTCCCATCCCTAAAAAAAAAAAAAAAGGCGTTCTGTCGTGAAAGAGTAAAAAACATCCATCCTCACAAACATTCGCATTTAAAATATTAGTAAGATTTAGATAAATGTAGTGATTGTAATCGAATACGACCTACGCCTTCTGAAACAGATGACCTTCTCAATGTTGGTGTAACATCAAAATGACTGGACCAGTTTCCATAGGATAAAATTCACCCATCTGTAACACATTCCTTCACAGATATATAGACAAATATCGGATTTGTGCACGAGGCCGGTGTTAGACGTGGTGGCGGAAATAAAGGCGGACCCGTTCGGTCCGCTGGGCGGCATGTACAACATCAAGACGCACGTGGCGCAGGCGGGCGTCGCGTCGGGCGCCGAGCTGCTGTGGAGCGCCGGAGCGCCCGAGCCCGCGCCGCGCACGCCGCCGCTCTACCGCGCCGCCTACGAGAGAGACGTGCCAGCGAGCCCCGCGCCCCCGCCCCTCTACCGCGCCTCCTACGAGCGGGACGCGCCGCCCGCCAGCCCCGCGCCCCCCCGCCCCCTCTCCGCGCTCGTGGCCCCCGCCCGGCACCTAGTGACCCCCCCGCCCCCGCGACCCCTCGACCCCGACACGCAATCCAAAACCGCCCCCGCCAAAAAAAGCCAGCTGCAGAGTCCGAGGACGATCAACAGACCCATCAGCAGTATGTACGGGCTGAAGAAGCCAGTGTATAAAGTGTACGACAGTGGAGACTGCGGCCTGGAGCCGCGGCTGCCGAGTATTGACGAACATTCCACGGACGCCAGCGACGCCAAGAAGATGACGCGCGGTAAGAGCGTGCGGGCGCCGTGCGTGAGGAAAGTGACCCTGGAGGAGGAGCGCGCGGGGAGGCTCACCAGCTGCCCCAGCAGGCTCGGCGACAAACGCCTCGAGTTCTACAGGAAGGCAGGAGATGGCCTACCAAGGTGAGGGAACCAGTAAACTTGTTTTATTTTATATTGATATGCTCGCGTTAAACACAATGTCACCTGATGGAAAAGGATGATATGGTCTTTGATGGAGGGAGCAAGTTTACCAAGAAGTAACCTATTCACTGTTCGACATAAAGATCAGAGCAGCGAATTCCAACTCTTAGCTGTAGAAACTAGCAATTTGCTTGATCAAAATTCTCTGCAGAAATTAGAGGGTTCAATCACTTTTTAGGGTTCCGTAGCCAAAGGGTAAAAACGGGACCCTATTACTAAGACTTCGCTGTCTGTCTGTCTGACCAGCTGTATCTCAAGAACCGCGATATCACAGTTAAAATTTTCACAGATGTATTACTGTTGCCGCTATAACAACAGGTACTAAAAACAAATAAAATAAATATTTAAGGGGGCTCCCATACAACAAACTTGATTTTTTTGCCATTTTTATGCATGGTACGGAACCCTCGCGAGTGCGACTCGCACTTGGCCGCTGGTTAGTTCTTTGGAGGGCAATTTTTTGTGTTTCAATATTAATACTACGATTCTGTAAACATATCGAAGAGAAAGCTCGGGTGATGTGTATTAAGTTGTCAATCCATGTACCTAATCAAGATGGAATGTCAGCTCACTTCGAGATTACTTCACCCAAGCCTTCATTTCGACATGTTTACAGAATCGATCGGCTGGACGTCTTCATTCTTCTAATCTTTTCAAAATCAATATCTACTAAGATTTGCATTTACGTTATTAGATACCATTGGCTCAACTTCGTATTACAAACTGTGGTTTTGGAGCTTGATTATTTTTTTAGGTAGAGTACTCTTCTTTTAGAACACTATCACAAAGTTTCATAGCGCGCAAACACATAGTTTTAGAGAAAAAAAATCCTAAAAATTCAATTTTCTCTAACCTATTTACGAAAAAATTACATAATTTGCCACAGATAACTTAAAAAAATCGGTCCAAGGTCGTTTCGTTTTACGGTCAGACTAAGTGACCACACATTTAAATGTTTATTTTTTAATATTTGCGCAATTATTGCGTTTTCAAATAAAAAGCAAATAATAGAATTAATTAAATAAAAAAAGTATATATATTTTAGCGTTTGTGGGTAACGAAACGTAATTTCGGAATATTTGCGTCGTTTACGTTTGACAGTTGTCATTCATCGTTTGTACTCACAGTCGGACTTGGGGGCACCCCGAATCGGATAGGTTAGGTTAGAAGGGGATGGCGGGGTCGAGTGAGCGAGCGAAGCGACTAAGATGGCAATGTTAGGTAGCGACCAGTCCGATCTAGGTTAATATAAACCTGTGTTTCAGGTCACAACTTTACAATCCAACTGCTTTGGTCCAGTACAATATAAATTAAACTACCTTCATAATATATCAAAAATAAAAAATCTTTAAACAACTGCGAGAAAAAGCTTTATCTAAACCTAAGTCGTATTTAATTACGTAAAAACTTACAAGGGGATCAACATCATCATTCCATAATTTCTAGAAGTTGTTGTGTCTGTGTAATGTACCTAGAAACGGGGTGAATAGAATAGGAATGCATGGGGTAAATCGAAACAAAACATTGAAGGGGATTTTCACGTATTTTAATTATTATTGGCAACACTTGTGGTATCTAATTTTATTAAATTGAAATAAAAACCAAAATTTGATTAAAACAGTGAAAATCTCTATGAAAGTTTTGTTTCGATTCACCCCGCCGTTCCTAATCACCCCGCTTGACGGTAGTGTCTCTGCATATTCAGATAACATTGAAATTGAAGTGTTTCCAGCCAGGTGTTCAAGGGACTACTCACACTCATACAGTTCTGCTTTTATCAGCCGCGTACAACTTCCTAAGAATGAGAAGGCGGCAAGGGCAGAACAGCGCTTTACTCTATATATAGCACCTGCATGATAATATTGTTACGAGCTTGGGGTTCGTGACAATAAAAACAGCCGATTCATTAACCAAAAATTACACTTTAATAATCAACATTAATTATCACTTTAAACGCACTAATTATAACACACAATCGCACTATTAAACAGTTCACTTCACTTAATTTGCAGTTGAAGATCGCTTCCGAAGATTCGCTTGTATCGCCAATTCAATACTGACTCAGTCGCGAGCGATGCGCACCTTATATAGTCCCACGGTTATTTCCAGAACCTTTGGAATGGAAACATCTAAAAAGTTCGGGAACATACCGGTCACGACTGAGCAGGTGTCGAAACATCGAGAATGTTCTAGCATCGAAAAGTCTACAAAGATCGTAAATCAATTAGTTCCGCTACTCGATACTAGATGGGGCTAGTAGTACGTTGTGTACCCGACATTGATTCTGGCGCGTAACAATATGTTGCCCAGAATGCTGAATAGATGCGAAAAGCTGAACGGATGCGTACGCGTCTCAATACAAAAACGTTGTTTTCTATGGGCATAAGCTTAAGAGCTGAATAAGTGTGAGTAGTCCCTAACGCGTACGGGATGTATTTACTGACGTCCTCGTGTACTGACAGTTGGCGAGCTAGCGGTTCGCTGGCGGCGCCGGCGCAAGCCAGGATCTTGCTCCAGAGCAACGCCACGACAATCAAGCGAGCCTCGCTGGGGTAAGTGCCATAAGCCTCCGTAAGGGTGCCTGTCCATGGGCCGACGCCTGCCGGAGTCGCGGGACTATTCGAAAGAGATAACCGCGGCTCCGGAACACAAAGGGCAATGAAGGATCATGGATGTGTTTTAGTCAGTTAAAGTCTGACTCTCCCTCCCGCTCCACCCAGAGCGGGAGAAATCATTGGATGATTTCCCATCCCTAAAAAAAAAGGGTGCCTGTCCATTACAGCGGAGCGGAGAAACTGAGGAATATTAACCAATCATGTCAGTCTAAATGTCAGTGACTCACGTGGTGCGGAGATTTTATGCAATTCCATTGGTTAAATGTATCCGTTTCTCCGCTCCGCTGCCTCGCTCCGCTGTAATGGACAGGCACCCTTACGCACGGTTTCGATATTTATCGTCTTTACAATCATCGGCACGATTCTTGAGCGCTGACCTTCACCTGAGTTATTGGGTCCCTTTAGTGGTATGAAGTGAGGCGCGCGTCATAGCTGACACTCGGGATTCGTTCTTTACTCTTGTTGCACGTACCTCACGACGACGTTTTATTTGTCATAAGTGTACGATGCGCAAAGCGATCCCTACTCTTCCACCGAGCGCTCAAGAACCGTGCCGGTATCTGTATCTATGAAGGTAAGTTTTGTCAATTACTTCTGATTTCTAGTCTTAATCATCAGATCTCTTTTTTTTTAGTTAGGAATGCGATTTATTTGAAGTAAAACAGTGTTTATTTATATATGTTTTCGATATCTATCAAATTTACAATGTGTAACAGAATAAACGCATTAATTGAGAAGGGTTCATTGAACTCATCAATATGAACAATTTTTACCGTGGAACCAACTCTGAAATCGAGTAAATACATGAAGTGTACACTGTCCCTTGTTTCGTTTATTGCATTTATTCTGTATAACTTTTTTCGTTTTCTAATTTAACCATTCCTAGTATAATAGGGGAACATGCATGAAAAAAATCATCTATACAGTTTATCTAAAAATCTACAAATATAGGTAATACTAACAGTGAAAATAGAATCAAAATGACTCGAAAAACAAACGAGTTCTATTTTAAACAAATATACCTGTCCTTTTCGCGACAACACTGTTTTTTTTTATATTTTGACGTCAAACTTCTCTTTATAATTGTACTCTTTGAAGCTTTATAACTTCACCGCTGATGAAGTATAATTAAAGAAATATTATTTACAGGAGCTAATAAGTATTACATTTATCAAATAAAAAAATCAGATGCATATTTCCTATTATGATAATTATACATATCTTGCCATCTCAGCACACCTAACCTAATGCCCCCCCAAAAGGGTATGCCGCCGTATGTGTAGTATGTAGTTGTGAAATTTAAAATTGAACATTCCTAGAATAATACAAATCCGGATTTAATTTATAATCTGTCTGTGTCGTTCCAAGAAATTGTGAACTGGCGAAGAATGCCGACAAATCACTGCACAGATATACATTAATCCGCTTTGATAGATAAGTTTTTAGGATATAAATCTCAAGTCTGACCTCTCATGATTCACAGCAACATCGCCAGTCCACACTCGTCGTCAAATAGCCACTGCAAGAGCGAGAGGGCAATACCGGTATGTCATATTTAGTATTTAGTAACTAGCTGAAGCCCGCGGCTTCGCCAGCTTGACAAGTTATATATACCTTCCTCGAGAATCACTCTATCAATAGGTTTGTGTCCTGAAAAAATCTAATTAGTCCGTCAGTTAGATTATCAAAAAATATTTGACCCGTATTTTTTCTTTTGTTACAAGAACCAAAATTGACGAAGTTACGACGCTTTTAAAATTCTCAATACGTTACGCCGTGGCATAACTTTTAGCGGGTTGAGACTTCATGAGCCTCCACTCCCGAGTTTTGATGCGTTTTATCTTTCTCAATACTCATTGATTCACAAAAACAAAAAATACGTGTCCATTATTTTTTAATACTCTGACGGACTAAATAGTTTTGCAATTTGTGGATGATGGAAACTAGCCTATTCTAATCAACAGCATGAAAATCGGTGCAGTCGTTTTTGAGTTTATCGCGAAGAGACAGGACAGACAGACGCGGCGGAGGACTTTGTTCTATAATATTTAGTGATACTAATACTCTAGCTTGTACCAGCAGCAGAATTGAGATCCTCTTCGTTCTAAGTCTTAGAAGAATTATGAATTATTTTTAAGGTTCCGTATCCAAATGGCAAAAACGGAACCCTTATAGGTTCGTCATGTCTGTCTGTCTGTCTGTCTGTCCGTCCGTATGTCACAGCCACTTTTCACCGAAACTATAAGAACTATGCTGTTGAAACTCGGTAAGTAGATGTATTATGTGAACCGCATTAACATTTTCACACAAAAATAGAAAAAAAAACAGTACATTTTGGGGGGATACCCCCATACTTAGAACTGAAACTCAATTTTTTTTTTTTTCATCAAACCCATAATACCTACGTGTGGGGTATCTATGAGTCTTCGAAAATTATATTGAGGTTTCTAATAATTTTTTTTTCTAAATTGAATAGTTTACGCGAGAGACAATTCTAAAGTGGTAAAATGTCCCCCCCCCCCGTAACTTCTAAAATAAGAGAATGATAAAACTAAAAAAATATAAGATGTATATTATCATGTAAACTACGAGCGAAAATTGGTTTGAATGAGATCTAGTACTTACGTAGTTTTTTTTAAATACGTCATAAATCGTAAATCGCATCTTTTGCTTATAATAAAATACCTACAGGTTTGTACGGAACCCTCGGTGCGCGAGTCCGACTCGCACTTGGCCGGTTTTTTAGGTTTGGTTCTAGCTGACCTAGACTAGGTTCAAGAGCAAATCCATCACAAATAAAAGAGAAACTGTAACATGGATTATCTTTCCAGAAGCGGCCGATGCTGCCTCTGCCGCAGATGGGGTGGTACTCGACGCGGAGCATAGGCAAGGAGAGCTCACACCTGCAGCGACTGCGCCGCACGGCTCCCATGAAATGACCGCTACCTCCCCCGTCAGACATCTCTACCTCCCGTCAAACACCGCTGTACTCTCCGACTAATCGCTCGACTTTAAATTGCGCGCCCCTCCAAAGTGACGCTTTACGCTTAAATCCGTCAGCATCATAGGTTTTTGAAATTTGATGTAGCTTCTGCATGTGGCTTCAACCGCGTGAATATTGGAATTTATCCCAAGGGAATGTAGGTAGGTGCACCCGGGATAAAGCCTATGTGCTATTCTAGATAAAAATCAATCTCTGTGCCAAATTTCATCCAGATCCGTCCAGCCGTTCTGGCGTCGTTGAGTAACAAACATCCACATAAACTTAAGCGTTTGTAATGGTAGTAAGATTAGCTTTTGCCCGCGTTTTCACATGCGTTAATACTGAATTTTGCAAAAAAAAAATGTAGCCTATATCCGACTTCAGGATCTCACTATCTCTGTGGCAAAGATCACGTTATAAGTAGATGTCAACCAGTAACAAAGAGAACTTTGGTGAACAAAAATAGTTTTTTTAAAGTTACTTATGTTACGGAGGCTAGATAATAACAGCCGCACGGGTCGATCTTCAAGGTTAAGCAACACTTGCCAAGGTTGGTCTGTGGATGGGTGACCATCTTAACATTTCGAGTTTCCTCCGTGCCTCGGAAAGCACGTTAAGCCGTTGGTCCCGGCTGTCATTTTTAGTTCTTTGGCAGTCGTTACGGATAATCAGAAGCTAGTTAATTCGACTCCAGTCTTGCTTTGAAGTACCGTGTTAACAAGTTAATTGGTTGTGGAGGTCAGGCAACTGCCCCGCGTAAAATATTGGTACTCAGCTAAATCCGGTTTGACTGGAAGCCGACCCCAATAGTTGGGAAGAGGCTAGGCATTTGTCAAAGAACTACTGGAAGCGTATCGACGCGGTTTTGTGCCAAAACGCAGTGGAGGAGCGCCATTTTGAATTTGACGATTCTGTACCAAAGCTTGCGATTAGGCGTCTTGTACAGCGGATTTCAGTTAAAATTTTCGCGTGCCACCCTCAATGTAATATTAAGCGAATGAAGCACTTTTACTATATTGTACGCGCTCGACTTCCGAGGAATCGATCGATATTTTGGACTAGTATTTTTTGATGTTTATAATAATGAGATTTACATTTTAAAAGTTAAATAATAGAGTGTTATGTTATGCTTGTATGCATGTATTTTATTGAAAGATTAATATAAGATGTGCATTGCTTTTATTTTTATTTTCTTTGCTAACTTAAATTAAGCAGCCTATTCATCCAGCGTGCTTACTTATTTCTTGCTTTACAGTGTTCATCTTTACCTTGCTGAGGGATGAAGTTATTAGCTATTCAAACTTGACAAAAAAAAATAAAAAGGTACACTGGAAAACAAAGTTTCCTGATTAAGTTTTCCGAAGAATTCAGATTCGGGATTCCGTGAGACGTTCAATTCAAGTTACACTGGAAAACAAAAAAGTTTCCCGATTAAGTTTTCCGAAGAATTCAGATTAGGGATTCCGTGAGACGTTCAATTTTCAGTTCTTCTGACCCGATCACACGGCTTGTTTTCGAAAGGATTTTTTTTACATTCGGAAAATTAACAAAAGTTTTCCGATTAGGAATTCAGGGGGGCTACTCTCTAAGCCCGAAGTCCGTAGTTTTGGGCTTAGTTACGGGCGTATTCTCCTCCGTATCACCTAACCACTAAGAATTAATGACAACACGATTTGACAGTTACCTACTACATATTATAATAAATCGTGTTGTCGTTCATTATTAGTTCGAGTTTGGGACTAAACGTAAATTCGTGTAATACAGAGTAGAATACGCCCGCAACTAAGTCCGAAAGAATTCCGTGAGACGTTCAATTTTCAGTTCTTCTGACCCGAACACACGGCTTGTTTTAAAGGATCTTTTTCCCGTTCGGAAAATAAACAAACGTGTGCGCTTAGCTGTACATTTTGTGTGTATGGCAAGCATTCAGGTCCCCAAATCTGAATTCTTTATCAAGAAACCGAACGTACCTATGCGGCCGGCCTTATGAGAAAGTTTACAATAATTCCTAGAGGAATATATTCCCATGGTACAAAAAGTGCCTAGTCTATGTCCTTTTTTTTTTGTTTCTGCTGGGTTAAAATGCATTACGCATACCCTCCCATTCGGGGGAGTGTGGGGCTATGTGGGACTCCCCGGGCTGACCCGGTATACCCACTAAAAAAACCCAGCGACATTCCCGCATCGTCTGAGTGGAGGGGGAGGACTGGGAGATCGGCGTAGCCTTTGCGTCCTAGTCTATGTCCTAGTCTTAGACACAACCTACCCGTGTGCCAAGTTTCATATAAATCCGTTCAGCCAGTAAAACGGGAAAGATAACAGACATGGTCTAAGCGTTGATTGATGCCTCCTCTGTAAGTTTTTTTTTTTTTTTTGAGGCGGGTTTGCTCTCTTGACTCTAGTCTCGGTCAGAGATGTCAGAGACAAAGTCTACGATGGAGCGAGCTTATCCAGAAGTAGTCTGTTCACTCTAACTTTGAAAAGATTAGGGTTGTAAGCGTTCGGAAACACAGACGCAGGCAGAGTTCCACTCCTTTGCTGTGCGTATTATAAAAGACGCTTGGAAACGCTTAGTGCGAATTTGTGGAATAGCAACAAGGTAGGTATGGTAAGTTGCAGTGCGTCTGGATGTCCGATGGTAGAAGGGGGCTGGTGGGATTAGATCGTGGAGTTTTTGGGCACACTCTCTTGATGATAAGCCTTTGCCCAGCAGTGGGGATGTTACAATCTGGTGCAATACCTTCTAAGTCCTTTCTTTTTTTATTCTACCTAATAAGTCCTTCTACGCACTAGCGGTTCATTTGAGCAGCTGGTCGCGTTTCCAGTTTAATATGCAACCGCGCGGCTGACCGCTAGTGCGTATGTAGGCTAAAGCTTAGGTTTCCTAGGATAGCGGTGCCGTCTTAGAGCGGCCGTAATACAGCGGTGAATACGTCACTAGAACGTTGTCTATGTAAACAAAATGGCGCGGTTTCCTAGAGAGCGGTAACTGACACTGTAACGTCAAAAAGCGGTGCCGCCATTTGCATGACGGCCGTCTTGTAACATACGACTATTTTCATAGTCATACGACTATTTTCCTCTTCTGATGATAGTTCATCCTCCAAGTAAATTACTAAAGCTAAATCAAGGTCGTCCATTTTGTATCTTGGATACTTTTCGTTTGACGTTTGTTTAAAAAAAATTACTGACGGTGTGTTAATACGACCGTGGAACTTTCCACATGTCGTCACCGTAAAGACGGCCGTCTTTTTGCGTCCGTAATATTACGGCCGCCCTAAGACGGCACCGCTATCCTAGGAAACCAAAGCTTAAGGGGTGAAGAGATACCGTTTTTAGTCACATTAAAAATATTTATTTGCATTAAAACATGGTATCAGTAAATCTTGAGGAGGCCTACATCTAACAGGTGGACGTCTTTCGGCTGATAATATATTATGATGGTTGGTTAAACGGGGTAAATATAAACAGAACTTGGTAAGCTCGCTCCATCGTAGACTTTGTCATCTCTGACCTATAACCTACGAATCGAAGCTCCAAAGTCTTGAGCATCGACGCCGAGTTGCTGGCCTGTCGGTTTTCTATCGGTTACATTTTGGGGAGTGTGCGACGGAATTGCATAATTTAACTCCGCCAAGCCCGTTCCACCATCGGATCGCAAGACTTACTTCGACGCGCCATCGGTACATAGTGGACATCCCACCTGTACGCACAAAACGTTTTGGGAATACATTCATTGTGCGTACAGCTAAGGAGTGGAATTCCATGCCTGAGTCTGTGTTTCCCGATAGCTAAAACCTGGGATTCTTTATGTCAAGAGTGAATAGGTTACTTCTAGGCAAGCGTGCTCCAACTTAGACCGCAGCATCGCTTAACATCAGGTGAGGTAGCGGTCAAACGTATGCCTATCAATAGCATAAAAAAAACCTAGGCTAGAGTCAAGAGCAAACCCATATCAAAAAAAAAAACTATTTTTGATGTTAAAATTGGAGTCCTCATGCAGAATTTAATTATAGTGATCATTTCCTTCAAAGTTTTGTTTTCTATTCACCCCGTTTTACGCTACCTACATTTAAGGCCTAATCAGGAATTTCTGTCTTACATTTTATATTATCTACTGGCAAGCAAATATTCAAAGAATTCGTTACTATACATATTAAAAAAAAAGAAGGTGAAGATAACAATGCACATAGTTTGTGATAAATGGCTAACCGCAAATATACAATTTTATGAGAACCTCCTTTTTTGGAAGGCGGTTAAAAATCAATCAACTTAGCGCGGGTTGTTTCAACTACACGTAAAAAATGGTGCTAACTATCGTCAAATCAAAAAATTGGGTTGTTTCACAAAATGTCCGCGTTAACGCACGTAAAATATAACGTTTACGTTAACAGATGGTCTGAGCACTGATTAACGTAACTTTAGTTGCGTCAAATAAAACAATATTGTGAAATTTCTTTTGAATTCCTCAATACCAGTTCTTCTGATGACAAATAAGTGGTGGAATGCAAAAAAAAGCTATTTAGGTAGGACCTGTGTCAATAACTTAGTTATTGGGATGAGCAGGAATGTATACCACAATGTTTTGAAACAACGCTTCTAATTTATCGAACGTCAAACATCGTCCGTAATCGTAACTTTTTGACGTACGTATGTTACGTTAACCAACTGTTTGATACAACCCGCCCTTAGTCGAGTTGTGTAGTTGTGAGGATATCATGACGACTACACAGTTCAGTCGACGAGAATAACAAAAAACTCGAAAAACCGTTGTTTCAACTTTAGTTCTAGAAAGTTCTAGCGCTTAGCGTTCTACTTTTAAGTTATAAGTATGCGCTAGAACTTTCACAAATTAAGAACGGAGCATGTGACTGACCATGGCGGCGGGTGCGGCTGGTGGCGGCTGTCAGTGGAAGGGCATGTGCGAGGGGTTGGCCATGGTGGCGAGGCGCATGTAGGTGGTGGTGGGCCGCGCCAGCGGCGGGGAGTCGCCCGGCAGAGGCTCGTTCTTGAACACCGCCACGCACTTCCACTGGTTCAGGTATTGCACTGGAACATACAAACACCATATTTAAATAGGCTGCAACAACATACGCTAAATAAGAACTTATAGTGATCTACGATCATGATCAATGATCTGGGGAGTCGTCGCCGGAGGACGCCAACAGCGTGCCGGTGAGGTTCCAGCACACGTACACTAACAACAGTCACATTAAGAGAAAGGCAGTGTACTGACTCTTCCACAGCCGCACGGCGCAGTCGTCGCCGGAGGACGCCAGCAGCGTGCCGGTGAGGTTCCAGCACACGTACACTAACAACAGTCACAGTAAGAGAAAGGCAGTGTACTGACTCTTCCACAGCCGCACGGCGCAGTCGTCGCCGGAGGACGCCAGCAGCGTGCCGGTGAGGTTCCAGCACACGTACACTAACAACAGTCACAGTAAGAGAAAGGCAGTGTACTGACTCTTCCACAGCCGCACGGCGCAGTCGTCGCCGGAGGACGCCAGCAGCGTGCCGGTGAGGTTCCAGCACACGTACACTAACAACAGTCACAGTAAGACAAAGGCAGTGTACTGACTCTTCCACAGCCGCACGGCGCAGTCGTCGCCGGAGGACGCCAGCAGCGTGCCGGTGAGGTTCCAGCACACGTACACTAACAACAGTCACAGTAAGACAAAGGCAGTGTACTGACTCTTCCACAGCCGCACGGCGCAGTCGTCGCCGGAGGACGCCAGCAGCGTGCCGGTGAGGTTCCAGCACACGTACACTAACAACAGTCACAGTAAGACAAAGGCAGTGTACTGACTCTTCCACAGCCGCACGGCGCAGTCGTCGCCGGAGGACGCCAGCAGCGTGCCGGTGAGGTTCCAGCACACGTACACTAACAACAGTCACAGTAAGACAAAGGCAGTGTACTGACTCTTCCACAGCCGCACGGCGCAGTCGTCGCCGGAGGACGCCAGCAGCGTGCCGGTGAGGTTCCAGCACACGTACACTAACAACAGTCACAGTAAGACAAAGGCAGTGTACTGACTCTTCCACAGCCGCACGGCGCAGTCGTCGCCGGAGGACGCCAGCAGCGTGCCGGTGAGGTTCCAGCACACGTACACTAACAACAGTCACAGTAAGACAAAGGCAGTGTACTGACTCTTCCACAGCCGCACGGCGCAGTCGTCGCCGGAGGACGCCAGCAGCGTGCCGGTGAGGTTCCAGCACACGTACACTAACAACAGTCACAGTAAGACAAAGGCAGTGTACTGACTCTTCCACAGCCGCACGGCGCAGTCGTCGCCGGAGGACGCCAGCAGCGTGCCGGTGAGGTTCCAGCACACGTACACTAACAACAGTCACAGTAAGACAAAGGCAGTGTACTGACTCTTCCACAGCCGCACGGCGCAGTCGTCGCCGGAGGACGCCAGCAGCGTGCCGGTGAGGTTCCAGCACACGTACACTAACAACAGTCACAGTAAGACAAAGGCAGTGTACTGACTCTTCCACAGCCGCACGGCGCAGTCGTCGCCGGAGGACGCCAGCAGCGTGCCGGTGAGGTTCCAGCACACGTACACTAACAACAGTCACAGTAAGACAAAGGCAGTGTACTGACTCTTCCACAGCCGCACGGCGCAGTCGTCGCCGGAGGACGCCAGCAGCGTGCCGGTGAGGTTCCAGCACACGTACACTAACAACAGTCACAGTAAGACAAAGGCAGTGTACTGACTCTTCCACAGCCGCACGGCGCAGTCGTCGCCGGAGGACGCCAGCAGCGTGCCGGTGAGGTTCCAGCACACGCGCCACACGCACGAGTAGTGCTCCTCGAAGGCGGCCACCACCTCGCACTTGAAGCGCACGGTGGCGCCGTTGTTGCCCGCGGCACCGCCGGCCGACTCACTGCAACACATCGCGGCATTACAGTTGGTTAATTCCTTTCAGCACGGATTCTTAAAAGGACGGTCTACGTCTTCAAACTTGATTTGATTTAATGATTTAATTACGGATGCTATAGATGCTGAATAGCATCCAATAATATTAATAATGAAGCTGGTCGATGGTTTACACAGATTATAGTAAGGCATTTGATTGGGTCGACCATGATACCTGATAAAGAAGCTAAGCTACATGGGTATCCGTGAGGACCTCTTGAGGTGGTTCTCTTCTTACATTGATAACAAGTCACAAGCAGTGGTACTTAATAATTATATTTCTAGTTGGGTAAACGTGCCCAGCGGAGTGCCTCAGGGTTCATTCCTCGGTCTTTTTTTAATTGTTGTCTATGTGGACGACATTGATCAATGACATGAAATTCTTTGCCACTATGAAAAAAACTAAATACCTACATACTTTCACTGTAATAGCAATCCTTGTATTAAATTAAATACGAGTAGCAGCGACAAGGTGTGCATAGCTCTTCTCTTTTTCATGATTAAGAAGTCCATCATTCATATAGTGATGCCTATTTTTCTTCATTACAGCGAAGAGGCGAGTTTTGTAATTAGTTTTAGTAGTTTTTGATTGGTGGGCTCCGGTCCAGTCACAACTGCGAAGCACGATCTTAGAAACTTATAATGGCTTTGGGAAAATGCTTTTGCATTTCGATGTAGACTGAACACTCTTTTTGATTTATATAAACGATCTATGTAAATTAAAAATGACTCACGGCACAATCGTATCATACGCTGACGACACTGCGCTACTATTTTCTGCTGATTCGGAACATGAGGCTTGCAAGGTTGCGCAAAGTGGGTTTAACGTAGTCAATAAATGGCTTCAGCAAAATTTACTGTCGCTAAATACCGAGAAAACAAAATATATTAAATTCTCTATACGCAAGTCTACGTCAGCCCTCACTAACCTATCCTTACGTGCTCATTATTGTACAAATCCATCAGAAATTAACCACTGTACTTGTCCAGAACTTAACCGTACTAACCAACTAATATATTTGGGTATTATAATAGATGAAGGACTAACATTCAAACCACATATTGAAGCCTTAAGCAACAGAGTACGCAAATTGATATTTGTTTTCAAAAAGTTACGGTGTATTGCAGACCCAAAACTTATAAAACAAGTTTACTTTGCACTGTGTCAGTCATTACTGAGCTACTGTATAACTTCATGGGGTGGTGCTGGAAAAACACTACTACTACCCCTCGAACGAGCTCAGAGAGCGGTGCTCAAAGTTGCTACCTTTCGCCCTTTCCTCTTTCCCACGAACCTCCTCTATCAGTCTTGTAAAGTATTGACAGTTCGGCAGCTCTTTATTATGAGCATAGTATTAAAGCAGCACATATCCCTGCCCTACAACCCTGATTACATAAATAGAAGACGGAAAGACATAGTTTGCCCTCGAAACATTATTACTAGACATATTTTTACATCCAAATTCTTTGTTTTTCTTGGACCGCTACTATACAATAGACTCAATGCTCTAAGGGACATTTATGCGCTTAAGTACAGTCGTTGTAAAGAACTCATAAAGGATGTCCTACATAACATGGACTACGAAGAAACAGAGAAGCTATTGTTAGTTATAAAGTAATTGCGTAAATCGAGTATTCTTTATTTACGTCATTTATATCGTTATATAATTATAACATCATCATCATTTTTTTTTTGTTCATTTATTCGTTATAACTTGTTAAGTGTTCCTAGTAACCAATATACAGCATAAGTGATTATTTTAAGAATGTATACAATATTGAACTTCTTCGCCTGAAACACAGGACCCTCCTAGTTCAGGCGACAGTGATATTAATACCTTTGCTATTTTATTTACTACAGTGTAATTTAGAATTAAGAAATTTAAATAAATGATTTGATTTTGATTTGATTTGATTTGAACATAAACAGCAGATCTAAACAGGCCACTTTAGCAGAATCAGTAAGCAAATCTCGCTACTCATCACTGTCAAAATTTCCTAATCAACCTTGAACCTAATACGTTAGCGATAAAGATGAAAATGAAATTTCACAGATTGTTGTGTGATTAATTTTATGATTCTAATAAGATTCTCCTAAATTGGCCTTCTTAGCCCTCCTGTTTTCGCTAATTTTAGTTCCAAAGTTCGCCGTACGTAGCAAGCAGCGTAGTGGGGGTATCACGACTGACGACACGTCACGTCACGGCATAAGTTGGTTTTACTGCCAGTAGATGTTTCACATCAAAAATATACAAAATATACTCACGCGATGGGTTCAATTTTGATTATCCGTACATCCTTGGTGGCTACAGCGAGCAAGTGGAATGACCGGCCGAGGTTGGGCGCGAATGCGATGTCATTGACGGGCTCCTGCACTGACGACAGGCAATCTGTGCGCGTCCAACGACGGGACGATTCGCTGTACCTGATTCAAAAATGTTTCAGAAACTGACAACACTGGATGGTGAAATTCGTTTACTGCTCATTTATTAATTTTGTAGTTTCAATGGTCTTACCAATAAAACCGCCAAAGTGGTACCGTTTCTTGTATTTTATTTGCTTTATTTGTTGCCTATTACGGTTCTTGCGGGCTCAGCGGGGTTAAGCGTGCTGTATCCCGCTGACAGACAGACGGAGGATGGACGTTAGTAAAACGAAGTTTAATGAAAAATACAAAGTTATGTCATTCCATGTATGTTAGTAAAATTATGCTTGACATAATTCTTAACTTCAAATACTCAGTTAATTCCCAAACCTGTATTTTTCATTAAACTTCGTTTTACTAACGTCCATCCTCCGTCTGTCTGTCAGCGGGATACAGCACGCTTAACCCCGCTGAGCCCGCAAGAACCGTAATAGGCAACAAATAAAGCAAATACTACACTATAAAGTAAGATAATATCTTGGCTGATAAACCCTCTTACAATGCTTTGTTCACTTAGCCACAATAAAAGGTCATATCTCGCTTCCAGTTGTTAAAGGAAATTGACCTTAAAACTCACTCGTATATGAAGACTTTTCCATTGCAAGCGGTGGTCTTGTCGCCTTGCACGCTGGCCGCAGCATTCGTGGTGTTGGGCTCGTCACTCCCCACCGCCAACATAGGAGGATGCGCCACCCTGATAACAAACATTCGACGCTTTCTATGAAGACGAACAAGCGTTTTCTTGCGATTTTAGAACATTTTGTTAATATGTACCTTTTCGTTCAGTAAATAAAGGTCTATGTAAGAGGGTCACCAAATGGCGGACCGCGGTCCGGATCTGAACCGCCGACCAATTTTGTGTGGACTTAAGGTCCAATATAAATAAATATTGTCTGTTTATATAAATTTAAACAGTACAATATACAACGTGCAACAGAATAAACGCAACACCTGAAAGGGGAGGTTATCTTAAAACGTAACTTATCATTATTATCAACTTTTACTTTGGTGTGGGATGCAACATGTGTTGATACCCTTGCGCAATCCTATGTTCTTAGCACGGCGGGCTGTGCGGGGGCGGCTGCTGCAGGTACAGAAAACCTTAAAAGGCGCAAATATAATAAACTAATTGGGAGTTATATATTTGAGCCTTTTGGCGTTGAAACACTAGGCCCATGGGGTCTGAGTGCATCTAGAGTGTTTCGAGACATCAGCAAACAACTTGTCGACGGTCCACGTGACAAGAGGGCTGAGCTTTTCTTCGACCAAAGAATCAGCATTGCCATTCGACGCGGCAATGCTGCCAGTATTCTGGGCACTTTTCCGATTGACAGCAATGTGGATTATTTTTTTGATGCCCATGATTTATTTTGTTTTTATACGCGTTTGTACATAATATAGATACTGTAGATTTATCTTTAGTTTATGTGTATAAAATGTTAATATGAATAAAAGCTAAAAACTTTTACTATGTGTGGTCCAATAGTAAAACTTGATTGAATGGAAGTAGACCTCGAAATTGTTAGAATAACAGAAAAATTACCAGCAGTTCAGTGTCACATTGTGTCGAGTTATGCACATATATAAATGGACCAAAATATTTATTTTTCGCGACTTTACATTTGGTCCCATAGGCTTATAAATTGAAACAGACAGAATGTTATTAAAAAAAAAAAAGTGGCCTTAGTAGTGATTTACCTGGATAGTGATGGGTTCCACGACAGACAACTAATTGACACTTTGGTCGGAATCTCATGTTGCAGAGTCCACTGCGCTAGGTTCATGACGTCTGGCGCTTCATATATCCTGAAAACATGAAAAACCTAGTTACACAGAGAAAATCTCTCCATCTAAGAGCGCCTTCACACTAGCGTTTGTCCAGCGTAGGCGTTCAATAAACGTATGCGCAGCGCAGACGCCGCGACTACGCGGCGCGGGCGTCGCGTTTTTGGGGCGGTTCCTCTCTAACGTGTTGTCGTTTCGGAAGTATCATTAACAAAATGGCTTGTTAAAGTAAAGTAATAGCTTGGGGGAGGCCTATGTCCAATGTCCAGTAGTCGTCTTTCGGCTGATATGCTGATGACGATGAATTCTATTTGTCACATAAATAAATACAAGACTCCTACCTTATAATACCATCAGCGGAGCATGTGACCAGTAAGAGTCCTAAGTGCTTGGGTCCAAACTTGACGTCTGTGACTGAGGTCCGTGAGTCCACTAGGTTAGACCTCTTCAGCCAAGTCCGTAAGCCTTTCTCTGAGCCGGAAGCTGCTGTATCGCCTGCAAAAATTGGGACCTTTTAACATCCGGCCAGTATAAAGTGTCAAGTTGTGTTGGATCATTTGGTTCCCTTCAAAATGGTTGAGCTGTATGGTGCCGATACATGCGTCAGGTTCGTGAACGGGCACAGTCAGTTGGGACTCGTTATCTCTTAACCACCACTGGCTTATTTTGATCTTTATAGTTTAAATTCTTGTAATAAGTTTTATTTTGCATTGTCCGCACATGCAGAAGAAACAAGTACGTATGTAACTAAGATTTTTGTAAAACATCACATGATTTAAAAGTGTCCGTGGAGTTTCTTGCATGTTCTTTTCCATAGAGATCTAAGCTTTGGAACGTGCAAATAGCTTCATGTTTTTTTTTTAGACTGACTGACCTTGACATTTCTAAAGTGCCTGTAAATTGTTTATTTGAAATAAATGCTTCTAAATCTTAGCCAACATTATAAAGAGTGCAATTAAGTTTAAAATTCATCTCATAATTCAGTAATTATACCTTATACTACTTTTCGAAACGATAAGAATTATCAATGCTTCATTGAAAAGATGGAGCATAACAAACCTTATTTGGCCTTGACATTGTATTTTTTACAATATTAACACGTCAATGGAGGGTTACTTAAAATTTGGAACTCAACTAACTCTTTTATTATCAAGGGAAGGCAATTCTACTACAAAAATAAATGTTTTGTTTTAACAGATTTGGTAAGTTACTTTTATCGTTCAGTGCAGATTAACAGTCAAGTATCATGTTACTTTGAAAAGACAATTTACTTTTGTTTTATTTTATTTTTCTAGTATGTCTTACCAACTTCCTCCCAAATAGCTGCAGTTCTGTCAAAGGAGCAAGTAGCGATGACTTGACCGAACTCAGGATGTGCCCACGTGACTTTCCACACGGAGCCATGATGTGCTTTCCAGCTAGCGGTGAGGCGCCACCCACCGTGACCATCAGAGTCCCACACCTAGAACATTATATTATTGCTAAATAAATAAGAGATCATAAGAGCGCTTGTAGACGTCCGTTTTTTTTACCGTATAATGGGCCGTCAGTAAATGGCTATCCTTCTATACATATTTTTTTTACCGGATGGATGGACTGAAATGATGACTCTCTGGCACTCAATTCCAAAACCAGAAAACAGGCAATACGTCCGGCAGCGTCAACATGCACCAATACACTGGCCTGGATGCCCCGCGCCGAGGGGAAGCAGTGGTGCATCCGGCGTAAATTGTACGCCGGACCGATGTCCGGTGCATGTACACACATTCATTATAATTCATACACCACCGCGAATCCGGCAAAAAACACGGTCCGTTATCCGGTGAAAAAAACGGATGTCTACAAGCGCTCTAAGAGTGTCTCTTGTACAGTCGCCAGCACTTCAAGCTACAACAATCTGTCAAATTTCTTTGTTAGTTTTTCAATTTATTTGCAAGAACATCGGGTTAAAATTTGATTGGAAAAATTTGAGTATTGGATAGCCTGATGTGCTGGTGACTGTACCATACAAAAGATTGTGTAAATGTCAATTTTAACCTGTTCAATAAGTAACAATAGTAGTTATAAGTTACATATGTGCTTTTAATAATGTTCAACTTAGTCAAAGTTAGGTTAGTAATACATTAACTTTCCTTAGTTCACTATTAATTTGATTTAAAATATAAAGGCTTAAACAGCACTAATAAGCTATTTATGTGGTAATTAAAAATTTGTTACAGATAATGTTTATTAGTATGTTTTTAATAGGTTACCGCTACTTTGTTTGCTAACAAGTCTTACCTTTACATACTGGTCGCTGGAACAAGTGGCCATTCTCTCGCCATAGAAATCGTATGCAACATCGTGAATCAAGTCCTTGTGATCGGCGAAAATCGTTTGTGACTCAAACAAATTAGTTGCAGTTAATTCGCCCATTTTGTATTAGAAAATAACAAATTCAATTCAAAACTACACTCACTAACCTACCCGTTAGCATGACTTTATCAACTGTCAAGTGTCAACTGTCACACAGATCACAGTGACAGAACTCCAATAAGTGTCAATGTCAAAAATAACGTTTCGTTCAATCATTCGATAACATTTCGATATTGATTTCTCTAGTGCTTCATGGGTTTGTTTTCAAATCATATGGAAATTCTCGACAGTAGCAACTCAGACTGTAGTTTTGAACTATTAGATTTCCCCCATATTTTATTGTAGTCTGTGATCCCTCCTACATAGCTACTCACAAATTCACAACCATTCGATTCCGATTCCATCCCGAAACGAATGGTTGTTTCTCATAAAATAGGTACTGGTAGATAGCGTTTCTGTTGTTAACCTACCCGGTTCAATAAAAAGAAAACATGTTTTTTCGAATAGATTTGCTTCCCGCTCCTGCTCTTCGTTTCGGAATGGAAATTAATGATGTAGTTTCTGCCAGCGGCTTCGGCTTCGGGATGAAAAGTAGCCTAGATATGTGTTATTCCAAACTATCTACCTCTGTCTGTGCCCATGAAGATCTTTTCTCGTGACATAGTAACAAACATCCATCCATCCTCACAAACTTTCACATTAAAATTTATAACTCCGTCGGGAGTCGGGACCCACTGGTGGTGTAAAGCTACAAAATAATGCTTTTCTTAATTAGAGCAGATTGAAGCCACCGATGATATTGTGCTGATAGGCATGGAGTAAATAGATTTTGATCAAGAATCGTCTCGCGTGAGTGGTTTGGTCATGGTTAATCAATTTTCACGGCTCTCTGCACTCAAGAACAGCTATTAGCCAATCGTGCTCTATTCATTAAATTAAAGTATACCACGCTATCATTAAATTTATGGGTGCCTATCATCAATGCCATCTTACGTGCTCGATATAATTCTTATAGCAGAACAATTTTGAGCTTGTTCACGTTCCGTCGCCCGACGCCCTATCCTTATGTTGTAATAGGATTTGATCGTTGGCTTAGAAGGGACGATTCAGGCACCTGCTCTTTTAGAGTTCCGTACCAGAATGGTAACAAGGAACCCTTATGGTGTGACTAAGTCTGTCCGTCTGTCACAGATGGAGAGTTCGATACCCTCGTGTCGGGTTAGGAAATGTCCTAATGGCGCTCGCGCGACCAATACTGATTGTGAATAGGTAGGTAGGTATATACCTAAATACCTACCTAAAGTGGTTTACGTTTTCTTTTTTTAAATACTTACTTTTTACAATTATAAGACATATCGCTCGACAGCAGAAACTATGAATCATAGAAATATAAAAAAACAGCTAGGTAGGTATGCATCTCTGAGAGCACTTCGAGAGTGATCGCATCACTCCAATAGGTATAGGACAAGCGTATTAACATCGTGAGAGCGGTTTTGTCGCACGATGAAATCGCATAATCGCATCGCATCATCGCACGTGCGATGGCAATAGATAACCTTAAACATAATTGGCAAAGTATTTTTGTAATGATTGCACATGGTCTTCTCCATAGGAGATTATGTAAAAGCAAAGCGATCGAATGGTGCATGAGCAATGAAAATTAATTAAGAGGTATGTCACAGGCACAATGACACAGAGACGAGCTAAAGCCAAACTTCTAATAGGGAATATGCATGCGATTTTTTTATTTGCAAAATAAAATACTTATTAGCTCTAGTAAACAATCATGAAATAATTTTTTAAATACCTACCTTCATCATTTATGAAGTTATAAAGCTTCAAAGACTACCGTTCGAAAGAGAAGTCCGATACGTACTGTGACGTCAAATTACACGACGACTATACAACTGCCATTAGAACAGCGTTTTCGCGAGAGGGACAGATATATTTGTTTAAAATAATTGTATCTCGTTCGTTTTTCGAGCAATTTAGATTCTAACTTCACTGCTAGTCTTAGAATAATAACGCATAGAAACCTAGTACGAGTGCAAAAAGTGAGGCAACTAAAACTTAGCCTAATCCGTCAAACTTAGCCATCAGGCCGTCAGTACTCAATGTCACGTTCCGTCGAACACAGCTCGCGAGCAAATAATTGAAAATGACAGTTTGTTGCGTGAAAGGATGTTATAGCACATCAGGAAAACAAAAAAATGTGATAAAATAACATTTCACAAATAAGTACTCACATTCTATGCACTATTTTTACGTAAATCGATAAATAAAACAAAATTCTAATAACCTAACTTGTCATAACACAGTGTTGCTATTTGTGAGGAAAAAATACCCACATTGCTTTCATTCATGTTTATCATTTTTGTAATTTTAAAATACAATACTTACTGTTAATTCATATCAAACCCGATGTTTTAACATTGTTTATAATTATAACCCATCAAGCATTCTAAACGCATTGAACAATATCTCATTCTTTATGCGATTTATTTCCTTTTATTTTGAAATGAATTGAATTATACCTTCCGAAAAAATATGTCATATTACATGAAAAATCATGTTTACCTTTTCCCAGTTCCCAACAACATAAAATACTTGCCTTGATAGCAAAATAGTAATGCGTCTTCCCATATTTTGTGGGTAACGGCTTAGTAATGGTATCACTGAAAGCTATATCTGTGTGCGTTAGAGGAACGTAGACACATTCGGCTCACGCACACAAAGAAAAAAAATGGACACACGATTTTGCTCGGGTTTTGTTCTAGACGCGGCTTCTATGCGTTATTATTCTAAGCTGCTAGTATTATATTTTCGAAAACTTACTTTTAGATATAAACTGTTCAGACCGTAAATATTTTTTTCATGCATATTCCCTATTCTCAAGAACGTTCTTACTGCGCATTTAGGTAGTAAGTACCTACCTATAGTGCAAAGAGTATAGTAATATACCGCGTGTATCTGACATCGACGCACAAACGATTTCCATGGGTCCGGGGCATGATTCTGGACACCCTAGACTTAGAATTTTTCGTCGGCTTTTTTCTCATTTTTTTATTTTTTTCAAGGGTTTTTTTTACTTTAGACTGCTCATAATCGTTATTCTGACCTAACCCAATGAGATTTTTAATCAAAAAATAATTAAATAACTACTTTCACTAAAAAGAGCAATCTGAATAAAGCCACAAATAATATCAGCTCAGCTGAGCGGATACTTTGTAGTACTCTTAAAAAAAATCAGAAAAGAACCGACGAAAAATTCCAACACTGGGGTGTCCAGAATCATGCCCTGGACCCATGGAAATCGTTTGTGCGTCGATGTCAGATACACGCGGTAGATAGTGACACAACTAAAACATTTTTACAAAAAACGACTTTCAAAACAAAACACTACAAAGTATAAAATACACTGACGTATAAAATACCTACGTCAGTGTAAATAGGTGACAATGGGACCACCACAGGCTTTCGAATACAAAAATAATGTATAAAACACTACAAAGCAAAAAACTAACTTTAATTTCGGAACTCGGTGTTTTTGTTCATTTGTTCGTTTTTTGACACAGACTTCCGAAATTAAAGTAATTTTTTGCTTTGTAGTGTTTTTTTTTTTGGAAGTCGGTTGTATTTTCTTGTAAAGTTTTTTATTTTTCACTTTTTAGTGGTTAAAAAAAAAATACAAACATCCGAATTGAGAACCTCCTCCTTTTTGGGAAGTCTGTTAAAAATCGGCCCACTATTAGTTGGGGAAGAAATCTGATTAAAAATGGAAACTAGATAGTAGATAGTTTTCATTTTAGTTGTTGTTTCGCTAATTTCTTCTGAATTCGCGATAAGTATTATCTTAGTTCGCGATTATGCGAGCATCGGAACTGCTTGCTCGCATTCGCCAGAAGACTCGCATCTTTTTAACTATGGATGGCAGAAATAAGGGTCAATATGCTGGGTTATTTTTATTGACGCTTCGCTGAGTATTGCCCTCTGGTACTTTTCACCCCAACTTGTTGCTTGCAATTATGTAAGTAGATAAATAAAACAAGCCTATGTTAGAAGATGGTTTATGTAATTGAATCCACATTTACTTATAATGTAACTATTAACAATCAAATTAACAACAATGAAATGCCAGCATTCACAGCATCATTACAAATAGTTTGCTAAAATGTAAATTGATATTATTGTCCAATAATAAAATACTGGCCCATTGGGAAACATAACAATTTCTCTAATGGCACATAATAATATAAACTAGTTTAAAAACTTCATGCCAAGTCAATTAATTCATTAATTATTATTCAATATAGATTTGGCACTGTTCATATTTTTTAGGAATTTTGGGGCAATCCTAAGATAATCCCTTTTTTTCAGTCACAGGTACACAATAATTTCTTACCTATTGTTTTACATAATTTTAATTTTTGATACATTTCATGGTTTTCTATGATTTACATTTTGTTTTTTTATTATACTGAAATATTTGAGATTCTATGTAATTGTTAGCTATGAGAGTCCTTCATGGACCTAGAGAGCACTATTTATTGGAAAGTATATTTTTATCAAAAGTAGGCAAGGATAACACAGCTAATGTGCCAGCTTCATGCAAGTGTAGACTTACTCAGTGTTGTGCAGAATCTTTTTTTTGGAATGTTATATTTTTTTTGTGACACCATTCATGACTACAAACTTTCTATTTCTCACAACAATCATGAAAACACAATCCCACCAACAACACTCAATCAGTCACACATTTGAATTTAGAAACTCTTCATCAAATTATAAATAATTATTTTTAGCTTTCAGCTGATCAACTTCGAATGCAAGTTTTCTATTTGTTTCAACTAAAGCATTTTGAGTTTGTGCCATGTTCTGTATTTGCTCACTCATGCTAGATAATTGCTTCTCTAAATACAGCTTCTGCTTAGTTAGCGCCATCATAATGTGGAGGAAATAGTTCCTGTTGTCATCAGACACATCTGTAAGAGCCAACTTTACAAAATCTTTGAGTTCTTCTACAGCTGTTGAGTCAACGGCCACAGCTGGGGCCGAGTTTGATGGCTTCTGCTGCATTGACAAATTGCCATTAGAGGTTTGTTTATCATCCAAACCACCATTTGTTATCACAGGTGAGGGAAAAACTAAGTTTTCAGCTGTCCGGTTATTTAAAGGAGTTGACACTTTGCTGATATTTTTTTCTGCATCCAATTGACGGTATCTCAAATCATGTCTGTCACTCTTTCTTTCAAATTCTGTGGTTTTATTCCCTTCTTCCTCATATTCATTTGATTTGTCAAGACCCATCATAGCAAGGAAAGAGTCTCCTTTAGCATCAACTCCTTGAGATGAAACATTCAAATTATTTCTTGGTGGTGAATCCGACACAAAGAACATATTGGAGGTTCTAGAGCGTATTGGAGATGACATTTTTTGAGGTGAGGGGATACTGTCAGAGTCTGCACAAAGACTAATATCACCAGATATCATTCTTTTCCTGTTTGGTTGAAATGAAACCTTGTGGACCTCTTCTTCATGTCCTTTTAATACTTTAGAAGGAGTTGTGAGATCTCTGAGATCATAAATTAGCACCATACCATTTTTAGTGCCCAAAGCAAGTTGATTTTCCGAATTAATTGCCAAGGAGGTCAACATGTGTGAGGTTTTTATTGTGGAAACAACATTCTGCAATCTTACATCATACACATTCATGATTTTATCATAGCCAGTGGAAAGCAACACATCTCTGTTTATAAGAGAGTATGCAATATCACTAATAGGTGACGCATGGACATGCTCAAAGAAGGCTTTGTCTTTGTTGGTGGTGATATCACGAATTACAATATGGCCTTCATCAGTGGCTAAACCAAGCAAAGATCGACTCTCATGATGAAACTTCATTGCAGAGATACTTTTAGAGCAGGGCAGCCTGACTGTTAGCACAGGAATGTTCGATACAAGACCGTATATAACGGTGTCCCCGTTTTGCATAGAGGCAGCAAGACTTGTGTTCTTGGCATTATAGCTGACATAGTTCACACAGGACTGTTGGGAGGGAGTTGGGAATGTTTTAGTAATATTTTTGTTTTTTGTGTCCCATATCATAACATTGCCACTTCTTGTGCCAATGGCAACGTTACGATGGCCCTCTCGATGGAAGCAAGCCGACCAGGTGTCTTTCAATGGTATATGCTGGAGAGTTCTGATGTCATGGTCAACTGGACTTAGTATTTCCACTACACCTTTAGAATTCACCTGGAATAAAATTAGTTGCAGTTGTGAGAAATATTCCCCCCCTTGTAATGATATAAAAAAAAAAACAAATTCCTATATGCAAGAGTAGTTACAAAATTTGCTCTTCTTGTGTCTTTTAAGTCAAAGTAGGAGCATAAAAAGAAAATAGTTCTCATTTTCGCTTAAAACAGAGGGAATAAGTATCTAATATTGAACACATCTTGCACAATCAATTAGCCTAGTCCTATACAAACAACCATTGTATGCGGTTGGACAATACAATACTTGGCACACCCGAAGATTAACATTGACCTAACTATGGCTATAGAAACATACACAGTATTATGGTTACCTAACACTACTCTTAGGAAAACTATTTCCTTTACCTATTGACATACGAAAATAGTAATTATAATTATGTTAAATTGATACACATACCTGCAGCAGATATTTGCTATCATCACTCCATGATATATCCCGCAGTATTCCTTCGTAACACCAGTAAGTTTTTTTCAAATCCCAACTGTTAGTATCGTATAGGAGTAACCGGGAACTTATTGAGGAGAAATACATTCTTATGCTTACAGTTAAGGGCCCGGTTACTCTCAAGTATTTTCCCCCCTATAAAGCTTTAATTGAATGTATTTATTAAAATTATCATCGTAAACAAAGTCGCGGAAAACAAATTGAAAACGTAAAATTTTGACAACTATGATGACTGAATTTCATGTGTTGCATACCCAAATAAATGGTAAGTTATAATAAAAACAACGAAGTAGAGATGGGCGTTGAATTAACGAACTAGTTAATTCAACGGTCTACGTCCGTTGAACGGTTCAACGATTGTCAACAGACTAGTTGGATTCGTAGACGGCTAAACTAAGACTCCACTACGTTCATATCGACTTTTAACGCGACGACCGACGCGTGAATAACATAAACATTTATTTCAGAATCTCTTCCATAACTTGATCATAAATAAAAATATTCAGCCACAGGCTACACGTATTATCAAGCAGCCTGTCCAGTACCTTAGCAATTATAGTGGCTAAAGAAATAGGTCTATAATTTGATAATACATTCGAATCACCTGTTTGATCAACTTTTCAGGTAAATAAGGATGATCTAGACCTAAATAAATGTACATAAAACGCGTAGCAAGTATACCCAGCGTGCTACACTGTGCCCGATGCTGAGACCGTCTTGCCTGGGCGATTTTTCTCTAACCATATTCTTTGTGGCAGCAATCTGTTTCGCAGTAAACGTGACGTTTCGCGCGGAGCAGGCGGTCTCAGAATCGGGCACAGGCAACTGCGGCTCATTGTTTACGGCTGATTGTACTCTAAAATGCTGCCGAAATAGATCCGCAATACTACCCTGTTCATGTACACTAAAGATGGGTCGTCGACGTATTTACCGTTAACGAAAATAGACCGTTCATTGCCGTTCATCAACGAGTCGATCAACTAGTTGACGGCGTGGACTTCGTTAAGTTTGCGACGATGAAACGCGCGACGTCTGCACTCAACGGCAACGGCTCGACGATTCAACATTGTTTGTAGGTAGACTAGCGTAGCGTCTAGTTACTTTTATTTTAAAAACGGGTATGAGCCGTATGTGGTTTAGTACCTGAAAATTTAAACTAAATATGGAAATATGCTTTCTTTTTAGGTGGCTTTTTAAATTCGCCGTAGTTGATTTATATGACAATTTTTTTAACATATATTGCAAAACTGATTCTGATTCTGACGCTTTTCCTCTAGAGACATCCTTTTCGAAGTGATGCCATAATTCACTTGAATTCCAGCAATTTTTTTTTAACATGTAGGTACACTAATTACGTTTTATACAATACCTACAGTCCTAAACCAACACACTTCACTTACTTTTTTGTTTAATAATTACACTATTATTTAGTAATTTTAAAATATTGTTTACACTAATTAAACTCGCAAATTTTTGAACAAAATCGATACCTACGATAAGTATTATTATTCACCCCTTGAGCTCTGAAATTAAGCGAAATCGCGATTCGTTACATATTCCGTGACGTATTTGTAACGTCGGTCGTTGCCTTGCAACTTTCTTTTTGCACTGGGCTCTCCAAATCATCAAAACATTATAATAAATACGAAAGATATGAACGGAAACAAAAATACAAACCGGTATACTTCGCATTGTTCGAACTGCCAATCGTCTTACTCTTTTACACACGTTAAACAAATTATTGGCATCCTTTTCTTCTTAGAACACAATGCATTTTTACTCCAAATTGGCATTCAGCCCATAGAATTATGAACTACTAGAGTTATAGGATAAACTCTTTGCTGCTAGAGTTAGAGGTCAAATTAGTTTGCTCGTTGTTCGTCCATAGTTATTATTTTTTGGTACGAATGAACTTGTATTACCTAACAAATTTTTCGTCGCGTTCGGGCGTCGATCGTCGAATTAAGTCGACATTAACGTAATGGAGTCTCCGTTTATCCGTCTACGAATTAAACTAGTCCGTTAATCAACGGTGAACCGTCTAATCGTTAATTGTACGTCGACGGTTGAATAAGTTGAATTAACTAGTTCGTTCATCGCCCATCTCTAATACACAAACACCTTCGATGCTCACGATACAGACAGCCCGGCTTATGATTTAATTTGTTTTTTAATTGAATAGGCGCTGAAACTACTGGACCGATTTATAATAATGATAATCATAA
Organism: Ceramica pisi; assembly: GCA_963859965.1. Taxonomy (NCBI): domain Eukaryota; kingdom Metazoa; phylum Arthropoda; class Insecta; order Lepidoptera; family Noctuidae; genus Ceramica; species Ceramica pisi. Next base: position 2,459,174 of record OY982543.1, read on the forward strand.
CTATTGCTCTAATCTAATGCATGGCCATAATGTTGCCATGAAACCAGCTCAACTCAACAACAATTTTATTATCTGTTTCATTTCAAGATTATCTGACGTGGACTTGTTTATAGTGCGGTGGCCGAATTTTATCGCTTTTGTTATAACTAATTATCTGCATACTTGTAAGTAATTGGTGTTTCATTTTTCAACCTTTAGAAATTCCTTGTCTTCTTACACCTAATATAATAGTTAAAATTTACAGAACTCAGTAAAATTTTAATACTACAACCTGCACATTGGTCTTGGTAAAAATTATAAAAAATACCCTTACTGTGCTAGAAATTCGTAACAAGCAATAGCCCATAATGAATTATAGTCAATTTGTATTTATTTCTCGTGTTTAGTAGTTTGTTTTTGGCCGGCAGATGATTTCCCCTCATCTCTATGAGAATCATCGCTAAATCAGTCGTCAGAAGTCCCTTGATTATTGGTAACCACTTATTGCTTACAGCTTTTGCTGTGCCCGACAGGCCAGGGCCCATATTTGAACCTTTACCATGTTAACCATCTATGTAATACATATGGTATGCAATAGAGTATTGAGACCTGGTGAACCTTGCACCATAGAAACATTAAACCTTCGTATAAGTACGAAGAAGGAGAAGAGAATTAATGACACTGGCGTTTGTAAACAATGTAGAATCGTCATCTATGTGCAACCCCTAATAACATTAGTGCCAAGTTATGTGTAGGTAATTCACATACTGCTTTATATAGCACCTGAAATAAACATGTTTCCTTACTATGTTACAACTTAGAGATAGAGAGTTATCACCAGCACTTAGCACACACAAACTCATTTTTTTTTTTCATTACATGAGTACTTTTGTTTTTCAGCCCAATCCAGTCATCATGATCACAGACATCCAACTGGCAGTGTTCTCCAACATCCTGGGAGTTTCTATATTCTTATTAGTAATTCTGTATCACTACATCAATGCCAACAGCACTAAATAAGGTACAAAAGAAATAATCTCTTATCCTAGTTCCTCTCTTGGTTATAATAATAATTTGCTAAGGGTTAGTTTCATGCATTTTTCATTAGTGCTCCGCTCCTATTGGTCTTAGAGATAATATAATTATAACCTATAGCCTTCCTCGATAAATGGGCTCTCTTACACTGAAAGATTTTTTCAAATCGGACCTGCAGTTCCTGATATTAGCACCTTCAAGCAAACAAACAAACTTTAGCTTTATAATATACTAGCTGACCCGTGCCCACTTCGTTGGGCGGTAAACATTTTAACTTCTGATGAAATGATGAGTGTGGTTCGGTTAGTACTGAGTGCTATGATTTATTTCCTGACTGCCAAAAGGAGGGTTTTGTTTTTATTGCATATGTGTGTAGCTAGGCTAGCGAGCCGCTGCGAGCGCTCAGCGCTAGACTCCCTATCCCTTGTTGCAGAGACATGCTGCTTTAAATCACTGAGACGCTGTGCACGTTCAGCGCTAGATTCCCGAGCACGGACCTGCGATGTTCTCCAGCTTTGGTTAGCAAGCCGCTGTGAACGCTCGGAGCTAGATTTCCCAGCGCGTGCTTGCGAAATATTTTCTCTATTCCTCGAGACGCGCAGATGATTATCAAGAGCAGACTCTGCCGTACGGCGTACTCGAGCTGCTCTTGTCTCATGTCTGGGATGTCTGACGGGAAAGTTGAGATTTCCTTTTAGGCATGATAAACAATCGCTGAAACTGTCCGATATCCCAAAAACAGAAATATCACAGCAGGCTGCGAACTCGAAGAATGAGAACGAAGTAATATTGTAATTGTGTTTTGAGAAACCGAGCAACCAAAACAATAGACCAACAACATTCAACCAACATTCAACCAACTACGTACAACTCACCTACCAAACGGCAAAAGTTAAATAATAACTGGAGAGGGTCATTAATCCGCGGAAAATCTTAACACCACGATTCAGAAAAATGACGTAATTGCACAACGCCGTCTATGGGTTCGTCGTAAACGTCCGTACAAAGCATGTTCTAATGCGGTTCGTGAATGGACGGCGCGGGCGGCGTTTTGCGATTTAGTAATTTTATATTATCTTCGAAACTATTCAACCAATTGACATACTGTTTTGGGCAAATCGTATCTGTATGATGTTCTTGTAATCATAATAACATTTTTTTCGATAAGGTTTAATATTTTGTTGTTTAAAACATCGTCCAAAGATTAGTACGTCGAAAAATACTTTTTTTAATACATAAAAGCTACTATATCTGCTAAAATATAAAAGATAGAAATATGGTGCCGTGGACTTTTTTGTAGAACGATTCTAGGCGGACCAGGTTGCCTTACATTGTTTTCAATTATATACAACTGTTAAGGCAGCGCACGCAAATAACTCTGTTGTAAGAGCTATTTTTTTCCGCCTGGATAGACAAAAATTGAGATAGTTTGGCTAATATGCATGATATCTTTATAATTTATAGCCTATAGCATTCCTCAATAAATGGGCTATCTAACACTGAAAGAATTTTTCAAATCGGAGCAGTAGTTCCTGAGATTACCCCCTACATACAAACTTACAAACTTACAAACAATTTTACCTCTTTATAATATTAGTATAGATGTATTAGTATAGATTTACAACCAATTAGACTAACTAGAATACATAGTGACTTGATTGTAGTTGAACTGTTTACACAAATGTCTATTGAGACTGGATTGATGTTTATACTGGCTTCATATTAACGAAGTAAACTAAGGAAACTAGCCTAGGAACTTGACTGGGTGTGGAGGCAGCTGGACTGTATTCAGCAAAAATGTTAGTGGGTATCAACATAAACATAAAAAATATCAATTTAGTAGTTTTCAATTTTGAGCCCTCATCCGCCATTGCCTTTATAAAACCAATGTATTTGGGGTCAAGTATATCATGACTATTTCCATATTTTTGTTTTAGTGGTCATCTCAGTCACCTTCCTTTAGCTCAGTGGTCTATGAATGTAGATAATAAAGAAAAAGTATTTATTGTCACAGAACTGACATGCGTCGCCAGCACATCAGGATATCCGAAACTGTCAAATTTTACCAATCAAATTTTAACCCAATCTCTTCGGCGATAAAGTTGAAAATCTAACAAAGAAATTTGACAGATTGTTGTAGCTTGATGTGCTGGCGACTGTTCAAAAAAACTGGCCAAGCACGAGTCTGGCTCGCATGCAAAGTATTCCGAACCAATTTCAGTTTTTTACATGTTATTTTAACACTACATACTTCTTATAGGTTTTCCTGTAATCTTTAGGTGTAGATTAGTCTGCAGATTTCCAAATTTTAAGCTAAGTAGTTAATTAAAACCCTTACAATCAGCCCTTTCATTTGATATGGCTCACAATACAGTTTGAAAAAGTTGTGAATCCCCAAAAGTGACCCCTTTCTAAGTACTAAAAATGTATTTAGGTATTTACGTAACGCGTCCGTGTTTGGGTCACAGAAGTCCAGAATAATAACGCATAGAAACCTAGTACGAGTGCAAGAAGTGAGGCAACTAAAACTTAGCCTAATCCGTCAAACTTAGCCACCAGGCCGTCAGTACTCAATGTCACGTTCCGTCGAACACAGCTCGCGAGTAAATAATTGAAAATTACAGTTTGTTGCGTGAAAGGATGTTATAGCACATCAGGAAAATAAAAAAATGTGATAAAATAACATTTCACAAATAAGTACTCACATTCTATGCACTATTTTTACGTAAATCGATAAATAAAACAAAATTCTAATAACCTAACTTCTCATAACACAGTGTTGCTATTTGTGAGGAAAAAATACCCACATTGCTTTCATTCATGTTTTTCATTTTTGTAATTTTAAAATACAATACTTACTGTTAATTCATATAAAACCCGATGTTTTAACATTGTTTATAATTATAACCCATCAAGCATTCTAAACGCATTGAACAATATCTCATTCTTTATGCGATTTATTTCCTTTTATTTTGAAATAAATTGAATTATACCTTCCGAAAAGATATGTCATATTACATGAAAAATCATGTTTACCTTTTCCAGTTCCCAACAACATAAAATACTTACCTTGATAGCAAAATAGTAATGCGTCTTCTCATGTTTTGTGGGTAACGGCTTAGTAATGGTATCACTGAAAGCTATATCTGTGTGCGTTAGAGGAACTTAGACACATTCGGCTCACGCACACAAAGAAAATGAAGTGGACACACGATTTTGCTCGGGTTTTGTTCTAGACGCGGCTTCTATGCGTTATTATTCTAAGATCTATTACTAATCTCAACAGAATCGGCCCAATAGATCCGGAGGAAACTGGCTGTGACAAACGAACAGACAGACACCCAAGTGATCATAAAAGGGTTACTTTTTTTACGGATGTTCGGAACCCTAAATACCTACTAAACACAAACACACTGATGTTTCTTCTTTTGTTTCAGGTCTGCATGTCAAGTAAAGAGTACAGCAGTGTTATAATTGTATTCCATCTAATGTTAAGATGTAAATAAATTAAGTCTTTTAACTGGTTTTGTTTTTTTTTCTGGTCATGATATAACATAACATACTTATTATTAGATCTACCAACAACTGTTCACACCAATTTACAAACAGAAATAAAACATGTGTGTGTGTTGTGTATATAGGTAAACACCGCATTTTCCTCACTAGGGCGCTCAGTGTCTGCAGTCGATTCTGCAAACTTAGGTGAAGCGTGAAAGCTTAGCTGTGTGAGCGTGAAAGAGTGAACATGAAGTCTTATTTATATTGTGTGGGTCTAACGACCACAGAGGGGCCCGAAAGGGCCGACGCCTGCCGGAGTGCGGGACTATTCGAAAGAGATACCGTGGCTCCGGAACACAAAGGGCACTGAAGGAATATGGATGGGTTTTAGTCAGTAAGAGTGACACTCCCTCCCGTCCCGCTCCGCCCAGAGCGGGGGAAGTCATTTGATGATTTCCCATCCCTAAAAAAAAAAGAAAAGGTTAACGACCCCACATACCCTAGTGTCGAGAGTTTCAAAACCGCCTCAAGGGCCTCTGACTTAGTTTATTTGACGACCGCCTTTTAGCGACCAGGACCACCGTTTTATACGTGCCTTCCGAAGTATGTATGGAATCATCTATACTTAATATTATAAAGAGGTAAAATTTGTTTGTAAGTTTGTATGTAGGGGGTAATCTCAGGAACTACTGGTCCGATTTGAAAAAATCTTTCAGTGTTAGATAGCCCATTTATCGAGGAAGGTTATAGGCTATATATCATCACGCTAAGACAAATAGGAGCGGAGCAGTAATGGAAAATGTGACGCAGACGAAGTTGCGCGTGTCGGCTAGTCTTTTTATATATCGCAGCATACGCTGAGACAGGGACCTTTTTTGGCCTCGCACAGATAAGTATTAATATTTCAGGATGTAGCTTAAATGTTTCAACTTATTTTTTACCTACGTATTTTTATTTTTTCATGTGTACTGTGCGAGTCCTGAATAAACTTTTTTTTTTTCTTGAACATTTTCCTTTCTTTCTTTCTTTTTATCAGACAATCAGATTATTCAAACCTGCAATGTCCTAGCCAAACTGGAAACAACTTTACAAAGTACCTATGCTTCCCGTGGGAATCGAACCGGGTCACAAGGTAAACACCTAAACTACTCGACCACAGAGACAGTTGTGAACTAGAAGTGAGCTCAATCCATACAACAACAAAAAATGGATTGACAGTTCATTTTATGCTCACTTCACCTCATCTTACATGACACACAGTGAGATGTTGACAGAATAGACCGTCTGGAAACTCTAACGCCATTACAGTATAATATGATAGCTAGCTTTCGCCCGCGACTTCGTACGCGCAAATCCTCTCTTAGTGCACCCCTACGGAGTGTTAGGAATGAAGCTACATGCCAAATTTTAGCTTTTAACTACCAGTAGTTTCGGCTGTGCGTTGACGTTGATCAATCAGTCAGCCAGTTTCTGCTTTTATATCCGTAACCGTAATATAATTTCGGAAGTCGGATGTTTTTGTTAGTTTCTTCGTAGGTATTTTGACACCGAATTCCGAAATTAAAGTTATTTTTCAGTTTGTACTTACCTAGTGTTTCTTTTTATTTGGAAGTCGGTTGTATTTTTTTGTTAAAAGGATTTTTTTTTTTACTTTTTAGTGGTACCTACTCCACACCTAACAAGTACACCACTGCAAAATCGCAGAAAAGCAAATACGCAATTTCGATTACTTGGATAACATAAAACCATCATCCAAGTAAACGAATTCCAGCTATTTCGATTTAAAATCCAAATTTCGAAACCGATTTTGATAAAATTTAAATGGGACCAATCTGCAAGTAGGTACCTATATCCTTTCAGATAAAACAAATTTCAGATTTTTCAAATCGGTTCGTAATTGACGGAGTTATGAGGTAACAAACACAAAAAAAAACATACAACCGAATTGAGAACCTCCTTCTTTTTGGGAAGTCGGTTAAGAAATAATAAAAATGTTGCAGTTGACGGGAGCGAAGCCGAAGGCGCCAGCTAAAGTACAAAATACAATACTTACACCTCAGACCAATTTTTATTGGTCTGAGACTTACCTCAGACCAACTTTTTTATTGGTCTGAGACTTACACTACAAATATATGAAATGTTTCTGTCTGTTTTGAATTGAGTCGGTTGAAGTTTCTAAAAAATGGAACCCTATTCACGGAAGTACGACTTGCTAGTTGCACTTGGCCAGTTTTTTTTTTAAACACGTAAACATTTTTGAGGTTATTTAAGAATTAAGCCAATATTTAGGTAGGTACTATTCCACCCTTCCATTTTATACCCGAAACATTGAGCCCGATATTTTGAAAAAAATGCAGATAATACATTGGATAATACCTAGTTCTTCTCTGTTAATTAAGTTGTGATGGCACGATTGGCACGCGAGTCCGACTCGCACTTGGCCATTTTTTTTGTTACCAACTCTAGCTGGGGTGAGCCAGACAGACCAGCCGGCCTCGCCCGAGACTACGAAAAAATACGATTGATATTTAAAACTGCCGATAGATGGCGCTAGTAGTAATCAAAGCGTGAACCAAAAAAGTTTTTCTGTTGCTTGGTATTTCTAATCATTGATTTTTATTCGTTTTTCTTAGGTAGGTACACGCCATTATGTACCTACAGACCATCAGACGCCAGGACATCAAGCAAGCTACAACAATTTCAATTTTATTGTCAAATCCTTATGTTCAACCTTAGAATAATAACGGTGTTCAACATTGATTGGGAAAATTTTATAGTTTCGGGTTGCTTGAAGTGCTGAGGGCCTAGCACGAATATTTTTGACATTTTAATAGGTATAGTAAAAGTAGTGAAAATTTTACTATAGCTAGTTACTTTACGTCAAAATATTCGTGCTTGCCCTTCTGGCGTCTGTACATCAAGCTACAACAATCTGTCAAATGTCTTTAATAGATTTTCTACTATTTTGCTGATGGTGCTAGATTCAAATTTGATTGGGAAAATTTGATAGTTTCGGATAGCCTATATAGTGCTGGCGTCTGTACCTCTACACTTTCTTGAGTCTCTGGGTTCTTGAAGACGGCCTGCGCCGCCGAGGCCAGGCCAAAAAGAGCTGGCGAGACGATCTGGATGCGTACCGTGAGGACTGGTGCAAGGTTGTTCGAGAAAAGAATTCCTGGAAGTACTTGGGGGAGGCCTTTGCCTAGCAGTGGGATATTGTGGGCTAAATAAACAAAATCAAATGAAAGGGCTACTGTGTGAGTACCTGAGTACTTAGGTCAAACCAAATTTTTACGAAAATACCCACTCGCTCGCTCTTGGCCGGTTATTGAGGTTACCGTTTCTGTCAGTTGTCACTGAGTTCTCCCTGCGCTTTTCCATTTAGTGTTGCCTTTTCAGGCCAATCAGTAGGTACAAGTTTTGGTCGTCGCTCGACCCTTCGATCATTAATACCGCTCCAGCATATTTCTAAACTTAATAGTTCTTGTTCTAAACCTAAGATTCAAAAGTAAGTAGGTATATCTTAAGGTTTTATTGAAATAAAAGCTTTGACTTTTTCAGAATAATTGACTCGCTAATATGTTTGAATAATTTGTCTCCGAAGATGGGCTTTGCGGTTTGGTTGGTACTTATCAAAGTTTGATTTTTCATTCATCCACCAACAATTGCGCCATCCTACAGGTACACATTCAAGTAAAACGAGTCTTGTTACATACACACAACTAAGCACACAACATACAAATAATACCTACACCGGAAAAGAGCTAGCAGCTCGCCCACGAGACGGGTTCCGCAACATGACTTGTGAGCATGACTTATTTTGTCAATGAAAATGACAATGGTAAATATTTTTCCGATCTATAAATAGCTATTTTTAGTGATTTAAAAAAAGAATAACCATAAAAACTGCGCGACTACTTGAGACATCATCATATGATTTTAAAAGTGGTATATCGTTGGTACCACAATAATACCTAATTGATCTAGTCTATATCACTGAAAAATGAGCTCCAAATGCAATAAAAAAATCTTTAAAAAATCTGTTGTTATGTTAGTATAATCAGTAATTATTTAAGCCTAGCATTTCGTTCTTGCAAGCAGATGTGACAACCAAACAGAAAAAGTAACACCATGACGGCTTATACCATTTTGTTACGGTACCCTAAAACATTTTTCTGGGTCATTGTATGCTTAGTCCAACAAATTGAAGTGACTAGCAAAACTGTTTGCGAAGCGTCAAAGCCTTTGTTTCTGCAAATCATTTATTTAATTTCCTGCCAATACTTTTTTCGCTGTGATCATCTTTTTGCGTAACGTATCTATATTTTCACGACGTTTAACGATTATGGTATGTAGGATAAGCAGCTGTTATAGAGCCGAAATAGAGTTTGGCTATTCCACCAATTCTCACTTAGCGTTTTGAAACGTCTTTTAGAATACGCACAGAAAAGGAGTGGAACTCTGCCTGCGTGTGTTTCCGAAAGCTTACAACCCTAATCTCTTCAAAATTAGAGTGAACAGGCTCCTTCTGGGTAAGCTCGCTCCATCGTAGACTTTGTCTCTGTCATTTCTGACTTGGACTAGACTCAAGAGCAAGCCCATCAAAACAAAAAAATAATCAACGCTCCAACATTTATAATCAGTCAAAATTTTTTGACGCCTTTTTTGGCGTAGGTACTTGAGCGATTGACTGCTGCGCTGTGTTGCGGTTTCGATTCCCGCACGCAAATAATATTTCTATGGCCTACAAATAGTTGTTCCGGGTCTGGCTGTTTGTGTAGGTATCCTATGTAAGTTTATGTTTGTGTACGCACCCACTATTCAGGAGAAACTTCGAGTGTGGGGCAAGGTTTTTTTTATTATTATTATACTGGAATGTAGCCACGGTATTGTGTCAGCATAGATCGCAAAGCAAAACGGCGACCGGCCGTGGGTCGGTTATGAGTATTAAACGGACCATTTCGTGCCACTATGTCTACCTCTCAAAAAGCGACTATGTTGTAATAAAACACAAATTTTCTATAAGCTATAAATCTATACTTATCTATACTTCAGCCGATCGATCCTGACAACGTCTCACCGTGGAGTGTAGGTACAAGAAGTAAACTGTCAATCCATCTTGTTTGTATGGTTTGACAGCTCACTTCACATAATGTATGTTTACTTCACCTTAGTATACACGGTGTGATGTTTACAGAATAAAAGAGCCGACATCTCACATCTCTTATAAGCGAAGCCGTTGTAGAGCACATGGCATTAATACTATCTCAATTTTGTTTCTAGCGGGTAAAGTTTTCAGACAAACTCAATTGGCTTTGTTATACGTACCTACTTTATTCCACATTTTGTATTTTTAGAACGACAAAAGCACTTTCATCAGCCTTTTATAGACTAATGCTTTCACATCTCTAGCAAATAAAAAGTCCATGTGATTGAACTGTTCGTAGGGAACCTTGTACGTGTCCACAACATTGGGGAGACTCCTTCGCAGTCGCTCCACATCGCTGGGGTGCGCCAGCCAGTCCGCCCCGCTGTAGAACAGGCACACCGGCGTCACTATCTTGTCCAACGCATACTTCGGAGGCACCTTTACACCGTATCTTCTCATATTCTCTTCCCTACCATAGTCGAATCTCCTAAAATCCTCAGATATCAGTCCTTGACCGTAATGAACGAACTGCTTCATCGACGCACCAGACGGCATGTGCCCATAGATCACCGGCAAATTCGTAACATTGAGCTGACCAAAATCGAAACCGACAATTATGAATAAAACGTTGCTGCATAGAATTGTCACGATAGGCCCTGCTTCACACATTAACAACTTCAGCGCACTCATGATGTTACTGTCCGGTAAAAACTCATACAGTCCCAGGTTCTTTGATACTCCGTGCCAGATTGATGTTCCGGGAGCTAGCAGCCTCACTATAGGCGACTGCACTTTCGACATAAACGCGACAGGAGACAATGCTACCATCACCGACACATTTGCATTATATTCAGGTTTTTCAGACGCCATCACGAAGAAAGCTGTAGTGCCTTGCGAATGGCCGATGTATTTCAGAGATTTGATGTTTCTCTTTTTCAGCACAAAATTGATCATGGCTGGGAGATCGTAGATGCCAATTTCATGCCACGAGAAGTCCCAGAACTGTGCGTCAGACGGGTCCAGGCTGACGTGGCGACGGGAATGTTTGCAGCCTCGAGCGTTGCCCATCCAGACGTCGTAGCCTTGCTCCGCCAGCAGGTAAGCCAGGCCACTCCGGGGGCCGGCTATGACGTAGTCGTCCGCACTGCCAAGTAATCCATGCATGAGGAACACAGCTGGTCCGCTGCTGGGGATCCTGAAAAGTCTCAACACATAACCGTCTTCTGTTGTCACTTCATGTTTTTGAACCGTATATCCATACTTGACAAGGATAGCATCAATATTTATGATTGCATCTTCATTTCTTTTCCCTGCATTGAAAGCAGCAACGAACTTATCGACTGCATCTATTGTGTTTGTTTTGCTGGTATGAGATGTTAGCTGGACGGGTCCTAGAGCTCTTGAAATTGCAAAGGGCAGCCTGGTTATTAAATTGACAGCTGTGGCGAAGGCATTGGAAGTCACATACGTTGTTGAAGTGACTACCGGATGTTTGATAAACCGTTCGGCTATGTTCTCCGCTGTTTTCGCTAAAGAACTTGGGATTAAATGCTCCGCCATGTGGCCATTTTTTAAGTTGATCAGTGCGAATAAAATTACGAATATTTTGGCCATCGCACGAGTTCTCCGAGCTTGAACCGCGAGCGTACTGTCCGGAATCCAATGATCGGCCTTGTCGCTGTGTAGATTTTTGTGATTTAATCTTTCTGCTCATTAGTGATGGTTAATGAAGTCTGGTCATTGTGAATTTTAGGAGGTATGTACGGTATGTACCAAAAACCTATGGTAGTATTACAATCGGTTTTAGCACGCGGTGAATAAGGCGAGATTTTTATCGACCCCTTCTCTAGTCGTAACGCCTTCCCTGACGCTTAGGAGGGTGAAAAATTTAAGATTAACTAGTAACATAAGTTAAAAAGACGGGATGCTGATGATACCTACATTAACAACCCCAATGTTCCAACAACTTTGTACATTGACTCATCACTCGATCCGGCTCGAAGGGCCAAACTTTTTGTGGGTGTACACCCAAAGAACTTGTTTTAATATTGTATACCTACTACATAACTTGGCAGAGTTAAGCTTATAGCAAATTAGCTTTCATTTTGCTGAGAGTGATGGTCATGCCGTTATAGGACGCATAGTATCCGTATCCGAGATATACTTAAGCGAAAACCCGATAAATGAAACCTCCAAAAATGGCTCAAGGGCTAAAGGCTGGATCTTTTGATATGTTCACCTCCTAACTAGTCCAAAAAAATTTACGTAGTCAAAAATTGTGATCCAAACATTTCCCTCTAAACCAGTAATATATATGTCTATGCTCTAAACCGTTTCGTTGCCTGGCCTAAGTTTAGTTTAAACACAAACATACATGAACTCTCGCCTTTTCCCATGGGGCTAGGCAGAAACTTATAATGCAAATAGGTACCTACCTACTCATTATCATGATCATATCAGACGAAAGCCACAACCATAGATAAAAAATGGTCCTGTGCGTCTCGCATCCATCGTCAGCCAGCGACCATCTCCAGGGTCATCAGTCCATATTGTGGGAGGCCTTCCAAGTCCAACGCCGCGTTCCGATGCGCAGTCGACACTCCAAAACTTTTCGACCTCATCGACCATCTGTTCTGCGAGCAATGTGCCCTGCCCACTGCCACTTCAGTTTGGCGATCATACAATAGATCCTACTCGATTAATTGATTAAAATGGGTTATAGCTAGGCATGTCCATAAGTCCATACTTTGTCAATAACACGCCGAATGTAAACGAAATGAAAAGATAGATATAGTCATTATTATGTCATTTACATTTTCAGCGTTATATTTACTTGATGGTGCAGATAAGAATAGCGATTTGGTGTAGTGATGTGATGATAGACTCACAGAACTCACATGACTCGCACTTGGCCCGTTTTTTTTACAGTATAGAATAGAATAGAATAGAATAGAATACTCTTTATTATGTACACCATATAAGTTACAGAAAAAATAAATTAAGTAAACATTACATAGGGTGACACAATGGGCGGCCTTATCGCTAAGAGCGATCTTTTCAAGACAACCTTTGGCAACCAGACCTAAATACTGTAAAAAAAACTGGTCGGACTCGAGTGCAAAAGGTTCCGAACTAATTTCATTTTTTAACCGACTTCCCAAAAAGGAGGAGGTTATCAATTCGGTTGTATTTTTTTTTTTTTTTTTTTTTTTTTTTTTTTTTATGTTTGTTACCTCATATCTCCGACAATTATGAACCGATTTGAAAAATTTTTGTTTTATCTGAAAGGATATACTTGCAGATTGGTCCCATTTAAATCATATCAAAATCGGTTACGAACTTTGGATTTTAAATCGAAATAGCTGGAATTTGACTATTTAGATGATTCTTTGATGATCGAAATTGCGTATTTTGCTTTTCTGCGATTTTGGAGTGGTGTTGTTAGGTGTAGGGCACCACTAAAAAGTGAAAAATAAAAAACTTTTTACAAAAAAATACAACCGACTTCCAAAAAAAAAACACTACAAAGTAAAAAATAACTTTAATTTCGGAAGTCGGTGTCAAAATATGAAGAAACTAACAAAAACACCGACTTCCGAAATTAAAGTTATTTTTTACTTTGTAGTGTTTTTTTTTTGGAAGTCGGTTGTATTTTTTTGTAAAAAGTTTTTTTAACATAATATTGTAACACTACCGACTTCTTATAGGTTTTCCTGTAATCTTTAGGTATCTGCATTTATTTCAAAATTTTAGGCTCAATAGTTTCAGAGATAAGGTGGTATGGGAAATTTTGGTCGAATAACTTCGAAACTTTTTTTTTTTTTTTAGTATTGATAGGCGTACGTTTGACCGCTATCCCACCTGATGTTAAGCGATGATGCGGTCTAAGGTGGAGCACGCTTCACTCTTGACTTAAAGACTCCCAGGTTGTAGCTATCAGGAAACACAGACTCAGGCAGGGAATTCCACTCCTTAGCTGTACGCACAATGAATGTATTCCCAAAACGTTTTGTGCGTATAGGTGGGTTTAAACCCTCACAGTAAGCCCTTTCAATTGATAAGTCACACGTTTGAAATACTTTTATTTTTAATTTTCTAGTTGGACCCCCAAAAGTGACCCCATTACTGAAAAATTTCATTATTTACGTAACGCGTCCATTTTTGGGTCACAGAAGTCCATATTTGCACCAAATTTCAACATAATTAGTCCAGTAGATCGGAAGAAAACTGGCTGTGTCAGACGGACAGACAGGCAGACAGCCGAGTGATACGGGTATCGCTTTTTACGGATGTTCGGAACCATTACCGTGAACACGGTGAACACTCAGGTGAAGTGAGCTCAATCAATCCAATGAAGGTGGAATGTCAGCCAGTCTATTCTGTCAACTTACACCTTTCTCACTCACTATCACTATGTTAACTTAAGGCCGTACCCTGACCAAATAACCTTGAGCATTTTTTCCCTCAATAACAGCGCAAGAGATACAATAGCGAATTATACGCTCAGAATGTTGAATAAAATCGTTATGAAATCTAATATTGGTCGTTTAAAAAAAATATTTCTACCAAAATGTTCATAATTAAATTGCCTATCCATTAGTGTAAGTACAAAATCAAAATAATCGTTAGTTTTCGAGAAGATGCATGTTTTCAGTAATTATTTCTAATTTCTGTAGTTTTGTTGTGAGGAGATTACTTATAAAAACATTATACTTAGTAATCTATTCTTCTTTATCTATACATATAATAAAACTGTAGAAAAGTGGTTTTTGTACATGAAAAAATATCCAAAAAAAAAATAGCTAGGGTGTTAAAGAACAACCAATAGAACCCATTTCCAGCATTTTTAGAATATTTGTCTGTTTATTTGTTCGGGCATCACGTCAAATGTGCAAAAGCAACGTAGATAACTTTTATACACAAGGATGGAGAAAAATTTGAAGTGACATTTAGTTTTTGTTTCATTGCAAACGGTTCAGTCTATCAAAAGATATTTGAATTTAAAATTTACCAGAAGTAAAATTAAGGTTATGTGCACTTGGTCTCATTACTTCATGTAACTTTTATAGTGCGTAAATTGTAGTAATTTTAAGTTTTTTGTTTCATCGTAATCAGTTCATACCTTATAATAAAAAAATAATAATCTACATAATATTATAAAGCAGAAGAGTTTGTTTGTTTGTTTGTTTGGTAGAACGCGCTAATCTCAGGAACTCCTGGTCCGATTTGAAAAATTCTTTGAGTGTTAGATATCCCATTTATCGAGGAAGGTTATAGGCTATATATCATCACGCTAAAACAAAGAGGAGCAGAGCATTAATGGAAAATATGACACAGACGAAGTTGCGCGGGTCAGCTAGTCAAAAATAAAACCATTCTATCATTCTACCATTTTGAAGCCAAGATTATGTAGAAATTTAATGTATTTTTATAAGTTGATATTTATTTTGGATAAAGAGTATATAGCTCCAAAAAACTGCACAAAAAAACGACTAGCGCTGCGTTTTGCTCGGGGACGCGCCTTAAGCCCGTTTACACTTCAATAAGTAGTACAGTAGCGAGTTAACTTGCGTCATCGGCGAGTTAAGTTGTTAATGTTGTTTGAACGGCAAAAGCGAGTTAAGTTGTTGATTAGGTTGAGTTGAATAGACTGATCTATTCAACTCAACCTAATCAACTCGCCAAAAATTAGGATCGCGATCTGAATCGCGATCCTAATTTTTGGCGAGTCCAGTGCGAAGTAGCCCCCTCTCGCCAGCACGTAGACGGGCGCGTTTAGTACAGTCCATAAATTTGTAAAGTGAATCGCGAAACGCGACTAGTCTTCTTCTCGGCAACTTATGACTACTCACTCCACCCGTTTGGATGCTACTTACGACGGAGTAAGCATGAAGTGAACCGTCATTCCATCTTGTCTGTACGAATTGACAGCTCACTAATGTTCATCACTTCACCTAAGCTTTCGCTATAGTTGCTGCAGTCCGATTCTGACATGTCAAAGTGAACAATTTTTTTTTCTTTTTTAGGGATGGGAAATCATCTAATGACTTCTCCCCGTTTTGGGCGGAGCGGGAGGGAGTGTCAGACTTCTACTGACTAAAACCCATCCATGTTCCATCATTTCCCTTTGTGTTCCGGAGCCGCGGTATCTCTTTCGAATAGTCCCGCAAATAAAGGGCAAAAATAACGAGTACAGCCGGTCGATTCTGTCGACATCTTAAAGTGAACACTTAGGCGAAGTGAACAAAAAGTGAGCTGTCAAACTATACAAACAAAGATGGCGGGACAGCTCACGGTGAGATGTCGACAGAATCGACCGGCTGTACTCGTTGTTTTTGCCCTTTATTTTCACTATTTGATACCTAAATTCTCGCACATAATGGCGCATTATTGGAAATTCAACTCAACCGAGTAGAAACAATCAACACGCACTCAATAGTACAGTGCTGATCGTTTTAGGGTTCCGTACCCAAAGGGTAACCAACCGAACCATATTAGGTACTATTACTAAGCCTCCGCTGTCCGTCCGTCCGTTTGTCTATCTATCAGGGAGCTGTGTCTCATGAACTATTTTTTTTATTGTAATCATTTTACAATAAAAAAAAAAACACAACCGACTTCTGTTATATAAAAACACAAAAAAATATAAAATAACTATATTTAACCTCCTGAGTGTTTCGGAAGTCTGTGATTTGATTTTGTTTCTTAGTATTTTGGCACCGACTTCCGAAATTCAAATTATTTTATACTAAGTGTTTTTATTTGGAAGTCAGAATTCAGAAACGAAGCCAGGCGCAACGGCTTGTACTATCCATTACTTACAATTATTGCAAACATTCAAAATAATTCATATATTTAAACTAAGTAGAAGCATTTTATTCACTTGTAAAGCGAAAAACACTTGCAAGTACAAAGTCTGAAACGTTGTACCTACCTACTAACTAAACATTTCATAAGGTCAATGTGCTGACTAGGAAATGAATGAAGCAATGTTAATTTCTGTATTGTCATAAACTAGCAATTTCCTGTGGCTTTGCTTACACATTTTACAGCAGAATTAAATGTGTCTTCTAAATTAAAAATATCATGCCTCCTAACCTAGCTTACTAAGTAGGTTCAGAAACTGCAGTCTTTACGGAGAGTAGGATACACTAGAATAATAATGTCTCTTTATAATGTCCGTATGTATTATGTTCCAAGGGGTAAACGAAGGTAGAAGCGAATTGGCGACCCTAGCCATATTTTTAGGTGCTGTTGGATCATAAAGTGGCTTTGCTTGCACATTTTACAGCAGAATTGAATGAGTCTTTAAAATGTCATGCGTCCTAGCCTAGCTTACTTCGGTATACCTATAGCAATTGCAGTCTTTACGGAGAGGATATGCTAGAATAATAATGTCTCACTTATAATGTCCGTATGATGTCCCAAGGGATAAACAAAGGCCGAAGAGCAGTGGCGGCCCTAGCCATATTTTTAGGTGCTGCTGGATCTTAAAGTGGCGCCCCTTTTTAATACACAGCTTTCGTGTGCTTCCTTTCTATGCTCACAGCCATGATCACTTCATATTATAAAACAAAGTCCTCCGCCGCGTCTGTCTGTCTGTTCGCGATAAACTCAAAAACAGCTGCACCGATTTTCTTGCTGTTTTCACCAATGGATAGAGTGGTTCTCGAGGAAGGTTTTAGTGTATAATTTGTCAAGCGGGCGTAGCAGTGCGCATCAGCTAGTTAATTAAAAAGTTAGTATATTTTGCGGTTAGAGAAACTATTAAAAAAAGAGTTTTTATATTGTGCCGTGCTACATTACATATAACATGAAAGGCTGATTGGATTTAATGGAAATGGAATAAAAATGGCTTATTCGCTAATATAGTTTTTCATCTTTTTAGGGTTCCGAACATCCGTTGTAAACGGAACCCTTGTAGGATCACTCCGGTGTCTGCCTGTCGGTCTGTCCGTCTGTCAAAACCAATTTTCTCCGAAACAACTACGCCGATTCTGTTGTTTGGTATATATGTGAACTTTTGTGACCCAAACCTACCCAAACACGGTCGAGTTACACAAATAAATAAATTTTGAAAATGCATCACTTTTGGGGGAAATACAAGAAAATAATATAATATAATAAAACGTTTTTCATTTTTTTTGAAAGAGCTAATTGCGAGAGTTCTACACTTTATTTTCATACTTAAGTTATACAAGACAAGAGGCCGCCCGCGACTTCGTCCGCGTATAAATTCTCGTTATTCCCGTGTAAATCCCGATCCCTCGGGAACTCCGGGATTAAAAGTAGCCTATGTGTTATTCTGGGTCTTCATCTACCTACATACCACATTTCATCGTAATCGGTTCAGTAGTATTTGCGTGAAAGAGTAACAAACATCCATACATACTCACAAACTTTCGCATTTATAATATTAGTAGGATATTATTAGACGAGATTCGTTCGGAACCCTTTGCAGTCAAATCCGACTCACACTTGGCCAGTTTTTAATGTTATGGAGTTGAGTTTAAGTAAGGAGGAGGTAGTATGTTCGGATGA
This sequence comes from Ceramica pisi, assembly GCA_963859965.1. Lineage (NCBI taxonomy): Eukaryota > Metazoa > Arthropoda > Insecta > Lepidoptera > Noctuidae > Ceramica > Ceramica pisi. Next base: position 2,477,376 of record OY982543.1, read on the forward strand.
TTGTATGTTTTTTTTTTTTGTATGTTTGTTCATCGAATACTCCGCCAATTGTCGACGGATTTTCAAAATTCTTTTCTTGTTCGAAAGTAGATAGTTCTGAGGTGGTCCCACTGTCACCAAGTAAGGATCTGATGATGGGATCTTAGAGAAATCAAGGGCCACCCTCAAATTTTATAGGCTTACTTATTATTTTTCGCATATTTTATGAAGTATCTTGTGTATTTGCGTATGGTTGTCACCATCTCAGGTAGCTGGGCTGATGATGGAAGGTACATACAACTCCTTAACAGTAAGAAGTTACTCGAACAGGCAAGGATTGGTTTAAGTAAATTATTTTGATGTTTGATAGGGCGTTTGCCACATTTGGTCTCATGATCATCAAGTCATGACCTGATGCTGCAGAGTACCTAACTCCTCGACAACTAACAGCAGATATATCGTGTTTAGGCTCATTGAAAAGGGCTCGATGTGTGGATAAACGTACTGTTAATGAGGAACACCGAAGTACATAGAGACCTGATGCTGAAGCCAGGAGCATCAGAAAAAGTACAAACCTTGAAATTACAGAACCGATTTTAAAAATGATCTTTTTGTTGGAAATTTATTAAGAACAAATAATTACCTAATTTAAATTTAAATAATAGAAGCAGTACCTACTGGGTTATCTTCAACCCCCCACTACCCAAGTTCCACCGACTGAACTTTATGCTGGCTGGCATTACATTTACCTAAGCCTAACCTTTTTTATATTTTTAGTGGGTAGTTGCCCAACAAATAAAATTACATTGGTTAAGACAATTCGTTGTTTCTTTGCATTACAACCTCAACCCACCTTGCATCTGGGCTTTTGTTCCTACTCCCTAGAGGGACAAAATCTCATATGTAACACCATTTGGGAAGTATACCCACTTCCCAAATGGTCCCATGATAAGGAAACCGGGATCTGCTGATGGCATCCCAGAGAGGTCTAGGGCAACTTTCAAAAATCGTATGGGCAACTAGAGCGTTTGTTAATTTTTTCATTAAGTATTTTAAAGCACTACAATTTAATGAAGGTCTGGAGTCGATCTGATGATGGAGCCGAAAGACAGTCGAGGGAACTCCTCAACGATTTGCAGTAGTTACCTTGTGTTTGGGCTTGACTAATTTGTATTGATGAGAACTTTACACCTAGATGGGTTGTGGCTGTCATTACGGGTCTTTAACTTTTTTGTTTTTATGTTTGTTACCTCATAACTCCGACAATTATGAACCGATTTGAAAAAATCTTGTTTTATCTGAAAGGATATACTTGCAGATTGGTCCCATTTAAATTTTATCGAAATCGGTTACGAACTTTGGATTTTAAATCGAAATAGCTGGGATTCGTCTACTTGGATGATTGTTTTATGTCAAACAACAAAAGTAATCGAAATTGCATATTTTGCTTTTCTGCGATTTTGCAGTGGTGTTGTTAGGTATGGGGTACCACTAAAAAGTGAAAAATAAAAAACTTTTTACAAAAAAATACAACCGACTTCCAAAAGAAAAACACTACAAAGTAAAAAACTTTAACTTCGGAAGTCGTTGTCAAAATACGAAGAAACTAACAAAAACACCGACTTCCGAAATTAAAGTTATTTTTTACTTTGTAGTGTTTTTCTTTTGGAAGTCGGTTGGGTTTTTTTTTTAATTTTTTTTTTATATAATACTAGCTGGCCCGCGCAAATTCGTCTGCGTCACATTATTTATTAATAAAATTACTATTAAAAAAATAAGGGTTGGTGATAGAAGGGTAAAATGTTTAGGGTTGTATGTATTTTTTAATGCCACATTATAGAAAACGTAAAATTAAAATTTTGTTCAAAAATTAAAAAAAAATGTTAGGGGTGGACAACCCTTATCACTTAGGGGTATGAAAAATAGATAGAAGCCGATTCCCAGACCTACTGAATATGCATCTAAAATTTGGTAAAAATCGGTAAAGCCGTTTCGGAGAAGTAAGGTAACTAACATTGTGACACGAGAATTTATACTTAGGTACCTAAGAGCTATATATAGTTTATAATACAAAGTTTATTGAACGTTGAGTATGTAACGAAAGGAGCTCGTGGCTAAGTAATAACAGCCGCACGGGTCGATCTTCAAGGTTAAGCATCGCTTGTCGAGGTTGGTCTGTGGATGGGTGACCATCTTAACATGCCGAGTTTCCTCCGTGCCTCGGAAAGCACGTTAAGCCGTTGGTCCCGGCTGTCATTTGTAGATCTTTGGCAATCGTTACGGAATGTCAGAAGCCAATAAATCTGATTCCAGTATTATCAAGAAGTACCGTGTTACCCAGTTAATGGGTTGTGGAGGTGTGGTAGGCAGCCGCTCCACGTAAAATACTGGTATTCGACTGAATCCGGTTTGACTGGAAGCTGACCCCAATGTAGTTAGGAAAAAGGCTAGGCAGATGATGATGTGTTTTTTTAATAATATAAAGTTTTTTGAACGTTGTCAATTTAACGAGAAAGGGAACATAATACTGTCATCTTCAGTGAACTTCGCTCTATTCGCTAGCTAGGTTGCCTGCCTACCTCTTTAACATTTACTGTCGTGATAATATGTTTGTTTTATGAAGGTGTGCGAATTGCAGTGGCATACAATAAGTTTCCATGCAGAATTGCACTGGCAGCAAAAAGTAGGTAATATTCCTACTTCGTATCAAAACTCATGACATATATCTATAGGTAGGTACTAATATTATAAAGCTGAAGAGTTTGTTTGTTGGTTTGCTTGAACGCGCTAATCTCGGGAACTACTGGTCTGATTTGAAAAATTCTTTCAGTCTAACGCTGAAAGAATTTTCGGCCACCTCTGGCACGCGTGCCATAGGTTTGCCATCCCTGGCCTATACCCTTCAGAAATACAGTCGTGAGTATCACGTAGTACTTATATATAATTATATGTCCCTAGCTGACCCGCGCAACTTCGTCTGCGTCACATTTTCCTTGAATGCTCCGCTCCTATTTGTCTTAGCGTGATGATATATAGCCTACCTTCCTCGATAAATGGGCTATCTAACACTGAAAGAATTTTTCAAATCGGACCAGTAGTTCCTGAGATTAGCGCGTTCAACCAAACAAACAAACAAACTCTTCTGCTTTATAATATTAGTATAGAAGTATAGATATTGCTATCGTATAACTAGTTGCGGAATTTGGAATTGCGGATACACAATAGGTAGGTAACACACGTGCACCTTTGCCTAACTCATCGAGGAACCCAGGGAGTCTAAGTCAAAGGTGAATAGGTTACTTTTAGGGAAGCGTGCTCCATCTTAGACCGCATCATCGCTTAACATCAGGTGAGATAGTGGTCGAACGTATCGTATATCAATAGTAAAAAAACCGGCCAAGTGCGAGTCGGACTCGCGCTCCGAGGGTTCCGTACAAACCTGTAGGTATATATATTATAAGCAAAAGTTGCGGTTTACGATTTATGACGTTTAAAAAAAACTACTTACTAGATCTCGTTCAAACCAATTTTCGTTGGAAGTTTACATGGTAAATTTACATCATAAGTATATCTTTTTTAGTTTTATCATTCTCTTATTTAAGAAGTTGCAGGGGGGGACACATTTTACCACTTTGGAAGTGTCTCTCGCGCAAACTATTCAGTTTAGAATAAAATTACATAAGAAACTTCAATATCATTTTGAAGATCTATCCATAGATACCCCACATGGGTTTGATGATTTTTTTATTTTTTATTTCAATTCTAGGTATCACCCCCAAAATTTTATTGTTTTTTTTTTATATTTTTGTATGAAAATCTTTATGTGGTTCACAGAATACATCTACTGACCAAGTTTCAGCAACATAATCCTTATAGTTCCGGAGAAAAGTGGCTGTGACATACGGACGGACAGACAGACAGACATGACGAATCTATAAGGGTTCCGTTTTTGTCATTTGGCTACGGAACCCTAAAAAAGCTTAAAAGTTTGTTTTCCTATTGTTTACGATTTCCCTACGGAGGCTATCATAACTTAATGTCATACGAACTATCTTAGAGGTACCTCAACACACCTATTGCTGACGAGCGGAAACATATCCATTGATACACCGATATCTCTAGGAACTTACAATCCATCGTTTCATGCAAAGACATCAAATCTGTACCTATTCCAGAAAAGATAGGCGCACCATATTTTGTCATCGAAAATAGGAGCGGACCTTCTACCAAGATAATTAGATTCTGGGCGGCTAGCTGAAACTTCTTACAGAGAATCCCATTCCATTAGACAATAAGTTTGACGTCTTAATAAAGATCGGGCTCAGTACTTATGTCCATTAAAACCAAGGCTTTGTTTTAAGAATATAACGTGACATGAATCAGTTACTTAAAGTTGAATAAATAACAAATAAATTTTGTTTCGACGCTAGCAATATTTTCACAAGCAACGCATTGCGCTTACGCCGCACTTCCGATGCGCCAGCGCCGCTTGCCGTCACCGCACACACACAGCCACACACGTATTCGTGGAGCAATATCGGCAAAATATAGCCTTTAAATACTGCGCATTTATCCACCATCGACACTCATCAAACCGCCAAGATGAAGGCATCTTGTGCGTTGGTCTGCCTCGTCCTCGCCCACGGCATCACTGCCAGTATCTTCAAGCAGCAAGAACGAGGAGTGGACGGCGTCAATGTTCAGGAGCTGGAGAAAATTGATCAACACCAACAGCTACTCCGCGACCAGCTCACAGAAGGCCTGAAGCAGAAGGATAAAACGCTTTTGACCCAAAAGAACCGTGACCAGCAGCTGAACCAGAAATACAGAAGCCAACTTGTACAAGAAACAAGCCAAGAACAAGAGCAGCTGGCCCAAGCCAGACAGGTTCAACAGCACCTGCCAACCTACCAAGAACAATACCAGCAGTCAGCTTCCTCGAACTCTCAAGAATGGCCAGTCATCCACCAGCACCCGCATCACTCCCACCACCATGACAAGAACCACCATCACTCATCATCCTCCAGCGAAAGCTCTCAAGAGTCCAACGAGAGGAGATACTATGGAAACCTGCAGTCAATCCACGACCACCAGAAATGGATTCCGCCTTTTGTCAAGCAATTCATGAACAAGGACAATCTGAATGCCCAGGTTTATAGTGACGTCATAGAGTGGAATGGCTTGCGAATGGCTGTTGGACCTAACTCTCTCGTCCGAACCCCAGAAGATATCGAGAAGATCTTCGGCGACGCTCAAAAAGCTATGAGACACGTCCAAGATGAAGAAAAAGTCAAGTTCCACGAAATGTACGAAGTCGCCAAGCAAGGAATCAACGAAAATGTTATTCTCAATGCTACCCAATTGGCACAGAAATACCAGTACCCCATCGAAGAACACATTGTGAAGACCGACGATGGCTACATTCTCACTGTCTTCAGAATTCCTCCCAAGAAGCAGATTCGTGATGTTCTGAAGAAGCCTGTTGTGTTCCTGATGCACGGCCTCCTTGGAAGCTCTGATGACTGGATGCTCATGGGCCCCGGAAAATCGCTCGCTTACTTGTTGTCTGATGCTGGTTATGACGTATGGCTCGGAAACGCTCGTGGCAACAAGTACTCTATGCGCCATGTGACCAGGTGGCCCGCTATGGCTGACTTCTGGCAATTCAGCATCGATGAAATCGCACTCCACGACTTGCCAGCCATGATCGACTTGGCCTTGAAGACGACCAAACAGGAGAAACTGCACTACATCGGACATGCCCTGGGAACCACGGCCTTCTTCGCGCTCACCGCCACCCGCCCCGAGTACAACAACAAGATCATCAAGATGTACGCTCTGTCTCCCATGGTCTACATGACGAATGTGCGCAGCCCACTGTTCCGCATGATTGCCCCTACGAGTAAGTTCCAAGAGCGAATCCGCCACCAAATCGGAAACGAAGCCTTCACTCCAAGCAAGGAACTGATTCACACCATTGGCGGAGCTATGTGCGAGAATGAGATCGGCTGCAAGATGGTCTGCTCAAACGTCAACTTTGTCATGGCTGGTGTCAACGTAGATGACATGGACCCCTCCATTATCACCTTGGTCATGAGACGCTTGTCAGCTGGCTCATCTTCTAAGGTGATCAAACAATACGGACAAGGGGTTGCCTCTCACGAGTTCCGCAGATTTGACTACGGCCCCTACATCAACGAGAAGGTGTACGGCACGCTGGTGGCTCCCAAGTTCAACATCAGCGAGGTCGCAGCCCCCGTTGCCCTGTACTACAGCGAGGAAGACTGGCTCGCCCACCCCACAGATGTCGAGAGACTGCAGAAGGAGCTCCCCAACGTCACTGAAGCCTACAAGGTGCCCGAGGAACACTTCAGCCACATGGACTTCCAGTTCTCAAAGAAGGCCCCCGAGATGGTTTACCAGCGCATCATCGAATCCATGCAGAATATGCAGACCCAACAGTAACTGATTAGAACTGTTTAGAAAATAATTCATTGTATGGACGTATTGTTTCTTGTAATTGTAATAAGTTATTTATTTTTTTTACTTTACTGACGCATTAAATAAATCCGTCCTTATTTTTAAAACTTTGTTTTGTTTATTCTACTGCAACCTTCCCAGGCATCTTGTTTGTTATTCTTGGGTAAGAAAGTTAGTACCTACCTAGGTATCTCAACCATCTTGTCCAGAACTCCAGACTCACAAGACTGGCAGAGCACTTTCAAAAGTTAGTGAAATAATATCTACTGAATTTGACAGATTCTTAATTGTCGCTTTGTGCTAGCGTCTGTACCTCATTGCTCCACTGACGTAGATTTATACGTCAGTCCATTGCTCACATCGCTGACTGACAACGACAAAAATAATAGGAAAAAAGTTCACTATTATATCTCTGTATTATCTTAGAAACAGAGCTAGTAGTGAGTAGTGGAGCGAGTACTTAGTAGTAGAGTAGTAGATGTAGATACCTACCTATATCCAATGACGTACTATATATTTTTATATATCATTGCCTATATCTCCCATTCTAGAGAGACTAGTAGGTAGAAAATCCAGGCCATTTTCAGGTCATTTTCTATCTATCCTGCTACTAGGTAGGTAGGTATAAAATACTTAGGTCCTACGAATTTATTTATTAAAGAAAAGTTTATGCACACAAGTCTATATCACGGCGCATGGACGGAATTATGCTGTAAGTAATGCCTTTATAAACAACCAGTCATTATCTTAGCAAATAGTAAGTTCGAAAATACATGGACTAGATAGGTGAATGATGGATTTTAATTTTTATTACCCGCTAATTACATGCCCCGCGGACGTTTTAAAGGCAAGACCTTGGCAAGACCTATAGGTACATAATATTTCAAGCGTATATAAATAATAGTAATCGCAGAATGACTGACTAGCCACATCGAAAACAAACAAAACGAAACTTTATCCTGCTACACAACAACTTCCTATGATTAGGTATCACATTGATAGTGTAGGTATTAATTGGGACGGGATCACACTACGATGTTTATTTTCGTATCCTACGGGTTAACGGGTAATCTAGACAGTATTACTCAATGAGTTGAAGGCGGTGAAACTAGTGTTAAAATATCTTTGTGCCCATTTTTCCATCAGTTCACTCGAATTTAGATAGATGTCGCTACATAAAACGGTTGAATGTTTGACATTTGAACAGCCCACGCTTTGTTTTGACATATATACTTGCATCTGTCATCAAATCGTTGTCGAGCAAGCGAGAACGCAATACGCTTTTAATCGAGAAAGAAAGGGATAGATGCGCGGCGGCGCTGTAGCTTCCCGCCGTCCCCCGTCCGGACAGTCGCGTTCTGTTCGGTTTGCTGTGCGTAGTTGAGCTGTATTATTTTTGTTTTTGACAATTTCAGTGATATCACAAGACTTATTTCTATAACAGGACTAAGTTATTATTGTGTACTAGTGACTGAGTGTAGAAAGGAGTGTTCGCATGGATTGAGTGAGCAACGATGTTACCTCCCACGGCCGGTCTATCACAAGAACAACGCGACCGGCCCGAAATGGCGTACCAGCAGCGTCAGGACGTGAGAGAACTCACCAGAGAAATCATCAGGAGCGCCCGAGTAGCAAACAGACAACATTCAACATCCCCTGGAGGTGAGCCGGTCCAAATCAAAACGACGCCACGTTTCCGCCATGCTTGTCAAATTGACGTGATACGTCAAGGTGACATTTATATGAAAACATAGCATTTTTCGGGGGAAAACTACAATAAAAACAAAGCCTACGGTCTTAATTATTGTATAGGAATCATAAGCACAGCAAATTAGGGCTGTTACGTCACCATGGAGCCCGATCTTACGAAAGGAAAATGGCGCCAATGCGCCACATTGCTTATCATTAGCCGTGTACCTATGTAGCAAGGTGACATTTTTACAATATTTTAGGCCAGATAAAGCTGAAACTAGGTGTTATTAATGTTTAATGTTACGTAAGCGAAGATTCTCTAATGCTTATTGTTGAATTGGCACGTGCGTGGGTTATTTTTAGCCCGTCCATTCGTGACCTACGTAACGTGGACGCATCGCGTCACCCCGATCGATATTGTATGTGCATTTTTTACCGATTATATCAATATTTTACATATTGATGGCAGGCATAGGTGGAAACGTTTGCATTCTGTTTGTTGTTGTTATTGAATTCCCTTTGACTTTTATAAAATGTCGCGGTGACAGTAAATTGACAGCACTCAGCAGTCAAGACACAAGATGGCGGGCGGCCCGCCCGCCATTGGAACTATTTATTCAATTTTAGTTCAATCACGCGCTACACCAGGCGGCGCTACTGTCGCTTTGTTGATATTTTCAATTTGGTTGTGATTACAATTACAATACTACCAAGCAATATGGAAGCTACCAAGTCACTGAGTTCTTGGATAAGTTGATAGCAGACTAAAGCCGACTTTTTTCTGTTACTCAAACAAGTACCTACCTACTTGCAATAATTACTCCAGAATGTGCACACAATATTAGGTGTGCAGCCGTGTGCAGAATGGATCCTGAGCCGATCTACATATTTGCCAAAAGTCCTCCAATGTTGAATTTAATTATATTAAAACTCGTGTTACAGTGTTTGTTATCAAACTCCTTTTTTTTGGCAAAACAATGTTTGCCAGGTCAGCTAGTAATATAACATCATTTAGGTATTTTGATTGATTTATTTCATTCGGTTAATTATAACAATTTTACATTAAAAAAGCTATTTCATTTTAAAGAAATCTTGCTACAATTCCTTTTCATATATCTCAGAGTATAAAACATATAGGTACATAACTGGTCATTAGGGTTCCATACAAAAATGGTAAAAAAAGTATGGTGAGACTAAGTCTGTCCGTCTGTCACAGCTGGATCTTTGAAGAACTACTATTACCATCAACTTTGAATTTGGAATAGTTTTAGATGATGTTTGCTCAACTAATTTGCAAATAAGAAAGAAATAAAAATGTATATATTTTTTTTTGCAAAAGTAACTAAAAGGGGTTCTCAAAAATTTGAAGTGAACAATATATTTAATTCATAAAATAATTCCTAAACATCATCTGCCTAGCCTTTTCCCAACTATATTGGGGTTGGCTCCCAGTCAAACCGGATTCAGCTGAATACCAGTATTTTACGTGGAGTGGCTGCCTACCAGACCTCCACAACCCAAAAATAATTCCTAAACAATGCTTATAATTACTTAATATTAAATCAATGACCCAAATTACACAAATAGTCATTAAAAATGTTTATCAATCATTGACACTTTTGTAAACAGATAAGAGAGTATTGCCCTGTGATTTATAAATTATGTAAGATGCCTTATCTTGTTCTATAAGCATTTACAAAAACATCAGAATATCTTTTAATTTCAAGTACTAATAACAATGTCCTGTGTTGACAGTTGGTTCACCTAGTTTGGACAAATTAGCTTTCATCGAGGACCTGTTTAAGTTTTCAAGGATTTGTAAAACACAGGCTTCCATACCAAGCAGTTGTTACTTCTCTAGGTATCATCATTATCTGCCTAGCCTTGTATGTATGTAAATCGGGCTGGTTTCCGCAACTCCACGACTAAGCGCGTATTTCGCTTGTAGGTGGGACAAATTTGTCATTCGATCCACCCCAGCTTCCCAAGGAAGGCCAGCAACGCCTTGGTCTTACCAACTATCTCACAGAGGGTACCTGGGCTACCGAAGTACTTGACCCTGAAATCTGTGACTACCGGGCAGCTTAGAAGCTGGTGTGCTGCTGTCTCATCCTCCTGCATGTAGGCTCTGCATAGTGGGCTGTCAGTGGCTCCTATAGCATAGAGTTGTTTATTAAAAGACCTGTGGCCAGTATCTGTGCCCAGCCTCTTCCCAACTATATTGCGGTCAGCTTCCAGTCAAGCCAGGTCCAGCTGAATATATTATTTTATATATATAGTATTTTACATGGAGCAGCTGTCTTCTAGACCTCCACAACCCACCCCCACTGGGTAACATGGTATTCCTTCTACTTCTTTGCATAAAGTTAGTCTTAAATTTTAGAATCACATGACAAACTTGCTGGTGATGCTGATCTTACTACAAATATGAAAGTTTGGATGAATGAGGAATTGCTGAACGGATCTTGATGTGACTCAGAGATAGATTGTAGTCTGGTATAGGATGTATACTTTTTATGCTGGGAGTATCTACAATAGCACACTGTGATCCACACTCACCTCAAAAAGATGTCAACGGCTCTCTTGGGCTTTGCAGTCCCGTCCGCCAGTCTGTGCAGGCCGTAATTGCCTTCTAGGACCAGTGCATACCAGAGTTGCAGGATTTCTTTCGAAATAGGCACTGCAGCCCTGGAATGCAAAGGGCATTAAAAGGGACACAGATGGGTTTTGACACTCCCTTTTGCTCCATCCAGAGCCGAAAAATTCATTTGATTACTTCCTATCCAAAAGAGTAGGCAGTGCATTGGCAAATTATTTGCCACAGTTTATTTGGTCTCTTTTTAGCCAAAGCCTACTAAAATGAAAACATTAATAAGCAAAGCGTGACCATTTTGATTCATTCGTGCAGTGTTTGTCACTGACACAGAAATGTTCCAGTAGCCAAGCCAAGTGCGAGTTCGACTTCCACACAAGGGGTTCTGTACCATAAACCGAAAAAAAAAAGAAGAACCAAAGAGAAAATGGTATACCTGAAGGCTAGTCATTAATGCTCTTTTCACGGAGTCTATATTGTTCCAAATCCCAAATTCTAGGCAAACACTGAATAACTTAGAACTTTTCCATCAACGTCATAGTATTATGGATCGCTTCACGAATCCCGCTAACCCATTTTATTACGCGAGCCATCAATCAGTCGGAACGACACGGGCTTGCGAAACGACAATACACTCGGATTATCATTTGGCGCCATTCGGGTCAGAAGTTCAGCTACTTATATGGTAGTGAAATCAAGACAAACTATTGTCTTTTAGGCAAATTCACTACTTTGGTTAACACACTCCCGGGATAAAAAAGTAGCCCATGTGCATATTTCAGCCTATCATCTAATAAGTATCTCTGTGCCAAATTTCATCCAGACCCGTTCAGCAGTTCTAGCGTGCTGGCGTGATTGAGTAACAAACATCCATTCATCCATCCTTATTCATTTATAATAAGTAGTAAGATTGAATAAAAGATCGCGATTTCATAAATCTAATTATTGGAATTCTAGAGACATGGAGTGTTTTTATCCTATTTTTTTTATTTCGTGCTTGCGTTACGTATGCGCGGTTTTGAGCACCGACCAGACCATATGTAATACTGAGTATTATAATTCTTATGCAAAGAAAGAAAGATGTTTATTCGAGACTCGCACAATAGGTACACATAAAAGTAAAATAAGTAAATCTAACTGTTATCTATACTTTCTATACTTAATATTATTAAGCTGAAGAGTTTGTTTGTTTGAACGCGCTAATCTCAGAAACTACTGGTCCGATTTGAAACATTCTTTCAGTGTAAGATAGCCCATTTATCGAGGAAGGCTACAGGCTATATTATCATCACGCTAAAACAAATAGGAGCGGAGCATTCATGGAGAATGTAACGCAGACGAAGTTGCGCGGGTCAGCTAGTAAAATATAAGTTGACACAGTTAAGCTACATCCTGAAATACTTAATCTGTGCGAAGCCAAAAAGGCCCGTGTCTCAACGTACATCTAATAGTAAAAATATGTACCTACCGCAAATCGCTAACTCAGTAATACTCTACCTATAGAATAGTTAACAAAACAGCCTTTGCCTCACTTACTCTCCATAGAACCCCAAAATTTCGAATATCTTTAATAGGAGCAGAGCTAGTAGCTATCTATCTAATCTAACTGATATTATAAATGCCACTCAACTGCTATTTTGTTACTCAATCACTCCAGAACGACTGAACGGATCTTAATGAAATTTGGAACAGACATAGATTATAGTCTACAATACCAAATAGGCTTTTCATCCCGGGAATATGCTCCCTAGGGATCACGCGGGCGAAGCCACTGACAGAAGCTAGTTAACAATATTTATGAAATAATCATTGCAACATACAACAAGGTGTTGCGTTACTCCGCTGCATTTTACGTAACTGCATGCCTATTATAGTATCTAGTAGGCACAGCTCATAGTACCTGTCTTTTTTATCTTGGCTGCCGTTCTGCGCAGATGTTAAGATTGTGTTCCGGTTTCGATGTCGACTCCCGGTATATTCTTTGAGTCATTTCTATAGCCATTGTGGGGTATAACTGTTTATCTGGAACTGTTAATGGCGTTGGTAGTTTCAGTTGTAAATAACGGATTTATTTTATTTAGGCTTCTGAACAATGAGTACACTTTTACTTTCTCATTTGTACTCTAACTTAGTCTAGCGCCTCATCTCTTAGGCCGTGAACACGAACTCAGCGGTCTGTTCCATGTAAATCTATGCATTTGAAACCGCCGCTGGTCGCTGAGTTCGTGACAGCGGCCTTACAGAAAAGCACTTATTTAATTAAATAGTTTCGTGATGGCTTCGTGATATGACCACTTTGTGCTAGAGAACTTTAGAGAAGCTCTTGTTGTCAATCTCCAGCCAGGATTCAAGCTCTCAATTACAAAATAGAGTAAAAAAAGTCGCTGTCTGCATCTGTTTCTCCGCTTCCTTCCTCTAAAACCACGCATCTTTGATAATACGATGTCCCACGCAATTCATTTTATATGGTTTTCACAGAAAGAAAGATATCCAAAAAAATAGAAATAGAAAGGTTATTGTCTAATATTCAGCCAAGCTGGGGCGGGTCATTCGTTTATAATTTTCAAATGATGATGAATGAATACACAACTGTTGTTGTTCAACGTAAGCTTTATAACGTCACATTACAAAAAATTGTTAATCTAAAGTCGCAGTTGTAGGTCATAAGTGTTGCGGATGGGTAAGTTATGTACAAGTTTCAAACATTGTGTAATTCTTTATAACCGTGGACTTTGTCTAGTTCATCGAACTTTAATTGAAATTTGCAGTCATTGTGTTTTGGTTGATTTGATTACCCAAAATTTTGTACTTACTTCTTCATTTTTAGGGGTTACGTACCCGACCAACCAAAACAACCGCCATACCCACCGTTTCGTCTACCTCTATCTCCATGATTGGAAACGCTATCCATCCGTCTTAAATTGATCACGACACGAAGACGACTCAGTGACATGTCCATGCCAAGAGAAATGAGATAGTAAGGTCGCGAGTAAATATTTTGCCTTTTTCTACTAACATTTTCATTGCATTCATGAGTCTTGAGAGCCTCGATATGATGGTGGGTTCCCCTTTTGGAGAGGTGGATAAGAGTTCAGACACGCTTGTACTGGATCACCATTTGGTGCACCGGTTTATTTGGACAGGTGTGTTTAATATAATTAATTTTATTTTATTACTAACATTGATTGAATTACGGAAATTCGCAACGCAAAGGAGTGGAACTCTGCCTGCGTTTGTGTTTCCGAACGCTTACAACCCTAATCTTTTCAAAGTTAGACTGTACAGGCTACTTCTGGGTAAGCTCGCTCCATCGTAGACTTTGTCTCTGTCAACTCTGACCTATAAGACTGGAGTCAAGAGCAAACCCATCTCAAATAAAAATATACTCAATTTTGATAGTTATCTAAGATTTTGCAAGTAATGCCCATACCTAGGCATTTTTTCTATCGACGCTTTCTTTATCTGATTTCTCCTCGTGCAAGGTTCTCTGTGTACTACTGTGACTAAACTCGTTACTAGCATAGGAGTTTAAATTGATTGGTTTTTAAGAAGGCCAGCCCTCCGGTCTCATCGAGTCAAAGACTGGCTTTCCTCACGTCACTCTTAGTTCTTAGTTCCAGGCTAGTGCGGTGTCGGTTAACAAAACAACACTACGAAACGTACGACACATTGTGTCCTGCGTCTCCGCTTGCACAACAATACGAGCTGAACAAAGACGGGTTCACGAGAACATCGCTTTGTCTGGCTGTGCTATTTTACTACGACCGTTTTAACGGACCGTTGCTAACGTTGTTTATAACTTGGAAGGTTGTTTTTCCAGAATTTAGTCCAATACTAGATAGAATTTTCTACTGTCCGTCAAAATGTGGAATATTAGGAGAATTTTATGGATTTGTGTTAGTAAGTAGCTTTTACCCGCGACTTCGTACGCGCATATAGTATAATTATGCCGTTTCCTTAGTGATCATCGACATGCCCAGTTTTTAACCGACTTCCCAAAAAGGAGGAGGTTATCAATTCGGTTGTATGTTTTTTTTTTATGTTTGTTACCTCATAACTCCGACAATTATGAACCGATTTGAAAAATTCTTGTTTTTTCTGAAAGGATATACTTGCAGATTGGTTCCATTTAAATTTTATGAAAATCGGTTACGAACTAAATCGAAATAGCTGGAATTCGTCTACTTGGATGATAGTTTTATGTCATCCAAGTAATCGAAATTGCGTACCTATTTTGCTTTTCTGCGATTTTGCAGTGGTGTTGTTAGGTGTGGGGTACCACTTAAAAGTGAAAAATAAAGAACTTTTTATAAAAAAATACAACCGACTTCAAAAAAAAAATACAAAGTAAAAAATAACTTCAATTTCGGAAGTCGGTGTCAAAATACAAAGAAACTAACAAAAACACCGACTTCCGAAATTAAAGTTATTTTTTACTTTGTATTTTTTTTTTTTGAAGTCGGTTGTTTGTTTTTTTTTATAAAAAGTTTTTTTCTACATCTGTAGTTTCGTCTGTGCGTTGGCTTAGCTGTCAGTCACTCAATTACCAACGGAAGATTTTAAGAGAGGAAGTATATTTAATATTGATTAAGTAGAAGTCGTGGCTAAATAATAGAATAGAATAGAATAATTTTATTTCAGACCGGGGTCCATAGGGTTAGTAACAATTTTTACTTATATTCTATTGTTAGTAGGTAACAGACACATAAAATATACAATTATATTTCGGTGTGGAGCCGCATCCACCTCCGCAACATCGGGGAATCCCACCGATCTGCGAATACACTGAGAATACAACAACCACAACAAACAACAGCCACATGGGTCGATCTTCAAGGTTAAGGAACGCTTGCCAGGGCTGGTCTGTGGATGGGTGACCATCTTTACATATAGAGTTTCGTCCGTGGCTCGGAAAGCACTAAGCCGTTGGTCCCGGCTGTTATTTGTAGATTTTTCAGTCTATCTTTGACAGTTGTTATGGATTGTCAAAAGCTAATAAATCTGACTCCAGTCTTGCCAAGAAGTATCGTGTTACACAGTTAATGGGTTGTGGAGGTCTGGTGGACGGCCGCTCCACGTAAAATACTGGTATTCAGCTGTATCTGGTTTGACTGGTAGCTGACCCCAGTATAATTAGGTAAATTGATGAATTCCATTAGAAGGATGTCAAGCTGCTATACAACTCCCACTCTATGTGAGTATTCATCGCAATATTATGTCTCGTTCCTTGGGGACAGGCACACATTTAACCTAGCTAGGAATACAGCACCCCACCCAACATGTAAATTGTAGTTCTTGTACACTATAAACAATTCTGTAAATTGCCATCATGTACCTACTACAATGTTTTTGATGAATAAATTATTATTAATTTATTTGTGTCCCCACGATAAGAGTCGAAAATAGGCAGTTAGGTCTACTGGTCATCTAGGTAATGCTATCAGTGTTTGCAGTTGTACGAGAACACTACATCTCGTCTCTCGCATTTCTTTCCTTCTTGAATCTCAGGAATCAAGAACGCTAGCTTTCATAAAACCAGTTTGTTTATTATGAACAATGTCATATTTCTGCTTTACAAAATTTGTCCTTGCAGCTTAACAATAACAAAACATTTAATTATTTATTTAAACTTGTACCTCTTGTAATAGTCGACCTTAGAGTGGTGCAGTGCAGAGACAGAACACAGTTACACACCAAATTCTCAAAGTCAAAAGTTACAAATCGACAAACCGCACTGCTAATTTAAAGCGCTTCAAATGGTTCACGTACTAGTTAAAAAACCACTTGTTGCTATCCTAAAATGCAGAATAATACTACTAATAATATGAAATAAATTAAGCCCGAAAGCTATAAGGGCTTTTAATTCAAAGTAATAATATTATCAAGCTCTCTCACGAGAGCAATATTGACCAAACAAGTTAATATCAGGTCCTGTTGTCGGTAAATACGGATGTCCTTGGAGGCGTTGCGTCACCCCCCGCGGCCATTCACCCGCATCGATCGCACCCCGGGCCCCTGGGCCCCGTCTACTTCCGCCGCCTGACATACTAACGCATTCCACTGAGATGACACCCCAAGAAAATTAGCTTGAGTGCCCTTATAGGGAGAGTTATTGAGAGAAAAATGTCCTGGACGGTCGCGTTGATAACAACAAGCAACAACAAAAAACGTGACATTTATCTAGAAATTTCTACTTACCTAGTTTGGGATTGCAGACAAAAACTAAAATCATCCCATTTGGCGACGATGCAACCATCTGTTTTGAGTTTGCGCGGATGTGACGCGTTTTATATCTATTTGTATAAGTTTCTCTTTTTGTTTTTATGGTAGGTACACTAGGTACGTCATACCTGTCGCAAATAAACATATTCTTTCTTTTAAGATAAAAAAATCCCGCTGGTTTTCAACGCCGGTTGTCGCTGAAAACCAGCTCCGTGGATCTGTCTCGCACACGAGTCCCAGCATAATGCTAAGCGATGCCCGTTTTGCGTGAATGTGATGCATTATCGTACCGACGTACGAACGTAACCTTTGTATTTTTTTAGGGTTCCGTAGTCCGTACCCAAAGGGTATCCAACGGAACCCTATTACTATGCTTCCGCTGTCCGTCCGTCCGTCCGTCCGTCCGTCCGTCGGTCCGTGTGTCAGCGGGCTGTATCTAAAGAACCGTAACAGGTAGACAGTTTAAATTTTCACAGATTGTGTGTTTCTATTGCCGCTATAACAACAAATAATAAAAATTAAAGTTTATGGTACGGAACGGAACCCTTCGTGTGCGAGTCCGACTCGCACTTGACTTTGGTTTTTTTTTGTATGTATCTTGCGGCCGGTTTTTTTTGTATATTATTGTCTTGCTTGGCCCTAAGAAACTATTTTTCTTTCTTTGTTTTGTTTTATTCAACTTTCTCTTATTTGTTCCCAAAGCAGAAGAAATCCTCAGGACAATATTCCCGTTAACATTATAAATAGATACAAAAGTATGTAAATCATCAAGTTATTAAAATTGCCGAGCAAACAAGAAACGTATGCGACACACGTATTCACAAAACAAATGTTGACTTTCCGTTACGTCTCAGGGCTGTCAAACGTTACAATTTTTATAGCGCAAGAATTTTAGCTGCGAGAGTAAACAAACAATGTATACTTAGTTTCTATCGAAAGAGAAAGTAGGAGAAGAGGCCTTTAGGGACTGCTCACACTTATTCAGTTCCATTCGCATTTCGCTGAACGATTTTGGTCACACTTATACAGTTCTGCTTCTATCAGCCGCATACAGTTTCATGAGTAGATTAGCGAATGGAGCTGAATAAATATGTAAGTAGTCCCTTAGGCCACTATCCCACTGGCGATTTACGAGCGTTGGCGTTTCTCCAACGTCCAAGTCTGTAGTGGAAAACGTTAACGTCGCGTCAACGTGACGTTAACCTTGCGTTTTTGCCAACAGGTAGGTACAATAGGGAATATGCATAAAAAAATATTTATTATCTAAACACTTTATCTAAAAATATATTACTAACAGTGGAAATAGAATCAAAATTGCTCGAAAAACAAACGAGATATAATTATTTTAAACAAATATATCTACCCCTCTCGCGAAAACGCTGTTTTCTATGGCAAATGTATAGACGTCACGTAATGTGACGTCAAATTCCATGTCGGACTTCTCGTTCTAAAAGTAATCTTTGAAGCGTTATAACTTCATCGCTGATGAAGATATTTAAAAAATATTTTCTAGAGTGTTTACTGGAGCTTATAAGTAATTAATTTTATAAATAAAAAAATCGGGTGCATATTCCCTATTACGCCACCTCGCTCTTTCCGTGTGCGTGCGGGACGGGACGGCATGATTGTACCTGTTGCCAAAACCGGACCGTCACAGCGCATTTGCGCAGCGTTGACGCTGCATAGACGTTGGAGAAACGCCAACGCTTGTAAAACGCCAGTGGGATAGCGGTCTTAGGCTGCGTTTCTACCAGAGATGAGCGAGGATGCGTAGCGAGCGAGGGATCTGTTTGTTAAGAACTAATAATATCGCTTGCGCTGAGCGAAACTAGGTAATTGAAGATCGCATCTGGTGGAAATAGCCTTCAGTGGTACGATAGGTGAAATAAATAAATTGCATAATTATATAGACTTGCAATAACGGTCATTGAATTCATACATTTATTGAGTCTCTTATATCAAAAACAGACACAAAGCTGTCCTAAATCGACTTCTATCGTGATCCTTTAATGGTAATGAGAAATGGTTCATAAGTTATTGTTCGGGTATCTACGAAGAGATATTTCGGAAAAGGTCAATGGATTTTATTGCAAGTTATCTGGCGCCTACCATAATATAAGTTTATATCGAAAGGGAAAGTGGGAAGAGAGCCTTACAGTGGGACGATAAATAGGTGAAATAAATAAGTTGCATAGGACAGTTTTGGCTTTATTAAACGTTTTTCTTCTTCCGAAAAAGTGACACAGTGAACATACCATCTTTTCGCGAAGGATAGGTACAGCAGAAAGTCTGTAAACAGCACTCTGTCTATAAATCTATATTATACTAGCTTTTCCCCGCGACTTCGAACGTGCGTATCCCGTTCCCGTAGGAATTTGCGAAAATCCTTTCCTAGCTCCCCTACACCGTCCAACGAATCTGCATGCCAAATTGCTACAGCTTTCTACGACCAGAAGTTTCGGCTGTGCGTTGTCTGTCAGTCACCAGTAACTAAAGAGTTTTATATGTATTGATTAAATATCAATCATTTTTGTGATGTAATGATTCAATTAAAACTCGCCACATCAAAAAAATCTCTTAAAATCCTAGAATACCAATAACACCGACCTGCTAGTCTATTCTGTAAATAACCATTTCGATATCGACTTCACCTGAGTGACTAAGCTTACAAAGTGAGCTTTATTTCACACATCATAAGGTCTTATATTTATACGAATTTGAAACTCACCGCGGATTCCGCTGTCGAGACACGAAAATGTTGTTACAGAATAGCACTGCTGGGGATCGAACCCGAAACCCTCATCTCATCTGAGGGCTTAGTGTGAGTTTTCTAACGTACTCGATCGCGTTAACGTAAACGTTTCCTTCTGTCAAAGTGTACAGGAAAAAAAGGTTATCCGTTATTCTCACTAGGCGGCGCTTATTCAGTTTCAATACTAATTGGCATTTACGCTAACGCGGTCGAGAACGTTGACAAACTCCCACTAAGCCCTCAGGACCTCTCGCGACCACAGACTTTTGGGGGGGGCGAGTCACCAGCGTCCGTAGGAGAATACCCTTCAGCGAATCCCTACACGTGGTCCCCGGGTGGTGCTAAACAAGTCACTAACCGCCTCCGTGGTCTAGTGGTTATACCACCTGATTCAGACCCAGAGGTCCCGGGTTCGATTCCTAGCGGAGGCAAATTTTTTGCTCGGTTTGATTGGTGGTAGGACTTGTTCTAAGTCCGCCTGGCAAGCTACCACCATCATGTCTAAGTCTGTCGCCATTACAACTATGTTAACAGCATTGTTGTGTTCCGGCAGTTAGAGGTATGATAGCCAGTTCCTCTGTGTAAGAGGATTCCGGGTGAAAATCGCTTCCATCTTCGGCCTAATCATCACTTTCCATCAGGTGAGATTTGGGCCAAGAGTTCCCCGTTTTGTATAAAAAAAAGACAACCAGAAAAACATGGCAGTCAAGGTAGCTATTGCGTTGCGATATTTTTTTCTTGAAATAATTTTGCAAACTTCTGAAAAAGTTCAGACAACCCTAGCTCCGCTATGACACATGTAAATAATTTACCTAAGTCATGAGTTGACAATAGAATCGGGTCACGCGTGTTTTCAAAACCCATGCGACGTGATTTTTACAGATTTATTCGAAAGTTGAATTACGAAAATATTAAGTTAGGATGCCGAAAATTATTATGACGCTTTTGCAATGTATTTGGTCTTTTAGTAAATAGTTCCTGGGCGTATAAAATTGTAAACTAAACAAGCAATTTACTGTGCTTTTCACAAATACCTCCCTCCCTTTTCGTTTTATTGAGCTTATTATCCTTGTCTTACACAAGGACACTTTTTTTTTCCAGTAAACTTTATTTCGTTTACATTTGCCTCGAGTGTATTCTTATCAAGCCTTATTATGAGATTACTCCATTAATTTGATCATGTTTTTCTTTTTACAACACTATCCCATTAGGTAATTATGTTGAGCAACAAGAATTCCACATCTGGAACAATCACTTTCGAGTTACATCATTTCCTGTGATGAACCTTCCTTAAAGGCGCGATGCTCTTGAAAGCTATTTTAACTATTATTTTGCCATTTCTGTCTGGTCCTGTTCTTTAACTTAAAAATTGCTAATTGATTGTAGCTCACAATGGGACCATTAGGGGCGTAGGGCCAATTAAATCAGTAGCGTTAGTCTGCAATATTCTCATGGAAAACTTGTGAAGTGGACATGAAGTGGGCGTCCATGCAATCAAGATGGAATGATGATGGACAGTGGATAAACCTTAACTCACTCCACCTAAGTTTTAACGGTGAGAGGTTTACACATAGAATTGCAAAAATTTAAAAAACTTTTCACAGAATAACTTTTAGACAAACGTTATTATTCTGTTCAGGATTTCTTAAATGATATTTTTTTGTAATACCTATCTTAATTATCCTCGGTTATGTATTACATTTGCACGCTATATTAAGGCAGAATGTACATGGGTCATATTACATACTAGCTGACCCGTGCAACGTCGTCTGCGTAACATTTTTCATTAATGCTCCGGTCTTAGCGTGATGATATATAGCCTATAGCCTTCCTCGATAAATGGCCTATCTAACACTGAAATAATTTATCAAATCGGACCAGTAGTTCCTGAGCGCGTTCAACCAAACAAACTATTCTGCTTTATAATATTAGTATAGATTATAAATATATTACAATAATTATGATCTATGGGTTTACAGAATTGATCGATAGATTACCCCTCCTCTGACAACATAAAAGACCAATTAACATATTTTTAAACAAAATTAGGTATTTGTTTGCAGCACGCGACCGTTTCCCGTCGACCTCGTCCACAGACGACAACGAAAGCGGCACAGATGGCGAAGCCGACCGCTCCCGGCGCGTCAGCATGGTGCACGGCGGCATGCCCAACCCGCCGCCCGGCATCGTTTCCATCCGCAAGCGACGCGGCAACCTCGCCAAGCACTCGGTGAAGATTCTGAAGAAGTGGCTGTATGACCACCGGTACAACGCGTACCCGAATGATGCCGAGAAGATTGCGCTCAGTCAGGAAGCCAATTTGACTGTTCTGCAGGTGTGTTTTGCTAGATATTTTTGTAGTATTTAACTAGGAATAGTTAGTCCGACATTCTGCTGCTGTTCTAGTTGAAGAACAGACTACAAAAAGTTCTTAATTTGGACTAAACTTAATATTTTAAAGATGTTAAAGTCGCTTGGTTGTAAGATGTAATCCAGACTCAATCAATGCCAGAGCCGCTGTGTGTGGAAATTATATTTCTTTTTCTACTCCTCCGCTGTACTTTTGTGATTAATTTTGTTGCGGGATCCAAGACAGTTGAATCATTTCTTCGGTACTCGTCGAGCTTCATTGACTCTGCATTTTCTGGTGGTCGCCAACGTTGATTCTGGCTTTCAGGAGTTGCAGTGTTTGAAAATGTCAGCGAGCTTGTCCTATAAAAAAACTATTTACAAAAAATACAGCCGACTTCCAAAAAAAAACACTACAAATTAAAAAATAACTTTAATTTCGGTAGTCGGTGTTTTTGTTAGTTTCTTCGTAGAACAGACTACAAAAAGAACACCGACTTCCGCAATTAAAGTTATTTTTCACTTTTTGTGGTACCCCACACCTAACAAAACCACTGCAAAATCGCAGAAAAGCAAAATACGCAATTTCGATTACTTGGATGACATAAAACCATCATCCAAGTAGACGAATTCCAGTTATTTCGATTTAAAATCCAAAGTTAGTAACCCATTTTGATAAAATTTAAATGGGACCAATCTGCAAGTATATCCTTTCAGATGAAACAAGAATTTTTCAAATCGGTTCATAATTGTCGTGAGGTAATAAACATAAAAAAAATACAACCGAATGAATGAGAACCTCCTCTTTTTTGGGAAGTCGGTTAAAAAAAAGATGGCCGCTATAAGCGTAGCCTACTGTGCTCAAAATGTTTAAGGGTCACCATCGTCTCAAAATAGAAGGAAATCAATAAGCGCGCTATGTGGCAGGTATGCAACTGGTTCATCAACGCGCGTCGGCGCATCCTGCCGGAGATGATCCGGCGCGAGGGCCACGACCCGCTGCACTACACGATCTCACGGCGCGGCCGCAAGCAGCCCGGCACGTCGGGGGGCTCCAACACGGCCGGCGTCGTCGTCGCTTCCTGGGACGGCGTCGAGGTTGAGGTAACTACAAAATAATAATTTATACTATTAACCCTAGAATTACAATACTAAACTATCGTAAAATTGCCGACAACGAAACAACGATTCCTGGAATAAACAATGTTCGCGTCGTTTCCGCGACCCCGCTTCCCAGTACCTTCCTCATTCAAAATTCAAAAAGTCATTTATTCAAATTAGGCTGAGAGCCAGCACTTTTTGAACGTCAAGTTCTACAAAAGACAGTCCGCCCGTCACCACTTTCTAGTGTTTTAGCTGTGGAGAAGAAGTGGCCAACAAACTCCCCAGCAACACATCTGTCTGTTACGTTGTAGGAACTAGAATTTTACAATAATTAGTATGCAAGGTAAATCAGCCGTTAAACTATCACTAACTCCCTCTTGCAAACCGCTTTTCACATAATCCATCCCATCTTTTCTTTGGCCTTCCTTTTTCTCTCCATCCATCCACATTTATGTTCATTAATCTTTTAGTTAAATGCGTTAAATCTCACCTCAACTGCAATAAAAAAATTGCCACTTTTGTAACAAATTTAAAATTGTTCACAGAACGAGGGCGACGCCGACCGGAGCGCGGAGCAGGAGTACACCGACGGCCTGCTCGTGTACCGCAGCGACGGCGACGAAGTGGCGGACGGCGAGGAGGGCTACTCGTCCAGCGCCGTGTCGGAGGAGGAGGTCAAGTACGACCCCTCCGTGTGGCAGTCCGTCATACGGTACGGACCTGACGACCGGGAACTACACCCCGCTGCTAGAGGGTTGGTTTCCCAACCTTTTGTTGCGCGAGTGACAATGAACTGTACTAACGTTTCTGACCTCCCCTTTGCGATGATGAAGGCCAACAGCCGGTCAGTTCTGTAAACTTTCATCGTGAAAATGCGGGTGGACTTGAAATTAACTTCCATGTATGTCACCTGTCACTATTCTCATCAATATTAAAACTCCTCTTTTACTGGTGACTGCCTGAGTTACTTACAGTCAACGCGCAGCCGAAACTACTGGTCGTAGAAAGCTGAAGTTTGGCATGTAGGTTCCTTGGAGTGTAGATGAGCACTATTAATAATTCCAGTTTTATTTTGTTCCAAATCTATTTTACGTCGACGGTAACCAGTGCAAGATCTAGTCGGGTAGCCGGTAAATTACTTAGAATCTCGATTTGCATAAATATCTGTACAATTCACGATCACAAATCTTCATCTATGTCTTTGTTATGTAAAAATGCTCATTAGTCTGTGTTGAAGCCATTTTTGCACAAACCAAAGGTATTTTCGGCTCAACAGAAGTAATCCTGTTTTTCTCAGCTTTTCGTGCTCTTCTCTGTTAACTTTATTAAGTACCAGTGACCTCCTCCGGCTGTTCACGGGTGCAATTATATACATACACAAACTATTCTCGTCTATCGCTCTTTTTCGGTGACTGACTTAATGTAAACGCGACATAAAAAGGCTCACACTGTCCATCACGTCAGCATTGATTATGGATGTCACACAGAGAGAGGTGAAACAGATATTGTATGTTCAGTTTATATGGAAACTATGACAAGAACTTCTTCCCGCAGTGGCTGTCTCGGCGTTGAGATGTAAATGCATGTAGTACATATTATGGTCTATTCTGTCCACGTTTCACCGTGTAAACTTAGATGGTGTGAGCATGAAGGGAACCGTCGTTCCATCTTGTTTACAGCTTACACGGTGAGATGTTTACAGAATCGCAGTGCAGTATTAATGTAAATGTTTGTCGTTAGCAGGCGCGGTGCGGGCGTGGTGTCCGTGCGTACGTCGGAGTCCGAGGAGGGCGGGGAGGGGGCGAGCGGCGCGGGGGGAGGCAGCGGCGACGCGGCGGGCGGCTGGCACCCGCAGCTCGCGCACTTGCCGCAGCTGCCGCACCCACTGCGCAGGCGCATACAGGTACGCTCCACACACTACACTTAGCGGCGACGCGGCGGGCGGCTGGCACCCGCAGCTCGCGCACTTGCCGCAGCTGCCGCACCCACTGCGCAGGCGCATACAGGTACGCTCCACACACTACACTTAGCGGCGACGCGGCGGGCGGCTGGCACCCGCAGCTCGCGCACTTGCCGCAGCTGCCGCACCCACTGCGCAGGCGCATACAGGTACGCTCCACACACTACACTTAGCGGCGACGCGGCGGGCGGCTGGCACCCGCAGCTCGCGCACTTGCCGCAGCTGCCGCACCCACTGCGCAGGCGCATACAGGTACGCTCCACACACTACACTTAGCGGCGACGCGGCGGGCGGCTGGCACCCGCAGCTCGCGCACTTGCCGCAGCTGCCGCACCCACTGCGCAGGCGCATACAGGTACGCTCCACACACTACACTTAGCGGCGACGCGGCGGGCGGCTGGCACCCGCAGCTCGCGCACTTGCCGCAGCTGCCGCACCCACTGCGCAGGCGCATACAGGTACGCTCCACACACTACACTTAGCGGCGACGCGGCGGGCGGCTGGCACCCGCAGCTCGCGCACTTGCCGCAGCTGCCGCACCCACTGCGCAGGCGCATACAGGTACGCTCCACACACTACACTTAGCGGCGACGCGGCGGGCGGCTGGCACCCGCAGCTCGCGCACTTGCCGCAGCTGCCGCACCCACTGCGCAGGCGCATACAGGTACGCTAAGCAGAACGCAATTTTCAAACATTTGACAAGTTCATGTAATTGTCATTTTTTTCGCTGTGAGTCCGTCTTGCTATTATCGGGTGATCTCCACGAAACGATAATCCTGCTGCCGGCACATCGTCATCGCAAATCGCTGCGAGTTTGCTCCGTTTAGTTCGTCAATGTCACTTCTTGAATCGCCATGTTCAGACACAATCATACGCAAAAGCAAGACGATAATATCACCGCGAGACACTCTTTGATGGAAGTAGAGCCTAGTGAGACTTAACACTATAATCGAATGATTGAATGTACGTTTGTCCAGGTGGTGCCAGCCAACGTGAGCAGTGAGGGCGAGCGCGACAAGTTCAAGTGCCTGTACCTGCTCGTGGAGACGGCAGTCGCGGTGCGCCAGAGGGAGAAAGAGGCAGAGGAGGTCCCTGTCTAGTGGCCGATAGGTATGTACCTGAATATTGTTGCAATTTTTTTTACACCACAGTAGTTACGCTGCGTGCAATTTTTAAATACAGATACAATACATACAATATTGAACTTTATTGACTACACCAATAAGCACTCAGCGTGTCACGTCTTTGTGGGGATCCTCAAAGCCGTTTCCCATGTATTAAGCTATTTATGTTGTGTAATATTTTTTCGCATTTGAATCACCCAAGAAAAAATCTGGGCCTTTATTAGTAAAGGCTTTTAACCAAAAGTGGGACAGTATGAGCTTTCCCCGCAAACTAAGTTGCGCAACATTGTTTTAAAAACATGCAATTTTCTACCTAAAGAACACCGCTAAAATCAGATACCCAGGGTTTTAAGGGGCCTCAGAATCTACATTCTACACTACTAAACCTACTGTTCTTTTATTTGATGTAACAAAATCATAGACCACAAACTATGAGACATGAAATGAAAATACACTTTGCTTGTTTCTATCAACCATGATTTTTTATGTTCACTTTTTTTTAGTTATTTTGTTAAAATCTTTGTTAAAACTGCAACATGTACTACAATCTGTGTTATTTTATATAAATAAAGATTATTATTAAAATCTCTAATTGTAATTGTTACAGCTAACACAGTATGGAGTGGACTCGGCAGCGCCGCCAATCGGAATTGTACGTTCAACAGCTGGTATTTAACGTTACAACCTTCCACTAATCTAGAGTTTAATGTCGTTCGTTTGTTTATGATCACTAATCTCGCCGCCACGTGACAGCGTGACAGCGGCGCGCTAGCCACGCTGGGTGTCTGGGACTACGGTAGCCGGTAGTGTGTCCTTCACGGTATATGTGCGGTTTTATTTGACTTTCTTAGTACAGTTTTGTGTATCGAAATGGGACTTTATATAGGGTAGTTGACTAAAAAATTCTAATTAGTCCGTCAGATAGATTTTCAAGAAATATAAGACATGTATTTTTTCTATTTTCACGTAGACAAAAAAATGAAGACGAAACAGTGACTTGAAAACTCGCGTGACGTCGTGTGCGTTCGCCCAGCGGAATGTTGTTAAATTAAAAGATTTTAATTATGCAGATATTTAGTGTATGACGTCGTATAATTGTGTATGGTATAAAAAAATTTGTGCACGCAGCCATTGTGGAGAAATTCACCAAAAACTGATTCCGCTGGGCGAACGTTGTCCTGGCGGAACTTTTTTTAATCCATAGATTTTAGAAGAAAAGAGATGTGTCCAAAAATTAGTGTGTATTTGTGTGTAATTGTGTATGTATGAATAAAATTAGTGCATGCATAAACTTCGGAGAAATTCAAGTTTCCGCTACGCGAACGTTTGGCCATTACCTAGTTTTCATAAAAAGCGCTTACATAGAGAGCTGTAGATTTTTACATAAGTTGTTTTGAATTTGTTTATATTTGTTTAAAAAATAGATTTAGAAAAAATCGTAGGGCTTAAAAGATAAAAATATAAACGTAAAATACGCTTATTAGGTCTTAGTTCTTAAAGTATGCCCTTTGGGGTCTAGATTTTCACGTTTATACAAACCTTGTAAGTGTCTGCAACATGTTGCCAAGTATCAATGATGTTCCGTTAGTAATTTAAGAGTTATAGGACAATTTACCATGAATTGATCACTGTTTACAAAGCAGTCAAATATCACGCCGTTCTAAAGGAATTGCATGGTAAAATGTATGCCAATAATTAGTGTATTCATTCAACTATTCACATGCAAATTTTCATGTCATTAAATTCAGTAATTAAAGAAAAACAATTATAATACTGACGAAGCATCCAAAACCTACATAACCCGACCAAGTTCGGATGGCTACAAAAAAGCGGCCGTGCCATATATCTTAGAAACGTTCTTAACCTTGCAATATAGTATTTATTAATATGGTACAGTTACGTACACAAGCGTTAGGAAAAAATAAAACAATTGCATTTCTTGAATGAAAATTATTTTTTTAATAATAACGCCACTATCTACGATAAAAATAAATCTTCAATTAACAAGTACTTCTCTATTTAAATATTCGAGTACAAAAATATTTTTAATTACATTTAATACTTAATTATGTAAGTAGGTAATTATGATAACGTTAACAAACGCTTGCAACGACAGCAATAGACTTAAATGTGTTTTAAGTAAAATAGGTTTAATAAACGATTATGAATATAAGGGTAAGTATAATATTTCGAGCTTCAATAAAAATTAAAATCACATCACATAACTAGACTATTCAGTTGTTTAGATTTGATCAACATTAAAAAAGTGCTTATAAACTAAAACATTGGTATAAAAAAGGTATTTTCAAGAAAATATTCTTAAATGAGTAGCAAATACAGTAAATAACCTCAACATACATAAGTCACTACCAGTACAACGGTATACATCAATAAAAAAATCGATTCAAGAAGTAGAAGTTATTAGATTGTTTGATCCACTAAAGTTGCAAAGGGGAACGCTCGTGCATGCCTAGTCCATTGGTTAAATAGTGTAATAAGCTACAATATGATAAATATTTACCTAAACAGTAGTAGGTACTTACATGTGGTAATTATTTAATTTCCCTAAGGGGTCTATAGTTAGAATCCTGATCCGTGAAATCTTCAATAGAAATTAGCTGTATGAATTTTATTTGTCTTAAATAACAGGTATATCTAGATTATATCTAAAGTCTCAAAAGCATACTTAAATAAAGTACCTACGTAAATAGTACCTACTTTCTGTCATAGTCAAATACATTTAAAAAGTAGATGTACAAAAATAAATGACATTATTATATCGAAACAACAATTGTGTTATCACCTATACCAATTCAATACCGATATTATACTGTAAATTTTGGGATGTTACCTAAATATATTGCACGGCCGCTTTTTTGTAGCTATTCGAACTTGGTCGGGTTATGTAGGTTTTCGATGCTTCGTCAGTATTATAATTGTTTTTCTTTAATTACTGAACTTAATGACATGAAATTTTGCATGTGAATAGTTGAATGAATACACTAATTATTGGCATACATTTTACCATGCAATTCCTTTAGAACGTCGTGATATTTGACTGCTTTGTAAACAGTGATCAATTCATGGTAAATTGTCCTATAACTCATTAATTACTAACGGAACATCATTGATACTTGGCAACATGTTGCAGACACTTACAAGGTTTGTATAAACGTGAAAATCTAGACCCCAAAGTGCATACTTTAAGAACTAAGACCTAATAAGCGTATTTTACGTTTATATTTTTATCTTTTAAGCCCTACGATTTTTTCTAAATCTGTTTTTTAAACAAATATAAACAAATTCAAAACAACTTATGTAAAAATCTACAGCTCTCTATGTAAGCGCTTTATATGAAAACTAGGTAACGGCCAAACGTTCGCGTAGCGGAAACTTGAATTTCTCCGAAGTTTATGCATGCACTAATTTTATTCATACATACACAATTACACACAAATACACACTAATTTTTGGACACATCTATTTTCTTCTAAAATCTATGGATTAAAAAAAGTTCCGCCAGGACAACGTTCGCCCAGCGGAATCAGTTTTTGGTGAATTTCTCCACAATGGCTGCGTGCACAAATTTTTTTATACCATACACAATTATACGACGTCATACACTAAATATCTGCATAATTAAAATCTTTTAATTCAACAACATTCCGCTGGGCGAACGCACACCGTGACGTCGACTGATTTTTTTTTCTTACTTTGGTGGTAGGCACGCGTTTGACCACTATCTCACCTGATGGTAAGTGATGCTGCGGTCTAAGATGGAGCACGCTTGCCTAGAAGTAACCTATTCACTTTTATTCTCTTATTCCGATTTTTTTTACCGGGTAGTGACGTTACAAGCCTCCTTTCCTGATCTTTGATGCGTTTTATCTTCGTCAATTTTATTGAAGTGATAAAACAAAAAATACGTGTCCATTATTTTTTGATAATCTAACTGAACGGACTAAATAGATTCGTATTTTTTTTTACTAAGGAGAGATGCCTCTTGTGGGCTTATTGAGACGGTTTTCTAAGACAATAGTTTTTTATATGTTTACTATAGATGACATATTCAATAGTTCAGTGCAGCATGGAGGAGGATGAGACAGCAGCACACCTGCTCTAGCTCTAGGCTGGCCGGTAGTCGTGGATTACAGGGCCAAGTACTTCGGTAACCCAGATACAGTGCCCGGCACAAAAGTTGCCAAAGATTTTCGTAGTGGGGGAAGTTCGCGCACGCACAATTTCATACTTTTTAACATGAGCTAACTTCTCCCACTACTCCAAAACCTTGCCAAGTTAAATGCCGGGCACTGTACCCTCTGTGAGTTAGTGGTAACACTAAAGCGTTGCTGGCCTTCCTTGGGTAGCTGGGCTGGATCGAATAGAACATTTGTCCCGGCCAGATTAACATACATACATAGTTCAGCGCAGATATCCCAAAAAATTGTGGTCACTGAGGTCTGCCTTCTCGCTAAAACTGAAATGGTCTATATTCCGATAGAAAAGAGTTCTTTTATAAGTTTAGAATGTATGAATGAGCTGTATCACTAAGATATCTGGACATGTTACACTGATTGGCCATGGCAATAAGCCATATATTGTTAGCCAGTTACTAGCCAAGCTATGATCCAATGAAAACTGTATTTTAACATAGAAATGCAGGTAAAAACTACAGCCAATGTGCGAGATACGAATTAACAATTCAAATCTTCTTTGACTCAATTCAAACAGGCATTTTGTGGTCCTTTTGAAGGATTTTGGACGTTCGAGTTGACTGAACAAGGTCCAATTTTCATTACCTTATTAAATCCCTTTTAAAACTGGGACTTTAATGAAGATGCACATACTACAAGGTTGTAAATTGGTGCATCTTCCAACTGATCGTTGTACGAGATCGTAATCTTTGTAACCTGTAGTGGGCAATCGTATTTGTTTTGATAGTGCACATTTTATACTATAAAAATTACATCTCATGTGTGTAGATTATTTTCTTCAACTTTCTTTCATATTTTTGCGAATATATCTAACTGCAAAAAACCATTGCTAGGCATGGGTCTTACAAGACATAGCCCGCTGACAGACAGACGGACATTGGAGGCTTTGTAATAGGGTTCTCTTACCTTTCGGGTACGGAACCCTAACAATTATAATAAAAATGCTAACTTTTGACGACACAACCATGTATAGGATGTACTTACGATAAAATTGTGCACTATTAAAGTAATAGAATTTATTATACACTTTAATACATATTTTTGTAGGATACATAATAAAAAAAATATCAGTAGACTTCCTATATTTATAATTAGAATGACAGACTGGTTATCCGTATTTAACTGAAGTATTTACTCTGCTTGTATCGTTCCTAACTATCACAAAATAATATATCATGTTTGACTTAGTATAATACATTTAAACATATGTAGGGGTTCTGTATATTCATCCCACTAAGACCCAGTAATATTACATGTAAATGCAAGTAATTCTCATATAATCACAGAAGTAAAGTATGTTATATGAGTAGAACACAGTACATACCTAGTTACTCTTTTATTAATTATTAAAAACTGAACCGACTGGAAATAGTACAGACGCCAGCATGTTTAGCTACAACAATTTGTCAATTTTTTAAATAGATTTTCAACTTTATCGCTGAAGCAATAGGTTCAAAGTTGATTGGGAAAATTTACAGTTTCGGATAACTTGATGTGCTGGCTACTGTATTACTGTACAGAATTATAACTTCCTATAAAAAAATATTTTACTGTGTACTAAGATACTGTTCTGTGCAGTTTGCTATCTAATTTGAAAAGGTACGTCTACTTGAGGTACGGCAGACATCTTGAAAAGGCGCGAAAAAACGATAGTACTGTATCATTTGAGTCGCGTTTCCATACAAGTCGGAGAGAAGATTTTGTTTATTTTGAAAACCTGTTTCAAGGTGTTTGCTGGATACATTGGTAAGATATGTCGATTGTTACACTAATTCTCCATAAGACATATGATAACCACATTGTATTACTACAATATCCATACAGAGGTATATTGCCTTTGACTGCTCTTCAAATACTTGCGCCAACATTTGAAATATTCATTCATATTGAATGTCAACCCCAAGCTTTCCAATCTTGGAACTTAGGTACACCCTTCCCATATCGCCTCAAATCACCTTCACAATGCATTCTGCAATAGTTCACAATACCCAAATGTCTGGAGGAATATGTAGATTGCATACATTGACTTTTTTTAGTAAGTGCAGGGCGAAAGGCACGTTTTTGACGCCTCAAATGGGCATAGACCGAAGCGATCTCGCCACTCGGCAAGCTTCGGGAGCGCTCGTGCGCAAGACTTCAACTTTCGGATGCCCATAAATCTCTATTAAATCTATGATTGCTAAACTATGTCGTACATAACTCGTGTTCTTGTATATATTTTGTACACATACATAGTGTATGTTAGCTCTAAAGTTTTGTAGCTCCTAGTTATAGTGCCAATGAGGCAAAGTGTGTACCATCTCACGATAATTCCCATGATGAGTTATTTTAGGGTGATTCCTCTTATAAATGAGCAAATTTCATAGAAGTTGAATAGTAGCTATTAGGGTTAACTTATCAGCACTGAATTGCAAGCATCGCCCTTAATTTTTATGAATAAATTGTCAAGAGAATTATCACAATAATAATAATATTAATTTTTCTTATGAGATATCTATCAACCTACTTAAGCAAAAGCTTTAAATGGAGGTGGAGATATATTTTTAGCATGAATCAGGAAAATAGTCTAGCATATTCTCTCTCGATATATGTTGCAGTAAGATTGTCATATTCAATGTAACAGCGTTAGTTTTTTTTTAACACGTACCACAACCACACCACACCGTGGTGACTAGAGATAGGTAAATCCGGACTTGAAGATAAATGATTCGAATCCGTAAGCGGATCCGATTGCTTATAAACTCCTTTCAAATCTTATCGACTCCGAGGAGTTATTAAATCCGACTCGGTACCGAGCCGAATGAATGATCGGTTCGGTTTATAAACAGTATAAAACAGAGCCAAAATGAACTTAATATATCATTAGTTAAGTTATTACGTTACAATAAAATTGATTAAATGTTATTGACTAATCTGTAATAATAGAAAAAATGCACGTCGCATTCTAAATAACAACAAGCCAAAACAAATGCCTACTTCCGTGTATTTCGATCAAATCTATACTATCTATACTAATATTATAAAGCAGAAGAATTTGTTTGTTTGGTTGAACGCGCTAATCTCAGGAACTACTGGTCCGATTTGAAAAATTCTTTCAGTATTAGATAGTCCATTTATCGAGGAAGGCTATAGGCTATATATCATCACGCTAAGACCAATAGGAGCGGAGCAGTAATGAAAAATGTTACGCAGACGACGTTGCACGGGTCAGCTAGTCCTGAGTTAAAAGAATCATTTGATCCGTAGAACCAACCAGATCACTGAAATGAGATTTGTATTGAAACAAACGAGTCCGGAGGGATTTGGTTTGAGGGATTCAAAGGAGTCGAAGAGCCGATAAGCGGAGTCGGTACCGATAACGGAGCCGTATTTAGTGATTCGAATCTTTATTTTTTTTATTTGTGATGGTTTGCTCTTGACTTTAGTCTTGGTCAGAGATGACAGAGACAAAGGTTGTGGTTGTGTTGTGGTACCTACTAAATGTGTCCGATGTTTCCGGCCGCTAGTTAGCGTTGTCGCTGGTGGTTGAAGGCAAAATGTGAATTTAACTATTAATGAAACGCCCGTCCACGTGTTGTGGTGTAGTTGTGGTACGTGTGAAACAAGCCTTATAAGTTAACTTGTGCAAGGCCGCGTTTACACATGCAAACAAGTGGTATGCAAATTTAATTACATTGCGGGGTACGTGCGAGCGATATATCTCGCTAAACATCGGTAGACCGCAATGTAATACAAGTTGCATGCGACCAGTGGGTTTAAAAAGCCCACTTTAGTAGAATAGTATTAGGATCATAATGGATCATACAACAATCTTTAAGATTTCATTTTCACTTTTATCGCCAGAGCATAAAGTTCAATGTTGATTGGGAATATTAGTCAGTTTCGGTTAGTTTGATAGTGCTTTCTGATTCTACTAAAGTGGGCTTTTTAGATCCACTGGTTCCAGATAAAAACGTGTGCGTTCGCCCAGCGGAATGTTGTTGAATTAAAAGATTTTAATTATGCAGATATTTAGTGTATGACGTCGTATAATTGTGTATGGTATAAAAAAATTTGTGCACGCAGCCATTGTGGAGAAATTCACCAAAAACTGATTCCGCTGGGCGAACGTTGTCCTGGCGGAACTTTTTTTAATCCATAGATTTTAGAAGAAAAGAGATGTGTCCAAAAATTAGTGTGTATTTGTGTGTAATTGTGTATGTATGAATAAAATTAGTGCATGCATAAACTTCGGAGAAATTCAAGTTTCCGCTACGCGAACGTTTGGCCATTACCTAGTTTTCATATAAAGCGCTTACATAGAGAGCTGTAGATTTTTACATAAAATGTTTTGAATTTGTTTATATTTGTTTAAAAAATGGATTTAGAAAAAATCGTAGGGCTTAAAAGATAAAAATATAAACATAAAATACGCTTATTAGGTCTTAGTTCTTAAAGTATGCACTTTGGGGTCTAGATTTTCACGTTTATACAAACCTTGTAAGTGTCTGCAACATGTTGCCAAGTATCAATGATGTTCCGTTAGTAATTAAAGAGTTATAGGACAATTTACCATGAATTGATCACTGTTTACAAAGCAGTCAAATATCACGCCGTTCTAAACGAATTGCATGGTAAAATGTATGCCAATAATTAGTGTATTCATTCAACTATTCACATGCAAAATTTCATGTCATTAAATTCAGTAATTAAAGAAAAACAATTATAATACTGACGAAGCATCGAAAACCTACATAACCCGACCAAGTTCGGATGGCTACAAAAAAGCGGCCGTGCCATATATCTTAGAAACGTTCTTAACCTTGCAATATAGTATTTATTAATATGGTACAGTTACGTACACAAGCGTTAGGAAAAAATAAAACAATTTCATTTCTTGAATGAAAAAATAAAACAATTGCATTTCTTGAATGAAAATTATTTTTTTAATAATAACGCCACTATCTACGATAAAAATAAATCTTCAATTAACAAGTACTTCTCTATTTAAATATTCGAGTACAAAAATATTTTTAATTACATATAATACTTAATTATGTAAGTAGGTAATTATGATAACGTTAACAAACGCTTGCAACGACAGCAATAGACTTAAATGTGTTTTAACTAAAATAGGTTTAATAAACGATTATGAATATAAGGGTAAGTGTAATATTTCGAGCTTCAATAAAAATTAAATCACATCACATAACTAGACTATTCAGTTGTTTAGATTAGATCAACATTAAAAAAGTGCTTATAAACTAAAAGATTGGTATAAAAAAGGTATTTTCAAGAAAATATTCTTAAATGAGTAGCAAATACAGTAAATAACCTCAACATACCTAAGTCACTACCAGTACAACGGTATACATCAATTAAAAAATCGATTCAAGAAGTAGTTTTTTTTAACTTATTAGATTGTTTGATCCACTAAAGTTGCAAAGGGGAACGCTCGTGCATGCCTAGTCCATTGGTTAAATAGTGTAATAAGCTACAATATGATAAATATTTACCTAAACAGTAGTAGGTACTTACATGTGGTAATTATTTAATTTCCCTAAGGGGTCTATAGTTAGAATCCTGATCCGTGAAATCTTCAATAGAAATTAGTTGTATGAATTTTATTTGTCTTAAATAATAGGTATATCTAGATTATATCTAAAGTCTCAAAAGCATACTTAAATAAAGTACCTACGTAAATAGTACCTACTTTCTGTCATAGTCAAATACATTTAAAAAGTAGGTGTACAAAAATAAATGACATTATTATATCGAAACAACAATTGTGTTATCACCTATACCAATTCAATACCGATATTATACTGTAAATTTTGGGATGTTACCTAAATATATTGCACGGCCGCTTTTTTGTAGCTATTCGAACTTGGTCGGGTTATGTAGGTTTTCGATACTTCGTCAGTATTATAATTGTTTTTCTTTAATTACTGAATTTAATGACATGAAATTTTGCATGTGAATAGTTGAATGAATACACTAATTATTGGCATACATTTTACCATGCAATTCGTTTAGAACGGCGTGATATTTGACTGCTTTGTAAACAGTGATCAATTCATGGTAAATTGTCCTATAACTCTTTAATTACTAACGGAACATCATTGATACTTGGCAACATGTTGCAGACACTTACAAGGTTTGTATAAACGTGAAAATCTAGACCCCAAAGTGCATACTTTAAGAACTAAGACCTAATAAGCATATTTTACGTTTATATTTTTATCTTTTAAGCCCTACGATTTTTTCTAAACCTGTTTTTTAAACAAATATAAACAAATTCAAAACAACTTATGTAAAAATCTACAGCTCTCTATGTAAGCGCTTTATATGAAAACTAGGTAATGGCCAAACGTTCGCGTAGCGGAAACTTGAATTTCTCCGAAGTTTATGCATGCACTAATTTTATTCATACATACACAATTACACACAAATACACACTAATTTTTGGACACATCTCTTTTCTTCTAAAGTCTATGGATTAAAAAAAGTTCCGCCAGGACAACGTTCGCCCAGCGGAATCAGTTTTTGGTGAATTTCTCCACAATGGCTGCGTGCACAAATTTTTTTATACCATACACAATTATACGACGTCATACACTAAATATCTGCATAATTAAAATCTTTTAATTCAACAACATTCCGCTGGGCGAACGCACACGATAAAAACGTTGCCTAAGAATTCCCATAGATTGAGTACATGTACTAAATAGTACAGTCAACAAAGCTATTTATTGTATGCAGGCCAGCTAACCTGCAACAACTTGAAAACATTGTTGTGAGTGAACTGAGTTGACAGTTATTGTACACCACACTCGTAAGTATCTCATAAGCTTAAAAAGTTATAATGCACACATCTATACCTATATATTAAAATGAATCCCTGTTTCCCTTGGTCATCGCATCAGGCGTGAACGCGCGAACGGCTGGACCGATGTCGCTAATTCTTTTTTTTGTTGTGTTAGTCAGGAGAAAATGAAAGTTGCAATTGGCGGGAGCTAAGCCGCGGGGTATAGCTAGTTCTAAATAAATATTGGCAGTGCGAAAAATTAATATTTTTGTCTATGTACCAAATAGCTTTGTTGACTGTACTTATTAATATCGCGGCTACTCCGCTAAGCAGAATGCTGTGTAGTGTCTAATGTAATTTGCTTAATTACCAAGAAACAATCCTTGGCTTTATTTTCAAGTGGATTAGAGTTCTTTGCAAATAATTTGTATTTATTTATTGGTTGTGAGGGGGCGTCGCTGTATGTAAAGGTATATTTGTTAAGGCCTTTTATGTATAATTTTGTTTGGTAGGCGTATTGAACAGGAGAGATCTTCAATGTAGGAAAACTTAAAAGATGTAAAAGTTAGAGTTTGGGTCCATTCATACTAGCGCAGACTCGAAGCGTCAATCTGAAACTAAACAGAGATAAAAAGAAGACGCGCGAATAAGCCCGCCTTCGAAGGAGTTTGCGCGTTTGAGCGGAAGAAATATGTGCATTACGTTGTAAAGATAAGGGTGAATTTGCTATATTAATTAAGTTTCTTCGATGCATTCTGCGCTAGTATGAATTGACCTTTACTGTTTTTAATTAATATAGGACAGAACTTTGTTTGAAGACTATTTGCTCCAAAATAAGTCCAATTTTTATAACAAAAGGACTCGTTTTAGATCAAATAATATAATGAAAAGTACTTCAATATGTCTACTAAACATTGAAATTAGGCTTCACAATTGCTAGCGATGAATAAATATCCACAAGAATATTACAGAAATATACTATGTAACAGTCCAAATATATTTAGTTCTATCAATATATCGCCTTTAATATGTTACTGACGAGTTTCAATGATTTTTGATAGCTCTTTTATTTAAAAGCAACTACCTACTGCCTATACAGGGAAATATTTTTTCAATTTCCCTGTAGACCTACTGTTTAATCAATAAAACATATTTTAAATCTACAGAAAATGTATTTTCGTGCACAAATCATGTTCTAAGAGAATGTGATACATAATTATTATTTTAATTTAGTTTTTAATTTCTATTATGACTTACCTTAATAAGGTACTCCTTCAAAGCCTAAACTGTTGCACCTAACATAAGCAGTCAATGTTAATTAGCTCTTAAGTCGTTTATTTTAAGGTGACTTTTCGTTTAACTCTTAAATATAAGTAGGGTTTCATTTTCGTTTCTTAATTTACCTGAGTACAATAACTTAGAACTAGTATTTTTCGTTCGTGTAAATACTCCTTTGTAAGATGCGTAATCTGTTAGTGGATAAAATAAAAATGATTTCAAAATACTGTGTTTTATTAAATTACTATAAAATTAAACATATTTTATAT
Source organism: Ceramica pisi (assembly GCA_963859965.1). Taxonomy (NCBI): domain Eukaryota; kingdom Metazoa; phylum Arthropoda; class Insecta; order Lepidoptera; family Noctuidae; genus Ceramica; species Ceramica pisi. The sequence goes on from OY982543.1 coordinate 2,516,179, forward strand.
TGTAGCAATGGTATCAAATGTAGCAAGGACAGATAATTGGTAGAAAGGAAGAAATGCTTTTTCCTTGCAGTGGGACACTACAGGATCATCATAATAAAGTAATGGAATCACAAAATATTTAGATAGGTCATCATCTGCCTCGCCTTTTCCTAACTATATTGGAGTCGGCTTTCAGTCAAATTAGAATTCAGCTAAATACGAGTATTTTACGTGGAGCGGCTGCCTACCAGACCTCCACAACCCATTAACTGGGTAACAAGGGTATTTCTTGGCAAGACTGGCGTCAGATTTTCAGCTTCTGACTATCCGCAACAACTGCCAAAGATCTACAAATGACAGTCGGGACCAACGGCTTAACGTGCTTTCCGAGGCACGGAGGAAACTCGGTATGTACAGATGGTCACCCATCCACAGAACAACCTTGGAAAGCGTTGCTTAACCTTAAAGATAGACCGTGCGGCTGTTATTATTTAGCCACGAGCTCCTCTATAAAATATATTAATAAAATATATTGATAGGTAATTAATAATTAAACATTAACTCAGGCAAATATACTTGCACCACAAATAAGTGAGTGTGTCTGTCTGGTGCCAAGCTATCGACAGAAAAAATAAATCAAACCTATTCTTAATACGACTAAAAATCACAGTAAGAATGTTTCATAGTACCAGTTTTTATGTTCCGGTTCGTAGGAAACCCATTCGACTCGTACTGTGAGATATTTTTTTTTATTTTGTTACCTCGAATAAATTGTAGATTTCTGAAGTCCTATAATAATATCTTTGGGTTCCATGAAACGTTAAATTTTTCAAGCAGGCACAGGTGGCCAAATTAGAAATTTAGAGTAAAACAATCAATAAAAAATTAAGATTCCTTGCATAGAAAGTGTCTAAAATAAGGATCAGATTCTGGGGAGTATTAACACATGACAAACTAAGGAAAGGGAACACATCATTTTTAATTATCTTACGACCTTGCTCATCCAAAATCTTACGGATAATTTTTTCAAACATTTTTGATGTGGTTTTCATCAAGACCGGGCCCGATACTCCTGAGTATTCAGTATCCCTCATAGTTGCAGATTTAACCATCCACGCCTACTTATTTAATGTACAATCACCGGCACGGATCTTGAGCGCAGACCTTCACCTGCGCAAAAGTGAGTTATCGGGTCCCTTTGGTGGTATGAAGTGAGGCACGGGGGCGGGGAAAGTGCAGTGATTGGCCCGTAGCGCATCGCGCGTCATAGCCGTCACTCGACTTGCTGCACGTACCTCACGACGACGTTTTATTTGTCATAAGGTGTACGATGCGCAGAGCGATCCCTACTCTTCCGTCGAGCGCTCAAGAACCGTGCCGGTATCTGTACCCTGTACAAATACTACTATAGGTATGGGTCATCAGTCTGCTGTCACGATATCCAACTTGCTCTTGAAGCTGTTGCGCCGCTTGGCTGCGCTACCGTCAAGTCCCGGAGACTTCCTCTTACCAGGCTCCTCGCCCGTGGCCTCGATCATAATGTCCTGCGTCGGTATCTCCAGCAGTAGGTGGTCGAAACTGCTGCTGTTTCTACCCAGCTCCTGTTTGTCATCTGCAGACAATATTACGTTCAGAGACCGTACTTTGACGTGTCTATGGCATTATGATTCCGTTGTAGAAAAAGACGGAGCCATACAAAGCCGTCATAAGGGCAAAGGCTCTGTTAAAGATAGTTTGGAGAAAATGTAATTTTCTTTGTAAACTGAGAAAACTTTTTAAGGGTAAGGGAAGACTTTTTGTAATAAGATACCGGTAAAGGGCTTCATTCATTTTTATTCATTATCATAAAAATCACCTTTACATTTTTATTATTTTTTTAGAAGTGTTTTGCGCTAAACACGGCAGTACAGGACGCATAGTACTGCCCCTTTTGCACAACGGCATCATCATGGTATTGGCACATCATGGCAGGGTCAACGTTTTCTATGTATCTACAATCAACAGCACTAACTTTCATTGATGGTTTCTTGCTATCGATTAATAGATTTTGATATAGCTATAAAGTAGCTGCTTGTCCTAAGAAGGAAGTAAATAATAGAGAAAAAAAAATGCAAGAAAAATCATTTAATTGAAAAATAAAAGTAAACTTATAGCTGTTTTGAAGAAATTAATAAAAGATAATAAAAATCATAAAAAACTGCCTACAATAGAGCACTCAACGTAAAATTACCTAGGTACCTAATTATGGCTGTTTACACTAAAAAATAATATCAAAATCACTGACTTCTAAGAACTACATAATTATAAAAAAAAAACTACTGATATTATCACGGGTCTTAATCTAAATAACAAATGATGGAGTAATGCATTAAAAACAAGATGCCTAAGCCTAAGTAAAAGGCTAGACGGCTTGAAATACAGAAAGTTCATAAATTGCAACAAAGTACAAGCTTTTTCATACGATATCCTTGCACCAGGTAATACGCACCGCGGCTTAAGCAAGCGTTAAAAATCTCATTTGCTACCATTGTGCGTAATATAATAGGGCATAATGCATGAAAAAATAATTTATTATTTGTACATTTTATCTAAAAATATACAAAAATAGAATACTTACAGTGAAAATAGAATCAGAATTACTCGAAAAAGAAACGAGATATAATTATTTTAAACAAATATATCTGTCCCTCTCGCGAAAACGCTGTTTTTTATGGCAGTGGACTTTGACTTCAAAGTCCATATCGGACTTCTCTTTCTAATCGTAATCTTTGAACCTTTATAACTTCATCGCTGATGAAAGTATATCAAAATTATTTGATGATTGTTTAAATAATAAAATATTTCATTTTGCTAATAAAAAAATCGCATGCATATTCCCTATTGAAGTAGGTACTCATTATTATAGTGAACAACTTTTACGTTTGGAAATAATCTAGATATTACGTTAGGCTTCGTTTCCACCAGAGATGAGCAAGGATGCGAAGCGAAGCGAGGGATGTGTTTATAGAATAGCTTAATTTATAGAGGTTGGGTAAATGGTAGCAATTCTATTAATTCTCTGGTAGAAACGCAGCCTAATCAACAGTTTATACTGGAACGTTTTAGCTAGTTAATTAAAAGGTGAATCTTGATGTGACTTTTTACAAAAACGCATTTATTACACAAATAAACTACTGCTTAAAGCAATGGTTCTATTGATTTAGTAATTTTTATTCTAGTATTTATATTGGTTTTTCGTTGCATTCTATTTTTTTTTAAACAGAGTTTTGAATAAAAACGATTAAAAATTCACATCAAGATTGTTTCCCTTTATTTAAATACCTAAACCTTACTAGTATCTAGCTGATTTATTTTTCACATTTGGTAAAAGTAAAAGCGGTCCATCCAATATAATGAGTCGCCAGTACAACAACTTCCCAAATCTGTCAAATCCCAATCACCGTGAACCTTATTTCTTCAATGATAAAATTGAAAATCTATTGAAGAAATTTGACAGATATGAAGAAAGTTGGAGCTTGATGTGGTGGTGTCTGTAGAATGACACGTGAGAAATTTTCCTGTTAGTGCAATACCTTATTTAGATCCTGTATCTAGTAAGTAGGTGGTAGCAATAATGTGGTTCTAACCGAGACCTTGCTGCTTCATGAGCTGTTTGAGTCGGAAGTCCTCCTGCGCCTGCCGCTGGCGCCGCTTGCGCTCCGCGCGCGCCTCTTCTTCGCCGAGTCCCTCTAGCGCCATCTTTGGGGGCTCCTGCTCAACTATCATTGGTTGATTCTCCGGGCGAACCGTTTTCGGCAGCTGTGAGGGATCGGAAATGGATAAAATTATAAAAATAATAGGGATAAAGAAAATAGGACCAAATAATAGAAAATTGCCATATTTATGACTATTTATCGGATGAAGCTAATGTTAGAAAAATTATAATTTCAAGAATCTTGAAGAGTAGAATCAAGATGTTTTTAAGGTGAAACAAAAAGGTAACCTACTAAACAAAACTATCAATCAAACATTTCATTAATTCAAACAATTTTATTTCAATAAAAACAGTTATTTACCATGTATATCTACACAGTAGAACTACATACATAAATCTATGTACATTCGCAATTCCATTCTTTTACCTAACTATGTAACACGTCAAAACCCAATTCCTAATGTAATCATAAGAGAAAAAATATGAAAATATTTTAATGTTAAAACGCCGAGTAAAATTTGACAGGTCATTCACAAATTTATTTGATAAAATCTAGTAAAACCATCACACAAGTGTACATCAATTCGATATAGGTAGCTGTGCGAATATTAATGCTATTCTCTGAAAAATACTAGATCAAGTTCCAAGCACACATCCACAACAGTCCGCACACCGACTTACAACAACGAAGCGGTGCGCCACGCCCGACCGACAACACTTACAACTACATACAACGAGGAAAAAGTACATAAAAAATAGTTTACCATTTTTGAGATTTCAAACTTACCAATATACCTAACGTACCTATAATACATTCACTATTCTCAAAACTACTGCAATACTCATGTGAGCAGGTGTGGCAAAAAACTTCCACAAGTGTATAAGAATAACTCGTGATACAATACTATTGGCTACTGAGCCGGGCGGCTGGGGGCTACACGCGGGGCTCCGGGGCTGCGCCCTCCGGGGCTGCGGCGGCGGCTAGGCCTTGTCGGCGTGCGGCCGCTCGGGCGAGGCGGACGGCGCCGCGCTGGCGTCCTCCGGGAACTGCTTCTCCACCTGCTCCGCCACCCACTTCTTGACCTTCTGCTCGGTCCAGAAGCCGTCGTAGAAGATGGTGGGCTTGATCCAGCAGCCCAGCGCCGGCGGCGGCGGAGCGAACGTCACGTCGTCCGGCGGCCGGCAGGCGCCGCGCCCGTTCACCACCAGGTTCTTGGGCGGCAGGTTGAAGTTCAGGTTCACGTTGCCGGGCGGCCGGTCGTAGGTCTCGTACGCGAAGTGCCAGCCGCCGCCGCCGCCGTACTCGTAGTACGCGTTGGGGAACACGTGCGGCGCGCCCGGGGCCGCCACGCGCGGCGCGCCGTACAGCGGCGGCACGCCGTAGCCGCCCAGCGGGCCCACCACCGGCTGCAGCACGAAACTTACGTTGGAGTTGGGGCGGGGGTGCGCGGGCGGCGCGGCGCAGGGGGGCGCGGCGGGGCCCGGGGCGGCGCGCACGGGGGCCGGCGCCGGGGGCCTGTTGGCAGGCAGGGCGCCCAGCACCCGCGGGGCGTTCTTCACGGCGGGCGGAGGCGCGAGAGGGCCATTCTGCACGGGCGGCGGCGCGAGGGGCCCGTTCTGCACGGGCGGCGGTGCGAGGGGCCCGTTCTGCACAGGCGGCGGAGCGGCATGGGGCGCGAGCGGGGTGCGCAGCGCGGGGCGCGGGGAGGCGGCGTCGGGCTCCTTGCGCGCGCGCTCGGGCGGGCCAGGCTCGTGCCGGTTGGCGACGTTCTGGTTGTTCTCGGCGCCGAGCTGGTCGGCCGCGTTGGCGGGCGCGTCGCGCGGCGCCTCCAGCAGCTCGGCCAGCTCACTCGCCACGCTACCGCCAAAGCTCAGCAACGTCTCGCGCAGTGCGTTTGTCACCGCACACTATAATATAACAACACAAACATTAATCTATACTAATGTTTTATGACTGAAGAGGTTGTTTAGTTGAACATGCTAATCTCAAGAAATACGGGATCAAATTGAAACTTTGTTATAGTATTGGATAGCCCATTTATAGAGGAAGACTATAAGCTACATAATGTCTTGCTGCAACCAATATATAGGATCGGAGAAATTTGACACAGACAAAGCTGCACAGGTCAGCTAGTAAAAAGATATTACTGCTAATTTTGTGGAGTGATGTGGTTACTTAAAATCTCCTTCATCAACTACAGAATCACATACAATTGTGTGTTATATTAATCAAAAGCAGGGGTCAGTGGGTTGATCGTCCTCGCACCATAGTACCCCTAAGGCTACACTCCAACCAAAGCAGGTTCCTCAATAATAATAAAAAGTCTCAATTCTATACTATATTATTTTGTTTCACTTTAAGTATACCTTTCTAGACTTGTAAATAGCGAATCCTTTAGAGTTAGCAGTTGAGGTAGCATAGCCAATGTTCTCCCGGTGTATGTCGAAGCTCTTCACTGTTATGGAGACAAATGCAACCACACCCACACAGTACTTGCCATTTGTGAAGTCGACAAAATCTAAAACAAAATGTTCATGGTTAACAATCATGAGTAGGTAAATGAGACAAGAATGAGTATATATTATATCACCTGCATATTTTACTGTCCATTCAAAGTTGCTGGGAGGGAACACAGAATGCATTTATTCTAGCTTAGTTTTGTGTATTTATACACTGAACAGTAAAGTTTTATTAAATTTAATTAAGTTTTCATATATTTCTAGAATTTATTTGTATTAAGTTAGACTAATAAAGTTCTGGGTAAGATTTCCAGCATGGGCAGTGTTTAAGATTTTTTCTTTGAGAATTTCTCATAAGCAGCTTGGGACTAGTGCCTGGTTAATGGCAAGACTCGTCCCCTGCTACATTTGCTTAGGTAAGTGATGCGAAAATAGCCCTTTATAGAATACAGTTATGGGGTTATGTATTCGAGCTTAATCAATAACTTCAACTGGCAAGCTAAAAGCATACCTAGCTCTTGTTTGCTGACCGACCAGCTCCAGTTATTGAAGCCCCACTGAGAGTGCCCGAAGTTGATCAGCTGTTGCCGCCGCTGCTGCTGGTCACCATCCTCTTCATACAGCAGCGGGTCGGGCATTACTATACAGTCCGGCTGAAGAAAGTCAAATATCGCAATGTTAACATTATTTTAGGTTATTTAAATTCAATCAGTCAAATGTTATTCAGAAGTGATATATTATTGTCGTTTTGTAAATTCAATAACTATCTGTAAACAATCAAGCCAGGTAGACTACTACAATTTAAGGTAAACAAAAAAATAACCACTATCATCTATTCATATGACCTGAAAATATAGTTCTTTGGATACATCAATCCATGGAAATGTTCATTGTCTCTAAACTCTTCCATTTTACATAGCAAACTTTGTATTTTTTTCATTAATTCATTTAGTCAACGACAATTGTAACTTTCTCGATCGGCACGGAACGTACCTCGAGAAAGCGCCCAATTATTGACATCCTAAACTACAGAATATAACAATTTTTAGTCAAAATTATTTGACAAGTGGATTTATTGGAATTTTTAAATACTGTGTAGATAAATACCGGGTCAATTACCATTTTAATACTGCAATTAGCGACCGGGAATCCAGGTTTCCTTTGCATCGTGAATGGCGCGCTATCCAATCAAGATGTCATTTAATGTTCTTTAATATGTATATCTGTATTTGTGTAAATAATTCTCTTGTTGAACAACTTACTGCAAGTTGTTCTCAAATAATTGGCAAATAATTCCCAACAAAACAAGTGTTGACTATTGACATTTTGTGCGAAACTTCCGTTTACATGAGTCCAAAGACAAGAGACAAGAAATTTCTCTTTTATAGAGGTGCGACTGTGCCAAAATTTATTATAATCGAACCTTTTACGAATCATTGAATGCTAATAAAAACCATATTTTACTGTTTTTCATTTTAAGCATCAAAATCTACAGAGTCGGTACTTTTTTAGTTTTAATTCACTACTACATGAAAATACTTCACTTTTCATAACGAATGGAATTACAATTTTTGATTATTTATTTAAATTAACCCACATTATTACTTATATTTTATGACCTTTGAGAAAATTTACTTTTGTACCTTGATTGTTTATTTTGGTTGCATTTCAATTTTATGATTACACTAGCTATCCCCCGTGGCTTCGCTCTCGTATAACCCGCATAGTTCCCGTTCTCGTGGGATTTCCGGGATAAAAATCTATGTCCGTCTCCTGGTTCTAAGCTACCTCCATACCAATTTTCAGCTTAATCGATTCAGCCGTTCTTGAGTTATAAATAGTGTAACTAACACGACTTTCTTTTATATATATATATATATATAGATATAGAATATAGATATAGATATCAAAAACAGGCAACAACATTTTTAGTCGATTTTGATGTTGTTTTTGACACATCGATTGACAAAATTATCAACTGTTGCGCATTTATGTAAACTTCTACAATATTATTTTAAAGTGCTGCTAGTTCATACCTTTTTCCCATACATTTTTATAAAGTGCTGCAAGTTCAGACCTTTTTCCCATAAGATGAGCTTAATAATATGATTTTTGAAATCGAATAATGAAACCATTTTTAGAAACATGTATTAGAAATAAATTTAAAATAAATGAGTAGGAGAACCATTATCATGAGCTAGCATTGAATGAATAACAGAGAGGTTTAGCTTGCATTAAAACTCCAATTTAAAATATATTTTCAAAAGAACATTTTAACAAATTATTGATATGATACACATTTCTGTGCACACGCTATACGCTACAAAAATAGCGTCGAACAAGCGCAATTAATTTGCTATACTTAAATAAAGTTACTCATTTAGAGACAACACCACCAGCACGCCATTATTTATTTCTTATTATCTTCATCCTCATCAATATCACTTTTTTAAGCTACAGGCACAAACAGTTTCATATCGGTTCATGGTTTAGGTTGGGTGCCAGAAGGCGCCACAAATCGATATATCACAGTCATGTTAATCCGGCTCACATCGAACTAGGTGTTGAAAAAGCCTGTACAGCACGATTATTTTTTCTTTGCCGCACTGAAGTTAGCTTTTAGTGACGACCGCGCAGATCCCATCGCGTAAAAAAGTGTTATGTTCGTAGAATATTTTTCTGATTTACACGCGACCTACCCGCGAATGCTCCTATGTTTCTTCTCAAATTGACATTCTGCGCAATCGATTGCTACGTACTTCACGGTACTTCGCATGGGCAAAGTTAATAATCGTACTGTACATGATTTATAATAATATGGGGAGAAACTCAGATATAAGAGGGCAACTCCCACCTTATCATTTAATTCATTGACTTTGACATTTTGATCATCCGTCCGGCAACATCCGGCGGGCGGCGGGGTGTATGGGTGTACTTCTGACTTTGACTTCAGTATGTTCAGTATTTTCAGGACGTTTCAATCGAGGGCTTACGCATAATTTTTCCAATCGGCATTTCTAAATTGTGAATTTTTTCTATTATACTATCATCATAGAAAGACGTGCGTTTGGCATTGAATAAAAATGGCCATGGCAGAATCCTTTAATGAAATTGATGGCAGTATATTAGAAGGGGTAAGTAAATATTGTAGTTAGATTATTTTTTTATGTGTTGATGTTGAATTTTAAAATGTGGAATAAAAATTATTTGCAGGGCGGTCAAATACTCCGTACCGCGATATCACTGTGTGCTATTTTGGGAAAACCTGTGCGTGTGACAAATATTCGAGCTAAACGCAGCAAGCCGGGGTTAGCGGCACAGCATCTCATAGGTAAACTTATAAAATTATTGTATTCTATTTTTAATAGTAAATGTGGCTGGGCGTTTCGCTCTAAAACTTAGTGAAGCTGTAAGCTAAAGCTGCAACAGCCTTACATTTTGAGCTGCTAAATTCATTTATGATTTTTTTCCTTTCCCTCTTAGTTATTAGTTGGCAATAAACAGGTTTTCATTGGTCCAGTGATGCTTCTTCCTACATGTCTCATTATTACCCAGACATACATGATGCAATAATTTAAAAACATACTCTAATGTTTTATTTTAATCAGATAAGTACCTACATAAAAATGTAGTTAATAAAGTATCTGTAAAACAAAATATTAAACTAGGTGCTATTGTTATTTTGCTTTTGTTTATTTTCCTGAATCGAATCTAGGCACCTACTCGAGATTTTTTCCTTTTAAGCGAGAGTTATTTTATTGCTATTATTTTTCCACTGCATTGTGAAAATGTCCTCCAAAAAGTTGTCCTCCAAAAAGTTAATATGACTGAGGGTGAGATATAGCACAGCTACTGTAAAGAAAACAAGCAGTCATTGCCCCATATTGCTGCTATTCAACTGCATCCAGTTAGAATTATAGACAAGCCCAAAACAGTTAAGAAAGTAAAGGCAGATCAAATGCCTTACAACCTGTTTAGCATATACCTGTTTCCACCCCTCTTGACAAGTTTCCGTTAGCTAATCATGTATGTAAATAAAAGAGAATTGTAATCAATTTTTATATTCTTATCTGGTGAGGTAACATAGTAAGTACTGTCTATTATATAAAAACAAACATTTTTTTGGCTACAGACATCCCCTATTTACTAAATCACTTAAAAGATTACTAATTGGCTTATCTGCATAAATTATCTATACTAATATTATAAAGAGGTAACATTTGTTTGTAAGTTTGTATGTAGGGGGTAATCTCGGGAACTACTGGTCCGATTTGAAAAATTCTTTCAGTGTTAGATAGCCCATTTATCGAGGAAGGTTATAGGCTATATATCATCACGCTAAGACCAACAGGAGCGGAGCATTAATAAAAAATGTGACGCAAACGAAGTTGCGCGGGTCAGCTAGTCTTTTATAAATGCAAAAAAAAACATAAATGAAACAAAAAATTGACACCAAAGAAGAAAAACAGAGTCCAAATAAAATGTAAATGTATATTATTATATAAAACTAGCTGTCCCCCGCGGCTTCTCTCCTGTTTAACCATAGTTCCCGTTCCCGTGGGATTTTCCCTTTCCCGTGGAATATTTGGGATAAAAACTATCCTATGTCCGTCTCCTGGTTCTAAGCTACCTCCCTACCAATTTTCAGCTTAATCGATTCAGCCGTTCTTGAGTTATAAATAGTGTAACTAACACGACTTGCTTATATATAATATATAGATTTGTTAATGTGTATTTTCTTAAATTGTTCTGAATAAGTAAAGCCATCCTTCAGTCGCTATTATATTATTTGAAAACCAATCAATCTGCCTAGCCTTTTCCAACTATGTTGGGTTGGCATCAAGTCAAACAGGATACCGCTGAATGCCTGTGTTTCAGATGTAGCAACTGCATATCGGTCCTCCACAACCCAATAACTGGGTAATGCAATACCCCTTGGCAAGAGTCAGATTTTCTGGCTTATGACTATTTGTGACTATTGACAGTTGTACCCATGTGGCATTATTTGGTCAGAAGCTCCAACTCAAACTCTCAAACTCAAGCATTTTACAGGCACTTTTTAACTGTGGGTCAGTCGGTCGATAAGATGAAGCTATTTGCACATTCCAAAGCGTAGATCTCTATGGAGAAGAACATATAGGAAACTCCACGGACACTCTTAAAAATAATATTTTTTTTACAAAGTTTTGTTTCATCGTGTTGAAAGAATATAGCTCCTCTCACCCCCTATACCCCAATAGTACTGACAACAATTTCACACACAGGCATAAAGCTAGTGGCAGACATGTGCGGCGCGAAGCTGCGGGGCGACACCATCGGCTCTACCGAGATCCAGTTCCTGCCCGGCAAGAGGATCAAGCACGGGCACTACGTGGCCGACACGCGCACTGCCGGGTGAGACTCACGCATTGTTTCTGCTTCAAAGGTTATTATTTGCTGTGTTTTCTTTGCTTTTACCTGTGTGTGCAATGCAAAGGTAAAAAGGCCCAAACAAGTCACTCTTCATGCAGTTTGATGAAGTTGGTGGCATCTTGTTCTTTTCAAGTTGATGGTTAACTTCTTAGATTTTTTGGGCTCAGTAGGTGGCTACGTCAATAGGGAATATGCATAAAAAAAGTATTTGTGATCTGAACAGTTTATCTTAAAGTATTCGAAAATATAATACTAACAGTGAAATTAGAATCTAAATTGCTCGAAAAACGAGCGAGGTACAATTATTTTAAACAAATATATCTGTCCCTTTCGCGAAAACGCTGTTTTCTGTGGCAGTTGTATAGCCGTCGTGTAATCTGACGTCACAGTTCGTATCGGACTTCAAAATACAAAATACAAAATCCTTTATTTCAAATAGACCAGTTACAGGCACTTTTGAATAGTCAAGTTCTGTCAGTCAAATAAATGAAGCTAATCCTGCCGCGCTAGCGACAAGAGCAGCGGGTTGCTCTGCAACATAACACACCCACCGACCCCATCTCCAGCGCGGCAGTTGCACGTTCCAAAGAGTAGATCCTGTGGAGAAGAACGTGCAAGAAACTCCATGGACACTCTTTTAAACCAGTTGTCATTGTTTACAAAATGATGGTTACATTCGTTGCGAAATAATTTATGACTAAAATTATACAATGCAAAAGAGAATGAGTCTAACAGTGCAAAGATAGTCTTACAATCTTCAGCAGGTCCAACAATGTTTTCTTATGTTCATCAAAGTTTGGGCACTTTAGTCGCTGTGGAGCGGACCAGCATTGAGCCAAGCATTTTTATCATCAATGTATTCCCCTAATTTATAATATGCTTGCTTGCATAGTGTGCGTTTTATACAATTTTTAAATTTGTCTCATTCAGTTCTAATATATGTGGCGGTATTTTGTTATAACACTTTAAACAGTATCCCATAAAAGATGTTGCTACTTTAGCAAGTCTGAAACCTGGTTGAATTAATTGGTTACTATTTCTAGTAACATAGTTATGTCTGTCGCCTCGTTTACTGAAAAGATGTAGATTCTTTCTAACGTACATGATATTTTCATAAATATATTGACAAGGGACCGTCATGATGTTAATTTCTTTAAACAGTTCCCTTAGAGAATCTCGCCGGAGAGATGGTAAATAGCTCTGATGGCTCTTTTCTGCAAAATGAAAATAGACTCGATGTCCGCAGCCCGTCCCCATAGTAAAATACCGTAAGACATTATACTGTGAAAGTAGCTAAAATAGACTAGTCTCGCGGTTTCAACATCTGTAAACTGGCGAATTTTTCTTACAGCATATGCTGCTGAACTTAACCTTCCTGCAAGAGATGTTAAATGAGGACCCCATTGTAGCCTTGAGTCTAGCTTAATCCCCAGGAAAACTGTTTCTTCGACGAATTCTAGTTTCTCCCCGTTCAATATTATGTCACAATTATTACTTTTGACATTTGGTAAAGTGAATCGAATGCACTTCGTTTTTTTCTCATTTAATACTAAATTATTAGCTGTGAACCAATCATGTACCTGCATTAGGGCGTTATTTACAACGTCGAGATTGTTTGCATGTCTATTTACTTTAAAACTCAAAGATGTATCGTCAGCAAACAACACCATATTGAGTTTATTTTCTAAAATATAGGGCAAATCATTTATATAAACTAGAAACAAGAAAGGACCCAAAATTGAGCCTTGTGGTGCCCCCATTTTCACGATTAATCCTGTTGAATTGTTGCCGTTTATATGAACTAGCTGCTGTCTATCATTCAAATACGATTTTACTAAGTTCAAGGCTGTTTTGCTTAGTCCGTAATGCTCTAGTTTCAGGAGTAATGTTTCATGGCTCACACAATCAAACGCCTTCGACAGGTCGCAGAAGATACCTATGGCATCTTGTCTATCTTCTCTTTCTAACTGTAGACTTTGAAGCTTTATAACTTCATAAATGATGAAGGTATTTAAAAATTCTTTATTTTTTACTACAGCTAGTATTTTATTTTGCAAATAAAAAAAAAATCGCATGCATATTCCCTATTGTAGCGTTCGTGGCATAAAATCCCCCAAAGCACAGGTGTTGGGCCCTCAAGGCACTCCGACGTGTGGCTCATGTTTGGAAGAGGAACACCGCACTCACATTGAGTATCCGACGGGTCTATGAATCCCTATTCCTTTAGATTGTGTTTGCAGCGGCCTACCTGGGCACGCAACCGGTTTAATGCCTTCCAAATAGGCCACTGCGGATCACTTAGTTGGTGGCATCAAATCTGTGATAGAACTAAAATAACTCATAAATGCCAGCAACTGCATCAGACTGCTTCAAAAATGTGATTTGGATTTCGTACCCATTGCATATTACTAAGCCTACGCTGTCCGTCCGCCCGTCCGTCTATCCGTCAGCGGGCTGTATATCAAGAACCGTAATAGGTAGACAAAAATTAAGGTTTATGCTACGGAACCCTTCATGTGCGAATCCAACTCTTACTTGGCCAGTATTTTTCTTACAGTGATTCTACCTGCGCAACTTCGGCAGCGTTTTTCATGAATACTCTGCTCCTATTAGTCTTAGCGAGATGTTATAAAGCCATGCTCGATAAACGGGCTATCCAACACTAAAATATTTTTTCAGTTAGAACCAGTAGTTCCTGAGATTAGCGCGTTCTACCAAACAAACAAACTCTTCAGCTTTATAAGTCATGCAAGGGTAACTACCACACATAAAATAATTCCTGTTGTGTGTGTTTGGTACTTGTGGAATACTCGTACTTACGCCACCACTTTGAGTCAATAGGGAATATGCATGCGATTTTTTTATTTGCAAAATAAAATACTTATTAGCCCTAGTAAACAATCATGAAATTATTTTTTAGATACCTTCATCATTTATGAAGTTATAAAGCTTCAAAGACTACAGTTAGAAAGAGAAGTCCGATACGAACTGTGACGTCAAATTACACGACGACTATGAAGCTGTCATAGAAAACAGGGTTTTCGTGAGAGGGACAGATATTTTGTTTAAAATAATTGTATCTCGTTCGTTTTTCGAGCAATTTAGATTCTAATTTCACTGTTAGTATTATATTTTAGAATACTTTTAGATAAACTGTTCAGATCATAAATACTTTTTTCATGCATATTCCCTATTGTCAAACCCATGTTGCGCAATTTTGTTTTCTAAACGTTCCTATAACGCCTAAAAAGAAGTACGCAAGACGGAGAAGCCATAATCGTCTTTTGTTTTTCATTTGGAGAAAGCCGAGGCCTTCATGAAAGGCGTTTTTAGAAATATTGAAACTTATACATACCTTTAGTTTACTAGCTTTTGCGAGCGGCTTCGCCCGCGTTGTCCCTAGGGAACATACCCCCGAGGTAAATAGTAGCCTATGTATTATTCCTGACTATAATCTGTCTCTGTGCCAAATTTCGTGAAGATCATTTCAGGCGTTCTGACGTGAAAGATTAACAAACACCCATCCTCACAAACTTTCGCATTTATTATATTAGTAGGATAGCTGGATATTCGAGTTAAATTAATCTTAAATTTGATTTGATTTAAAAATTTACTAAATACTTAATTGACACCAAGTTAATAATTTATTTAAAGCTTGTAAAAAGTATAATTTCCAATTTGCAACTTTGTTTTGTTTGCCATAAAGTTTAATGTTTCATTGTTTGATCATTATAACGAAATCTGAATTCAAATAAAATAAATATGATTCATATGATTGACTACCGCACACAAGCACAGGTAATTAACAGAATTGGATCTATGTGTTTCTTTTTGCACCTATATCTACTTATTATGTAATTACTAGCTGACTCGGCAAACGTCGTTTATCAAAAAAAAAAGAAAAATTGTCTGTTTTAATAAATTTTTATAAAAATTGATCAATCCGTTTCGGAGGAGTTCGCTAACAAACACCGTGATACTAGAGTTTATATTAGACTTGCTGCACGTCCCGACTTTGTACGGGTATACCCTTTATTTTAACGGGATAAAATATACCCTATGTTCATACGGACAGTCCACTGCCTACACATTGGTGAAAGAATATTTTAAATCGGTTCAGTAGTTTAAGAGCCTATTCAATTCAAACAAAAAAGCAATCAAATTTTTCCTCTTTATAATATTAGTGTAGATTAGATTAGATTAGACTAGCTGGCCGGACAAACTTCGTTATGCGAAATAAAAAAAAAGCCTAAGACCTATTCTCAAACCTACTAAATATAGACAACAAATTTCTATAATAGAGTTCATAATAAACACCGTGACACGAGATTCTTATATATTAGACAAGCTGACCCACGCAACTTCGTCTGCGTCACATTTTCCATTAATGCTCGGCTCCTTTTAGTCTTAGCGTAATGATATTTAGCTAATAGCCTTCCTCGACTACCTAACACTGATAGATTTTTTCAAATCGGACTGTGGTAACTGAGATTTGCGCGTTCAAGCAAGCAAACAAACAAACTCTTCAGCTTTATAACATTAAGCTGCTTTTAGTATAGTATAGTGCTCTTAGCAAGGCAATATCGCGCACCATACATTGTTATGCACACGTTCACACTGTACTATCTATACTAATATTATAAAGCAGAAGAGTTTGTTTCTTTGTTTGAACGCGCTAATCTCAGGAACTACTGATCCGACTTGAAAAATTATTTCAGTGTTGGATAGCCCATTTATCGAGGAAGGCTATAGGCTATATATTATCACGCTAAGAAAAATAGGAGTGGAGCATTAAAGGAAAATTGGACGCAGACGAAGTTGCACGGGTCAGCTAGTACTACATATTATTGACAATGTATGGAGCGCGATATTGTTGTGCTATGAGCTATATACTCTATGCTATACATTATAGCGTAGTCTGAAACCAGTTTCAGTATAGCAGTTATTATAACACCGAAAAACTACTTAATATAAATA
The DNA here is from genome assembly GCA_963859965.1 of Ceramica pisi. Lineage (NCBI taxonomy): Eukaryota > Metazoa > Arthropoda > Insecta > Lepidoptera > Noctuidae > Ceramica > Ceramica pisi. The sequence goes on from OY982543.1 coordinate 2,532,701, forward strand.
TAATAACAGTTATCTAAAACAACTAGTAATATTCCCATGGAGAAATTACGGCTAATTAAAGGTACTATGTGGGAGGCCGTCTGTCTATTTCTGCAATAAAATCAATGTATCGTTCTTGACAACAGGATGCCGACGCCCACACCTGTCTCCCTGTCTCCTTGAGCGTCACGACGCAGACGGGCCAATTACGTAATTCTCATAAAAAATGTTGGTGATGAAAGGATTTTTTTGCGGGTTTATACGTTACATCTACAGGTCTGAAGAAATAAATCCCGCACCAATTAATTAGTTTGAGTTTATAAACGCGGTTTGCATGAATACGTATCTAGGTACCTAAACAAAAACCGGCCAAGTGTGAGCCGGACTCTCACAAGAAGGGTGCCGTACCATAAACCGAAAAGAACGCGTTTGTTATAATATATGGCATATAAATTTAATTTAATTTAAAAATTAGAGAAGGCTCCCCTGTCATCATTTGCTTAGCCTTTTCCCAACAACATTGGGGTCGGCTTACAGTCAAACCGGATTTAGCTGAATACCAGTATTTTTCGTGGAGCCGCTGCCTACCAGACCTCAACAATTCATAAACTGGATAACAAGGGATTTCTTGGCAAGACTGGAGTGAGATTTACTGGCTTCTGACAATCCGTACCTACTGAAGATCTACAAATGACAGCCGGGATCAATGGCTTAACGTGCTTTCCGAGCGACGAAGGAAACTTGATTTGTTAAGATGGCCACCCATCCACTGACCAACCTTGGCAAGCGTTGCTTAACCTTGAAGATCGACCCGTGCGGCTGTTGTTATGTCACGAGCTCCTTAAACCCCTAGAGCTCGTGGCTAAATAACAACCTTTAATTTAATCATTTGTTGTTATAGCGGCATTAGAAATACACACTCCGTTATAATTTAATCATTTGTTGTTATAGCGGCATTAGAAATACACACTCCGTTATAATTTAATCATTTGTTGTTATAGCGGCATTAGAAATACACACTCCGTTATAATTTAATCATTTGTTGTTATAGCGGCATTAGAAATACACACTCCGTTATAATTTAATCATTTGTTGTTATAGCGGCATTAGAAATACACACTCCGTTATAATTTAATCATTTGTTGTTATAGCGGCATTAGAAATACACACTCCGTTATAATTTAATCATTTGTTGTTATAGCGGCATTAGAAATACACACTCCGTTATAATTTAATCATTTGTTGTTATAGCGGCATTAGAAATACACACTCCGTTATAATTTCAACTGTGTTCCTATTACGATTCTTGAGATACAGCCCGCTGACAGACACGGACGTACAGCGGAGGTTTAGTAACAGGGTTCCGATTAGCGGAAGCTTAGTAAAGTTATCGGGGTGTAGGGCATATTTAAATTGGTATGGATGAATTGCTATAAACGAAAATTTAGTTTTTTTTCTTCTTCTAAAATCACCCTCTAAAGTGGTGAAAAGTACCGATCATGTTTTTAGGAGAGGGTTTTACTGCTTGCTTCAATTAAGTTGAGAACTGGTGCAAACAATCTAACAGTGGAAAAACGGAAACACATGAAACGATTTCTTGACGAAATAGACAAAACGGTTTGTAAGAAAAAATACTATGTGTTTTTTTTTCGTGTTATCAGTAGGTATTCAATTTTTCATACATAAAAATGGTTATTCCAGTAAAATACGAAATTTAGACGGCCGAAGTAGCGTGCGAAGAGCTCGTACTTTATCCTATTACTAACGCTATGATCGACGTTAACTTTAGGCACTACCCAAAATATATCATATTGAATGAAAGTAGCTTGCAATTTAAATGACGGCACGGTTGGCGCCGTGGTTGAACGATCGGCTGCTGCGTCGCGTGTCGTGGGTTCGATTCCCGCACGGAACAAATATTTGTATGGCCTACAGATAATTGTTCCGGGTCTGGCTGTTTGTGTATGTGACTTTGTATGTTTGTAATCGCACTCACGATACAGCAGAAATTCCTAGTGTGGGGCTACGTTTTAAAAAATATATATAATTGCCAAGATTCAAGATTCATTTATTGGTGTGATTTTTGGTACATTTTACATGAGATCTTAAAAATAAACAATTCGTTCCTCAAAAAATCTACCAAGTTACAACACTTCTTTTCCGTCGGGGGTTAAATAAACAAAAGCGATAGCGGTCAACAGATTGTTTGTAGGTAAGTTCAACCTTACCGCCCTATCCGCACCATCAAGACGTCTGCGTCTCATGAAAGCGAAACCATTCAAGTGCTAAAACTTTTGCCTTTTATTAAAATTCAGCTTAAGTTTTGCATTGTTTTAGCGAATTCAGTTAACCATGTTTTTGATTAATAATAATCGTGAAAAGAGTTAACATCAGAGGTCTTAGTGTGAGTTTTTTCGACTCACGTTCGAACGCGTTCGATTGCGAGCGCGTTAGAATTTAGTATGGGAATTTAGTTATAGTGCCACCTGGTGGTCACTCGTAGAACCTAATTTCCCATACTAAATTCTAACGCGCTCGCAATCGAACGCGTTCGAACGCGAGTCGAAAAAACAGGCCTCAGTTATTCGCTAAGGGTTAAGCAGAAGTGTATGTATCTACACCTACACTTCGTTGTGATGCTTAAGTCCTAGGTAGAGATGGGTGGTGGGTAAAGTTAGCTTTTGTCGGCGACTTAGTACGCGCATACATAAATCCCGATATTTCCCGTTCCCGTACGAATTTCGCGAAATCGGGTATCCTACATGCCAAATTTTAGCTCTTTACGACCTGCAGATGTGGCTGTGCGTTGTCTGTCACCCACTCACTTAGTAACGGAAGAATTAAGGATTGCACTCTATTACGATTAAGCGTACTTCGAAATACATCCTATTTCTTTTCTAAGAAGTTGGTAACCTTAGCTGAAGCTACCCTTTTTTTTATAGGGGTCGAAAATCATCAAATGACTTCTCTCGCTCGCTCTGGGCGGAGCGAGAGGGAGTGTCAGACTTTTACTGACTAAAACCCATCCATATTCCTTCGTTGCCCTTTGTGTTCCGGAGCCGCGGTATCTCTTTCGAATAGTCCCGCAACCCCGGCAGGCGTCGGCCTTTTCGGGCCCCTCTTTGTGCTGACTCTCTTTGAGGCCGAAGCTGCCCTAAGCTATACAACCTTCATATTTAATGCCTAACCTTGTCCTATAGTTCGATCAGCCTACTGATGCAGATAGCCCTCCCCTGCGCGCTGTTCGCGGACGGGCCCGTCGTGTTGGACCTGAAGGGAGGTACTAACGCTGACATGGCGCCACAGATCGAGTACATGACGGAGGTCTTCAAGAACACACTCCAACTCTTCGGCGCTACGTTTGATTTGAAGATGCATCGACGAGGGTAAATATTTTTTGCGTTAAACTTGATATTATAATTTGAGATTATCTTGAATCCATTGCCAGCGAATCTAGTATCGACTTTAGAATTGTGTATTACATGTTGTGGGTACATGTGTGGGTTGCAATGGAATTAGAACTTTACTGTGTATGACATAAAGTTTGTTGTTGTTTGATGATTATCTTGAAATCTGAGTTCAAATATATTTTGTTAAGTAAGGTTGTAGCCACTAGCCTGGTTCATCATCATCATTTCAGCCAATTTCCGTCCGCTGCTGAACGTAAGAGAAAGAGCTTCCAAAGAGCGTCAACCGTCCCTGTCTGGAGCAGTCCGCATGCATCCGCTGCCAGCCACCTTCATTAAATCATCGATCCATCGTGCCGCAGGGCGTCCCAAACTACATTTGCTTATATGCGGTCTCCTCTACAATGTCAGCTCCATCGGCCGTCTGTCCATATGTCTACTTTCACTTCATCATGCTGATTGCGCAATGTCGGTGACTTTAGTTCTCTGGCGAATGACTTCGTTTGCGAATTTATTTATTTATTTAAATATGCTTTATTGTACACCAACAAAAATAAAAACATAAAGAAAACCTTAAACTAAAAAAATATACAAATGGCGGCCTTATCGCATTCCGCGATCTCTTCCAGGCAACCAGGAATGGAAAAAAAAAATAGCCTGGACATGAAATGGGGCAGAAACTTGGTGCAAATATGAAGTTAACATTTTTTTTACTGACAAAGAATATAGATATTAGATAGGAATTGAAACATAATAGAAACTATACAATATACAAAAATATATACACAGATACATACATACATAATATATGAGCAGGAGAATATACCAATATTAAAAATCATAGTGACAAGTAGTGTTCCTTGACTAATTTATTAAAAACAGGCAGCGATTGCGCGCGCTTTATTGTTACAGGCAACGCATTCCATAAACGAGCGGCCTGAACTGTAAAAGACTTATCCAAAAAAGTCGTGGAATGCATTGGCATCTTAAGTTTAAAGTTATCTGATGACCTAAGAAATCTTGAATGAGAGTCACAAAGAAACTGGAAACGTTCCTTTAGGTAAGGAGGGGTGGTTGGGGAAAATAGCACATTGTATAAGAGGGAAAGAATATGGGCATTCCGGCGAAGGCGAATTGGTAACCACTTGAGTTAAACACGGAATTCAGAAACATGGTCATATTTGCGCAAACCAAATATGAACCTTATACAGAAATTTTGAAGTCGCTCAAGTTTGTCAAGTTGTACTTCGGTGAGGTCGAGATAGCTGACATCAGCATAATCAAGGGTAAAAGAAGAGATTGTGCAAGCGCAATCTTGGTGGCAGTCGGCAGAAAATTACGCAATCTCCTCAAAGATGCAGCAGATGCGAATACCTTGCGGCTAACTTCCTGTAGCTGGGCAGTCCAAGAAAAGTTCATGTCAATAAAAACCCCTAAGTTCTTAACTTTCTCACTAAATGGAATGACTGAGTTTTCAAAAGAAACTTGGGGAAGAGTCGTCCAGTCAATCTTTGAGATCGTCCTAGAACTGCCCACCACCAAAACCTGTGTCTTAATAGGGTTTACCGTAAGTCCATAGTTCTTGCTCCAGTCGCATATACGGGCCAGATCACGGTTTAGGGACAAGATAGCCTCGGACAGATTTCCAAGAGGAGCTCGTGTGTAAATTTGAAGATCATCTGCATAAAGGTGGTAAGAAGAAATTAATTCGTTGGAGATTGAGTTAATGAAAACTGCGAAAAGTAAAGGAGATAAAACGCCACCCTGTGGTACCCCGGCGGAAGTACTGCACCAGGAAGACATAGTCTCTCCGATGCAAATACGTTGCCGGCGACCGAACAGATAACTACGAAACCAGTCAATTACCGATGGAGATATGTTAAGAGAGCAAAGAATGCCAAGCAGAACATCGAAATCCACAGTGTTAAATGCGTTACTGAAATCTAGTAGTGCTAAAAATGTTACATTTCCCATTTCCATGGCTGACCTTATGTCTTCCGTAATCTTCAGAAGCGCAGTAGTTGTGCTATGACCAGGACGGAAGCCGGACTGGAAAGGGTTGAGGAGATTATTTTTAGAAAGGAAAATGCTTATTTGGTTGTGGATTAACCGTTCAAGGACTGGAAAGGAATGGTAAGACAGATATTGGACGGTATTCGGAGAAGCAGCTAGGATAGGACTTTTTCGGTAAAGGAATTATTTGAGCATCTTTCCATGAGAGAATTTTATCCACCAGAGAAACTATCCAGCCTCTTGATTTATTGTCCGTAATAGTTGATTATTTTCCTAGCTGATGCCCGCGGCTTCGCCCGCATGTCTGAAACCTTCCTCGAACCACTGTATCCATTGGTGAAAACAGCATGAAAATCGGAGCAGTAGTTTTTGAGTTTATCGCGAACAGACAGACAGACGCGGCAGAGGACTTAGTTTTATAATATGTAGTGAAGTGATTTTATTATGTAGTGATAGTGATTTGCCAAGCCAAAATTCGAGGCAGTCATAATTATAAAACGTGTGAATAGGGCGGTGACTATTTTAGTAGTTACGTAATTTCTAAATTACCTTTTCTCATGGCTCGTACTTCTGTTGGCACTAAGTGTCAACAGCACATGTCATTCTAAAATCAAACCAAGTTACACGTACATAAAGTTGTTATGTACGTGTTACTATTGGTACGTGTGATATTTGTTTAAGTAAGGATATTGAGCTGCACATGTACGTGTTGATATTTGTTTAAGTAAGGATATTGAGCTGCAGGCCTGGTTTCAGCTACTACACCAAGGGCGGCGGTGCGTGATAATGGATTGGTTTTATTCCAAAGCACTTGTCATTTCGATTTTAACCCCATTATCATGGCCATAAAGTTGAAAATTGCCTGAATGACAATAACTACAAGGCTATTGAGCTGCAAGCCTAGTTTCAGCTACTTCCACGACGCCAAGATCGTTCATGTTTTTTCAATGTCGCTTGGTAATCTGAAATCAACTCAATTCACACGTATATAAAGTTGATATTTGTTTAAGTACCAGAGCGACAATAACTTCAAGGTTATTGAGCTGCAAGCCTGGTTTCAGCTACTACCCCAAGGGCGGTGGCTTCGTGACGATGGACTGCATGCCAGTGTACAAGATCCACGCCGCCAAGATCATAGAGCGAGGATACGTCAGCAAGATCCTGGGGTGGAGCTTTGTGGCTGGAACACTGCCTATGCGGGTAAGTACTGATGCGTGTGTGACCTTGGGTGTGACAAGGTTGTCGATGGAACTTCGTCAGACAGAAATACAATGTGTATCAGAATAAACGCAATAGGGAAGTTGCATTAAAAAATATCTGTCATCTACTATACAGTCTATCTAAAAATATAATACTAACAGTGAAATTATTATATTCAGCTGAATCCGGTTTGACTGGAAGCCGACCCCAATGTAGTTGGGAAAAGGCTAGGCTATGATGATGATGGCGTCAAGGACTTTGACGTCAAAGTTCATATCGGACTTCGCTTTCTAATTGTAATTTTTGAAGCTTTATAACTTCATTGCATAATTATTATTTTTTATAATTAATGTTTACTGAGCTAATAAGGTATTTAATTTTGCAAATTAAAAAATCGCACGCATATTCCCTATTCCTCTTAAGGGGGCATTGTACTCATCATTATAAATAATTTTCGCTATGGGACCTACACTGACATACGAAAAAAAAATCGACTGCTCCTTACATTTTTGTGCGCATAACTCGACTGTGTACTGTTCAAGCGATTTTTTTTCGCGATTCCTTGTTTTGCTGTTGGTCCCATAGTGCTAGTTTTCATAATAATGAATACAATAACCCCTTAAAAGGTATTGCGTTTATTCTGTTACATAATTATGTGACCTCTTTGTTTGATCTTCATTGGCAGACAAGGTAGCCGATGGAACTTTAGAACGGCCATTAAGAAGTATAAATACCTTTTAAATTAGGAATGGAAAAATAAACCGACTGCCAAAAACGACTAAAAAGTTCCAAACAAGTCGCTTTTCAAGCAGTCTATGCAGTTGGTGGCATTTATTTTACTTCCACACCTATTTGATCACGACATATCTAGTTTCAATAAAATTAAAGCCCAGCTTAGCTTACTGTACTGGATAAATTGCCCACTAATGGACACAATTAACTTGCTTGGTCGCGCGTAGCCGATTGAAGCGAGACGCAGTGGACGTCTTTCGGCTAATATGATATTGAATGATAGTTTAAGTCTGTACTAATGGTAACTTGTATAGCTGGCGACCCAAATGTCGGACGGCTTCAAGGATAGCATAAAGGACCTGCACCATCGCACGGAGATCACAGTCCTGAAGGAAGACCCCAATATGGCCCCCCACAACTGTAGTGGAATCATGTGAGTACTATGTTCTACTATAGTAGCGTTTCCGTAAGGAGCAGGGTAGTGTCAGGGACTATAATTGCTAGTTAACACAGTGCGAGCTAGCATGCAAGTCCAAGTCAGCCTGCCGAGTAACTGCAGTGCCGTATCCTTCGCATCCTTTGGTTGTATCTACGAGTTACTGGCGCGTGCGAGTTGGCTTAGCTCGCATCTGAGTTACTTCATAATTTTTAGGGTTTCGTACCCAAAGGGTTACCAACGAACCCTATTACTTAGCCTCTGCTGTCCTTCCGTCCGTCGTGTCTGTTTGTCAGCGGGCTGTTCTCAAGAACCGGGCCTTGGGGGCCGAGTCACCCGCGTCCGTAGGAGAATACCCTTCAGTGAATCCCTATACGTGGTCCCCGGTTGGTGCTAAACAGGTGACACTAACCGCCTCCGTGGTCAGGTTATACCACCTGATTCAGACCCAGAGGTCCCGGGTTCGATTCCCAGCGGAGGCAAGTTTTTTTGCTCGGTTTGGTTGGTGGTAGGACTTGTTCTAAGTCCGCCTGGCAAGCTACCACCATAATGTCTAAGTCTGTCGCCATAACAACAATGTTAACAGCATTGTTGTGTTCCGACAGTTAGAGGTATGATAGCCAGTTCCTCTGTGTAAGAGGATTCCGGGTGAAACTCGCTTCCATCTTCGGCCTAATCATCACTTTCCAGCAGGTGAGATTTGGGCCAAGAGTTTCCCCGTTTTTAATAATAAAAAAAAAAAACCGTAATAGGTAGACAGATGAAATTTTCACAGATAGTGTATTTCTATGGCCGCTATAACAGTGATATAAAGTTTACGGTATTGAACCCTTCCTGTGCGATATTCCTGTGGTAATAGACCTTGATGATTTACGATGCGTCCCAAAGTGCCTTGCAATGGGAAGGCCTATAGCAGTAAGCATTTGCAAGTCTGCACTATATTTCGTTGATAATGAAGTGCAATATTCCTTGTCATCCTAGGATCCACTCGTTCTGAACAGGCTGGAAAATAAAGGCTGACAATGGGTTAAAAAAAAAAAAGAAAAAAACATATATCTTTAATATTTTTTGTCTGTTTCCTAGTAATTGGGCATTGTTGGGAGTGGTATGTGTACCTACTTTGAATCGGGAGGTAAAAATCTATTTTATACCAAACATGGTAGTCATTCGAACTTGTGTGAAGCTTTCTGAACACGGCATTAGTAACGTGATAGCCGCAAGAGCGAATCACGCGCACCATCGCTACGGCTTTCTTGGGCTCTGGACAAAGTGGCCTTCTATCGGCAATAGCGATAGTCGAAAGCCACGGTATTGACCATGTGGTATTTCGGTCGTTAGGTCTGATAGGGTATTTGATTGCTAAAAATCTACTTGAATGAATAATTATTTTAAAGATGTTATTAAGGCGCGTCCCCGAGCAAAACGCAGCGCTAGCCGTTTTTTGTGCAGTTTTTGGAGCTATCTACTCTCTATCCAAAAGAAATATCATCTAATAAAAAATACATTAAATTTCTAAATAATCTTGGCTTCAAAATGGTAGATTTTAATTTTTATTACTAAGTATAATGTTTAAGTAATCTCCTCACAACGAAACCACAGAAATGAGAAAAAAATACTGAAAACATGCATCTTCTCGAATACTAACGATTATTTTGATTTTTTACTTACACTAATGGATAGGCAATTTAATTATGAACATTTTGGTAGAAGTATTTTTTTCAAACGACCAATATTAGATTTTATAACGATTTTATTCAACATTCTGAGCGTATTCGCTATTGTATCTCTTGCGCTGTTATTGAGGGAAAAAATGCTCAAGGTTATTTGCTCAGGGTACGGCCTTAAATTAATAAAAATAGTAATAAATGAGTTTGAAAAAATAAATAAAAGCAACACGCATTTGAAGTAAATCTTCTATCTTTGTCAGGCATGTCGTCGTTTGTTGTTGATGCCACGATGGCGCAAATTTACTTTGGCGTGACTTTCAAGTAGAAGTAAAATTCCGTAATAATTTTGAATAAAAAATAATTATCTTGTCTTTTCTCTAGGTTTTGTGAGATGCAATAATAAAACAGTCAAATACGATGATATTATGTCACTTTGTCTATGGCCTGTTGTGTATGTTCAAAGCACCGTCTGTAATAAGATCTAGAATACTAGATCAATGTAGAAACTGTGTTTGTCCCGTCCTAATAATGAAAGCTTTTAGGGCTGTAATAAAGAAATAGACTTGCGTCGTTTACCGCAAACGCATTGTGGAGTGCACAAGTGCATAACTGATATTCCACATGTGCACTCCTCCATGGCATTGCTTGCGTTTAGCGTCAAGGCACATTGAAACAATAGAGTCCAACGAAGAGTAAATTTTTTAGGCCGTCGGGTAGGGTGTTTTGCTTTCATACGTATTTAATTAGTATTGAAGCACTTCCTGCTGTAGTTTGATTCGCGGAGAAGCGTTTGGCTTAACGTGATTGAACCAATCGGAGGGGGTTAGGTGCTTTCAGACGCGTTCATTCGAATTCGCGTCTTTCGCTGTTCGCAGAAAAAATTAGTGCATTATGTTGTGGAGATAGTCAATATCCTTTGAATTTTTTGACGTTTCACCTCCGAGTCAGTGCCACCCTTGACGTATGCGCAAACACTGAGCCGATTGCTTTATATCGACAGCTTTGAATGATCATAAGTAAAATTTAGTGCGATCTGCGAGATGACGTCAGGCTGCCGACTGGCCACGGACGGGCTCGGCAAGCGCGGCGCAGACCCCATCGAGGTGGGGCGCGTGGCCGGCGCCGCGCTGCGCTCCGACATCCTCACCGGCTGCTGCCTCGACACGCACCTGCAGGTACCGTACCAACACGCACGCCCACCACGGACGGCTCGACCCCATCGAGGGGGGATGAACTGCATCCCTGTGCTCCGGAACTCTAGAAACCGGCGGCTGCGACATAAGACACTAATTCAACCCCTGATGGCCTGGTGGAGGCTGAAGGAATCCGCTGAATGCAAAACGCACAAGACTGAGATATGGCGACACTTCGTCCCCTTTTGTTGAGTTTTTTTTTCTGTGGATGAGAAATCATCAAGTAAGGAGTCACTTGATGATTTTGACCTGCTCTGGGCGAATCAGAAGTGTGTTTAAACTATTACTGACTAAAACCCGTGTTCCTCCTAATGCCCTTTACGTTCCAGGGCCGCGGCGACTCTTTTGAACAAATTCCGCAACAAGGGGACCAAGATTGGAATGGGACGCCCGTCACTTCCTTCTGCGAAGCAGTTATGCTAGCGAAGGAGGTGGCGAAAGAGATATCGTGGCTCCGGAACGCAAAGGGCACTGAAGGAACATGGATGGGTTTTAGTCAGTAAGAGTCTGACACTCCCTCCCGCTCCACCCAGAGCGGGGGAAGTCATTTGATGATTTCCCATACATGCCAGGTTTGCGGTGTGTGTATGTCAAGCGGACGGATTCTTACGGCTGAAATCATGATGATGGCGACCCACTGCTTATTTTCCCAAACGTCTTATTGTTACTGTTTTTAAGTGTCATTATTGATTGCTTTTTCGTAGGATCAAGTGATAATATACATGGCGCTGGCTGAGGGCCACTCGTCCGTGCTTGTGGGGGACATCACCATGCATACCAAGACCGCCATCTTCATCGCAGAGCTGATCACGAAGGTACTTTCTAAATACATAGCCTATCGCCGTTCGACATTGGAGATGTTTCTTTATTTTGTAAAAATGATTATACAATTTAAGTAAAGTATATATCACAAAAAAATAAAGAATAGTAAAAATTAAAGACTCTCAAGAAATTAATAAGATATGAAACTTCAACAAATTAATAAGGTATGAAACTTTTGAAGTTGCGTTTGCTGGTATAATTTTGTTTCACGCGTTTTTGTAGTAAAACATTTTTTGTTACCAGACTAATCTTTTAACTAAAATAAATGATTACCTACTAGGTACCATGCCCAATTTTGCATACCAACCCATTTTTACAAGTTTTTTTTTGTACAGACATCAAGCAACTACAATCTGTCAAATTTCTTCAATAGATTTTCAACTTTATCGCTTACGGTGTAAGGTTCAAGGTTGATTGAGAGACAGTTTCGGATAGCTTCATGTGCTGGCGACTATACAAAATATTTATCTAATATTTCTTTCTTCTCTTAGGTGAAATTCGAGATAGTGGAAGATGGGTGTAAGAACATAGTGTCCTGTACCGGCTTAGGGGTGTTGAATCGTCACCACCCACTGCACGGCATGGAGCCTCCTCATCACTAGACGACAACGCAACGACCGCGACCCGCCATTCTACATGACTGCTACTCGCTACCATACGTGGAGAGATCCATTATATTATATCAATTTAGAAGGAATAAAGATAAAGCGTTTACTTGCGCCAAGCATGACGTGTACAAAAAAAATAAACATATTTAGTCACTTATATAGGATGGGAAAATATGCGTCACATCTGCGCAAAATGGCCATCGCTCAGAATGTTACTTTTTAAGTTGAAACGATTTGTTTCGACAATGGTTGCTCGGACATCAGATACATATCCTAATGTTCCTTTACTTTAGTATATGTTTTCGGAAAAGGGCACTTTAATGCCCACTCATAAAGTTTAGTTTGCGAAACAACTTGATTTCCCATGACTTAAATAGTACTAGTCAATCTGAAATCAATTTAATTCCACTACAAGGTTGAAATTTTCAGTTGATTTCTTAAAAAAAATATATTAACTGGAAATAATGCGAAATATACGCCATAACGTGGAGTTCTAGACAGCAGCTCGTTGAACAATACAAGCAGACTTGATTACATGTGGAAACAAGGGTTTAAATATGGGTTGAATAATGCCGACCCACGATCCAAAGCTAGAACAGACCATGTATGGTAGCCTCAATACTTAGGAATCTTGTAAATGGCACAACCAACGAAATAATCATCCATTATGTGCCAGAAGAGGTACCTTATTTTATATTAAATGAAATGTTCTTCGTACCAAGTAATAATCTTAATTGAATATTATGAAGCTCGGCTGCCGTCGTAGCATTAGTTTTATAAGAGGAATGTCAGTCTTTTATATTTTGAGTAAGGATGAGAGGCATGGACTTACGTTCGAGAACACCAATGGCGGTTATCCTACGTCTGTAAAGAAGGGAACAGCGAAGGAAGAAAAGGAATTGATTATGGTCTATTTGGAAGTAAGCAGTGCGGAGTGTGGTTGGACTGCCATCTAGAGCAGGACTTCGTTTCCTAAGCCGCGCGCACACTGCGCTCGCTCCGGCAGGCCCGAGGTGCGAACGCGACTTTACAATCATGTGCAATTTCAGTGTGATAAACCTTATACGCATTTATATTTAATATGATGGACCATTACGCTTGTAATAGCGGATATAATATTATATATTATCTTATAATAAAACATAGACAACTATATATATAGACTACTGTGAATATATTATTGTGAAGTTTTAAACTCTATTCGCCTCCCGTTTTACAAACAAAAAACGGTATGAGTTCAAAACTATATATGTCTACTTCATTACAGGAATATTAAGTGTCTGAATAACTTGTTTTATTATGAATGTTGTAAGCTTTAACGTGTATTGCGTGATAATAATAATATTCTAAAATGTTACCATCTTTTTGTGCATTGGAGATGCATTCAACCAGTGTAGCAATGTACACCGGTAACTGCACCCCACGTATCGTCGACGATGTCACGTTAATATGCAGTTCAGCGGTATCGTCTCAGCGTAGCGTGCAACTACCGAACGACATTGTACCAATAATTCTAGAAAATATTAACTTATTCCATAGATAATAATCAATTATTATTAATAAATGTTAATAAAATATTGATGCGTTGTTTATTTGTAGTGTAGCTACTTCTTTTCCTTACCAATGAAAATGATGAAAATGCTATGAGTGAAACAAAGACAGGTTTTACTTACAGTGGGGTGTGTATCAGTAGTGTGGCGTCAATGATATGTAAAAGTATAGATACGTAGTCCGCACTCTAAAATGACAACATTAAATGAAGCTAATTGGCCACATCGCGCTTAGTTACGCACCAACCTGTCCCGCGACACTACGTTTGTTTGGTTGGCAATTTGACTATTACTTATCCTGTGACGTAACTGAAGATGTATATTTATCTCCCTCTAGCAACAGGCATCCCGCCGTACGTTGACATATTTTCTTTCCCTTTCTTTATGCGTATTAGTAGCTATTTAATATGTTTGAAGCGCCGCGATGTTGGTTTATGACGTGTCTATATATAATACGTCATTGTGTGGCGTGGAGTGCCCCGGGTGACAGCCGACTGTTCGTTGACTGTTTTTATTACTATCGGGTGTCACCTCTAAACGATTGGCAATGAAACCTGTCGGAAGTGGGGTACAGGTACAAACGAGCCCGCTTCGCTCGCTCTTGCATTCTGCACTGTCTATTTCTGTTTAAATCAACTAGACTTCTATGATTAATAGAAAGTAAAACCCTTCCGAGATGGGGTGCAAATATTTATTTCTTTGGTATTCTGCATTTAGGGGTGGGTGACACTGGCTCGCCGTCCGTCCGTCTAGTGACGACAGGCCGTGTCGACGGCGCGTTAGTGTTCCACGCGCGCCTCAAAGAGAGTCAGCACACAGAGGGGCCCGAAAGGGCCGACGCCTGCCGGAGTCGCGGGATTATTCGCAAGAGACACCGTGGCTCCGGAACACAAAGGGCAATGAAGGAACATGGATGGGTTTTAGTCAGTAGAAGTCTGACACTCCCTCCCGCTACACCCAGAGCGGGAGGAGTCATTGGATGATTTCCCATCAAAAAAAAAAAAAAAAAGGGGTGGGTGACACTACTGTTCCTTAACATTTTTGTCAGGGTAGCCCCTAAACGAGTGACGCAATGAAAACTATAATATAAGGAGGGGTGTAAAAATCTTTGCCCTCGCTTGTATTCTGCACTCTCTTAGGTCTTGAGCTTATATTTTTATGTATGAATGCTCAAAAGTGCATGCATTTTCGATTTTAGAGGAGTGTTCATTTGTGTGGTGAAAGTCAAGTCATTTATTCGAATTAGGCTGAGTCCCCCAAAAACGCTCGCCCGTCATCACTTCCTAGCGTTTTAGCTATGGAGAAGAAGTGGCCATCAAACTCCCCAGCAACACATCTATCTCTTGCATTAGAAGAACTTGCATTTATGCAATAGTATGCAAAGCAAAGAAAATAATAATACATGATGGCAACACATACACGTATGTCGTGCCACGTATTTCTATATCAACTCTATGAACGTGTCTCCACACGGCGATATTATCGCGGTGTTTCGATGAGTGAAAAAACGATTCTCTCGCTCGAGGAGACGGTCCTTTGTACCTCCACCACACTACTCGCGAATTTGATTGATTACGATAGTGTAGAAGGGCACTTCGCTTCGCTTAGTGCAACCTCACCTCGCTTAGGGCGACTTCCAGTCGTTGTCGGTTTTTGTGCCCGAGTCAAAGGATTCGAAGTGTCCCGAAGTTCGAACACGAAGCGTCTTACTACACTACTCGGCTCACTTCGGTTCGCGTCGAGCCATAGTAAATACGACGTAGTTTTAACACGCGATATTGCAACGGCAGCTGCCAGTTGAACGTTATCCATGATGCCTATCGTGAGGGTAACGCTAAGCTCCTCGCGAAGTTGCTCGAGTGTGTGGACACGTATTTCGGTCTTCGTCGAAGTAACTTCGAGAGTAGTGTAGTGGAGCTTTTAGGATACGATGTCCACAAAATAACAACGGTTAGTCGAGAAATAAAAGCCAGTCGACCGATCTGATCTTTTTAATAACAGTTCAGTGTTCCACATTACCATCAATTACATTATAAAGGTACATTCAAAATGTCCACTAACTGTACACGCCATGTATTATTTTATTTTATTGACAAATCATTTTTTTTTATTATAAGGGGTAGTTCGGACTGTGTCGTCTAATAATTAAAACATGCCGTGTAGTGAAGTGAAAAGAAGTCTGATTAATATATATAAATATTGTATACTACTTATACCTGCTAAAAATTTACTTGAAAAATCACGTTTATCGTTTATGGTCCACGAAAGGTTTCCGTGGAATGTAATCTAAAAATGGCTAAATGCAAATTTATGTATATATTATGCATAATTTCTAAGAATCATAACTATTATGTTGCGCTTCCCAACCAGAAAATTATTTAGAACGATATGTACAACACTGTCGCTCGCTAACAATAGTTAAATTAATCATGATTAATAAAAACAAACCGAGAATTTGCTGAACCATTACCCCTGCCGCCGGAAACCCTTTTAAAGGTATAGAAAGTTTCAAAGTTCTTAAATATCTTGCCTTTAGGCTCGTTACATTGTTATTTCAAATGCTAGGCTTGTGCATTCCCCAAGGTATACAGCATACACATATTGACAATATATGTGTACGTCTTATTAAATAACTATTTCAGGATGTTAAACCTGAAAGCTTCTAGTTAATTTAAATTTTGTAACAAGGAACTACCATAGACGAAAGTAAAAATAGCTTCATACCACGTTTATATTATATATTTATTGTACTTAACATAACTATGTTTAGAAAAATAACATGTTCAGCGAATACTTTGAATCGGTAACTTTTGGACAACAGACATGGTCAAGGTGCTAACAAATATAAACTTATTAATAAGTTTGACAGAAAACAAAAACATATAAAATGATTTTTCCATAAAAAAAATACCTTAACGAAAAATAGTATAAAATTATTTTAATCTACATAAAAATATAGAAATAAATTTTGTCGCAGTGTTGCTATAATTTAAACAATTTATTATTATAAAACACACACATCTGGTTATATTTAAAAGTATTTTATACAGTATACAGAGGGACGATGATGTCAGGCGGTCGCTGGAATGTTCGCGATTTCAACAATTATATACCTAAATTAGGGCCATAACCACCCACCACAGTAACTGGATAGCTCAACACTTTAATCGAGACAATACCTTTGTGTTTCATATAATATGTCCAAAACAACTTTAAAATGTTGAGTACCTTTTAAATAAATGCAATACACTTGAGAAATTTATCTATAACTTTCTTTTCACAACCTTATAAACCCGAATTTTACAGTTTTGTGACTCGCCGCACAGTGCACTAGTTTCAAATCAGTCAACCTGACATCATCGTACATATAAGTGGTAGAATTAAAATTTTCTACCATACGAAACAGATGGAAGATACGACGGAAGTCTAAATTAAATTACCCTTTTTTACAATAGCAACATTTACGTACATTTTTATATAGGACATCACAGATGTAGGACCGCTTTCAAACCGAGCTGTGTTTTGGAAAAGCTGTTAATCGCGAGGTTATAAAATTGACCAAGAAAATTTATCAAAAGTGCTTTTTTTGGTAGGTAATTTAAAAGAGCAGGATACGTATGTTTGATTTCGGGACTTCTGTATACTAGCAGCGCGAGTCGTGAGCACAGATGAATGCAGCGGGGTGATCTCGCCAATGTCCGGTGGGCGAACGAAACATGCAAGCCCAATATTCGACGAGCATTGACCGATGAACCAATAATGTAAAGCGGCAGAGCTCACGAATCGTGCAGGTTATTTTTAACAAAACAAACAGAAAGTCTTAAAATAAATGGATAGTACAAATAAATAGTAAACTTTAGCTCAAATGGAAGAAAAGATCAACAAAATCATTCATACACAGCCAAAGGGGTACACGGCACGGTTTCAAAACGGTTGACAGTCAAACGTGGTCACAGTTGGCCGGTAGTGTCATGTGACGTCACAAGCCAGCCCGCCACTGCGCGATCGAACATGAATGTACTTAAACGGTACCAGTGTGCTGTATTTTGTGCTCTGGACGTTGGCATTGTATGTCTATTCAGTCTTTTTTGACTTGCTAGTGTCTTCTACCGGGGCCTCGACTATCGCGGGCTGGTCTTCGTAGCTGAAAATAGAATATTATATTGTAACATAATTCGGAATTAACCCGTTGATACCGGCTATCATTTGCAGATCTTTGGCAGTCTTTACGGATTAACAGAAGCCAAAAAATCTGACACTGTGGAGGTCTGGTGGGTAGCCGCTCCACGTAAAATACTGGTATTCAGCTGAATCCGGCTTGACTTAGACCCCAATTTAGTTGGCAAATGATGATTGACTCTCGAGGGAGTGATATTTTAAGTCTGGCAGATTACGTCACGTCACGGTTGATGGGCCATTCCTTGTAGCTTGAAGTTGTTCCTACAGTGGAACTGTGTTGTACTCACTTGAACAGCGCGTTGATATCTCCGCGGAGCAGCGCCAGCGACAACGGCGTGGCGAGGCAGGCCGGCACCAAGTACAGCAGCGCGGGCTGCGCGTGCTTGAACATGTGCATCACGAAGATCGTGGCCAGCAGACCCACCACGTACGCCGTGAAAGTAGCCCTGAACACACAGTTAAATGTCAGTTAAAGGACATTATTTATAGGCGTTTGACCACCTCACTTGATGGAAACCGATGATATAGTCGATGACGGACAACGCAAATTGTGACATTCATTTTATTATTGACTGATTATTTTTATTAATGAATTATAAGAATATTAGAATATAAATATAGTATTATATTAATATTAGTAAAAATGTATTTTAATTGTAAAATAGGGCTATTTCTGCATTTATTTTATGTAACACTTTGACTTGTACCCGTATTTGCAAAATAAAATATCTTTATCTTATCTTTCCGCGGATTTGGGTGAAATTTGGCCCAAAGGTAGCTCTTTTTATTTCATGAGTGTGTTCCCGTGGAATACTTTCCGACTTTTACGCGGGCCAAGCCGCTGGCAGAGGTGCCTTATAAAACAATAATAATAATATAACAATGTTACCTGAAGTAGAACTCGCTGTTACGCTTGAGGCTCTTGTCGAAGCGTAGCAGTAGAGCGATGAAGATGCCGGGCACCACGATGTCGCCCAGACCGAGCATGGCGAAGTTGCTCGCGTCCAGACCGTTCACTAGCAGGTCTTGAGGGAATACCACTGAGGAACAAACGATTTCTTACTACAGATACTCATACATGTTCTAACATATACAAATAGTTGGCGGTGGGGGTGCAGGGTTGCAACGGATGGGTTTTAGCCAGTAAAAATCTGGCACTCCCTTCTGTTCCGCCCAGAGTGGGAGGAGTTATTTGATGATTTCACATCCTTAAAAAAGGGGGTGCCATCAAGCCAAGGTTGTGGACTTTTTCAAAAAAAATATCGCGGCCCTAGAACGGAAAGGGCATTTGAAGGAACACGGGTGGCTTTTAGTCAGTAAGACTCAGTCTACTATCCGCTCCTCTTTGAGGGGAGGAGTCAGTCGTGATTGCCCATCAACAACAAAAAGGGTTGCAATCAAATTACGGACTTATGCAGTACCAACCGCACATTGGCTACTACTATAGTTTACGCTAGATAAACGTGGAATAAAGTACATTGACCTTTCCCTAATATCTCTTCGTAGATACTAGAACAATAAATTAAGAACTGTTTTTCATTACTAGAGAACGTAAAGGATCACGATAGAAGTCGATTCAGGACACCTTTATGTCATTATTTCTGATTTTGATCTTAAGAAAGTCAATAAATGTATGTGGGTCAATGTACTTTGTTCCACGTTTATCTGGCGTAAACTATACCAGTAGGTAACTATTAGACATTGACGTTGTAAGAGTTTTCCTTTGATGTACATCACGTGTTGTTAATTGGCTACCTCATCATCTGCCTAGCCTTTTCCCAACTGAATTGGGGTCGGCTTCCAGTCAAACCGGATTCAGCTGAGTACCAGTATTTTACGTAGAGCGGCTTCCTACCAGACCTCCACAACCCGTTAACTGGGTAACACGGTACTTCTTGGCAAGACTGGAGTCAGATTTACTAACTTCTGACAATCCGTAATGACTGCCAAAGATCTACAAATGACAGCCGGGACCAACGGCTTAACGTACTTTCCGAGACACGGAGGAAACTCGGTAAGATGGTCACCCATCCACAGTCCAACCTTGGCAAGCGTTGCTTAACCTGGAAGATCGACCTGAACGGCTGTTAATGTTTAGCCACGAGCTCATCAGGCAATTGGCTACCTATAATAGGTAACTTTTATGTTAAGAATAAAAATTTCAGTGTGAAAACTTTTGAAGAGCTATAAGTTAATGTAATAAAAATTAAAAAAAACTTTCCACACACACTAGGAATTTCTCCTGTATCGTGGGTGCGTTTACAAACATACAATCTGACATACACAAACAGCCAGACCCGGAACAATTATCTGTAGGCCCCACAAATATTTGTTCCGTGCGGGAATCGACCCTGCGACACGCAGCGCAGTAGTCAATCGCTCAGCCACTGCGCCAACCGTGTCGTCAAAAGTTATGTAGCAACTTTTTATTTGTATGCATATCAGCTTCTTTTCTTTATTTTTCCAAGGCAGAGCATAACAAACCGAGTAGCTCAAATTACAATAACAAGTCGTCTGAAATAATCACAATGGCAAATTGTTCCATACTTAGACTCACCGATGACGAGGGTACGAGTTTATTTTGTTCGACTTTCATTGCTTTCCTTTGGTATGGAAGCCCGTAAAACTTGACTAGAAGAACTTTTACGCAACTGAACTAAAAATAAAAACGTCATATTGTGCCTACCACAAGGAAAAAGTTTATCTATAGGAAGCCATTCAAAACTATGGAGAAATGTTATGACTTTTTATGTTTTATGGCAACATTCGCCACTGGTACCAACTTAACGGGAAAAAGGGTGGAAGGTGGGGTGGACTGCGTGGCAGCTACAATCATTTTAATGAATTGTCTTTAAAATTTAATTGTAGCTTTCGCCATTGTGCGGACTGGATCTCATATGAATCACTTGGAGGTATTTTTTTTAAAATAGTTGTTATTTACTAGAAGAATGTAAAAATAAGAACACGTAGAACCCTCTTAAATAAATACATCGCAAAATAATAGCGTTAAATGTATATAAATGGTTAAAGCAAGCCGAGAAATATTACAAAAGAACAATCTAATGCATATAAGCAAGTGATTATTCCATTTTAATGTTTTTAATTGATCTGAAATGGCAACTTTATCTCCAAATATCTCGGTAACGTGTCACTTTGGGGCACCACTATGCGAACATTTACACAGACCAAAGTTGGTAAGCATTGCTTAACCTTTAAGATCGACCCGTGCAGCTGTTATTAATTGACCAGGAGCGAGAAAGACGTCAATATGCTGTAATTTTTTTCGTTCTTCATTTATTTTGACACTAACGCATTCCGTGTTCAAACACGGCACGGGTCTTAAATGTCCATAAGGTGCAATATTCAAACAAAAATCTATGAGATATCAACCTTAAGGCTGCGGACACGAAGTTAGCGGGCGAGAGGCGGCAGCAGCGGCGGCGGCGCGGCTAGCAGCGCGGGGGGCGGCGTACGAGCGAATAGCGGGCGTCTAGCGGTGCTCGCGCATCTGCATGTTTCGCTTTTTAACGACTGAAGTTTCAAAATTTGTTTCAATAAGATGTTTTCGTCGCTGTTTAGGCACTTTGTTCGCGAACAAGACACTAATTTCTCATGACACAATAATACGTCGCTCTAGCATCGCGCGATCTGGCCGCTGGCTTCGTGACCGGGTCTGCGTCGACGCCGCCACCGCCGCGCACCTGCTGACTTCGTGTCCGCCGTCTTAAGCGCAGGCCACTTTGTGTGAGCCGTCCTTTAAAGCATTACGTAGCATCACTCACGTTTGATGGGAGCCTCGAAGGACTTGGCGACGGTGACCATGACGTTGGTGCCGAAGACCCAGAAGATGTCGTAGATGAAGAGCCCGCACAGCAGGATGCAGCCCGTCACCACGTTGTTCAGGTGCAGTAGTTCCACGCCATTCACCGCGAACGCGATGCCAAACAGGTTGTTGGCGATCCAGTGCTGAGTGGCAAACAAAATACATGGTTAAATATCTGGTTTTTCGGACAAACATTATGGACGAATCAAGTGATGCGATTGGGTTGAAACTAATTCAACCAATCACAGCTAAATATCGCGCAATTGACAATTTGTATCTAACCATATTTATCCAAACTGAGCTAAGGCGATTTTTCAGTCAGAGCATTTTTATCAGGTACGCTCACAAAAATTCATGGAAATGAACACGTGAAAACATTGTATTTTATTCGGTATTATTCTTGAATGTATTCACGACTATAAATTAAAGGGAATCCGGTGAAACTGATTACCTCCCGTGAAGTATTTACACCGTAATAGGATTTATTTTATTTAATAGAGGTTATTTTGTATTTTTTGTATCGAGGGTATTACAAGTTGTGTTCCTAAGGCGTGCTTTCTAAATCCTTAAATAACTTACACAGGTAAAGGATAAGTAATGATGCAGCAAGGTATCAAACGAACGCCAAACACGTTTTCTTTCCTCGGTGCACCCTTAAAACATGAAAATTTCAAAAATAGTCGCTTCTCACCTTCTTAAGCAGATACCAGCCTCCCATGGCGAGCGAGATGATGATACAGATGATGTCGTAGGAGGTGAACTTGTAGTTGATGATGTCGGAGCGCGTGTCGGCCTCACCCCGCGTGAAGTGGATGTGGTAGGACACGTTGGGCACGGACGCCGGCACCATGAACGAGATTATTGGGCTGGAGGAAGAAGACGCCATTACAATCGTTATCTTTTTTTTATCCGTCTCGGGTAATGGTTCCCAGCCTGTGGTCCGTTAATGATTTAAAATGTCAAACTTGCCATCGCATTGTTAACTCGTATGCGATTCAAATGAGAATAGGAACGTCAATGACCTCTATCTGTCAAATGTATCTTGAAAAGTACGGTTTGCAAAGAAAACTTAGTTGCATAATTATCAATAACGGTTTATTTTACACTAGAGGCCGCCCGCGACTTCGTCCGCGTATAAATTCTCGTTATTCCCGTGTAAATCCCGATCCCTCGGGAATTCCGGTATAAAAAGTAGCCTTTGTGTTATTCTGGGTCTTCAGCTACCTACATACCAAATTTCATCGTAATCCGTCCAGTAGCTTTTTCGTGAAAGGGTAACAAACATACATACACATACATCCATCCCCACAAACTTTCGCATTTATAATATTAGTAGGATTGTTTAAATAAGGTTTAAATCAATTTTAAATAATAACGTTCAATAGTAGTTAATAATTAGCTAAATATAATATTTAATTGTTTAAAGTCATTAGTTATTTTAAACCATACCAAAACATTTAAAAAATAATCTTGCTTTGCTCATCCTACCGAATTGGTTTGTATTGACAGCTATGACGTCACAATATGGCGCTAAGTCGATCCTATTCTTATTTGAAACGCATTGTACAATCGTTAGCCAATTAGGACGACGACGCCCAAGATTCGCAACAACAATGTCTGCCTAGCTAGACATATTACGTCACCACTTACCTAAGAAGATGGCTCAAGGCAAGAACACCGAGGAAGAAGAAGTATCCCGTTAGCAGCAAGTTGATGTACTCCTTGGAGAAGAATTGGAAGAAGATGTACAGGCCGAACAAAGCCGCCGACGCGATGAGAGGGAACATCAGCGCGTCCTTGTTTGACATCGTCTCCGCGCGCTCGCCGGACTCCTGCACAAAACACAAAAATAAAATTATTTAGTGATTGTGGTCAAGAGCAAGCTCAATCTATACTAATATTATAAAGCAGAAGAGTTTGTTTGGTTGAACGCGCTAATCTCAGGAACTACTGGTCCGATTTGAAAAATTCTTTCAGTGTTAGATAGCCCATTTATCGAGGAAGGCTATATATCATCACGCTAAGACAAATAGGAGCCGAGCAATAATGGAAAATGTGACGCAGACGAAGTTGCGCGGGTCAGCTAGTCTGTAGTAATATAAAAATGAATCGCTGAATGTGTTGCTAAGCGCAAATCTCGAGAACAGCTGAACCGATTTCGCTAATTGTTATTTTGTTGTGTTTGTTATTATTATCAAAAGAATAAGTTGCCAAATATAAAATAAAAAAAGTTGCCAGTTGGCGGGAGCGAAGCCGCGTGGGCAGCTAGAAGTTAATAAAAAATAGGGTGATATGACAAAAAAAGAATTGTCCGATACATTTCCAAAAAAATATTGGACACGTATTTTTTTCTTTTTTCGCGTAATTAAAAATAAAACGGTAGGTACACTGCGTTGAAAACTCGTGTGACGTCAAATTTTAGTACACTTTTTACTGAAATGTGACGTCACAAGCCCCCACTCTTGAACTTTGTTGTGTTTTATCTTCGTCATTTTTTTGGGTTCCATACCCAAAGGGTAACCAACGGAACACTATTACTAAGCTTCCGCTGTCCGTCCGTCCGTCTGTCTGTCAGCGGGCTGTATCTCAAGACCCGTAAAAGGTAGACAATTTCCATTGCTGCTTTAACAACAAATAACAAAAATTAAATTAAATTAAAAATTTAAGATGCCAATACAGGAAGCGTGTTTTTTTCCGATTTATAGTACGGACACCTTGTGGTATGTGAGTCCAACTCACACTTGGCCAGTTTTTATTGATTAGGTGTGAGATTAGGTTGTTGTTGGTTGATGCATTAGTCACCGGAAAATGGCAAATTTCGTAAGAATGTAATAAATTTTTTATCTATACTAATATTATAAAGCAGAAGAGTTTGTTTGTTTGGTTGAACGCGCTAATCATAGGAACTACTGGTCCGATTTAAAAAATTCTTTCAGCGTTAGATAGCCCATTTATCGAGGAAGGCAGCCTATATATCATCACGCTAAGACCAATAGGAGCGGAGCAGTAATGATAATGTTACGCAGACGACGTTGCACGGGTCAGCTAGTTAGATTATATTTCTCGATATACCGCGTGTATCTGACATCGACGCACAAACGATTTCCATGGGTCCAGGGCATGATTCTGGACACCCCAGTGTTGGAATTTTTCGTCGGTTTTTTTCTAATTTTTTTCAAGAGTACCACAAAGTATCAGCTCAGCTGAGCTGATATCTATTTGTGCTTTTATTCAGATTGCTCTTTTTAGTGAAACTAGTTATTTAATTATTTTTTTATTAAAAATCTCATTGAGTTAGGTCAGAATAACGATTATGAGCAGTCTAAAGTAAAAAAAACCCTTGAAAAAAATGAAAAAATGAGAAAAAAGCCGACGAAAAATTCCTAGTCTAGGGTGTCCAGAATCATGCCCCGGACCCATGGAAATCGTTTGTGCGTCGATGTCAGATACACGCGGTATACTGTGAACATATATCATTTTGAAAACCACAAATCTTATCCAAATTCAATAGTTTTCAATGTATCCGTCTTTTTAAGTAAAAATAGTTCACAATTTTACGCGATGATTTATATACTTGCAGCGTCTGCCATTTTCCGGTGACATATGTATGCTTTCCATTCCCAAAACTAGAGGAAAAGGCCTCTGCTCACACGCAGAAAGCACTATTATCACCACACTTGGTCAAGGTGACGTCACGGTTTCAGACAACATGACAAAAGACTTATATTCAGACACAGTTCACAGCGCTGAGACGCCGCAGCGGAAGGTGTCATTTAAGTTTAAGTGGAAATAGAATAGGTTACTTGTGCCCCCAATTACGTACTTCGGACTTCGCAACTAGCTGCACCCTTCTGATGACCTTGATAGTAAGAAAGTGCTTGTAAATGGTTTGATCTGTCTGACAAGTCTTCTCCTCTATATTGGGATTAACTTCCAATGTACATGGATACAGCTAAATACTAGTTTTCCAAAGAGGGACTGTCTATTTAACCTCCACTGCCGAATAACATCTTGGTTAGGGGTAGGTACTCTGTTACCCAAACAGCACCTTTTTTTGGGGGCCGAGTCACCCACATCCGTAGGAGAATACCCTTCAGCGAATCCCTACACGTGGTCCCCGGGTGGTGCTAAACAGGTGACACTAACCGCCTCCGTGGTCTAGTGGTTAAACCACCTGATTCAGACCCAGAGGTTCGATTCCCAGCGGGGGCAAATTTTTTGCTTGGTTTGGTTGGTGGTAGGACTTTTTCTAAGTCCGCCTGGCAAGCTACCACCATCATGTCTAAGTCTGTCGCCATAACAACTATGTTAACAGCATTGTTGTGTTCCGG
The DNA here is from genome assembly GCA_963859965.1 of Ceramica pisi. Taxonomy (NCBI): domain Eukaryota; kingdom Metazoa; phylum Arthropoda; class Insecta; order Lepidoptera; family Noctuidae; genus Ceramica; species Ceramica pisi. Next base: position 2,558,641 of record OY982543.1, read on the forward strand.
CAGTTAGAGGTATGATAGCCAGTTCCTCTGTGTAAGAGGATTCCGGGTGAAACTCGATTCCATCTTCGGCCTAATCATCACTTTCCATCAGGTGAGATTTGGGCCAAGAGTTTCCCCGTTTAGCATAAAAAACTAAATAAAAAAAAACCCCTAAGCAAGATGATGTCAAATTTTCCGGTTTCTGACTATCCACAACAACTGTTAAAAAATCTAGAAATGACAACCCGGACCAACATGCATTGGTTCAACAAACCAATCTCAGCAGGCAAATACATCATCAATATTTATAAAATTCTTCCGTTACTGTATGAATAACTGACAGACAACGCACAGCCAACAATACAAATGTTAAGAAGCTGTAATTTGGTATTTATGTTCCTTGGGGTGTGTAGGGGAGCATTAAGATTTCTGATAATTCCCATGGGAACGGGAAATAACTGGATATGCGCGTACGAAGTCGCGGGCAAAAGCGAGTACTAAATAGGTATATATACTTGTTCAAAAGCCTATATTTTTAGTTTATTGCGTACCTAAGTAGTAAGTTAGCAGTCTCACATACTACTATTGTGTTCCAATTGAATATTAAATTGGTTCTCTAAGACGGGTGAATATAGCCACTTTTGCGTGTGATTTTTTTTCTATTGAATATCAGACTAGTGTGTCAAATTTAAAACATGAAAATAAATTGACCTGAACTTTGCATTCTATTAAATTGCTATACAATATACAAAATTTATTTATTTGACTTTCCTCCTAATTTTGATTCCAGATTCATAATATCTAGTGATATCTATTGGATCTGTTAATATACTAATAATCAATTTATTTATTGCCCCAATATCACTCTACAAAGAATAAATTGGTCTCTTATCAAAAGCCCAAAATCTAGGCTGACACAGCAAATTACTAACTGTAATGAAGTAGACAGCAACAGTCCTTTTCATGGCTGGAACTAGTGTTCCAGGACTGTTGCAGTTAACCAATGCAACATCATCTGCCTGGCCTTTTCCCAATTATGTTGGGATTGGCTCCCAGGCAAACTGTTCAACTGATTACCAGTATTTTATGTGAAATAGCGGCAGCTAGTCAGCAGACTTGACCTACAAAACCCATTAGCTGAGTGTAGGAGAAATTATAAAAACAAAATCATTCCACCCAATGATTAGTTAAAATTCAATCAATTGAGAGCATGACAATAAACAAGAGATATTGGAAGACGAATATATGCCTACTAGCTGTTGCCTGCAACTTCATTATGTGCATATGTTGTTTTTTGCTGTAACCTGATATTTTGTGAAATCTTGTCACTCCCAAAGGAACCTACATGCCAAATTTCAGCTTGCTAGAACTGGTTGTTACGGCTTCCCATTGTCTATCAGTCGCTCACTGTCACTCCGTAATGTAAGAATTTTATATAAATTGATAAATATTGATATGCCCCAACATGGGTACATACGCAGAGAATGATGAATGAAGTCAGAGCTCCAGCGACACATTGTAAGTTGCAATTTGTTACACCCAAAACGTGTTTGAAACATGTTATCACATTTTTCAGACACACTTATTTAGATTTAAATAATCTCAAGGCTATCTAAGTATTGTGACAAAGTTTGTTTGTGTGTAACATAAATTGTTATAAAAATTTTAGATTCTTTTACATGTTTTCCTGCTTACATTTGTTTTTTTTTTAAGAAGGAAGATGTGTTATGAAGAAAATTTATTGCCGGTTTTTCAATTTTTTGTTGATTATACCTGCATTACTGCTTTCAAAAGTGTGAAAAAAACTTGAGAGGAAAATAGCATGTTCAAGTATCAAACACTTGAAGACATGTGAATCTTTTCTATTGTTGTTATGCCTTTTCTTTTTTTGTATTTGATTTTTCATTGTAGTGTAATAATTAAATTAAAAAATCTGACATCCATTCACTTGGCTCTCAGAATGGATAAAAACCTGCACCCTCTGATAGAGAGGAAGCCTGAACCCCAGCATTGTGATTATTATGAGCTGATAGTGCGATATTGATATTGTGTGATATTGATATTTTAGACCACCCTCTTGGCCAACTTACCCTTACTGTAATAAATCAAGTTAAAAAAATCTTGCTTGAATAATACTTTCCTATTAATCATTTCAAGCATCATGATTAAAAATTACACTACGTATAAAACATGTCTATTATCAAGTTTCTTTTTCTAAATAATAATCTAATATAAAAACTTGAAGCGCATAAGGAAATATTGAATACTGAATAAATATTAATATATTATGTATGACAGCAACCAGCATTTTCCTTAAAAGACGTAGAGGCAACTTCAAGACACAACATCTAACCTGTTTTATGATTATGACAGAATCTGAACATGGATTATACATTTATACCTAAAGTTAATTACTACAATAACAGTGACGACCACTGGCGGTACAGACAATAATAATTATAACCGAGAACGTCACACTGTTTTGAACTTCTCTGCAAGGTCTATGTAAGGATTTGACAGGCAGCATATGCCACGATGTATAACGTGTATCTTTCACATTGGGTGCAACCAAACTCAACAAGTATGTGATAAAATTACATCCTACCTTCTGAAAACTCTGCACGGACTTACCTTTTGCTCTTTCAGATATTTCACTGACCGAAAAGCCCCAAAAAAGATAGGTAATACAGCCATAATCACTAAACTCAGGTATGCAATCGCAATGCCTTCAATGCTCGTCGGCGGCTTTTCTGTAACATTTTTTACAGTCTCCCGGACAGCTTCTTCAATGTTTATAGGAATCTCCGTCGCTGATTCTGCCATTTCGTATGAATTATTTGCCAAAATGCGTGGCGAGATGGCTTTCGCACTACGGACCAAGTTTGACAAGAAAATGACAAGTGTACAGTTAGGTTTATAAAGTTGGCCATCCATAATCAGTAATTTAGAGTGGGAACAAGATGTCACAAAAACCGATACACTTATTCGACTTCACTTATTCGACACTTATTCGACTTTTTAATCTTGATACAAGTATAGGATTGCTTTATATTACATCTAGGAAAGTTTTTGATAAACAGGCTTTTCTTCTGTAAAATAAATAAGACATAAACTTTACGGTTCTTGTTATTATAATATTGGCAACACATTACATTCCTTTCCTTTCCTTCATTCCGAATCATTCCTTCCATTCCATTCCATATGTCAAAATAAGTCAAACACAGGACACTTTCGTTTTTAATTTTTCGCTCATATTAAATTATTTATCACATTATTGACATGCATATGTGCTTAAATAATTGCAGTTTTCTAGATATATCATAAGTAGTAATATTTTGTTTATTAAAATGGAAGTTACGGGTGGTGCAGAAGAAGGTTTCGTGAGGGAATGGGCCCCCTGTTCACATATTTTAAATTTAATTCCGCCTAGGATACAAACTGGTATATTTTCTAACGAGCTGTGCCTAACATGCGTGGACGCGGTAAGCGAGTACATAGCTTTGGGCACGAACGTCGGGCTGGTGTACTGGTACGATCGGAAGAAGGGAAACATCCAGAGACTTCGATGCGAGGTAAGATTCTCTCTTGGTTCAGTGTGTCAGGGACGGGGTTTCCCCACGCGAATAATTGATTGTGCCCTTGTGAGCGTACAGTACCAGGCGCAGTTTCTGAGGATGCTAATGTTTTAAATAATTAATTGAGTTTTTTGTAGGTAGATAAACTCAATAATATTATTTTCATTCTGCAAAATGTTTTTAGAACTAAATTAGGTATAAAAACATCTTAAATTAATCTTAATGTCTATTAGCAGTCACCAGAAAATATATATTTTATTAAAGTGCTTTTTAGTTACAATAACATAAATATCAGCTGATCTCAATTTGACTACAGACAATGGAATAGTTTGGCAGCCAACAGCACAAAAGCATTTAACACATTAACAAATAAAGATAAAGTATGCCTCTGACTGCTAATTAGTTAAGCTCTTACTTAGACTGTACCCAAATATTATTGACTCATCATAGTAGAAATAGTTCTTAATTGTTCTTGTTATTAAATAAAAATTTAAAATTAAAGTAACACATACATATAAACAAAAAAAAAAAAACAAATGTTTGTTATATTTGTAATCCAATTAATAAAAAAATGAAATCATATTTAACCATATAAGCAAACAAGAGTAAAAATAAGTGCTAAACTACAGCTTTTGAAAACTTGTACCGAAAAACTGTCCCTAGGGAACATGCTATAATTTCAAAAGTATGCTTTATCCTAATCCAACACATGGTCTATGCCTGTGACTAGTTCCATCCAAATATGTTCAGCTATTGACTAGTTATTAATTAATTAAACATCCCAACCCTCACATTCCATTAATTATAGCCTTGTGAAATAGTTGTTTTTAATTACCACATTTCTCTAAACTCTACATAACAAACTTGCAGCATAAACATTATGAGTCAACAAGATAATGAAAACTAACTTAAAGATAAGATTATTTTGATTTCTTTGTGAATGTGGTTTAATTGTATAGATATAATTGGTATCTTAATTACCTACAAAATTTATACTTTCAACTTAATTTAGTTACATTATTAGAATTATTGTAAGGTTTGCATTTTTGTAAGGTTCACTACTTATTATGCAATCCATACTACTGTTTTATGTGAAAGTCAGTTGGTTGAGGTGCTTGCCTTGTGACCGTGTGGCCAAATAGTGGTAGTTAAAACCATGTCAATGGCCCTTGAGGAGGTTTTGAAACTCTGACACTAGGATTTGTGGGGTTGTTGGACCTTACTACCCACACAATAAGAATATGTGAAAGTAACTCTTGTCTGTTTTTTTTTACCTCCTAATGGCTGCTAATCCAAATTAAACAAAAAATTACTATATAGTGCATTGAGAACTCATGTGACGTCATATTCCAACACTATTTATTAAAACGACGTCACCAGCCACTCTACAACTTTGATGTGGTTTGTTTCTATCAATATTATCAATTTAAAATGTCGATTTTTATATGATACTTAATAAAATTATTATTTTTCTATTTAGAAAAATTCCCTGTTGCTTATGTCCAAATGCCCTTGTTCTCCGTTAAGCGCGTTTTCCATTGACCCCGCCCAATATCATGAACACTATTTATGTCCAAAAGGCTGCTTAAAAATCTTTACTCACATATGAATTTATATTTCAGGCATCAACATCTCCAATAACGTATGTAAAGATAGTGAGTACAGTAGACTACATGGTGGGTGCTGGTAATGCGGCCGGCCAGGTCACCGTGTTCCAGATACCCAAGGAGCACCCTGAGAATGTGCCCGACACCTTCAAGCCCAAAGTGGAGCCCAAAGTTGAAAGGTGAGGAAGAGAATCTCAGTATCACTGGTGACTGGTGGCGTACCGGTAGACACATCGTGGGAAGGCCTCCCAAAAGGTGGACCGATAACCTGGTGAAGGTCGCTGGTAGCCGATGGATGCGCGACGCACAGGACCGGTCGTTGTCGACGCTTGGGGGAGGCCTATGTCCAGCAGTGGACGTCTTTCTGCTGATTTGATGATGATGATGATGATCACTGGTGATGAAAATTTTGTGGCAAATGTAAATGTAGTAAAAGGAGTAGGTACAGATCTCCATGGCAAAAAGTCGTGGGTCTATGTAATTTTGAAGGTATTTTTTTTACTATTTTGGATTCCGTACCTGAATACGGTTCCGTTGGGTACTAATCCTCCGTCCGTTCGTCTGTATGTCTGTCAGCGGGCTGTTACCTAAGAACCGTAATAGGTACACTGTTGAATCGTGTATCGTGGGTAGACGATTCAAGCCCGGTCGGTTTTTCTAATCCCGGTATTTCGGGATTATGTACAGTTAATCTCGGGAACCCGAGATAGTCCCGGGATTGTTTAGATAATGGAAAGTGGTACAAAAAGACGGTAAAACATATCATAATTTTATTAATCTTTTAATTTTGTGAGGACATAGAATATATTTGTTCCGTGCAGGAATCGAACCCGCTGCACTATCACACACAGCGTAGCAGCCACTGCGCCAACCGTGTCGTCTAAATTAATTGGACATGTCATAACCAAATGCTTCCTAAAACAAAACTGTCACCAAGATTTTGATGATCTCTAAATATAATATACAATAAAACAAAACTGCTATCTGCCTGTCTGTTCAACAGTTTACTACTCTTCTAAACTAAGCAGCCGATCTTAATACAGTTTGTGTATATAATTTGCACCCATGCTATCGTGGGCGGATAGTTAAAATACTATGTAAATGAAATTATGTAAATATTTACTGTTCAATAGGCTCTACAGACATTGAAAATAGTACTATGCTATCAGTAATCACTGTAACGGGTTATTTAAATCAATTAAAATAAAACCATGACCTTAGTATAATAAATAAATTGTTTATAAACAGATTAATCAAGTCAGATGTTATAACGGACATACTTCCTCTATGTCAGGCGAAATAGTATTGGATCAAATGAGAACATCACACTGCAATATTATTATGTCATTTCTAGGGTTCCGTACCCAAGGGTAACCAGCGGAACCCTATTGCTAAGCCTCCGCTGTTCGCCTGTCTGTCTGTCTGTTTGTCTATTTGTCTATCAGCGGGCTGTATCTCAATAACTGAAATAGGTAGACAGTTGGAATTTTCACAGATTGTGAATTTCTATTGCCGCTATAACAGCAAATACTAAAAATTAAACTAAATTAAAAATTGAAGGGATTCTTGTACCTATGGGAGCCCCATACAAGAAACATGTTTTTTTCGGTTTGTGCTACGGAACCCTACATGTGAGATACCGACTCGCATTTGTCTGGTATATCTTCTTTTAGGATGGGAAATCATCAAATGACTGTCAGACTCTAACTGACTAAAACCCATCCATGTTCCACCTAAAGTTCCACCCTTTGCGTTCCAGGGCTGCGGTGACTCTTTCTAACAAATTCCGCAACCACTATGTCAGCATACGGCCACACTTCGCCTAACTATTTCGATTACATTCAAGAGTACACAAGGTTAAGTAAATTAAATTAATAAGCGGCACTCCGCTGAAGTTTTGGGAATTGGACTATCGATGCTTATCGAATGACAATGGTGCAAAAATCTACTTCACTACATATTATAAAAATACAACCGACTTCCAAAACAAAAACACTACAAAGTAAAAAATAACTTTAATTTCGGAAGTCGGTGTTTTTGTTAGTTTCTTCGTATTTTGACACCGACTTCCGAAATTAAAGTTATTTTTTTACTTTGTAGTGTTTTTTTTTTGGAAGTCGGTTGTATTTTTTTGTAAATAGTTTTTTATTTTTCACTTTTTAGTGGTACCCCACACCTAACAACACCACTACAAAATCGCAGAAAAGTAAACTACCTACGCAATTTCGATTACTTGGATGACATAAAACTATCATCCAAGTAGACGAATTCCAGCTATTTCGATTTAAAATCCAAAGTTCGTAACCGATTTTCATAAAATTTAAATGGGACGAATCTGAAGATTTTTTCAAATCGGTTCATAATTGTCGGAGTTACGAGGAAAAATAAAAACATACAACCGAATTGATAACCTCCTCCTTTTTGGGAAGTCGGTTAAAAACAAAGTCCTCCGCCGCATCTGTCTGTCTGTTTGCGATAAACTCAAAAACTACCGCACCGATTTTCATGCTGTTTCACCAATGAATAGAGTGGTTCTCGAGGATGGTTTTAGTATATTATTTGTCGAGCGTGCGAAGCCGCGGGCATCAGCTAGTCTGTTATAAACGCGTCCACTTGAAGTGTAACTAAATAATTAAGTACTCTAGCTTACTAGGCCACATGGCCTTGTTTATATAATTTTATGTGGTCACTTAATCCTGAACTCCGAGAAACCACAACAGTGTATCGATTCAAGATTCTTTAAGCAATTCGCAAGATTTGTTAGGGTTCAAAGGGTGTTGCGGAATTTGTTAGAAAGAGTCACCGCGACCCTGGAACGTAAAGGGCATTAGGAGGAACACGGATGGGTTTTAGTCAGTAAGAGATTGACACTCCCTCCTGCTTCACCAAGAGCGGGAGGAGTCATTTGATGATTTCCCATCATTAAAAAAAGGGTAACCAACGGAACCCTATTACCTATTAAGTCTCCACTGTCCGTCAGTCCCGGGCGGACATATGTCTGTCAGTGGGCTGTATCTCAACCGTAATAGGTAATTGAAATTTTCCCAAAGTTTGTAGGTATTTCTATTGCTGCTATACAAATAAAAAAAGAGGGCTCCTATACAAGAAACGTGTTTTTTCGGTTTATGCGACGGAACCCTTTGTGTGGGAGTCCGACTCGCACTTGGCCGGTTTTCAATGTCATAAATAAGCTATTTAATTTTTTGTGAATACTTAATTAAGTTGCATCATCTTCATCATCCACAGCCTGATTTCGCCCACAGCTGACCATAGGGTCTGTCCTTTCTTGTGCCAATTCCCATGTTCCTATGCCAGCCTTAACCAGGTTCTGACCACTATGTAAATAATTTCGTCTGCCCATATCTCCGCCAGACGACCAACCGATTTTTTTAGTCAAAGACGCATACGAGTCATCATCTGCCTAGCCTTTTTCCCAACTAAATTGGGGTCGGCTTCCAGTCAAACCGGATTCAGCTGAATACCAGTATTTTACGTGGAGCGGCTGCCTACCAGACCTCCACAACCCATTAACTAGGTAACGTGGTACTCTTTAGCAAGACTGGTGTCAGATTTTCTGGCTTCTGACTATCCGTAACCAATGCCAAAGATCTCCAAATGACAGCTGGAACCAACAGTTTAGCGTGCTTTCCGAGGCACGGAGGAAACTCGGTATGTTAAGATGGTCACCCATCCACATACCAACCTAGGCAAGCTTTGCTTAAACTTGAAGATCGACCTGTGCGGCTGTTATTATAGACGCATAAGAGTGCTGAGGAGCTCGTGGCTAAATAACAACAGCCGCACGGGTCGATCTTCAAGGTTAAGCAACGCTTGCCAAGGTTGGTCTGTGGATGGGTGACCATCTTAACATATCGAGTTTCCTCCGTGCCTCGGAAAGAACGTTAAGCCGTTGGTCCCGGCTGTCATTTGTAGATCTTTGGCAGTCGTTACGGATTGTCAGAAGCCAGTTAATCTGACTCCAGTCTTGCCATGAAATACCGTGTTACTCAGTTAATGGGTTGTGGAGGTCTGGTAGGCAGCCGCTCCATGTAAAATACTGGTATTCAGCTGAATCCGGTTTGACTGAAAGGCGACTCCAATGTAGTTGGGAAAAGGCTAGGCATATGATGAAGAGTGCTGAATTCATAATACAATATTGTACTTTATTTTCAGATACACGATAGGAGAATTACACAAGAGTAAAATCACAGCTATAGAGTGGTCCAAAAACGGCATGAGACTGTTCTCAGGTGATAAGAACGGCGTTATCATTATGACTGAAATCGACTTCTACATGGTAAGTGTTATGCTATTATACAACTTTAATTCATAACTATTTGCACCTTCCAGGACCTGAACGAACATAGCTAGCATTTTGCAGTAGTTTAAGAGTCCTATTACGAATCGTAAATGCTCGGTTGCAATAGACGAAGTTACGTTGGTCTGCGTTGGGAGTACATCTATAGTCCTCGAAACAATTTTGATACATACTAGTCTGAATAGGATTAAAGTTCATTTGGGCGCTCGCGCGAGACTGAGGAGCGCGCGCGCTAAATTGACGCAGAATATATAGTACTTTTATTTTATTTATTGTAATTTTGTTTTATTATATTGACAAACTAAAACTAATGAGACGTATTAATTGTAGATTTAAATTTTATATCATATTAATTTATTTGATAAAATTGTTTTTATTTGGGATATAATGGACGCTGAATCAAGACATTTCTAGCTTAAATTAGGCTTTCTTTACGTTTTTTTCCGTGAAAACTCAAGGAATTTAAAGAAATTCTAGAACTCCAATAAACAAGTAAAACATTCAGCTTATCTTTTAGTAATTTCAGCTTTTGAAAGAATTGATTGTAACAATGTGAATTAGACCGTCAAAGTTCCATCGCCGACATTTTTTCTTGCAAACTGAGTTTGTAAAATATTTATAGTAAATTACACGAAAAAAAAAATTAAAATGTGTAATTCTAACTTACAAGAAAGAGACTGGCACTATCGTTATTCAGGATCAAATAATTAAAATATCTTACTGCTGCTGAAAATTACAGCGTCAAAAATCATGAATTTCCGTAAAAAATGTAATAGGACTCTTAAGTGACCATTTAAAGTTCGAACCGCGGTTCTTTGCCGCTCGGAAGTTAGGTTTTAGTGACGAACGCACATGTGCAATCACGTAAACAAGTGTTACGTTCGTAGAATATTTTTCTGATTTATATTTTTGCCAGCCTTCATGCTGCAAGATTCTTTACAGAATGACATAAACAAACTTTTCAGCTTTATAACATTAGTAGGTATAGATATGCCTACAAATATAAAGTTTGTTTGTTTTTTTAGACGCGCTAATCTCAGGAACTGCTGGTTCGAATTGAAAATAAAAACTTTTAGTGTTGTATAGCCCATTGCAAAGTTAACCATGCGATTAACATATACATCGCCCGAGTACCATCCATTGGGCTGTAGCCCGCCAGGCACAACAACCGCCTGATCGGAGGATCCTCCGTTTTCAAGGGAGGTTTACGGAACTTGACTTTCTGTACCGCATACCAAGCACAACGTCATAGTAAAAGGCACTTTTAACCAATATTAGAATGTTCTACTAACTAATCACTTCATGTTAGAAGACTTTCACACCATTCCAGTTTCATCTTTTTTTTAGAAAGTTGTTTGACGAATACCATTTACGTACTAAGAAATTTAAGACCAGTTCCGATATCAAATCTAGTTTTTACAATAGGGATTATGCATTTTATACATGGCCGTTTATCTAAAAATATACAAAAATGTAATACTAAAAATGAAAATAGAATCGAAATTGCTCGAAACACAAACAAGTTATATAATTATTTTAAACAAATATATCTGTCCCTCTCGCGGAAACGCTGTTTTATATGGCAGCTGTATAGGCATCATTGACTTTAACGTCATAGTTCATATCGGACATTTCTTTCTAATTGTAATCTTTGATGATTTGTAACTTCATCGCTGATGATGGTACCTATTTGAAAAATAATTTCATGATTGTTTACTAGAGCTAATAAGAATTTCATTTAGCAAATAAAAAAATCGCATGCATATTCCCTATTGATTAGTTAGAATTTTTATTACGGAACCGTCATGTCTGTCTGTCTGTCTGTCTGTCCGTCCGTCCGTCCGTCCGTATGTCACAGCCACTTTTCTCTGAAACTATAAGAGCTATTCTGTTCAAATTTGGTAAACTGTAGATGTATTCCGCGAACCGCATAAAGATTTTGACACAAGAATAGAAAAAAAAAACAATAAATTTTGGGGGTCCCCATACTTAGAACTGAAACTCAAAATTTTTTTATTCATCAAACCCATTCGTGTCCCCAGGTCTTCAAAAATGATGTTGAGGTTTCTAATATAATTTTTTTCTAAACTGAATAGTTTGCGCGAGAGACACTTCCAAAGCGGTAAAAAGTGTCCCCCCCCCCTTAACTTCTAAAATAAGAGAATGATAAAACTAAAAAAAATATCTGATCTACATTACAGTTTAGATTAGTTTTTTTTTAAATACGTCATAAATCGTAAATCGCAACTTCTGCTTATAATTTAATACCTAATGGTTTGTACGGAACCCTCGGTGCGCGAGTCCGACTCGCACTTGGCCGATTTTTGTATTTACTAGTGTGGTATTTTTTAAACTGCATTTCAATCCCCATAATTAACGTTTTATTAGCAACCAGAGGGCCTATCACGAATGTTTTGACGTGTAGTTATGTTCATAAGAATTTAAAAACTACAACCCCATAGCATTTTGGTTAAATTTTATGCGACAATTTGCATCTATAATTAAATATTATGTGTGAAACGAGTATTTTAATTAAAGTATTACTACCTGACCGGACAAACGTTGTTTTGCCAAAAAAAAAAAGAAAAAAAAAGTAGGTTTTAGGATAGGATGTAGAGTACTTTTTTTGTGTACAAAAAAAATCATAAAAATGTGTCAAGCCGTTTCGGAAGAGTTCGATAACAAACACCGTGATACGAGATATTAGATTTTATGTAACGTTACTATACGTCAAAAACATCCGTGCTAGACCCTCTGTATGCTCAAAGAGCAACGAAGCAACGTCCCTGTTTGTACAAATCGATAATAATGTGTATTAATGCAAAACTTTCCTTACACTCGGGAGAAGATTCTGAGTAATACAATAGTTATATATACATTTTTATCATTAGCGGTAATTAACGTGGATAGTATACTAAACGGAAACAATGATAATACCGTGCAATGCTCCGGCAAGGTTGATTTATTTCAGGGGGCCGATTCTACTAATTTGCCACAATACACGTTCAGTTGTGTTTCGGCAACAGTTCGATTTCGATCGCCGTTCGATAGTTACCCAAAGAGTCATTCTACTATTTCTTTATCAAACTCGAAACTAAACTTAAGTCGAACCGCAACTGGATTGGAACCGGAACGTAAGAGCGGGTAGCTGTGTTACCAACATGCCAAATAGTATGTTTTAATAATACAACAGAAAAAAATGTTTATTCTAAAAATGTTACTAAATACGAACCAGTGTCGCTAAAAGTGTTTTTTAATACAAAAAGATATCTAGCGAATAATTATAATTTTACCCTGTATATTTTGTTGTTAAGTTGTACAACATTTCAACTTTTGATGCAATACAAAACTCAGTAAAAACGTTTCGTTTTGAGTTCATAACTGGCTGAAACTGTGAAATCAAACGTTTTGGTTAAGTCAAAGACTCAGTTGTAAATACAGCGGGAAGTAAAACTTTTAATTTGTTTGAGTTCAATAAAATGGTAAATGTTGTAGTGTGAGAATTCGTTTTAAAATATTAACTATAGATATTTATTCATCAATTCAAATATCGCACCACAGACCGATTTGTTTCTTATCAGATAAGCGACAAAAGTTTATGAATATTTACGACATGCTTGAGAGTTTCCCACTTAAAAACGTCGCACTTGAATAAGCTACAACAAAATGGTTAAATTATGTGACCACTTGTTGTATGGTGCAGATTGATGCATTTCATTAGTGGTAAAATATTTAGTATCGCTATATAACTAATGGAGAAGAAAGAGTAACAAGATATGACCAATAACAATAAGAATTTATTTGCTGAAATAAAGGTTTTAACAGATTTTGAAATTGGTGGATTATGCGCAGTTCATATTTGTCCTCTTAAGAGCATGCAATTTGTTTTAATTTAATCATTAATATTAGACACAGATCCATCTTTCTTACACACTATGTTAGCAACTAAATAAGGTACATACAAATAAGAAGAACATACATAAGATTATTATTAACATTAAAAAAGAAACAATTTCATAACATTACTCAATAAAAAATAAAACATTAAAATTACTAACAATATAATGAAATGTGATACTTGCTCAGGTACTTATTTTAGTAAAATTTAACTATGAATTTAAATGTACAAAAATTAACTATTCTAATTAAGTTTATTGCCTTAGGTAACTATTCTTTTTTATTGCCTTGATGTCCACAAGCGCTGCCGGGACCTGCGGTGTTCAGAAATTAATCTGACTGCATCTCCTCTTTCCTCACGCTCCTGTTCTACGATTTCCAGATCCTGACTCTTAACTGCAGAGAAATGTTGTGCGGTACACAGCAAGCGTTTATTATTTTTCCTGCAATTTCTGGCTTATATTGCAGCTTTCTGACAACTGATAAGCACCTGCAAAAACAAAGTACAGACATGTTTACTAAAATACATGAATATAACAATAATTCTAAGTATTAACATTTTACAATTAAAAAATCAAGAGAAACAATAAAATTCATACCTAAATCTTGCTTGCAAAATTCTTATACACATACCGCTCTACAACATTTCTTGTACTCATATGTTTCTCAGTGTAGTATGCCTCAGGAGTGTTTGGAGCAACATTTAGAATTGGAGTCATCATAGCTTGTCTTAAAGGTAATCCTGAATCTTCTGAAAAAAAAAGGGTTTCTTTATGAAGTAAACATTTTATGGCATATTTTATATTGCATAGGTAATTGCAGTAGGATTGTACAAACACTTTCTCACATCAATGAATTTAAATGTCATACATTACATTTTCATTATCTATGAATCATAATGTATAGTCCTAGATATAATAAATATGATTATGTAATAGGTAAATATTTAGTAAAGTACGGTGACATAATTACCTAGTCAGTATATAAAAATGCACCCCAAAACTCCAGAAATGCCAAACGTTCTATAGAATCTGCAAAATAAAATACATTTGTATACCTAGATATGTTAGGATCTAAGTCTAGGTCTGCATATAAATATAAATGGCAATATTGCAATGCTTAACATCTTTTGATTTCATCACAATCTTCCCTGGAGCTTGGAAATTTAACTTACTTCTTAAAATATGTGGCATATTAATAATTTCTATCACATGTTTTATTGCTTGGTAAACTGTGGGTTGTGACATGGCATGACCAGTGTTGCCGTTTCAGTGACTTTGTCGCTAGATCTAGTGAGTTTTTGATGTTTACGGTGACTTTTTTTCACGATTCAGTGACAAAAAATAGACTTTTTCATGATCATTTATATTTTTTTCAAATGGAACGTAATTCCGAATGACGATACAATAAAATTCTGTGAACAAATACAAAAATGCTGCAGGTATCAACGCATACACCAAGATTTAGCAGATTTAGCCATTGCATTTTTGTCGCTGCCACACTCGAACGCAAAAGTAAAGCGGACGATCAGTATAATGAACATTGTTAAATCGAAACTACGAAATAGATCAGCAACAACAACTCTGAATTAAATACTGTTGATACGGAATCAGCTAAAATGTTTAAAAGAAACCTGCAAAAGTTATGTTTTACCCAGTGAAGTCTTGTCCCAAATGATGAAAACCGTTAATAAGAATACTGTGCCATCTACTTCCATATTACAACCGCAAGCTTCGACTTCCACGGCAACTACAGAGCAACCGTCCACTTCCACCATGCTGGACGAAAATGATACAGTGATAATAGATGAAGATTTATACAACTAATTAATTTTTAAACAGTGTTAGGTTTTTGGTTAATTCAAATTATTATTTGTTGATTTTTCATACAGTTTTTTAATTACTTTTAATCAGAAAATTTAGTGATTTCTAGTGACTTTTTGAATTTAATTTTTCACCCAATCTAGTGACATTTTGGTAGAAGTTTGGTGACTTTATTTTTCCCTAAGCGGCAACACTGCATGACATTGGGACTGGCCTACCAATGTTTGGTATGAACCAGTTGCATAAAAAGCCAGTGCAACAAAGATCTAAAACGAGAATAGAGTTACCTATAGCGAATACTTTATCACACACTTACTGGCGCATAATAAATCAATAGTATTATATGATTGTATTTAAAGTAGCTTACCTAACATACCTTTGTTTCCGTATCAATGCCGTCAGAACGATGATTGACGGGCATGTGAGGACTAATCTCCTGAACCAGCGCTCTTACGAGATCTTTGGAGAGTCGGTACGTCTCAACGAGCTGGCGATCCGTAAGATCAAAAGCATTATTGCATACTCTTGACACTAAATTTCTTTGTTTTACTCTTCCAATGTCAACCTCATAGGAAAATTAAACGAAATCCATGTAAAACTTATTTTTTTAGGGAATAAAACGAACAATCAATGTGGCAAAAGTTACACTTTCCCAACTTATGTTCAACCGCAAATTTTGATAGATGAACCGCCGAAGTTCAGCTTCAATTCGATTCAAACAAGTGTCAAAATAATAGTAGAATAGGACTAAACGTCACGCTCATGTTACGCTCAAGTTCGGTTAGCTAGCAGAATAGGTTTTTGAAATTGTTTCGACCGATCGTTGCCGTCAACTAAAACGTAATCGCAGTTGGATCGTTATTTATTAGTAGAATGCGAAAACGCGTAATAGCCGTGAAACAGCTGCGGTTCCATTGCAATTTTTGAACAATTTTGTTAGTAGAATCGGCCCCCTGGTCTCTTTAATGGGTCATGATTATGAGTTAGTAACCGTAGTTGCTGAGCGTATGAATTTAAATAATCAGCGGCCAAGTGCGAGTCGGACTCGCGCACGAAGGGTTCCGTACCATTATCTATAAAAATGGCAAAAAATCAAGTTTGTTGTTTGGGAGCCCCCTTAAATATTTATTTAATTCTGTTATTTAGTATTTGTTGTTATAGCGGCAACAGAAATACATCATCTGTGATAATTTCAACTGTCTAGCTATAGCGGTTCTTGAGATACAGCTTGGTGACAGACAGACAGACAGCGAAGTCTTAGTAATAGGGTCCCGTTTTCCAAAACCTCAGGTTTCAAAGGTGTGCGCAAGGCATTCTAATAAAAAAAATATATAATGGAAACTAGCTTTAGCTCGCGACATTGTACGCGCATATCCCACTTTTTCCCGTTCCCGTAGGAATTTCGAGAAATCCTCTCTTAGTGCTCCTCTAAACTTCCCAAGAAATCTACATGCCATTCAGCTTTCTACGACCAGTAGTTTCAGCTGCGCGTTGTCTGTCAGTCACACCGTAATAGAAGAATTTTATATATTTGGATTGAGGCTTTTTTGACAGATTGCGACTGAGATGTGAAAGCGAATATTGATTAAAAAATTAGTAGAATTGGCACTAATCGACGTAGAAAACGGGTTCTAATAAAAATTGTGCTGGGAGTCTTTCCTCAAACCCGCCGCGGCGCATGGTGTGCACGGTCACACGCATTTTAGCTGCGTAGATTCATTTGTTTAACAACAATACGACACGGAGAGATTATTATGAGTCCTATTACGAATCGTAAACGCTCGTTTGCAATAGACGAAGTTACGTTAGTCTGCGTTGGGAGTACATCTATAGTCCGCGAAACAATTTTGATATTCACTAGTCTGAATAGGATTATAGTTTATTTGGGCGCTCGCGCGAGACTGAGGAGCGCGCGCGCTGAATTGACGCAGAATATAGTACTTTAATTTTATTTATTGTAATTTTGTTTTATTATATTGACAAACGAAAACTAATGAAACGAATTCATTGTAGATTGAAATTTTATATCATATTAATTTACTTGATAAAATTGTTTTTATTTGGAATATAATGGACGCTGAATCAAGACATTTCTGGCTTAAATTAGGCTTTCTTTACGTTTTTTTCCGTGAAAACTCAAGGAATTTAAAGAAATTCTAGAACTCCAATAAACAAGTAAAACATTCAACTTACCTTTTAGTAATTTTAGCTTTTAAAAGAATTGATTGTAACAATGTGAATTAGACCGTCAAAGTTCCATCGCCGACATTTTTTCTTGCAAACTGAGTTCGTAAAATATTTATAGTAAATTACACGAAAAAAAAATAAAAATGTGTAACTCTAACTTACAAGAAAGAGACTGGCACTCTTGTTATTCAGGATCAAGTAATTAAAATATCTTACTGCTGCTGATAATTACAGCGTCAAAAAACATGAATTTCCGTAAAAAATGTAATAGGACTCTTAACAACAACACGACACGGAGAGATTAATAACTATCGCATTTTTTTCATCTTCTTCATGTCGCTAGTACGACATTATCTCAAATTAGAGCCCAAAACATTGCCATTTCCACGGCAGCGCATAGGTCACTGGGCTGATCCCTTAAAGAAGCCCACTTTGCGTTGTCGTTGTGCCTTCCTACTTGCGTTCTGAGGCGGTTCAGGGACTATTGCATTTTGATTGGTATAACAGAAAATTTTCAGCTCATGATTTATCGAGAAAATATATTCGCTCAATATATTTTTAACCTCTGGCGTACTTGACACATTTGTACAGTAACAGACGGTGACTAGGTACCTAACTTCGCCCTCTGCGAGACATATGCCTCGAATCTCTATGCATACAAAACTGAACTAGTGTCAATACCAATTTGTGTCCTTTTGCCGCAGCACCTCTGCAAATCAATGGAGATAGTGAACGAAGAACACGAGATAGTACAGATGAGCTACTACCAGAACACACTACTGGTGTCCAGCGTGTACCGCAGCATAGTGTGCGAGCGACGCGACGGGCGCTGGCACGTGAACCAGCTGGGCAAGAAGGAGCGCAAGAGGTGAGCACACAGTCTGTGACAGACTTACATACAGGTGAGCTACTACCAGAACAGAACAGAACACACTACTGGTGTCCAGCGTGTACCGCAGCATCGTGTGCGAGCGACGCGACGGGCGCTGGCACGTGAACCAGCTGGGCAAGAAGGAGCGCAAGAGGTGAGCACACAGTCTGTGACAGACTTACATACAGGTGAGCTACTACCAGAACAGAACAGAACACACTACTGGTGTCCAGCGTGTACCGCAGCATCGTGTGCGAGCGACGCGACGGGCGCTAGCACGTGAACCAGCTGGGCAAGAAGGAGCGCAAGAGGTGAGCACACAGTCTGTGACAGACTTACATACAGGTGAGCTACTACCAGAACAGAACAGAACACACTACTGGTGTCCAGCGTGTACCGCAGCATCGTGTGCGAGCGACGCGACGGGCGCTAGCACGTGAACCAGCTGGGCAAGAAGGAGCGCAAGAGGTGAGCACACAGACCGTCCATTACCTATACCGAGATTCCTTCGTGCCTCGGATAACACATAAGCCCGTCTATCATTTGTCGTCAAAAGCCAGAAATCTGATCAGTCCTGTGAAGGGGTAGGTACCGTATTACACTGTTTTCAGGGTTAGGGAGGTCATATGGGCAGTCGCTACATTTAAAATAGTTTTAGTCCGCTGCATCCGTTGAGACCGACTCCAATAAACCTCTATGTAGCTGGGCAAAGGCTAGGCAGACCCACTGTAATTAGTTCGGTATGTCATGTATTTTTTCATTACTCATGCTCAGAAAGTAGGCCTGTAGTTGCCTGAGGAGCGGGTTCAAAGTATTACGTTGCGTTCTTGGGAAAATCGTTTTCAACTGACAGCCGTCAAATCATTAAAATATACAATAATGAAAATGTTATGGCTGAATAACTGGCCGGTCACAGAAAAAAAAACGAAACAAAATAGTCGGGAAAGCGGCAATTTAATCTTTATTTGTTTTTTTTTGTGCTTCGTTCATACTTTCGTATAGCAGAGATTTGTATTAACACTCTCAGCAGATTCAGATACGTGTTTTTATTTTTACTTTCCTTGTATTCGTAAGTGTTCACCTCTGGTGAAAGACTTATTTAGTCCCTCCAACTATTGGCGCTCTCGCTACGTCTTGGGACTAGATCAGTTACTTTCACCCCTTGGATAACAATGTACCTACTATTGTCACCGCATTTTTGACATTCCGTATCTGATCGGCAGTCTATGCGCGCTGGGTGCCACGTTCCAGCACTCGTACGCTCGCGGGGGCCCGGCGGCGGCCTACTGCGCGCGCCCGGGGCTGCGCCTCTGGAGGGCAGACGCGCAGGGAAATGTGCTGCAGACGCTGCTGTTCAAGGTATGTATATATAGCCTGTTCATTTGTGAAAATTTCAACTGTCTAGCTATCACGGTTCTTGAGATACAGCCTGGTGACAGACAGACAGACAGACGGCGAAGTCTTAGTAATAGAGTCCCGTTTTTCCGTTTGGGTATGGAACCCTAAAAAAATAACAGGCTCCTTCTGGGTAAGTTCGCTCCATCGTAGAATTTGTCTCTGTCATGTCTGACCTACACTACAGTCAAGAGCAACCCATAACAAATAAAAAAAACCAACAACGTATCCCTCGTTTCAGGAGGCGATATCAAACCCGCTGACGATAGCAGAGCTGCTGAACCCTCGCCAGCAGAAGCAGTCGCACAGCCAGCAGGAGTACAACCTGGGCCCGCTGCACGTGTTCCGCGACCACTTCCTCGTGGCGCACAACGACCACATGTTGTACATACTGGACCCGCGCTCGCTCACCGCCGTCGCCGTCGTCGACGATCTGCGGAGGTGACTCTAGCACTATACGTGTCACTTTAGTACACTACGATTATTTTATGCTTTTAGTGACGACCGCGCAGGTCCCATCGCGTAAAAAAGTGTTACGTTCGTAGAATATTTTTTTTGATTTATACGTTTTGTATTATTAACAAGTAAGAAACACAACCAGTAACAATAACAAGGTCACAAAGTAACACAAACATATTATACACCACAAAAACACACAGAACACAAATGAAACAGTAAGAAAAACCAAAATAAATATTTTAAAACAATAACACTTTTCGTACCAACAGTCGTATTGCATTGAGTAAGCGGGACACAAGTATGCATCGAACGTATACGAGAGACTGAGACTGCATACGCGACCTACCCGCGCATGCGCTGTTATAAGTTTCTTGTGAAATTGACATTCTGCGCAATCGATTGCGACGTACTTCGCATGGGCAAAGATAAAATAATCGTACTGTACTCCCTTCATTACACTTTTGTAATACGCGAGCGATGCGAGCTCTTGGGCAGATCTTACTCCCACTATGAGCGAGCTTACCGAGCTCCTCCACAGGACTTGCAAGTGGAGCAAAGCCGAAGCGAGCCCCTCACGAGCTAAGAGAGCTAGTTCAGTGAGCTTTAAGGACATGCAAGCGGAGCGAGTCCAGCCCAGCTCACTCAGCTCATTAGTAATCAGTAATCACCTTCGCTCGCTCGTGATGTGTGTATGGTAGTCTTTATAGTGCGAGCTTTTTTGCAAAGGCTCACTTTTCTCGTTCGAGATTGCGCTCAGTTTACTTGTGAGGTAGGTGGGCACGCTTCGCTCGCTCGTCACGGTGCTCGCTACGCCAGCTAGGCTAAGTAAGGTTAAGTTGTCTTAGTTTGATAGGACTGTAAACACATTATTCGTTTTGAAAGAGCAAGCTTGGTTTGAATGTGGCTGAATGTAAAGGTTTGATTGAAATATGTTCTTTTAGTTTTTTCCAACCAACTGCTAGCACTGCCTATGTCACTATGGCACCTATGGCGTGCCAGTAGTTTCACGTGTCGAAATAATTTCGTCACGTCGATGAACGAATTTATTTCATATCTAGATCATTTTCAACAACGGATATCCTAGTTACTTATATTAACTACTTGTTAATTGTATTAGCGTAAAACTGACAATATTAGGATTTCTGTACTAGTTTTGATTTCCAATCTCAGACTTAAGTTCATAGTAGGTAGGTATCTATTTTATTTTTTCATGGCCATACCGCGTGTATCTGACATCGACGTACAAACGATTTCCATGGGTCCAGGGCATGATTCTGAACATCCTAGACTTAGAATTTCTTTCTTTGTCGGCTTTTTTTCGCATTTTTTCAAGGGTTTTTTTTACTTTAGACTGCTCATAATCTTTATTCTGACCTAACCTGATGAGAATCTTAATAGAAAAATAATTAATTAACTACTTTCACTAAAAAGAGCAATCTGAATAAAACCACAAATAGATATCAGCTCAGCTGAGCTGATACCTATTTGTGGTACTCTTGAAAAAAATTAGAAACGAACCGACGAAAAATTCCAACTCTGGGGTGTCCAGAATCATGCCCTGGACCCATGGAAATCGTTTGTGCGTCGATGTCAGATACACGCGGTATAATTATTATTTTTGTAAACAATGGCACGATCACCAATAAAGGTGCTCCATACATGTCCTACGTTGTTTAAGTAACTCCTTCAGCTAAGTTAGGTTAGAGCTACGACAGAACATTTGACGACCACTAACGCATGGCCTCCCCGCAGGATCCTGTCGGTGTGCGTGCACAAGGACGAGGTGTTCGTGCTGGAGGGCCCACGCTCGCTGGTCCGGCTGGCGCACGCGCCCGAGCCCGCCGCGCTGGCCGCAGGTCTGTTCAGTAAACACCTCTCACTGTCACCCACGTCCACGTAGGCCGCGCGCGCTGGAAGGGCTGTGGCGAACTGCGAACTTAATATACTACTTAAAATACTAGTTAACTGAATGACAGATTGCTTTCACAGATAATTAAAAACTGGAATGATCAAAGTACAAATCGCCTGAAAAAAAAAATTGAACCTTTGCGACAGCTGTGTTTTTTCAAAGTTGTGGTGCACGGTCTAACATGCATGTATGGGCCGTGTAGCCCTAAAATGTCACGTTAGCGAGATATTTCGAAATAAAGTCACCATGTGACAATCATAAATATAATAAAAAATGACTTAATTGTGTGCTTATATATGCATTTCATTAAATTCAAATAGTAGTTCACAGTTTAAAACAGAGTTGATTGAGTTTGCCAACAGAAAAAAAAATGATTAAAATCTCGTGATATTTTTCCCACAATACCTACTACTCTCAATTAGAGAAACAGTATGGTTTGGACTATTATACAGAGTGTTTCAGAAGTGCGCGGTCATATTTAAGGGTGGTGTTCTGTAGCTGCGTTAGAGTACAAAAACAATATTAAAATAAAGAATAGTAATTTAAAAAAAAACATGACCTCGCGAAATCTACTAAAAAGTAAAAAAAAAAACACTTCAAGCAGTCTGATGTAGAGCAGGTGGAATCTATGATTTAACTAAAATAAACATCTGAAAAACTAATCACACAGCTTGAAAAGTCTTTTTTTATTTATCTTTTTGTAGTTTTTTTTGCAGCCAGGTTTCTTTTTGAAAATGTACAATATTTTTTTTTCGAACATCACCTTTAAAAAATATGACCGCGCACTTTTCGAACTCCCCTTAGAAGAATAAATTTTCAATGAACACTCCAGTTTTTGACAAAACTGTAACCATTTTAATATTATTACGTTCAGTTATCTAGCTAGCTACGTTACTCAGTCGCAAGTCCCTTCCAGTGTAAACGCTCTACATGAACGCATTGTCGTACTTATTTGAGCACGTTTTGTAACTTGTGGAATGATTCCGTATCACCTTGAATGCAGTTAATTTTTATTTTTTAGAATATGGACTGTTTTAAGTTTTTTAAACCTTTGTTTTAGAACGATTTTGAAGCAATCAAAATTCAACACGTAACAGAATAATCGCAATACTTCTTAAGGGATCATTGTACAATCGCCAGCACGTCAAGCTACTCGAAACTGTCAAATTTTCCCAATCAAACTTGAACCTTATTCCTTTCGTGGTAAAGTTGAAAATCTATTGAAGAAATTTGACTTATTGTTGTAGCTTGATGTACATAATCATCATCATTCTGAGGCCTTAGTGTGAGTTTTTCCGACTCACGTTCGAACGCGTTCGATTGCGAGCGCGTTAGAATTTAGTATGGGAATTAAGTTATAGTGCCACCTGGTGGTCACTCGTAGAACCTAATTTCCCATACTAAATTCTAACGAGCTCGCAATCGAACGCGTTCGAACTTGAGTCGAAAAAACTCACACTAATGCCTCAGAACAACTTTTAGTATGAAATCATTGTGTTCAATACATTTTGTCGAGTTATGCGCACGTATATGTATGGGGGCAGTAGATTTTTTCACGATTTCAGTTTTGGTCCCATAGTGAAAGTTGTTCATTACGATGAGTACAATGACCCCTTAAGAGGTATTGCGTTTTTTCCGTTACACGTTGTATTTCAATAGAGATTTATATGAAATCTTTTAAACAAAATGTAGGTTTGAGAATCGTTCTAAAATAAAGGTATTAGTCATCATTAGATCACATTAGATGTAAGATTATTGACTTACTTTAGTCATATTTGGAAATAAGCAAGTTGTGATGTATATTAAAAAGGCTATTGCAAGTTATTCATCTTGATTTGAAATGTATCGTTTCAATCTTGCATTTTTTTTCTAATCTAGGACGCACAAAGCAGAGGGCCAATTCTAAAAATATTTTAAACAACTTTCGCATTCGCATGTCAATCGCAAACTGTCAAAAAAGCCTTAATTTTCATAAATTTTTGACAGTTTGCGATTGAGATGCGAATGTGAAATTTAGTCAAATTGGCACTCAGGATAAAATAAGAACAAAATTCACTTCAAGAGACTATTTTTTGAACGCCAATACGCGAAATGGAAAGCGCGGTCATACCGCGTGTACCTTACATCGACGCACAAACGATTTCCATGGGTCCAGGGCATGATTCTGGACACCCCCAGTGTTGGAATTTTTCGTCGGTTCTTTTCTCATTTTTTAATTTTTTTCAAGAGTACCACAAATAGGTATCAGGTCAGCTGAGCTGATATCTATTTGTGGTTTTATTCAGATTGCTCTTTTTAGTAAAAGTAGTTAATTAATTATTTTTTTAATAAAAATCTCATTGGGTTAGGTCAGAATAACGATTATGAGCAGTCTAAAGTAAAAAAAAACCCTTGAAAATAATGAAAAACTTAGAAAAAAGCCGACGAAAAATTCTAAGTCTAGGGTGTCCAGAATCATGCCCTGGACCCATGGAAATCGTTTGTGCGTCGATGTCAGATACACGCGGTATAAAGTGAGAGCAGAGTGATAACAAGATTCTCAGCTTAGAGTCATTACCAATGATCGAAATAGGCGGAGCAATTTATGGTGAATGACCGTAAAACTTTATTTATTATAACCCGGTTCATTAAAGAAAGGAATCTAAAATGGCGGTGCTTATGAAAAATTTATTTGTCAACTGTACTATCTGTCAACGCAAGTACAAGACGCCATTTAGGATTCCTTTCTTTAATGCATCGGCTTATACTAGCTGACCCGCGCAACTTCGTCTGCGTCACATTTTTTTTTTTAATGCAAAACGTGGAAACTCTTGGCCCAAATCTCACCTGATGGAAAGTGATGATTAGGCCGAAGATGGAAGCGAGTTTCACCCGGAATCCTCTTACACAGAGGAACTGGCTATAAATAAATAAATAAATAAAATAAATAACCCCGCTGGGAATCGAACCCGGGACCTCTGGGTCTGAATCAGGTGGTATAAACCACTAGACCACGGAGGCGGTTAGTGTCACCTGTTTAGCACCACCCGGGGACCACGTGTAGGGATTCGCTGAAGGGTATTCTCCTACGGACGCGGGTGACTCGGCCACCAAGAAAAAGTTCGAGGGACTAAATAAGTCTTACACCCGAAGTGAACACTGTGCTTTTCATTACGAATACCCGCGGGTCAGCTAGTAATGTACTATTACTGCTCTTATCAACCATCGCCATAAAAACCAATACATTTACCGTATTAAATTCCAAATAAGTGTCATTTAAAGGTATTTCTATCACCGGAAAATTGCAAACTTCGTAGAATTGTAGATTATCGCGTGAAATTGAAAAATATTTTTCCTTAAAAACCACGGAATCTATTGAATTTGCGTGCTATTTATTTTATACAAAACATTTTTTTCCATATTATCCGCGCTTCGTTTGCGCCACATTATTCATAAAATGACTATTAAAAAATAAGGGTTGGTGATAGAAGGGTAAAAATTTTGGGTTGTATATTTAGAAAACATAAAAAAAAAAAATTTTGTCAAAAAAATAAAAAAAAAATGTTATGGGTGGACAACCCTTATCACTGAGGGGTATGAAAAATGAATAGTAGCCGATTCTCAGACCTACTGAATATGCATATAAAATTTGGTAAGAATCGATAAAGCCGTTTACCGTACAGTCGTCGTTATATATAAGAAGATTATATTGAGAAATCATATTCTTTTAAAGATATGTTACAATTTTACGGAGTCTGCAGTTTTCCGGTGACATATCTATATTAAAATAACGTCATGAAATACCACAAAATTGCACTACCTATTCCGATACAAAACTCTTTAAAAAATGCCGTCCTATTTGTAGTGTACTCGCACATTTTGTGACCGCGGATCAGCGATAAGGAATATGCATGAAAAATAATACTAACAGTGAAAATAGAATCAAAATTACTCGAAAAACAAAGGAGATCTCAAACCTTAAAAAAAATGACCGAAAGAATTATAATGAGATGTAATTAATGTAAACAAATATATCTGTCCCTCTCGCGAAAACGAAGTTTTCTATGGCAGCTGTATAGGCGTCATGAATTTTGAACTTCTCTTTCTAATTGTTATCTTTGAAGCTTTATAACTTCATCCCCGATGAAGGTATTTATAAAATAATTCTAGCTAATTTGTATTTTATTCTGCAAATTTAAAATCGCATGCATATTCCATATTACCTATCCTAATCAAGTTAAGGTCTTATTATTTTTATTACTTATTTCAACCCCATATGTCCAGAAAAATATTAATAATATACAAAAATATTTATAAATTGTTCCTATAGACAATGTTTTAGTGTTGTCTATTTCCTGCAGTATTTTGCTAAGCAAAACTCGAAAGTGTTGTTCTTTGCCTGTCGACTATTTTATACGACGAAAGGCATGTACGGGCCGATGGTCCCGGCCGCCAAATGGCGTTCGATATATCATATCAGAGGCTCTTGAGGCGGTTTAGAAACTCGGACACTAGGGTATGTGCGGTCGTTAATCCTTACTATCCACACGATAAGAAGAATATGACGTCACTGCTTTTAACATCAGAATAGAAAATGTGGCAACAAAAAAACTTCGTCCTAAAATTCTACCAACAAAATTGGAGTAGACTAGTTTTCGCCCTAATTCTCTATTATGATAAGGTTGAACGTCGCTTGAAAACATATGCAAACAATATTTTCACAGTCATATTACTTTTGTTTTTGTTTCGGTGTCTTTATTCTCAGCGCCATAAGGTGTAGAGTGAAATACCTTTTATAAGGGTTGTAAAGTTTATTTATCTTTATTAGAATGACGATGAAAGTCGACAGGCATGATAGTATTAAATCGGTTGATATTATATAATATAACTAGCTGACCCGCGCAACTTCGTCTGCGTCACATTTTCCATTACTGCTCCGCTCCTATTTGTCTTAGCGTGATGATATATAGCCTATAACCTTCCTCGATAAATGGGCTATCTAACACTGAAAGAATTTTTCAAATCGGACCAGTAGTTCCTGAGATTAGCGCGTTCAACCAAACAAACAAACAAACAAACTCTTCTGCTTTATAATAAGTGTGCTCAAGACAATGTTGTGAACTACAAGTATTATGAACATATTTCCGTCCGTTTCCAAGCATGTATTTATATAT
This sequence comes from Ceramica pisi, assembly GCA_963859965.1. Lineage (NCBI taxonomy): Eukaryota > Metazoa > Arthropoda > Insecta > Lepidoptera > Noctuidae > Ceramica > Ceramica pisi. The sequence goes on from OY982543.1 coordinate 2,585,814, forward strand.
TAGGAATTATTACAGTAAACTTAATATTTCCATGCACAAACAATTAAAAATATACATGTCAAAAAATATGTTAGTGAATCAAAGCGGCTACAGGTCAATTACACTAATTATTACTGATACTAGGCTATACTATACTGGGCCTATTTTTATTGATACGCAAGTAAAACACAGAATATATATTTACATCTACTTGACTTCTACCTACAATATTCCCCAAAGTTAAATGTTTCATGAAACTTACTTAAATAAAGAAAAATATAAACGATCAAAGTTAACCAATAATTAAAGTATTGGTTAATAAAATCTCTCTTACTATAAGTCCTATGGTACAGTCGCCAATCCATCAAGCTATCCAAAACTGTAAAATTTTCCCAATCAACCTTGAACCTAATGCTTCAGCGATAAAGTTGAAAATCTATTAAAGAAATTTGACAGTTTGTTGTAGTTTCATGCTGTCTGTTGAATGAAAGCCCTTATAATAGTTTAGTTATACTGTAAACTTCTCATTCGTCAATTATAAAGGTGCCTTCAATAATATTAATTTAAGATATTCTTATACTAACATACACTTTATAATATGCGCCATAAGTAAGCATAGTGCCATCGTATTAAAATTTTAGAATATAACATTGTGTCAAAAGCCAAGTTTTCAATGCTTGTTTTTTTTTTCGTTTTAATTATATTTTAACATTAGAGAAGTTATTAATAACTATTATGGCTATCATAATTATTCGGCAAATAAGATACCTTGTAACTTAAGTGGTGGAGATAAAGTTCTTTTTAATTTAATCGTATTTCTGAAATAATTGTGTAACTTTTAAGATGGTCGACTCTGTCTCTGTCACCTCAGACCTAGATTGGAGTCAAGAGCAAAACCCATCTCAAATAAAACAAAAAATGGGTTGTGATTGTGACACAAACAAGATTAGCTTGCAAAGTTATAATACAGTACATAAATGTTAATATGGCACAATATAGATCTTTCGCTTTTAAATAGCGTCATCTCTTTCACGTGTGTGACGATCTTTTTCAAAGATCGATGTGTCAAATCAATATCTAGAACATGAATGGTTACAATTTTGTGTATATCTGATTTTACATCCCGATCTTTAACTCATAAGGTTGATTTCAGAGGTAAAATAATTGTGAACGCTCTATACAATGATTTTTTGGCGCTTAAAAGACATTGTCATTTGTGTTTGGCGATCATTCCGATTTTGGTGCGCTAAAATATCTTTTTACATCGTGATAAAAATAGACGAAACTTGGTGATAAAAAATATAGTTGTGAGATTTTGGTGATTAGAAATAAGATGAATATGTAAATAGTACATAAGTTAGTATAGTTAAAAGTGCCTTAATCATACCAAATCGCGACCAATGTATTTCATACATCTTTATTATGTGTAGTAGACAATAATATTTAGATTATTGTAGTAATACTTAGTAAGAATGTTAGGTTAGGCATAGAATCTAGTTATTAGTGATAATTCTCTTTTTCACCAACTAATATAAAATTACAGTACACACATCTATTGCTATATTTTGTTAATAAGCCAAAAAATATTTTTTCGTCTGACAGCTACCCGTTTCTTTCTTATTTTATTGACGAGATAAAGATAGCAATAGCCCATTATCGTTTTTTTTTTTAATTAACTATTTTTTTCTTTTTAGCTATGAAAAATTAAGACATTTGTATGCCAGTATAAATTTGACAAATCAAAACATTTTTATTGATCAGCGAGTCTAAAAAGGCTACTATAGTAGAATCAGCCAGCACGTCAAGCCACCCGAAACTTTCAAATTTTTCCAATCAACCTTGAACCTAATGCTAAAGCGATAAAGATGAAAATGAAATTTGACAGATTGTTGTATGATTCATATTATGATTCTACTAAATTTGCCTTTTTAGACCCGCTGATCAAACTTTTAGTTAGTGCACAAGAGAGCATCGTATATATTTATTTTTGGATTGAAGTGATTACCATTAATGACCTAAAAAATGTAAATCTTAAATTGAGAATCTGAAAAGTATTTATTCTAGTGCAAAATACTTTTACTATGTTTAGTTAAGACTTATCATCTCGTACTTAAACTGACAATATGTACTTATACATTCCTATCATTGTATTTGTCATGACATAACGTCATTATTGTGACGTTGTCACGACGATCTCTGTATTAGGGTGTACACACATCGGTGCGTTTTAGGCGCTCATATGTGTACGCACCCTTTTGGTGCTTGAGAAGTTGGCTTTATGCATCAACTATTATTTTTATTTATTATGTTACTAGAAGTTAAGATAGATGCAGAAATAAATAAAAATACAATGAATGCAAGCTTGCAAGTCGTAAAGAATTGGTTTTTTTAACTTAAGAAAATATTGATGGATATCTCACTGGATATTTGGACACAACTCTGTAAGAAAATAAAATACCTTGACAGATTATAAACATACTATATATTGTGTACTGAAAATTTTGTCTACAATGATACGAATCAACATTTTATAGTTTATAATCTCTCAGTGTAGTTCCGAAAAATTGTGAACTGACATAAACTGGCTGCCAATCAGAGCATAAGAGGGTCAAAAAGGCCACTTTAGCAGAATCAGAAAGCAAACCACGCTACCCGTCACTGTCAAATTTTCCCAATCAACCTTGAACCTAATGTGTTAGCGATAAAGATGAAAATTTAATTTGACAAATTTTTTTATTGTTAATATTATGATTCTAATATAATTCTGCTAAAGTGGTTTTTGTAGCCCCCCCAGGTCTATAATTTATCTGTTTTGTTGTGATATTGCAAATATTCAACATAACAATCAATCTCATAGGTTGTTATTATACGCGATTGAGTTAAGGGGAATGCTCCAACCAGCCCGCAAAATTCAAAATTTCTTGTTTTTTGCAATTTGCAGGCCAGTGCTAGGTTGTATGTTGATTAAAATATTTTTCGCGGCTGTAAGACGTATGTAGTTATAACCCTCCAAGTTCATAAAGGCGTAGGAACAAAAAAAAAACAGAAAAAGTAATTCCTAGAGCTTTATGAAGTTAGAGCGTTGTATTGATGATTTTGATGATTCTTTAACAACATATTATTATGTCTTACAGCCGCGAATAATATTTTAATCAACATACAACCTAGCACTGGCCTGCAAATTGCAAGAAACGTAAGATAATTTGAATTTCGCGGGCTGGTTGGAACATTCACCTTAAGAATTAATAAGTAAATTTTAAAATATCATACTGTTTATTCCTGCGTCTTTTAATTAAAAATTTGCGTTAATTTACAATGATTGTAGATTAGATCTGTTGCTTATTAAAGCTTCGTATACAGGGTGTACCTTTTGAGCTTGATAAAAAGTAATGTACTTACAGGGTAGAAATTATAAGTAGAATTATACACATCCTGTATCTAGTTACCCGCTGTAGTGAGATGGCAACGATTTTTGTTTATTTAAGTAATTTTGTCGTACACTGGCTTGCAAAAAGCTGTTTTGGATTTAATTTCGTTCATTTGTTTGCTATTTTTACTGTATACACGAATGTTTAACTGCACATTCTCGATATTGTGTACTAATTATTTTTTTTTTCGTTAAATTATGCATGATGTGTTTTGGTATGTTTTTGCAAGCAAGTGTACAAGTACATGCGTTGTCTCGATGTCAGCATGGCCATTGACTTATATATAAATATACACATGCACAACATACTTCTGAATTTTTATTTAGTATCCAATTCACCTTCCGCTTTTGTTTTTGTATATTTATGTACGAGCAATGGCTTAAATGTTTGTCTGCTTGTCTTGCTGCTCGAGTTTGCTACTAACACTGCTAAATGCGTTAATGCTTATTTTTTTTTATTAAAAAGAATAATATTTCATACAGTATTCCAAACGATTAATAAAAAAAATGGGTTTGCTATCTGATATCAGCAATGTGGGTTCGATTCCTGCTAACATATAAAGGGGAATGCTCAAACCAGCCCGCGAAATTCAAATTTTCTTGCGTTTTTTTGCAATTTGCAGGTCAGTGCTAGGTTGTATGTTGATTAAAATATTATTCGCGGCTGTAAGACGTATGTAGTTACAGAATTATAATCATCAAAATCACTAATAAAACCCTCGCAAGTTCATAAAGGCCTAGGATAAAAAAAACAGGGGGCCGAGTCACCCGCGTCCGTAGGAGAATACCCTTCAGCGAATCCCTACACGTGGTCCCCGGGTGGTGCTAAACAGGTGACACTAACCGCCTCCGTGGTCTAGTGGTTATACCACTCGATTCAGACCCAGACGTCCCGGGTTCAATTCCCAGTGGGGGCAAATTTTTTGCTCGGTTTGGTTGGTGGTAGGACTTCTAAGTCCGCCTGGCAAGCTACCACCATCTTGTCTAAGTCTGTCGCCATAACAACAATGTTAGCAGCATTGTTGTGTTCCGGCAATTAGAGATATGATAGCCAGTTCCTCTGTGTAAGAGGATTCCGGGTGAAACTCGCTTCCATCTTCGGCATAATCATCACTTTCCATCAGGTGAGATTTGGGCCAAGAGTTTCCCCGTTTTGAATAATAAAAAATAAAAAAACAGAAAAAGTCATTCCTACAGCTTTATGAACTTAGAGCGTTGTATTGATGATTTTGATGATTATAATTCTGTAACTACATATGTCTTACAGCCGCGAATAATATTTTAATCAACATACAACCTAGCACTGGCCTGCAAATTGCAAATAAACCTAAGAAAATTTGAATTTCGCGGGCTGTTTGGAGCATTCACCATAACGACCTAGCTTTTCCTGCGACTTCGTACGCGCATATACACCTACCCATTTCGGGAAATCTCTCTCAGTGCTCCCTTACACTCCACAAGGAGCCTACACGCCAAAGTTCAGCTTTCTACGACCAGTAGTTTCTGCTGTGCGTTGTCTGTCAGTCACTCTTCAGTAAAGGAAGAATTTTATACACCGTGTATTTTATGTACTCGTTACAGGGACAGCCCACTTCATATACCCAATGGCTACTTAAAAAAGAATGATAATCATGAAAATTTGAATGAAAGCAAAATATATTATTCATCGTCATGATCATGACGCATGACGTAGTTTGAAACATCCAGAAGCGAGCGCAGTCTGAGCCTTGTGTTCCAAGGACGGCGCGGAATGGAACGGCGACATTGTATTATGATACTAGCTGACCCGCGCAACTTCGTCTGCGTCACATTTTTCATTACTTCTGCGCTCCTATTTATCTTAGCGTGATGATATGTAGCCTATAACCTTCCTCGATAAATGGGCTATCTAACACTGAAAGAATTTTTCAAATCGGACCAGTAGTTCCTGAGATTAGCGCGTTCAACCAAACAAACAAACAAACAGACTCTTCTACTTTATAATATTAGTATAGATGATAAAACTCTAAAGCATTATTCATTTTTATTGTACTATTATCATAATTAATTATTAAAAAAAAAAAAACCTCTCCTTGAGGTACTTTATATCGGGTGCATTATAGAGGCCTCCTTTGTAAGAAGACTGCACCGTTTACCATTTTAGTCGTAGTTTAGTATTTTAGGATTATTATAAAGCACATCAAACATAAATAATGTAAAATAGCATGAGTTTATGATTAACAAAATTACGTATCCTACTCAATGGTTGTTGAAGAGGTTAATCTATCTATGGCAAGCTCAGTCATCGCGCTGAAAGAGGGGTCTTACAAATAAAATCGAATTACAAATAGTTTAACATGAATACTAATAATGTAAAGCCGTGTTTGTAAAAATGTAATGTTTGTTTCGTTGAACGCACTAATCTCAGGAACTACTGGTTCGAATTGAAAAAATCTTTAAGCATATAACATCACGCTACGACCAATATGGGCGAAGCATTAATGAAAAATGTAACGCAGGCGAAGTTGCACAACTTCGCCTCCCCGGGTCAGCTAGTCATCAACATGTATTTTTATTTACAAAAGCTTTATTTGAGACTTATATAAAACGCCCTTGTCGTGTCTTGTCAAAACAAGTGTCTTTTCCAACAGAAGAACCAATGAACATTATGACGAAATCACTCACCTCATCAATACAGCAAGCGGTGAACTCGGTGCGAGACTTCACACACATAGACCAGACCGTGCCATACATCTCCAGCGTGTTAGAACAGCCCATCTCCATGTTCACGAGGAACGAGCTCATAGAGACGGGCACGGTGGCCAGCGCAGAGGAGTGCTTCGAACTACCCCCCATCAAACATCTACCTCTCGATCTGTCCGAGAATGTTCTGGAATCTATTGTCAACGAATTCAGAGACGTCTCAAGCGATGCTGAGGAAATCAGAAGGGTGAAGACGGAGGAATTGCAGCGGAAATTGAAGTTGTATAACAGTATAATGGAGAAGAAATACGATGGGGAGCTGATTCATAGTAGCAGACGGAGTCGGAGGAGGGATGGCGGGTCGGGGGGGAGCACGCCGCGCATGGCCACCCCGGTGCGGAGGGCGCCGGACAACGTCAGCTACACCAGCCCCTGTGTCATGAATGTTAGCGTCTATGGGTGAGTCACTTACTGCTTCTGACATCTGCCTTTTTAGGTTTCAGAACATCTGTAATAGACGGAACCCTTAAAGGATCACTCGGGTGCCTATCTGTCTGTCCGTCTGTCACAGTCAGTCTCAGTCGGATCTACGGGACCGATTCTATTGGTATTCATATGGACTTCTGTGACCGCAACACGAACGCGTTACGTAAATAAATAAAGTTTTAGTATGGGGGTCACTATTGGAGGACAAACCAGTAAATTAAAATAAAAAGTTACTTATCAAATGAAATGACTTACTGTGAGGGTTTTGATTATATTTTTTTCATAATTTTAAAATAAACAATTTAACTTATTCAAGAAATTAGACCAGAACATTCCCCCTCCGCCTTATCCGGGTTCCCTTATAGATTCGTCATGTCTGTCTGTCTGGCCGTCCGTCCGTCCGTATGTCTCAGCCACTTTTCTCCGAAACTATAAGAACTATGCTGTTGAAACTTGGTAAGAAGATGTATTCTGTGAACCGCATTAAGATTTTCACACAAAAATAGAAAAAAAAAACAATAAAGTTTGGGGGTCCCCCATACTTAGAACTGGAACTCAAAAAAATTTTTTTTTTCATCAAACCCATATGTGTGGGGTATCTGTGGATAGGTCTTCAAAAATGATATTGAGGTTTCTAATTTATCATTTTTTTCTAAACTGAATATTTCTGCCTAGCTTTTTTCCTAGCTCCAACTATATTGGGGTCGGCTTCCAGTCGAACCGGATCTGACTGAAATAGTACTTTTATCTAAAAAAAAACTATTTTCGGTATTCAGAAGTAAAGTTTGACACTTCTGTAATTTACTTAATAGTATTTTTAATCGATATTGCAAACATAGCTGATGAGATTACCCTTAGTTTATTTTTTGTTACTTTGAGTTTCACTTTTAAACTTTTCCTGGATCCTCAAGCCAGCGGGGCTTTATTTAACAAAAAATAAAATAAATAGATATCTTCTATGATTCACAAATTCAGATATCTGATTAAAATATGGTTCACAAACAATAAAATAGAATACTCTTTATTATGTACACTATATAAATTAAAGAAAAAATAGATGAAGAAAGCATTAAAATGTCCCTTTATCAACCATCTTACGTAAAAATTTCAGAGCCATCCCACAACAGAACGACGAACTACTGGAAAAGCAGATAGAAGAAAAAGAGAAGATCCTGGCCAAGATGTTGAACCTGGAGTCTCTCAGCATAGACAGCCCCAAGCCGGACACGCAAACACCACCCGACCCCACCCCCACCTTCCGGCACGTCGACATTAAACCACCATCACCCGAGGTAACCACCATCACCACCAAACCACTCCAAAAACCCACAAAAACACCGATCAAAGACCCCAGTCCCATGAACTTGGTTCCTAAAGTCGTCCAACTACCCAACACTTGGAATTTAGAGAATATAGAACTGAAGTTAGACACGAAACAGAACGGGTTCAAAGACAAGTCTCTTCTGTCGCCCGACGACCATTTAGATAGCGAGTGGGAAATAATCTGATACAAAATGATGATGGAATCTGGTCTGTTTTATACTTTGTAGAGGTAGACGCCAGATTTTGGTTGCACAATCCACAAGAATATCAATAGCTTCAATTAGTTTCTAAAAAACGTATTATTTAAGAAAAAGAAGTCGAAAGCTATATACAACGTATTACAGAATAAACGCAATTCATCAACTGCCGAGCCTTTTCCCAACTATATTGGGGTCGGCTTCCAGTCAACCGAATACAGTTGAATACCAGCATTTTATTTATTTATTAAACAATTTATGTACACACACAAATATAAAAAAAGAAAAGTAGATCCATTAGACCTGATTATTAGTAGGCGTAGGTTTATTTTACGTGGAACGGCTGCCTACCAAACTCCACAACCCATTGACTAGGTAACACGGTACTCCTTGGTAAGACTGGTGTCAGATTTTCTGGCTTCTCGACTATCCGTAACGACTAACAAAGATCTCCAAATGACAGCCGGGACCACAACTTAACGTGATTTCCGAAGAATGGAGGAAACTCGGTATGTTAAGATTGTCACCCATCCACAGACCAACCTCGGCAAGCGTTGCTTAAGCTTGAAGATCGACCTTTGCGGCTTATTATTTAGCTACGATCTCCTCTCTACAGAATAAATGCAATTATACTCATAATTAACGTGCGCATAACTCGACAAAATGTACTGAATAGATGTTTTTTTTTTTGCAAAGTCGGTGTTGGTCCGTTGCAGTAAAAGTTGTTCATAATGAGTTGGTACAATAATCCCTTAAAGGCCGTTTATTCTGTGACACGTTGAAGTACTATTTTCAAAGAATCAAAACATACATATAATTTTTGTTAGGGTAAAGTTTAATTGAGCGTGGATGGTGCAACCCCAAAATGAACCAATTTTGATAACTTATGAACAAAACGTATTTCTTAATAAGTGTTAAAGCAATGTTATTGTATACTCACTGTTTTGACACTGCATTTTTGCTTTTGAGGTTTGATACCAACATCATTTAAATTAAAAACTACAAAAAGCAATTATAGTGAAACACAACTGGTATGCACCTCACAATAATCACATTTTCGTGTGGAATATTTAGAAATCGGAAAGGTATATACCTTCCTATTTACTTAAACTACACGGCGGGAAGGAGCAATGGTAAAACCTCTTCTGAAATCCTGGAATAATAGTTGTGACGTAAAGTCCCGAGATATAACAATGAGGATTGTTTGATTATATTACTCAAGTTACGTAATATAAACAACGTCATGCCAAAGTAAAATGGTCTTTATTTACACGCAAGTAAATAAACTAAGTTCACTTAGTTGTCATGTACTTATTTAAAGTCCAATAAAAAGTTAGTGTGAAATCCCAAGATTAATTAGTCATGATTATATTATTCCGGGATTTTAGAGTAGGTATTACCCACTCTATGGTAACTCCTGCCGCTAAGTTTAAGAAAATATACTCTACCTATTTCCCGGTTTCTGGTAATATTGCTACATATTTCTCATAATATTAAAATTATTTGTACTATGACAGGATGATCCTAGTAAAATTCTTTTTTTTTACAATGGCAACTTGATAAGAAAAGGTAAATAATTGGCAACATTCTCACCAATAACTCAAATCAATCGGAATAAAGTTTCTTAAAAAAAAAAAATACATTTGTAAAGAGACCTTATACACTATCAACTCGTTAGGTTAGTCTTATAATCTCATAAATTAATAGTCAATAGTTTATAACGGACAAGAACAAAATAGTATTCGATTGCAAGATGTTGCATTTAGTTTAGAGGCTTTGGTAACAATTAGTAGTATAAGTTTATAGTAAAATCCCCGACTATGATTTTATTAATGAGGGCTACCGTATTCGTGCTCACCAGTTGGCGCCACTGGCGAGTAAGGTCCTTAGGTCATTAAAGTTAAAAGGAAAATAATAATTTATAATGCCGTAAATGTGCGATGAAATATACAACATAGATCGTGTCGCAGTGTTACGCGGATTCAAAAAGTTCAATGCAGTGGTCGATAGAACAGTAACTTAATCTGCCAAATCAAGGCTGTTCTAGTAAAATATTCGCATTAAATGAGTTAATAAACTCGTTGTCAAAAGCCATCCAAGAGTGAAATTTGACATTTAGAGGACCTCACGCTACACTAGCGGCCAATTCAAACGCGATAGCCCTCATTGAGCCGTAATCAAGGACGTAAGACAGAGTACTACATTCAAATGTGAGTAGTGTGTAAGCTTCTCAAAACACATTTATGACTGAATGCCAGAATTGTGTTATGAACTTTTGTATACAAGCAAAGCAGGTCTTGCAAAGATGTAGTTGTTACAATGATTTAGGGCTGATTTTTCAGTAGGTAATCAAAAAGGCCGTATGTCACATTTTCTATACATGCGCTGCCGTACAGCCATTTTGTTTCTCAGATAATAGAAGTGACCATTGAATATATCAGCCCCTTGTAGCTGAATTGTTACACATCTTTGAAGACAGACCAGATAGTGTCCTATTAGTGCATTTAATTTATTATAGTAAGAAGAACAATAGCGACATTTTATTTTATTTCGCTACTGGAACGAGGGATTGATTGTCATTATGAATTAATTATTATGAGCGTTTTTGTTTAGGCGTATGTTTAAGTATATGTGATCAATCTAAATTGTTCTGTCATACAGCTCTTTTCCTGATACTAAGCGATCATCGCGCGAATTCGCTTTCGTTGCGTTCATTTGATACCTGGATAGAAAGAAAGCATTACTTTTGTTGCGATGTAGATTTGTTTCATTGGTTATTCTTGTGGCGGCATTGATGGCGCTACAAATGTTTATTTGGGACTAGAAAAACAAAAAGTAAAATAAATTAAAAATTTACAGTAATCATTAACTGATAAAAGTAGTAACAGTTTATGCTACAAAAAATAAAAACAGCGCTGGCATTCTGATAAGGTCTGTATTCTGGAATGTCACGGATACACTAGATACGGAGCGCATACTAAATACGAATAAAATTATGTTTAAGTATGAAACAATTCAAGTATAAAATACATATTTTTTTTATATTGACCAATGTCCATAGGCCCAATGCTCCAGTATTAGTGAAGGCACCCTCGCTGTGTCGGCGGGAGGTCGCGATCGTGTTTACCGTACAAATGAACACGACGATCGCGTATACGCACGATGATCACTTGGTATTATGGCCTAGTACACATACCAGGATGGAATGGCAAAGGGTTTAAGTTTTTACCAAAGGACATTCAATCTTATTTAGTAGGAATACGACATAAAGTCCAACGTTATAAATTTATTCCGTGGCATCGAAAGGGATTTCTTGAAACGGAATTGGAGAGCGCGGTTAGGGATCCCGCGGCGGGATGCCGTGGTTCGTAGGGAGATGCCTTAATAGGCGCCCATGTTATTATAGTTAGCATTCCAGCGATGCCCATCCCACCGCGGGATCTAAGCGGCAGTATGCGTTGACCGGTGGAAAAATCCTCTGCCGTTCCGTCCCGGTGTGCGTCTGGCCTTTAGGACGCCTTGGAGTGTTACCACACGTATCGTTCGATTGGCGTGATAAGCTTTGGCTTTGACCTGAGAGCTTATTCTACTATTTTTTTAAAACAACGTTCGTTTTCATCACAGCCTCAATCTGAAATAAAAAACAACTCTATTTCTCTACATTTTTGATGGACTGCGATTTGATTGTGGACATTGCTTAAAACTTAGTAGAGATTGCCCTCTGGTGCCTACCATCGATCGATTGGTATGGTAACACCCTTATTCGTTAGTTTCCGAACGTTTAACGGCAATATTGTAAATAATTTTATATGTTTGTACTTATCAATTATTTTAACTCATTTTTTTTCTTTTCACGCTGATCTGGCTACTAAAGTAAATGTAAGAAAAATTTATGATCAGACATTTTATTTATTAACTTTATATCGAGAATGTTACTATATCAATTGGAAAATTATCATTATTTTTACATATCGATTTTTAGAACCATATTATTATAATTTGAATAAAGTATGCTCAAAATATGAAGTCACAAATCGGAAGGTTAAATTCGAAAACAAACAGTATTTGATTTTGTTTCTTTGATAAAAGAAAGTATTATTAAAATTAAATTGTGCGAAATCTAAATTTATTGCTTATTTCGTCCCAATTTTAGGCTAATGACTGACGAAGCAAATTATGAAACTTTTAACTAATATTAAAAAACCGCAGAGCGTCGAGGCTTCCGGCGGCCATTGCTACAGACGAAATTCAAGTTTCCATTCAAACCAAGCGTTGCAGTGATAGTCACAGTTTGAGGAGGTCGCCCACGACGTGTGCATTAGCGTCGATGCAAACGCGCGACTTAATTGATGCAAACACTACTAACGCGCTACTGCATTAATGCAAACCATAGCGTCAACAGGCGTTCACAGGTAGTTACTATCGCGTTTGTATCGCGATGGTAGCGACTCGCTAGGCGCGATTATGCATTGCTATGCATAATCTTGACGAAGGTCTAAGATCAGCCACAGCAGCACGACTATATAGCTATGAAGCGCTGCAAAAGTCGCCGTGGGTGACCTCCCTTATTCAAAACAATTATTGGCATGTCACAATTCTGACAATGCCTATTTCCTTTGATAGCCGAAACTTGTGCTCAGTGCACCTTGCGCGAGCTCGAATGTGACTAGAGATGGCGTCTCTAGCGGCTGACGCGAATAGCCTATTCGCGCGATGTCGCTTTGTATAAGGAAGACGCCGTACATTTTGTAAAACAAAGCGTTTGTACACATGTATGCACCAGAGTGCACTTAGCTGTATAAGTAGACACTAAGCAACAATTTTTAACATAATGCAATGCGTTATTTATATATAGATCTGTTTTATTTTTTTCTCAGATATGCAAAATCAATGTTATAAATATCTTAACTAGGTTCATCTTTGAAAGTAGTCATAATTATGTAAGCATAATGGATACAGTTCCTTGCATCATACTCGTAATTTATTGTACAATACACACGATACACATAATTATGCTTTTAAATGCAATGAAACATAAATTACTGCCACAGCGCAGGTAATAAATTTATCATAATAAAATTGAACATTATGTACTTATTCGTTTTTATATATTTTTAAATTTGAAAGCTATTATTTGTTATTTCTAATCAGTTTTATCCAAATTGGCTTTATTTATCAATAATTAGAACAATTTTCTTTTTATATCGTTAATTTTTATGTTTACATCCCAAAATTATACAGGATGTAAATTTATATTTTTTATTATTCTTCTTACATATTTATAGTGGAAGTCAACAAAAACGGTTGCTTAATTTAAGTGCAACAAAAATTAAGCTAGAAATGTATAAATTGTGATATTATGTATTTTTTTTTGTTTTTGGCTGAACAATAAAGTATTTGATTATTTACTTCTTGTTTTATTTAGTATTCTTCGAAGTAACTGACGACTTTTGATACGTAGAAACCGAAGGCCTGAATACTGGTGTATGGACGCGTCCAATTGAAACCTCCGTCAGAAATATTAGGGATTTAGGGCCCTTCTATCTAGGACGATCGGAAGTTAACGGCAAGTTCTGTCCAAGTCCACTTTAGTAGGTATGCTAAAAGAATCACAACAGTACCGGTATTGTTTAATCTTCAGTCAGAAATGTCTGGGGGTCTTTTATCTGGGCCGGTCAGAAGTCAAAGTCAAGTTCCGGACGAGTAGGTGTGCTGAAATAGTCACAACTACCGGTATTATTCTGTCAGGAATGTAAGGGCCCTGCTGTCTGGGCCGACCAGAAGTCAACTTCAAGTTTTACCCAAGTCCACTTCAGTTATGCTGAATCAATCCTCAGTCAGCAATATAGGAAGTCAAGTTTAGCCCGAGTCTACCGAGTAGGTATGCTGTAGGAGTCACACAGTACCAGTATTATTCAATCTTGTCAGAAATGTAAGGGCTCTTCTGTCTGGGCCGTCCAGAAGTCAACTGAAAAAGAAAAACTTACTGACTAAAACCCATCCGTGTTCCTCCTAACGCACTTTGCGTTCCACGGCCGCGGTGAATCTAACGAGCAAATTCAGCAACCCTGGCAGAACGTCAAGTTCCCTCCGAGTCCACCTTAGTGCTAAATGAGCCACAACAATACCGGTATTATTTAATCCTCAGAAATGTTCGGGATTAATTCATATTTTTGAAATGTTCCTTTAATCCGTACAAAAAACGACAGGATTATAGTATGAGAATGATTTTTAGGTGAAGCAAATAAATTGGAAAAAGGCACGGTTGGTGCAATGGTTGAGTGATTGACTGCTGTGCTCAGTGTCCCAGGTTCGATGTCATGTCCGGACAATTGCCTACAGACAATTGTCCGGGTCTGGCCGTTTGTGTATGTGAGTTTATATGTTTTTTAACACACCCACGATACAGGAAAAAATCCTAGAGGGGAAATATGAAAAAAAATCTGTCCATGGGAACCTTCATGGTGAAAAATAAAACACAAATTGCACATACAAACTTTATTTGCATATCACGATGCAATGTTACTTATCCATACTTCGCAGTACAATAAATAGACGCGAAAAAAAAACAATTTGGTCCGTTACCGAATTCCGAACTAGCTGTCTAATATACAAATTATAAAAATACCGTCTTTCCACAATCAACAATGATTTTATACATTTTATTATAGAGCTCTTGAGTTCTAAGCTTGATCGGCAGGGGAAATAAATATACCTGATCAAGCAAGAGGCTGCCCTGTTGCAGATAAACATCAAATTGGAAGTATGCCCGAAAATAATATTTCAGGTATAATCTGAGAAATGCTTTTAAAAACTTGTCTTTATTTAGTTTCTATTTATTACACAAAGACACAGACCTTCCAATATTGTATTCCAAACAAATCTGCCATGATGAAGCTGGAAGTACAAAATTCTATCTCCGTAACAAGAGCTCTATCAATCAACCGAAAACACAAAAATAAAAACAATAAACATACAAAAAAATATCAAGAAAATTGGTAACAAATTGTGATAAAGCAAAGCAGAAGATTACAATAGATTCTCATGATATTTATAATCGGCGAAACAGAACAACAAAATTACAATACTTTTTATAGTTATAAAAATAAACAAACTCGTAAAGGCTTCTTAATTTATTGAAATTATAAATCAATAGATGTTGTGAGTTTAGTACGATTCAAACTGGACGGCGGACTCCTCACTCTGCTAGCTCATGAATTAGCTACTACACAGCGACTCACGGAGTGTTCTGAGCCGCCATTAAGTTTGAATCGAGCTACAAAAACTCGATACTAAAAAATAAAATCTATCTAAGAAATCCTTGTTCATTAATGAATGCCGTGATAGACCATTGCGAAATTTTAAAGATCGAAGCAAATTAGTTTGCGAAACTTCACTTTTTGATTTTTTATAATTAACAAATATGACAAAATAAATACAACATGTAATAGAATATACGCAATACATCTCAAGGGGTAACTGTACTCACCATGAACAAGTTTATTTATGGGACCAAAACAGAAAACGCGAAAAAAAAATCGACTGCCCCATACATGTGCGCATAACTCGATAATATGTACTGAACAGCTGAAGTTTTTTACGCTTTCGGTTTTGGTCCCATGGTTAAAGTTGTTCATGTTGATGAGCACAATGACCCCTTAAGGGGTATTGCGTTTATACTGTTACACGTTGTAATTAGTTTGCAGATACTTTCGATTGATTTTTGTCACGATTCAGTCTCAGAACTTTTCTTAACCATTTTATAATGATCTTCCACATTCTACAACATTCCGAAGATAATAAAGTCGTGCTGTGTGCCAATTATGTAATCGTCCGTTTATTTTTATGAGTAAGTGTAATAAGTTTAAGTACAACTACAGCTAGA
Source organism: Ceramica pisi (assembly GCA_963859965.1). Classification (NCBI taxonomy): domain Eukaryota; kingdom Metazoa; phylum Arthropoda; class Insecta; order Lepidoptera; family Noctuidae; genus Ceramica; species Ceramica pisi. The sequence goes on from OY982543.1 coordinate 2,601,793, forward strand.
TATAAAATTGGTCAGTGCGCGTGCTGATACGAACGTGACCTACTACAATACTAAATTATACTATGGCGGTCACCCACAATTCTGAGTAAAATTCTCTAACTAATCAACTCTTTTCATCACCCTGTTGGCCTGTTCCTAAGAGATAATTTGGTTCTGAATATCTACAATCATAGCTTCGGTTAGCTATGGAGGTGGAACCATTGGTTCAAAGTGAAGCAACTGATTTTAAACTTTATTTTTATGGTCATTACGGTTTATTTTAATTTCCGAACAATTCGAGCGCCGAGACTTATGCGCTGGATCAGGCTGCATTTTCAGCCGCATGTGCGAGGAATAACTAACTAATAGAACATAGCTAGCGAGACTAGGTAAATGAATTTACCTAGTCTCGCTAGCTATGTTCTATTAGTTCTTAACAAACATCTCTCGCTACGAATCCACGCTCATCTAAGTCTGTCCAATGAAGTACTAGTATTGTCTAAGTCTGTCGCCATAACAACAATGTTAACAGCATTGTTGTGTTCCGGCAATTAGAGGTATGATAGCCAGTTCCTCTATATTAGAGGATTCCGGGTGAAACTCGCTTCCATCTTCGGCCTAATCATCACTTTCCATCAGGTGAGATTTGGGCCAAGAGTTTCCCCGTTTTGAATAAAAAAAATAAAAATAAAAAAAAAATCTCTGGTAGTAACGCAGCCTTATATTGTCCAGTTACAGCGTCTCATGACTTCGGCAAAGTGTTATTGTATTAAAAAATAAGATGGCGGCAAACCCTTGCGAAATTGTTTTGAATTAACTTTCCTTCTGGCGCAGTCGGGTAACAATATGGCGGCATTAGTTCTGATATCGGCCGCACGCCAGAATATTCTTGTAAAGCTATAATTTATTCAACGTTGCTTCAGTTAGACGTGCGCGGCTGAAGCTATGCCCATGTATACCTCAAAGCTATGATTGAATATTTATCAGTTCCGACACAGCTCTCAGGTACCTTTTGACACATTGTTCTAGTCTAGGATCTATCGCCTCATGCGATAATAATAAAGAGATCTGAGCCTTTTCTACAAAGTGCGAGCTACTATCTCTACATTTTGAAAAACTGATGAGAATGAATCAAGATGCGGCTGTCTAGATAAACTGCCTTTTTTAATCTGGCAATTTTTTTTTTTTTTTCAATTTATCAAAACGCAGAAATAATAGCTTTAAAACTTAATCCTACGTACTTTACCTTCTAATAACTAATCCTATCGAAGAGTGGGTGACGCCAACGAAGTAAGCTATATAATGTTAAGCTAAACATTAAAAAGATCAGCTGAATACTGCTTTTTGACTAAACACACAAACATTTGACAAACATTGGCGCTGCGCATCAAATATTGGCGGCAACGCGTTAGGGTGTTACCACACCAACCGACGATTGATATATAGAAAATACTTCATTGGACAGACACCAGCACAAAAATTCAAGCCCAAAAATCTGTCATATTCTTTAATATATTTTCAACTTCATCGCTACAGCGTTAGGTTCAAAGTTGACTGGGAAAATTACGATGTGCCAGCACATCGTCGTTTTCCCAGTCAACTAAAGTCGTCTACGTCAAAAATAGTTACACAACTCATTTACACAAGCTTAGTTCTGTATTACACAAGCTTACTTCTGTGTACAATGGCAGTCATATATCTGACAGAAATTTCTACGAGACAATCTTTGCATGGACTGGACTGAAAGAACTTAAAATATGCCATGCCATCGAAAGATTATAGAATGAATCAGTCGTCAACGATCGACAGGTCCTATACCAACAGCAGTCGTACGACATCGTCACCTATCGATCAGTTAGTGTGGTAACACCCTTATATAGAAATAGATAATTATAACCAACAGAAGCCTTCAAGCTTATAGAAACGTTTCAACAAGTTATTAGCATTAAATATCACAACATATAGCAAATTAAGCCGTATACATATAAAAGCGACGCGATTGTCCCACGACACCAAGACGACCAAGCTCTTGAAACACACGTGGTAGCAGTCTCATTATTAAACTAAATATATTTAAGTAAGTTCTTTAAACCGAATAGATGTAGTTTTTTCCCAACGCACTGGACGGAATTTGGCCGTTATGCTTTCAAATAATAATTATCATGAAACGAGATTCTAAATTAATGATTGAAACTAATTTTTAAAATAAATAAGAATTTCACCAAGTAATGGCCATGTATAAATACTGATAGACAGTTCCAATTTTTTTAATTTATGATTCCAAACAGACCCATCAGCAGACATAACATGCTGTATTTCTTACTTACTCTTTTCTGATAATAATTAACTATCTGTAATCAAAATTCTTACTAAACATTACACATTCACATGATATGATGAAACAATCGAATAAATAATCGACTTAAAACTATCAAAAAGTCTTTTAAATCAGTACATAGCTTGGTCCTTGAGTGTCGTGAACAATGCTCTTACATTAACCCCGTTCAAGCGCCTCCACCACCGCTCCTCATACGATAATACTGACCCTATGAATTAAAATATCTCCAAAATACACTAATTTAGTGCTTCAGTCTTTGTTTTGATGACCGAACGATATTATTTACCTTTGATCCTGCGGCTTGAGTATTCATTAAACGAATGTTTATAGCCCAAATACATCCATAAACTCGCACTTTTTTCCTATGGGAGTAGGAAGATTGTACACAAATATAGGACTGAAACAGTGCCACATTCGCGACACAAGTGTAGTGCCACATTCGCGACACAAGTGTATTTTGGTAGCGTTCTAAAAATAAATATGTACCTACAAACAATTGTAGGTATTGTGTCCAATAGCTGCCTTAAATGTAGTTCGATATTTTACGCACAACTACCGTTCCCCTCAGTCCTAGGATGTTACCATGGCTATCTTAGTGTTAAAGCCTATCCATCACAAAATAAAACTCGAAAATAGCTTACTATTATCTAAGCGCCTTTTCAAAACATGTTACAGATTCTACACTGGCATTTCTTGCCATACAATTACGTATATTGAAGCCTCAAGTTCACAATAATAATTTAGTAATAATAACAAACTACGCGAATTTTATTCTTCACATACTCAACAGTATTTGGCCTAAGACTTTGAAAATTTCTTAGAGCAAATCCTTTGTCCTCAAGCCGCTCCTAACCCATCTTAAACCTAAATTTTTGGCAGTATTCGACGAACCAACATATACAAACAATCATAACTAGATTACTTTCTATATTACCTTTGAAAAATAATTCAATCGTGTCGTTACATCTAGGTTTTGTCTTTATCCGTAAAGCCATTTGCTTTTACACCAGTCCGTGGTATGATCTACAAAAGAGATTGGTTACCAGGCAGCTAATAGTTTTTTTTAACCATTTCGTGCGTCTGCTATTCGCCTGAATGTACCGTAAGGTGGCTAGTGAGCGGTGTTACGGGCCGTAATGTACCATTCGCAGCGAGCATGTTACGATACGCTGTGTTCTGAAATCCGAGTAACATACTACTAGACTACTGACCAAGGCCTGCATGGACTGGACAGGTCCACTCAAATCTGTGTGGTACTTTCCTCAAAAGAGCACTTCAGACATTAAACTACATGGTTCTCATATGATTTTACCAGAACGATTGTATGAACTTAAAAGAGACTGACCTCTGGGTTTGTTTCAGTGTTTCTTCTCAGGGTAGATAGCAGGATCATAAAATATTGACGTGTAAAAATGTTATTAACAACCTACTTACAAAATAAATATCATTTACTAAATACATGCGCGTGTTCGTGATCGTTTTCAAAAACTAACTGCATGAACGCTCGCTTTGTAACATGTTACATTATGCCCCGTAACACCGGTCAGTACCCAGCTTTTTGTTCAGAAAGTTATTTTCAAGCAGTCAATTATTTTATGTAGTGCAATAATTTTTTGTAGTTAGCTGGCTACCAATGTCTTTTTTTTTGAGTGTACATTTTCAAGTTTTCGTTAATAAGATAATATATAAGATAAGATATTATCCGAGTTTTTCGTTCAAAGATGCGAAACTGCAAAATAACAAGATGCAACTTGTGCTTTACTAAGAAACTTAATAAGTGCAAAGCACGTTTTTTGACGCTAAAAGATAATTTAAGTAAGTGCTTTTATAGTAAGATGTGATTAAATGTTTTAAGGTACTTTTTTACATATTTTTTTCAACAAAATGAGGCTGTTTACCTGACTTTATCAAAAATAGTTACATTATCTGTTACGTATTTGAAGAGGCCTTATTTTTACGGAAGTTTATTATGAGGTAAAGGATTTGACTACACTATAACAGAAATGTTTACGTCTTTTCATTGATTGGGTGAATTTAAGAAACAAATAATGTTCCTGGCATTTTATAAATATTCATCTACAACGTGTAACCGAAAAAACACAAAACATCTTCAGAGGTCATTGTACTCATAATTATGAACAACTTTTACTATGGGTCAATATTAAAATCGCAAAAAAAAAAACGACTGCCCCATAAATTTATGTGCGCATAACTGAACAGCTGATTTTTTTAAGCGGTTTTGAAGTTGGTCCCGTAGTAAAAGTTGTTCAACAGGTATTGCGCTTATTATGTGACACGTTGTATTTAAGTACTATCGCGGACATTTGCGGTGAACCACTTTTGAGTCTTATAGTCATAGAAATAAGGTCGAAAACCGTTTCACCGTTAATGTCCGCGATAGTCTACTCCCGGAAAGTAAATGATCACCATGGTACGAGTATGTTCAAGTTTCCAAACTGATCGATGATAAGATTTCTTACATTTTCTCATTCCAGGAGTGTGCGTAACCGTAATATTATCGAGAATATAGAGACAGCCTTAAAAACCATAAATCCAAAAATATATAAACACCGTATTTTAAAACACGTTCAAGAAAATATGCAGGGATTTCTTGATTTCTATTTTTAAGAGAGCTTTTATTATTGATACTAGCGACACTACTTTAGTTCAAGGCCGGTTTTTTTTTTAATTCTAGCTGGAGTTCTGTCACGCGACATTGTGACATGTGTCATTTTTTGTCATACTTAATGAGACTTTACAAAAAAGTCTTGTTCTCTAGTCTTTTATACGCATGTTTTCAAGATACGAAGGTAATTACATACCAATATCAGATCTATAACCAGTCTATAAAACATAGTTGTCTTAAGATTGAAAAGACGAACTAGTAAAAGTCTTCAAAACGATTCGATATGTCTCACGAATCAGTTCGACAAAATGTCTTTAAACAATATCGATAAATCTATCGACCATCACTACTCTATCAGAAAATCGCTTACTGTCATGTCTGATAAGCGAAGTTAATAATGTAAGCAATGTTAGCATTTTTCCAGCAACATCAACATGTGATATTTTTAAAAACAAAATGACAACGAATGAGCAATGTCGATAAATTGAATTTAGAACCTGGTCAGTAAATATAGTTGAGTAGATGTTATCGGCATTGCGCGAGCGAAGTCTAAATCTTGTATAAATGACATAGCGTTACTTAAATTTAAGAATTTGCACACAATTTCATCTACACGATATAAATAAAATTTTATTTTGTCAAAGTTGGAAAATATAACAAAAAAAATTGTGCCCAAACCCGAAACAAGCAGACGAATATCACAACACAATCTCTTAGAGAATGGTCTTTGGTCAAACCATATCCACACGTGAATACAAAACATATACATATGAAAGTGTCAACATGTCCATACTTACGGCTTATCTAAGTTATAGTATAGGCGACTAGTTAGGCGATATTGGTCCGGGGCGACATGACGATGTAGTGGTGCTCCATGGGCGGCGGCGGGATGATGGGCGACATCGGCATGTAGTCGTTCTCGATCTCATCTTTTAGGCGCACCTTGCTCATTTGCTCGTGACCCAGTAGCAAGTCTACGATCTGCTGTGGGAGCGATAGAGTGGCCAAACTGTCCCCTGTGAACTCTATGGATAGATCGGCTTCGAAGTCAAAGTCGTCGTTCTCAAGACACTCTACAGACTTCGAACAGCGATTTGTCTGTACGTGTTCTGTGTCATCCAAGAACTCGCAGCTCTTCGTCTCCCCTTTAGCCAGGTTCCCAGTGGTGATCTTCAAGTTCTTCATCTTACGACTGACCTTGAAGCTCTTGAATATGTCGCGCGTGGGCGTGAAGTCGAACTTCTTCTTTTTAGTTTCAACGTCTTTGTTCTCTTTTGATGTTTCGGATTTCTGTGAGCCGGCGACGCGGGAGTCGCTTTTGAGACGTTTTCTGCGAAGAAAACGAAATATATTGATTATAATACCTTAACAATTTTCGATTGTGTTTGTTGAGTAAATAGTGCAAAGAAATTAGGATCAGACTCAATGAACTTATTAGTGTGATTTCTTATATCATGGGCCTCATCAGAATGCTTTAAGTCACTCAAAGGACAATGGAGAGGGTTGGAGTTTCCTTGCGTGATCAAATCATCAATGACGATATCCGTAAGAGGACCAAGGTTGCCCACAGAAAGAACATAGCTCAAAGGATCGCCAATCTAACTTTAGTTTGGCGATCCGGCCCTGTCCACAGCCACTTGGCAGTGGGCATAGATATTGCTCGCTGAACAAATGGTCGATGAGGCCCTGGAGCGCACTACGCTGGTGCGGCCGAGACACGAGGTGGAGCGAGCAGTGGGCGAGGAGGCGCCACGCGCTGCTCCGCCTCCAGCTGTGGACGTCTGCAGGCTGATATGATAATTACCTGAACACGCTGAAGGGTTGTCTCTTGGGCAGCGTGTTGGTATTGGTGTGTGTGAGCGGTAGCGTGTTGGCGCAGCGAGGCAGAGAGCCCAGGGACGAGTGGCGCGTCACGTTGTAGTTACCTGAACACGCTGAAGGGTTGTCTCTTGGGCAGTGTGTTGGTATTGGTGTGTGTGAGCGGTAGCGTGTTGGCGCAGCGAGGCAGAGAGCCCAGGGACGAGTGGCGCGTCACGTTGTAGTTACCTGAACACGCTGAAGGGTTGTCTCTTGGGCAGCGTGTTGGTATTGGTGTGTGTGAGCGGTAGCGTGTTGGCGCAGCGAGGCAGAGAGCCCAGGGACGAGTGGCGCGTCACGTTGTAGTTACCTGAACACGCTGAAGGGTTGTCTCTTGGGCAGCGTGTTGGTATTGGTGTGTGTGAGCGGTAGCGTGTTGGCGCAGCGAGGCAGAGAGCCCAGGGATGAGTGGCGCGTCACGTTGTAGTTACCTGAACACGCTGAAGGGTTGTCTCTTGGGCAGCGTGTTGGTATTGGTGTGTGTGAGCGGTAGCGTGTTGGCGCAGCGAGGCAGAGAGCCCAGGGACGAGTGGCGCGTCACGTTGTAGTTACCTGAACACGCTGAAGGGTTGTCTCTTGGGCAGCGTGTTGGTATTGGTGTGTGTGAGCGGTAGCGTGTTGGCGCAGCGAGGCAGAGAGCCCAGGGACGAGTGGCGCGTCACGTTGTAGTTACCTGAACACGCTGAAGGGTTGTCTCTTGGGCAGCGTGTTGGTATTGGTGTGTGTGAGCGGTAGCGTGTTGGCGCAGCGAGGCAGAGAGCCCAGGGACGAGTGGCGCGTCACGTTGTAGTTACCTGAACACGCTGAAGGGTTGTCTCTTGGGCAGCGTGTTGGTATTGGTGTGTGTGAGCGGTAGCGTGTTGGCGCAGCGAGGCAGAGAGCCCAGGGACGAGTGGCGCGTCACGTTGTAGTTACCTGAACACGCTGAAGGGTTGTCTCTTGGGCAGCGTGTTGGTATTGGTGTGTGTGAGCGGTAGCGTGTTGGCGCAGCGAGGCAGAGAGCCCAGGGACGAGTGGCGCGTCACGTTGTAGTTACCTGAACACGCTGAAGGGTTGTCTCTTGGGCAGCGTGTTGGTATTGGTGTGTGTGAGCGGTAGCGTGTTGGCGCAGCGAGGCAGAGAGCCCAGGGACGAGTGGCGCGTCACGTTGTAGTTACCTGAACACGCTGAAGGGTTGTCTCTTGGGCAGCGTGTTGGTATTGGTGTGTGTGAGCGGTAGCGTGTTGGCGCAGCGAGGCAGAGAGCCCAGGGACGAGTGGCGCGTCACGTTGCCTTCGAGAGGAGTTTTGGAGCGACGGCCCCAGGTGTCGCCTGCTTTGAGTGTGCTGCAATGAAAATGACTAAATGTCAATATTTTTATTCTAACACTAATGTTCTGATGTAATCCAAGACAACAGCGACATAAAAGTATAGATCCTTGGAGCTGATGTGAAACTGTGGAATCCTGTGCTTAGTATTAATATTCCTATGAACCGTCGACCTTCAAAGAAAGAGTGCACAGGCATGTTCTGGGCTCGCTCGCTCCATCTAAGATGATACCATCACACAAGAGCGGTCATCGACGGTAAAGTAGTGTAGTGGAACATACCTGAAGGGGTGTCGCGGCGGCAGCGGCGGCGGGCGGCGGCGGCGCATGGTGGCGTACACGTACACGTACACGTACACGTACACGTACGTGGAACATACCTGAAGGGGTGTCGCGGCGGCAGCGGCGGCGGGCGGCGGCGGCGCATGGTGGCGTACACGTACACGTACACGTACACGTACACGTACGTGGAACATACCTGAAGGGGTGTCGCGGCGGCAGCGGCGGCGGGCGGCGGCGGCGCATGGTGGCGTACACGTACACGTACACGTACACGTACACGTACGTGGAACATACCTGAAGGGGTGTCGCGGCGGCAGCGGCGGCGGGCGGCGGCGGCGCATGGTGGCGTACACGCACTCGCCCACGCACTCGTACGTGGGCTCCTCGCACAGCGCCGCTCCCAGCGCCTGACGACCAAGTTCACTTTCCATTATACATGGTACGAGCAGTTTGCTTTTTAGGGTTCCGTGCCCATAGGGTAAAACGGGGCCCTATTACTAAGGCTCCGCTGTCAGTCTGTCTGTCCGTTTTTCATCAGGCTATATCTCATGAGCCGTGATGTTAGACAGTTGAAATTTTCACAGAGGATGAATTTCTGTTGCTATATAAAATAATTATTTCAGGGGGCTCCCTTGCACCAGACATGATTTTTTATAACGTTTTTATAATACGGAAACCTTTTACCGGTTTTATTATGGAACATCTATTAGCGCGCCTTGGCAGTAAAACCAACTCGTATGGAAATGACGCTGCCATGTCGTGATGGCCCCCCCCCACCCACTAAGCCGCTACGCGCCACGAAAAACGCGGGGATTTTAAATAGTGTAGTATTCTGGGCCAAGTCATAATACTTTTTCGTGAAATATTAATACCTAAGTGTTTTTAATTTTTGCTAACTTACATGGATATCGAATGACTCCCGTTTTTTAAAAATCCTCGGATTTCTTTGGGCATCTTTTTTCACCAGTGGAAATATTATTTTGAGTATCAGTGTGTGCTTTTGCATTTATTATTTTATTCAAAGTCCAAAATATAAACGCTTGTAACATAAAATGTGAAAAAAGAAATATTATAAATGATTTTATATGATTTAATTTCTTTTTTGAAATTTCTTTAACCACTTCACGACAAGATTTCACATATAATGACACACCAGCTGAGTCGACAGGATTTTGCGAATTACGACATCAAATTCAGGAATTACATCAAATTTTGGCAATCGAATTTACTATGAAAAAATTGTTTCCGTAACTATATTATACGACAATTTTGTAAAAAATATCTTAAATTACAAGTTAAGGTCGTTCAAATCGCTTCAGTCTACTTAAAAATGAGTCTTAAATATGAATTACTTCACCTCTCAAAAAAGGTAGTAGTCAACTTATATTTTCTGAAAATATATAAGTAAACCAACTTCTCACTTCCTGAAAAGACGCAGAATTACCAAATCAAGACATAATCATTCTATTTGCGATCTTCGTTTGGTCCTTTTTCTTACATAAATCAACTAGAAATACGATAGAATCTTGACAAAAAATAATAATTACGTTGCAATTTGATGACAGTGAGGCTAAAAAACATGAAAATTGTGGATTTGAGGACACTCAAAGTCCATTGTTGGGATAGTGGATTGCTCATCTTTTGATTTTCTGACGAATTTATCCATATTTCTAATGATATACGCGTAGCGGTAATGAAGTTTTTTGATTTCCAAAGTCGACGTTCCGCGCCAACAGTGTTTGTTTACGTTTTTGTTTTACACAAATACGTGTAAATACGATTACAAATATGACAATTATGTAAATACGATTACAAATATGACAATTATGAATCTAAATATCTTGAAGAATAATAAAACCCCCAGATCTAAATGCAATTTACAAACACAGATCCAATAATACGTAATTTCATTACTGCAACACTTCATTCGTGTTAAAAATGATCAACCATTTTTTTTTTGTTGAGTTAATATCGATTATGCTATTCGATTTTTTTTTATTTGATTTGGCTCGATTAATTTAAATGAGCAATTTTCATAAATCGATTCTTAGTAACTAGAAAAACTAATTTTTGGGTTAAAATACAATTTAGCACTGATTCTAATACTTTTATGAATTCTTATGACATTTATATAGATTATATGGCGCGAATTTTTGAGAATTAATAAACAACTCAAGAAAAACTCACCGGACCCATAAACAATTTCGCGCGGAATTTGCTTTTGTTCGAAATTTAAATTTAGAATGTGCTCGTGTTTCAGAAAATACGAAACTAAAATTATTGCGAGTTTTAAATTTGGCTAGTTTCTGCCCGCGGCTTTGCCCGCGATATCAGAAGCATCGGCCTTATCTAGAATAATATGACCCAAAAAGATTGACGTGTAAAAGAGTTATTTACAACCCACTTACAGAATAAATATAATTTATAAGGAGATGTTTCATTTTCGGCCATCACATGTAGGTACATTTACCGAAAAATAGGGAAAAATACCACGAATTGAGGAAAAATATTTTTTTGTGAATTTAAGCTGCATTTGTCGTGCACAAAAAGAAATCCTTTTTCAATTATTGCCATATTCTATTAAACATGGCGTCTCATAGTTTGCATAGCCTGCTTTCGTTCTGAAATCTAATCACATTAAAACATAATTTCACGTAGACGATAAAATATAAAAGGTATGTTTTCTTGTACTATTAACAACTATTATTATTCTCTTATACATCTTTATGACAAATCATAAAATGTGACGAACATCAAGTGTGACGATTTCGTATTATAAAAATATTTAATCTATTTTCTGAAGTGTACTTCTGAACAACATCTCATCATGGCTGTCATAACTGTCACGACAAACGTCGAACATTTTTATTTTTTTTCTTGTACATTAAAAACATTTGATATTATGAAAAATAAATTACTTTATTCTATTCAGGGGTAAGTTTCCCACTTTTCCTAAAGGGTACAAGTTATGGCCGGCGTTCCATACAAAAGTGAAAAATCTCCTTTATATTAGTATTTTCACGGGTTTTGATTGTTTTTGACGGAATCCTTTCTAAAATGAGTCACTCGTTAAAACGTCATTTAAAAAAGTTTGTTTTGTTTTATAGACACCTCATTTGAAAAACCCATGAAGTCGTAAGGCTGCTTTTCCATAGAAGTGAGTGAGTACGTGTTGTATTTTGTTTTTAACACAGGCTTACGCTACCAGGCGTTCCAACTGCAGCAGAAGAAAAAAAAAACTTCTGAACGAATCTACAAATATCCGCACATAACCAATTTTCATGCAAAAAAAAATACAACCTGATGCAATACTTAACCATATCATACTCAAATTAACTCAACATAGAGTATTTTTTAATTGATGTCAAAGTCCTACGCACCTACTTGACATTCCTACATTAATGAATACCGGGCATTCTGTATGGATTTCAAATAAATGTATGCTGAAATTATCAACACAAAAGTCTCAATTTATGCAATAAAATATTTTTGAATCACGAGCGCATTCGGATTAAATTCCGAATGCGCTCGTGATTCAAATATATTTTGAGTGGGTAACATAAACGAATCGACGCGAAACCCACGCCTAAGTAGTTCCGTTGAATTTTTTCAATAAGTTTTATTCCTATTGTCTAAAAATCAGTTTAAATTACATTACAAAACATTAATTATTATCATTATTGCAAATTGTATTTCATGCCTGGAACGTATTTTTTTCTAAGAATCGATTTATGAATTAGATTGAAATTTAAAAATCATCGATTAGCATAATCGTTTTAACCATATTGTTTTTACTTTTTATAGGCACGCGTTTGACCACTATCCGACCTGATGGTGAGCGATGATGCGGTCTAAGATGGAGCACGCTTGCCTAGAAGTAACCTATACACTCTTGACGTAAAGACTCCCAGGTGGTAGCTATCAGGTTGATGGTGGACGGCGATTATCACATTTGTACACTTGGATTTTATTTTGAATAAATAGTAACTTCGCGGGTTATAAACGAAAGAATTATTGACGCTATCATAATAGGGAATATGCATGCAATTTTTTTATTTGCAAAATTAAATACTTATTAGCTCTAGTAAACAATCATGAAATTATTTTTTAAATACCTTCATCATTTATTAAGTTATAAAGCTTCAAAGACTACAGTTAGAAAGAGAAGTCCGATACGTAATGTGACGTCAAATTACACGATGACTGCCATAGAAAACAGCGTTTACGCGAGAGGGACAGAGATATTTGTTTAAAATAATTGTATCTCGTTCGTTTTTCGAGCAATTTAGATTCTAATTTCACAGTTAGTATTATATTTTCGAATACTTTTCGGTAAACTGTTCAGATCATAAATACTTTTTTCATGCTTCCCTATTCTGACCTTTTTATCCAATTGTTTTAATTAACAGTCATACATAAGATTTATTAAGTAGTTTTTTTTTCTCGGGTCCCCGGAGACCCGGTCCTTTGGTAGGCGTAAGAGGGGTCGAAACCAACTCGCAGAGGCCCCGTTAGACATTTCAAATGTTATGGGGCACCAACCGGCGGTTATCCCTGTATGCACTGTGAAAGTATTCCCAAGGACAATCCCCGGTTGGAGCAGTACTATTGCAGAATTTGGAAACAAAAGATGCAATGCTATGGGTTTGTGTGGTTTAGTGGACTGATAATCGTTTATTGTAGAAGAACTATTGGCCCCTGGCACCATTGGCAGGGGGTGACTTGCACACTCAATGAATGGGCCCCCGAAAACGGTCGCTTGCACAAAGTGACGGAGCGCCAAGGTGGCAACATAGCTTGAGGTGCTAGAGCAGTGGAGAGATATACCACGGCTATCAGTCCGGACAATCCCGGAAGTGCGGTCGAGATCCCTACCAGCATCTTACTGGATTATACATCCTTCTCCCGAGCACGTTTGTTCTAGCAAATCTCCACTCAGACCGGCCGATTAAGACAAGAAAGAGTTGGGAGCTTTGTTCCTCCTCGTCAGTGTTCACTCTGGCCAGTCAATAAAGGCAAGCCTTGAGGAACAAGACTTCTGTCGGGAGATTAGGTTCATGGGGTCACTTAAGTAGTTTTATTAATAACAGCGTTAATAATAAGGATGTCGTATGACCTAACTCTTAGTACCAAATGGTACTAATAACGAGCCGGCGGAGGTTCGCCTGTCAAGGTCCAAATGGTACTACAGCCGAACTATACGGTTAATTTCTTTAAAAATCTTGTCTTGAGTCTCAGTGGATTATTGGTCCTCCAATTGAGGAATTCGACTTGCATTTTTGGGGTATTTGATAATTTGGTGTTGGCAACTCTGTTATACGATAGTAGGTAGGAGTTATATGATTTTATTTTCAATATTGTAAAGATATGAACAGATCCTGAAACTGTTTATATACGAAATAAGAATATTCAGCTATTCAACATTACATATTGCTAAGTACCATGTTAATACGTTGCTGGGGCAGTGGTCCATACTTCAATTTAGCCATCTCTTTTCAGCTTTTTACAATGCGATTTAAATGAGAATAGGAACGTCAATGACCTCTATCTGTCAAATGTCTCTTGAAAAGTGCGGTTCGCAAAGAAAGTTTAGCCGATATGCAAATCAACTTTGTTTAAATAAGTCTTAAATCAAATTCAAATAAAAACGTTCGTAAATGAGCTAAATATAATAATTTACAGCTATGACGTCGCAATATGGCGCTAAGTCGATCCTATTCTTATTTAAAACGCATTGTACGACGATTATTTCGGATGTGCGCTGTCTGTCAGTCATTCAGTAGCAGAAGCATTTGATATACTAGCTTTCACCCGCGACTTCGTACGCGAATATATCGTTTTTCCCGTTCCCATAGGAATTTCGGGAAAATCTCTTTTAGTGCTCCCCTACGGAGTGTAAGGAAGCTACATTAAAAATTTCAGATTTTTACGACCAGTAATTTCGGCTGCGCGCGTCTGTAAGTCACTCAGTAACGGAAGAGTTTTGTATAATTATAAGGATTAGGATATTACCCTGAAGACGCCGTCGGGCACATCGCAGGAGGGATAGTTGCACAGGCGGCCGGTGCTGGTGCCCTCGGGCAGGTCCGGGATCTCCTCGTAGATGCCCGACGCCACCGACAGCAGCGAGCGACGATCCGATATGCTGAACAAAACATACTACGATGAACAACAGTTGTGCAAATATTCGTTCAGAAGTCAGAACACATGTACAAACGTATCTAAGGAACCATTTAGTATCATTGATATTACAAAATTAATAAAGAAGAATTTATTTATTACAAATACAAACATTCGTTTAAGTCGAGTTCGAAAAACATGAGAACAAAACGACATGAGACAGCTGCCCCGTGGGGATGTGCTTCGACTGCTAGAAGTACTGACCTGTCATCGAAGGAGGTGACGGAGTGCGCGCTGAAGGGCTGCGCGAGCGCCGCCGACGCCTGCAGCTGCCCCGCGCCGCTGTAGCGCGACAGCTGCCCCGTGGGGATGTGCTTCGACTGCTAGAAGTACTGACCTGTCATCGAAGGAGGTGACGGAGTGCGCGCTGAAGGGCTGCGCGAGCGCCGCCGACGCCTGCAGCTGCCCCGCGCCGCTGTAGCGCGACAGCTGCCCCGTGGGGATGTGCTTCGACTGCTAGAAGTACTGACCTGTCATCGAAGGAGGTGACGGAGTGCGCGCTGAAGGGCTGCGCGAGCGCCGCCGACGCCTGCAGCTGCCCCGCGCCGCTGTAGCGCGACAGCTGCCCCGTGGGGATGTGCTTCGACTGCTAGAAGTACTGACCTGTCATCGAAGGAGGTGACGGAGTGCGCGCTGAAGGGCTGCGCGAGCGCCGCCGACGCCTGCAGCTGCCCCGCGCCGCTGTAGCGCGACAGCTGCCCCGTGGGGATGTGCTTCGACTGCTAGAAGTACTGACCTGTCATCGAAGGAGGTGACGGAGTGCGCGCTGAAGGGCTGCGCGAGCGCCGCCGACGCCTGCAGCTGCCCCGCGCCGCTGTAGCGCGACAGCTGCCCCGTGGGGATGTGCTTCGACTGCTAGAAGTACTGACCTGTCATCGAAGGAGGTGACGGAGTGCGCGCTGAAGGGCTGCGCGAGCGCCGCCGACGCCTGCAGCTGCCCCGCGCCGCTGTAGCGCGACAGCTGCCCCGTGGGGATGTGCTTCGACTGCTAGAAGTACTGACCTGTCATCGAAGGAGGTGACGGAGTGCGCGCTGAAGGGCTGCGCGAGCGCCGCCGACGCCTGCAGCTGCCCCGCGCCGCTGTAGCGCGACAGCTGCCCCGTGGGGATGTGCTTCGACTGCTAGAAGTACTGACCTGTCATCGAAGGAGGTGACGGAGTGCGCGCTGAAGGGCTGCGCGAGCGCCGCCGACGCCTGCAGCTGCCCCGCGCCGCTGTAGCGCGACAGCTGCCCCGTGGGGATGTGCTTCGACTGCTAGAAGTACTGACCTGTCATCGAAGGAGGTGACGGAGTGCGCGCTGAAGGGCTGCGCGAGCGCCGCCGACGCCTGCAGCTGCCCCGCGCCGCTGTAGCGCGACAGCTGCCCCGTGGGGATGTGCTTCGACTGCTAGAAGTACTGACCTGTCATCGAAGGAGGTGACGGAGTGCGCGCTGAAGGGCTGCGCGAGCGCCGCCGACGCCTGCAGCTGCCCCGCGCCGCTGTAGCGCGACAGCTGCCCCGTGGGGATGTGCTTCGACTGCTAGAAGTACTGACCTGTCATCGAAGGAGGTGACGGAGTGCGCGCTGAAGGGCTGCGCGAGCGCCGCCGACGCCTGCAGCTGCCCCGCGCCGCTGTAGCGCGACAGCTGCCCCGTGGGGATGTGCTTCGACTGCTAGAAGTACTGACCTGTCATCGAAGGAGGTGACGGAGTGCGCGCTGAAGGGCTGCGCGAGCGCCGCCGACGCCTGCAGCTGCCCCGCGCCGCTGTAGCGCGACAGCTGCCCCGTGGGGATGTGCTTCGACTCCTACGACAATCGTAATCATTAAAATATTTGTTTTCTTCACAAAATGTTGGCTTAGAATTAACATCATAGGGACCGTCTCCACGAGCGAGAGAATCGCGGCGATACTATCGTTGTGCCACGTAATTCTAAAACAACTCTATAAATAAATTAAATAATCTTTTTATTGAAGCAAATTCCATATTTTGTTAGTTACAACTTACCAACTATGTTGGTACACAAATACAAAGAATGAACGTGTCTCGATTGACGACGGCGATTCGACGAGTGAAAAAACGGCACTAGCTGAAACTAAACTCACGGCGATACACTCGCTCGTGGAGATGGCGCCTTAGGACAAGACAGTAATCCGAGTCGATTCACGCTGTGTTTGTTCAAAGCGAGCCTCGAAGAGATATCAATATAAAAGACAGGGCCCGCAGATGTAACAGACGGGTAGAGCCTGTCAGGGTACAGGAATTTGTTCAAAAGAGTCACCGCGGCCCTGGCACGCAAATGGCATTAGGAGGAACACCGATGGGTTTAAGTCAGTAAGATTCTGATATTCTCTTCCCATTTGATGATGTCGCAGTCTTAAAAAAGAAAAAATAAGACTAGACAATTAATGTTCAAGCTCCTTGCAGTCCGTAGTAGGGAAACCCTGTGTTACGGATCTTCAGGCTCCCAGTGTTAAGGTCATCCCATGGTACAATAATTATGTAATTTATATGAAAAAGAAGCAAACGAAAAAAGAATTGTTAAAACAACAAAAAAAAAACAAAAATGGTTGAGGACAATGTCGGAAACTTTTATTCATAAGCAATAGAACGTGGCCCTGTTTTCTTAAAACAAAAGTGTGATATCTGCCCAAACCTGGCGGTCTAAAAAGGCCAGTTTAGCAGAAACAGAAAGCACATCACGTTACCTGCCACTGCTTAACTTTCCCAATCAACCTTAAACCAAATGCATTAGCGATAACGATGAAAATTAAATTTGAAAGATTGTTGTGTGGTTAAGATTATGATTCTGCACACCGGACCAGTTAAATACTCTTAAACAGTTTATTGTTTCACCTGATTTATTCCACAAAGTGTTTCATATAACCTTTCAAGTTATTTCTGTTTAAAATGATCAAACCCATTTTAATTAAATTTGGTGCGCATGCGCAAGATCTTTGTCTTTTCAGAAAAAAGAGTCAGAGGGAAAGAATAGAGAAATGTTAAGGTTTCTTCAGATAGAAACGAATAAAAGTCGCTGAACTAACTAATATTTCAATTTTTCCACAAATCATTCTTGAAAACCTAGAACTTAGCATATGCTAAGGAAGCGATATTGTGGCATGAGAGATAACCATTTGATTTTATCAAAGTTCACTTCTCACCTTCGACATGACGAGATCTATATCATCAAGAGACACTTCTGAGGGGCCGCTGTACCAACTACTGCGACGGACGTCACCTGAAACACACACAGTTCTAATATCCTCCCAGCACTCAATATTAACCAATAATATGCCAATTAATAGGTATTTGACTATAATCTCCGCAAGTTTTTAATGATCTGACATCAGATGATTTGTGACATGTTCTTCCCTTTTTGCCATTTTAGGTAAAAAAATAGATAAATTAAAAGTAGATTTTGATACAAGTACGCATAGTTTATAATTGCTTCTGGGGCGAGATTGATATGAAGCCCAGGGAGTAAAGACAAATTTTCACATACATCAAAACAATATTTTTTTTGTACCATAAAAATGACTCAATGGCTTGCGGATTTTCGTGAAATACTAAAAGGAATATTTTTAATATTTAGATGTCTGCGGTACGGAGAGTAAAGGTCCGGAAACCTCCATTGAAAAGGGGGGAACCACCGACCGGACGGTTGGGCAACTGCCCGATAGTTGAGCTGTTGTATACTATGTTCAAATCGCACGGTAAACTCTGATACCAGATAGTTTCCTTTTTGTTTTGATGTAGATTAGGTCCGTTGGTTTTTCTTGAAAACAAATAAAAATAATAGTTAACATACCCATATCAGAGTCGCTGCACTTGGGCGAGCGCAGGTCACCCTCGCTCTTGCTGAGCTTGTGCGGCGAGCGCAGCCCCGCGCCGCCGCCCAGCGCGGCCCGCAGCGCGCGCGCTAGCGAGCCTGCCAGAGGCGAGGAGAACTTCAGCACGCCGCCGCCGTGCCCGAACTCACTGGGAAACGACATCATATTTAAACATCCAAACTAATATCATAAATACAGCATGAATCACGTTGGAGTGCCTTAAGTGCCTGCTTATGCTTACACCTGTACTAAGGGGGATTTACGGAATAGACTTGCAGTTTGTTACTTTTTCACAGAGATAGATTGAACCTTAGAGAAGGACATAAGTAAGATACTTTTTATCCCCGGAGTACAAGGGCGGATCCCGGATTGCCGAAGGCTTAATTCCCTTTGCCCTCCCCCCACGACCCGCTAAAACCTGAGTACGTCCCCTTGGGATATTTTCTTATATTAACGCGGGAGTAACAAGTGGCGTTTTACAGTTATTGAGAATGAGAGAAACACGTTACTCCGTGTATGTTTATGTAAGCTCATCTGGCCTTGACCTAACGTAAATTAGAACCTTACGTACATTGTAACGGTGATGTGCGAAATCTAAAAATGTTAGTCGTAAAATAAATTAGTGATTAACGTCGTTAATATTAAGTGTAAAATACACAAATAATAAAACCATGCAATTAACAACAATTTTTTTTTTGCTATGAGCATATTGAATGAGTGATTAGCAAAAACAAATTGTGTTGACGTTAATGCCATGTTAGATGAAGGACTGTAAGAAAACAAATTACCCTTCAATAATTATAAACTAAACAACAAAGACTCTTGATCTTGTTATTTACTTGTTTGTACAAGAAACGTGGACTAGTGAGGAAACTAATAAAATTGTGTGTAATACCCTAGCGTTTCAGAAAAACATTGTATTTTCCTAGTACGAAGGATTACTCAATTACATCAATTTGACGTCAATCTGTTGACAAATGTTGTTTACTACTCGTCTAAAGTAATCTAAACTAATTAACCAGTACCCGCTGGTAGGTTAATGTTGCATAATGAGTTTTTTAAACAACATACTTAAACATGTTGTAGTGAAAGGTACACTGAATCTTTAGGACATGGTTTATACATATTATTTAGAAAAAAAAAAAACTAGCCGTATGCCTATTCATTATAATTAGTTTAACACCGGTAAGCAGATTCGTAATTTGATTTTCCCATAGGAATTTAAATATGAGACCAGTTTCTGAATAGAGAATTTGGAATTAAATGAGTGTTAAGGCTAAATTAGAGTTTATTCTCAACTTCAAATTTTGAAATCAGAAATTAGGGCGTACTATTCTGCTAATACATTTAAGCTAATCATACGGCTGTAATATTTTCTTTACCACTGCACCAAGTTCTAACCTTAAAAACACGTTAGGGAAATAACATATCTATCTAAAAGAACATAGTAAACTTTGAATCTAACCTGATGATGACTTTTTTCAGCTGGGAAATTTAAACTCCAGTACATACTAAGAGTTTTTCAATTCGTCCTAAGATTAGCGCGATCAACCAAACAAACTCATCAACCATAGTCACGAGTTTGTAAGTACCAATATCCGCACGCGTATCATACGTTTTACAGTACATTTGCGGAAAAAAAATTACAAACTTTTTGTTTTTAGATATCAGTCGAAAAGTCACAACAATCTTTGCAATATAAAAATGGCTCGAATTTGCAAATTTAAAATTAGAACTACTATACATCGTCGTCTCATCTTTGTCTCACTTTGACCCGCGCAACTTCATCTGCGTCACATTTTCCATTATTGCTCCGCTCCTATTTGTCTTAGCGTGATATAACCTTCCTCGATAAATGGGCTAACTAAAACTGAAACAATTTTTCAAATCGGACCAGTAGTTCCTGAGATTAGCGCGTTCAACCAACCAACCAAACAAACAAACAAACAAACTCTTCTGCTTTATAATATTAGTATAGATAAAAATTCGTACATTTTTCTTACTCTCGTAGTGTGTACCTCCTTGGTGGAATTACTATATATTTTTTAGAAAATTAAAAAAAAACTACGTAAAGAAAACGCACGTAAAATAAGTAAAGTAAAGTAGGTACTTAGGTGAGAGTTCCTACTTTACCGCACATTCCATTATATGGTGCGTAATGTTGAACTTTCGAACATACATGTAACAGGCTTCGTAAATGCATTTTTTGAGCAAGTGTATTTTAAAGAATTTTAATAGACATCCGATAAAAATATTAATTGTTTTTTAACACGCAATTTGAAATAAAAAGCTTTCCGATGGTCACTTGGCGAAAGAATTCAATTTCAAAGTGTCAATGCCTTTCTAAATTTCAACATGTCGGCTCTGGGAATCAGTTCATTGTGTATTGTGTGAGTTTATTACTCTACTGTGACTTATGCAACCTTATTTATAACCGACTTTTAAAATGGGATGTTATTAATTTGACTGTATTTTTATTGGCACTCAAAATAGAAAAAAAAAACACCCAAAAAAACCGGCCGCCGATGAAGGGTAGTCCGTACCATCGTTAAAACACATTTCTAAGATAGTAATAGGAGCCCGCTTTAATTTTTATTATAGCGGCAATAAGAATGCCACTCTTTGAAAATTTTCAAGTGTCTACCTATTACGGTTCATGAGATACAGCCCGCTGACAGACAGACGGACGGACAGACGGACAGCGGAAGATTATAAATAGGCTCCCATTGCCCTTTGAGTACGTAACGCTAAAAATGCAAAAATCACATCAAAATTCGTCCCCATTGCTGTCAAAAGGAAAAGTGTCCAAAAAGCTGACAGAATTACCACGTTGAATACTCGGATGACAATGTCTATTATCCTTTTTTTTTTTTAGGGTTGGGAAATCATCCAATGACTCCTACCGCTCTGTGTGTAGCGGGAGGGAGTGTCAGACTTCTACTGACTAAAACCCATCCATGTTCCTTCATTGCCCTTTGTGTTCCGGAGCCACGGTGTCTCTTGCGAATATTCCCGCGACTCCGGCAGGAATTTCTATTATCCTAAGAATTACTTTCGCTTTGTTTGTCACAAAAGATGGGACTCACGACCTAAGGAGGCAGCTGGTTGATTTTGCAAGCCAAGGGACCGGGTGTTGTTGCAATTTTTTTTTCGCATATTCGAGTAAACGTGATTTCAACATTCGAGTGAATTACTTTTGTCGCGTTAGACGCTTTCATTTCCTGTCATGTCTTGTGGTTTAAAGTATAAAGTTATGTTTGTTAGTGTTTACGTAATAATCGTGAGATAATAAAGTCTTAAGCATGATGTCCCAACTGGTAGCCGTTCGAACTTTACACTGCATTCAGTTTCCGTGGTATTTTGTAGCTTGTTTGTTATCTGTGAGCTCGTTTTATTGCATTTCTGTTAGTTAATAATAATAATATCCTTGGACATTTCACACAACGCCATATAGTCCCAAGCTAAGCAACCTAATGCTTGTGTTATGGTAACGATATGGCTGATAAACTACTTATATACATTTTTTTTTTTTGTAAATACATACATATTATACATAGAAAAACACCCAGACTCAGAACAAATACATGTAGGTCGTACAAATATTTGTTCCGTGCGGGAATCGAACCCGCGACATGCTGCGCAGCAGTCAATCGCTCAACCACTGCGCCAACCGTGTCGTCCAAGTTGAACCAATGTACAAGTTTTACACTTACCTCTGTTAATAATCACTACATATTATAAAACAAAGTCCTCCGCCGCGTCTGTCTGTTTGTCTGTTCGCGATAAACTCAAAAACTACTGCACAGATTTCAATGCTGTTTATAAGTACCAATGGATAGAGCGGTGGTAGATGCGATTTGTCAAGCGGGCGAAGCCGGGGGCATCAGCTAGTTTGATATATTTTTGTTTTGCAATTCATGTATCGTGGTTCACTTTTCACTGTTGTGAAAGCCATGAACGTGAATTATTTATTTGTTTTTATCAACAGCCAGCATACATTTGAACGATGATAACTAGTTTTTATGAACTCAGAGTTGGTTTTAAGACGAAACTTTTACAAAACAAAGATAAAGTAAAGACTAGCATAAATGTACGAATAGATATATGTCATTATTTTTTTAACAACTATTTTCTGTGCTTACCTATGTTAACAAATAAATAAATGACTTATGACTTACCTATGATATGCAATATGAGCCAACTACATAGGAAGAATTCGAGTTTTATTTTATGAAAATTTTACCCGTTAGGCCCGAAAGGCACATTGAATCTATCACAGCATAAAAGACGGCAGAATAAAATTTCACATGCGTTGCGAGCAAAGTTGTAAAATATAAATGTTAAGCATATTAAGAGTGGAGCTGAGACGCCGAGTTACACAACTGCTGTATACACCGGGTAACGTTTTTTGGCAATGTTTAAGAAGGTGTCTGACTCATGAATATTCATCCCCTGAAAAATCGCCAATGAATTGATAACGTAGTGTTTTGACCTTTGAGGCATATCCTGTCACAGTAAGGCCTACTTCCGCTAACCAAAGTTATGTTATAAATCAGAGTTACTTTCTTACACAAGGTTAAATATTAAATATTCCAAACATAATGAATTAATAAATAAAACGAGGCTAAATATTAATTATTCCAAACATAATGAATTAATGACCCAGGGTTAAAAATAACTATGGTATGCGTATGTGTGGCTCATATAAGATCAGCGTTCGTGAACACAGGGTGGCTTCTTCTTCACAGGTGGAACACGTGAATATATGCGTTGAATTCCAAATCATCTAGATGAGGACACACGGCAAAATGAGTGAACACCAACCTATCAACAGTAAGAACACAAGTCCTGTTCTTATCGCCGTCGGCCAGGCGCACGTCCCGGATGTGCTTCCAGTCCAGGAAGGTGGCGAGCTGCGCGCGCGCCACCACCACGCCGCCCGTGGTCAGCGTGACCACGGTGTCGGCGCTGAGGCCGCACTTGCGCGACAACTCGGTCGCCACCACGCTCACCGAGTACGAGTCTTTGAGCAATGGTTCCGTGTCTGAAAGATGAGGAAGCATGATAATGAGGGGTGTTTGCATTGGTTTTTGAGGCATTCATAAATAATATAGTTTAGTAAGTACATTTTTGTAGTGTAAGTAACGTTGTTTAAGTATTTTTGGTGTACAATAAAGTACATTCCATCATCTGTTTTGTAAAATTTGAAAACAGATACATCTGTGCCTGGCTCTTGTGTTAGGACTTCATGAATCACAAGAGTCAATTGATAAAAAAAATAACAGTTTTATCATGCTAGTGGTGTGGTAAACCATTACACGCACTTAGCAAAGCAAATTCTAGTTGAACAGTTTCAAACAGAGTCAGTTCCAAAAAAAGTGTTTCAATAGACATGTATCTGATAACTCTATTGGACATAGAAATATGTAGATAGCATGTACAAGAGTTTTGAATAAGCAGTCCAATAAAAAAGTCAAATAATATGTAAATTACTTTACATTTATTCTCAATGCAAAAATCCCCTCAGAAACATCAAACAAACAGCCAAATGAAATGTAATTAGTATGACATGCTCTGATGGATGTTATATCAATGAGCTTATGACATTGAGGCAGAGCAGACGAATATTATCTAACACAACTATCATACAACACAAAGTTACATATTACCCAGTCAATAGCATCAGTATAATGTAATGATATTTTTTTGAGTGGCCTCTCGCAGTTCAACCTAAGAGGTTGTCGAATGCTAAACCGGACTTGCCTGTGGCGCCTTAAGGTGGATGCTCCAGGGTAGCCCGCGAAATTTTGTTTAACATGCAGCTTCCATACTGACCGGCAAATTGCAAAAAACATAAAAATATTTGAATTTCGCGGGCTACCCTGGCGCTTCCACCTTAATATAAATATTACCTAAACCTCCAGATTCTCAAGCTAAAGCGCACTAAGCGTTTCCAAACGTCTTTTATAATGCGCACAGCTAAGGAGTGGAACTCTCTGCCTGCGTCTGTGTTTCCGAACGCCTACAACCCTAATCTCTTCAAAGTTAGAGTAAACAGGCTCCTTCTGAGTAAGCTCGCTCCATCGTAGACTTTGTCTCTGTCATCTCTGACCAAGACGAAAGTCAAGAGCAAACCCATCTCCGAGGCCGAGTCACCCGCGTCCGTAGGAGAATACCCTTCAGCGAATCCCTACACGTGGTCCCCGGGTGGTGCTAAGCAGGTGACACTAACCGCCTCCGTGGTCTAGTGGTTATACCACCTGATTCAGACCCAGAGGTCCCGGGTTCGATTCCCAGCGGGGGCAAATTTTTTGCTCGGTTTGGTTGGTAGTAGGACTTGTTCTAAGTCCGCCTGGCAAGCTACCACCATCATGTCTAAGTCTGTCCCCATAACAACAATGTTAACAGCATTGTTGTGTTCCGGCAGTTAGAGGTATGATAGCCAGTTCCTCTGTGTAAGAGGATTCCGGTTGAAACTCGCTTCCATCTTCGGCCTAATCATCACTTTCCATCAGATGAGATTTAGGCCAAGAGATTCCCCGTTTTGCATAAAAAAAAAAATATTGAACTCTTAAGTTTTAGCCCCAAGACCCACAATGTTCAAAGGCATTTAAGTTTAAACAAAATTTGGGTTCCATTAAGTCAGCTCTGCCTAACCCTTTAAGGAAAACAGGCGTGATGTTATTCATGTAACGGTTAGGGTCAATAATACCCGGTGAATGTAGACATTGGACATGCGGTTAATACTCATTTTAGAGACAAACATTTTTTCCAATAAGTGTCATCTTTAACATGTTTGTTTACTTCTTAGTTACAAAAATAAAGACAACTTTTAAAGTGAAACTGTCCCAATGTTAAAAATAAACAGTTGTTTTTGTCTCTAAATGAATGGCCAACGCAAGTCTATTAAAAAGTTGATGACAATACTTAGAAGTCTATTAACTGTGATGGGTTTGCCTTGACCCATTTCAATTGTACTGAAATGTTACAAATGATGTGTTCTTCAAATGCACTGTGTTTTGTACACAATGGAAGCAAAGTTAAAGGTGAACTCACACTGAGGTGTATCAAATGCGAATAGGGTTTTTATTATATTTTTCAAAGCCTAGAAAACAGATAAAACACAGTTGAAAAACTTTATAAATCATTTCAAAAAAGGCATTTTTAAGTGTTTTAACAGTACAAGACAACTTTTGTCTGACGTCACACGCCATTAGCGCCAAAATAACTTCGCGCCATTCGGCACTAACAACCGTTTTGCATGGCAAGTTTATAGAAGAATAACTTTGAAAGCGCGGGACTGCCGGGACTTCTGTTAATCCACTGTTTTCTTATATATTTACAAATTGTATTTTTTTGACATCTCTAATAGGTAAGGTATTCGTTTAGCAATCTTTCAAATATCATTAATAGATTTTCAACTTTACCGCTGATGCATTAGGTTCAAGATTGATTGAGAAAATTTGACATTTTCGGGTAGCTTGATATACTAGCAACTGTACCTTCATGTTCTACGGAACCTTATCAAATCGCGCGACGCGATACAACTGCATTGAGCCAAAATGGATGCAGGCGAATTTGGCGCGGTTTGCGCTGCATTCAACCAAATAACGAATTCTTTAGCCTCAGTTTGTCATAACCTTAATAGATCATTGTGCGTAGGTATTACAATTTTAAATGGATTTTGTGCGTATTTGCATTCAATGTCGTGACGTCAATGGTGTTGATGCAAATTTCAGGCCACGAACGGTGCGTACGAGTTGGCGTTGACATGACTGCATGAAAGTGACCTCATTTTATTTTGACGTGAATTATAATTATTATATATTTATGTAGGTAGGTAGTAGTTTCACTAAAATTATTGACTGTTGACTATTTTTTCCTCATGCTTTTTCAAAAGCTACAGGAAACACAATAAAAGTTTCTCCTGAAAGTTAATCTAATATTTTTATGCTAAAAAGAGCTTGTTTGTTACGCTTTTACGCCTAGATCACTGAACCGATGTTGATGAATTTTGGTGCAGAGATAGATGGAACCTCCAAGGTTCCCTAAATACCAAAATTCATGGTCAAGATGGTAAAAGGATATTTTTTGCGAAAATAAAATTGATATTTGGGCGAAGCTGTATATATGTAATACTTAAAATTTGGTATCTGATTCAGTTACAAATCTACAGATGACTGTTACTAGAATTTAAAAAAGTTAACACTGCTAAGGTGTTCGACCTTGTCTGCATCTGCATACAATACAAAAATACATACAGGTTCTTACACATTTCAAAGGTTCCATTGTGTGTGATTCCATGTGACTAAGGGGTTGTTGACTTATGTTAAAAATAATAAAGAATGCTATAAAATTAAACAAACTTAAAAATGCAAAAATTAAAATGTTTTTTTTTTTACTTTTTAATTGTTACAAAAGATAGTCACTAAAATGAATGGGGTCAGAGGACTCCACTCAAGTGCTAGATAAAACCCAGTGAATGTCTAATCAGTGTTTCTCATTACAGATTATACTGCAGATAGCAGCAAGAGAGTAAACAAAACAGAAATAAAAAAACACAAGATAGTTATTTTTCAATCGAGTTTAGGTTAAAAAGGACAGCCATGTCTTCAACAACCCCTAACTTAAGAGAGCTCCTACTCTTACCACCATTTAATGCATTTTCCACTTAAAATAACATCTTCATTCATTCATACTACATTTGAACACACAATATTATTTGATATTTAGGAAAAGCACATGTTTGGAATAGTTATAATATTTGTTTTGCCATTAAATGAGTTATGACTATGAGTTATTTCAAATTATTGGCAAAACTTCTTAAAAATCAATACATTTTAGCATAGGTTCTCTAGTTATGTATATTTGGTAGGTATGAGAATAGGGCTTAGGCTATTTTGTTTTTTTTTTTAAATTTATTTATTTATTAAAAAAAAATAAACATTGCCCCACACTAGAAACGTCTCCTGTATCGGATTTATTTGGCAAAACAACATTGACCAGATCAGCTATCTAATATATAAAATTCTTGTGTTTGTTTTCGAACTCCTCCAAAACGGCTTTTAACCAATGTAGAAGTTTTTGGTGTATGTTTGGTAGGGGTTTTTTTTTATCTCCCCAGTTAGCTAGTATTTTATAAAAATAATGTAGGTATTTTATAAAAATAATGTAGGTATTTTATAAAAATAATGTATTTCTATTAATAAATGAAACAAGCAAAGACATGGGAAAGTTGATCTTTTGATAATAATTCTCTAGTAAGTAATAGTTGTTGTTTGACCAGTGGTGCTTACATAAGCAGTGGGTTGGTTACATATGAACCATTTGCTGGTTTCTTAAGTACATACATGGTGTATCTAGGTCACACACATACATACTGATGTTGTGAGCACTAGATGTCTTTAGCTTACTTTAACTACTTCTTCTTGATTGACTTCATATTTCCATTTAAAATGTGAGTAACAGGTAATTACTAAAAATGTTAGTGTTTGTTTCATAGATGAATAAATATCTCAATGACGTGCCTTATCACTAATATCTGAAGATTTGTATTAGTACCCTAATTAAATATTTGTTTGGGTGGTCATACCTCACTTGACAGATCAATGAGTCATAATTTTATAAGGAAGACATTTTGGAAGAAAATGTTTACTAATGATACTGCACTTGGGCCATGACATTTCTTTTAAATTGACATTCAATAAATTAATCATGCATAGGTGCATTTTATTTAACAAACAAAAAAATACTATGTAAACACAACACAGACAAAATCAACATTATTCAAAAAAGTCCTAAAAAAATAAGAGACGCGGTTAGCTTAGTTTCGTTTGGACTTTGACCACATGGAAAAAAATAACATGATGAAGGTAGACACTCACCTAATAATTTTTTTCCATTTAACAAAGCTCGGATTTTTTCCATCCAAACTTGTGTGTCATGGAGCGATTGTGCTGCAAGCAACACGCGGGGTTTTCGCGGCTCGTCAACAGAGAACACGGCGAAGGCATGTGGCCGCGTGCGAGACTTGGCCCTTTTCACCACGCAGCCCAAAGGCAGCTCCACCGACCCCGCCGCAGCACCTGCCTCGCTGCAGTACACCGCCAGTGAGGCCCCCGAACACGTCGGACTCGGTCTCAAAATACACCATTGTCTTTTCCATGACTGACAATAACAAAAATAATCAATGCCACAATGTTGTGATACATCCCAATGAATAAATTACACTTTGCGAAACTTACCTTGAAAGGATTTAAGCCCAAATTAGATTTGAACGGATACTTTATCTCCAAGTATCCGGACATTGTGACTTTTCCGTTTTCACAGTGTAAAAAGCATGTCGAAATTAAATAAAGTTGAATAATAAACACGAGATGCACATGTTCAATCAAACAATATTGTTTACAAGAAACCATAGACAAACAACAAAAATAGTGATTGGTCGTTTATTTAAAATCGATAACTTAAAACCGGTTTTTCCCAATGATTTTATTTGTCTATGGTTCAGAAGACGTGTGGAAAAATTAGAAGACTATCAGGAATCATTATAATTATATCAGAATAATTTATAAAAAAACTGTCACCAGATTTATTAATTTCATGAATAAAAACAAAAAAGGAAAACTTCTTTTAGTAGTTTTCACCACAGACAATCAATGGCAATGCTAGCTTGCCAAAGTGTGGGGAATCTCTTGGGAATTTGGTTTATCGTTGGTCTGTGCACCTAGTCAGATACTATTTCAAGAAATCTCATTTTCATTCCGACATAGTCTCTTAAGTCTCCATTGCAATTGTTTTTTAGATTATTACGCCAACTTTTTTGGCACCTTTGTTTATCATATAAGCCTTTATCACTACATATATTTTTTCTTGTTAATTATTTAAAATATGAATCGTCATATTTTGAAATTCCCCAAATGGGAAGACTTATACGTCCTCCACACTATTCGCGAAGTTTATTGAAGTTGGGCGAATACGATAGTGTAGAGGGGCACTTCGCTTCGTCTCGTGCCACTTCGCCTCGCTTCGTGTGACTTTCAATCGTTGTCGGTTTTTGCGCCCGAGTCAAAGGACTCGAAGTGTCACGAAGTTCGAACATGAAGCATCAGAAGAACACTACTCGGCTCACTTCAGTTCGCGTCGAGCCATAGTAAGTACACATTGCAACGGCAGTTGCCACATGAACGCTATTCATGATGCCTATTGTGAAGGAAACGGGCGACTGAGCTCCTCACGAAGTTGCTCGAGTGTGTGGACACGTATCGACTTCGGTCAACTCCGGAGAGTACTTCGTCGAAGTAACTGATAAATCGAATTAAGGTGAATGCTCCAACCAGCCCGCGAAATTCAAAATTTCTTGCGTTTTTTGCAGACCAGTGCTAGGTTCTATGTTGATTAAAATATTATTCGCGGCTGTAAGGCGTATGAACTTACAGAATCATAATCATCAAAATCACCAATACAACCCTCCAAGTTCATAAAGGCCTAGGAACAAAAAAAAAAACAGAAAAAGTCATTCCTAGAGCTTTATGAACTTAGAGCGTTGTATTGATGATTTTGATGATTATAATTCTGTAACTACATATGTCTTACAGCCGCGAATAATATTTTAATCAACATACAACCTAGCACTGGCCTGCAAACTGCAAAAAACGTAAGAAACTTTGAATTTCGCGGGCTGGTTGGAGCATTCACCATAAATCGATTATGGAGCACATACCTAATGTAAGTGAGCAACCCTATGGTTACCATGGGTTGTTGATTTCTGATCATTTCCTGATTCGATAACTATGTAAAAAGGAAATGTCGGATTGATTTTCATAATACAATATCTAGCTGAATTGTGTAATTTATTTCCTCATCTTCAATGTTTGCCACCACCAACTCCAACAGTAACCATAGACTAATATATATAATATGAGACAGTAACTTCGGGAATAGTGTTGAGTACGTTTGAGATTTTCGAGGAATTTGTTAAATTGGTGTTGGCAATGCTATCAATGACATTACAAAACAGTCAAGTGAAATCAACTTGTCAAAGTCTTCCCATCACCTGACGGACTGAACACAATTTTTGCGTGGTCTTGGTGATCTGAAATCGATTGTAATTATTTAATTAATGCGGAATTAAATTTAAAAACGAACACCAGTATAAAACTGCAAACATTCAAAATGAAGCAACTCTTTTCGATTCTCCTCACAGTGTGTACATTTTCATACGTTTTGTCTGCAGTCAACATCCCAGAGGAGGAAGTCGGAAACGGCAGATATTCTATCGAGGGTAAAGTGTTTCCACCCGAGGACCAGGACTTAGGACCATGGCAAGTTGATACACGAATCCATGTAAATGGCGGTGAATACATAGGCTTTATCAGAGGGGACGGAACATTCGTCATACACAATGTTCCCTCGGGTTCGTACGTTGTTGAAATTATAAACCCTGACTACATGTACGAGCCCGTCCGAGTAGAGATCAACTCCAAGGGCAAATTCAGAGCCAGGAAAGTGAACTACATACAGACGTCGCAAGTCATCCAAGTGCCATACCCATTGAGACTCAAGGCTCTATCAAAGTTCAGATATTTCCAGGTTAGGGAGCAATGGCGACTAACAGATTTCCTGTTCAACCCAATGGTTATTATGATGATTCTGCCTCTCCTGTTCATCATGATTTTACCTAAAATGATGAATGACCCTGAGACAAAGGAGGATTTGAAACAGATAAGCAACTTGGCAAAGATGTCAGAAATGCCAGAAATGTCGGAGATGTTCACCACTCTGTTCAGTGGTGGTGCGGCCGCCAAAGCTGCAAGTGCTAAAGCTAAACAAGTCAAAAAACGGCAGTAGCTTTGTGCTAGGCCAGTTACTGATAAGTATTTATGATCAATAAGTTTATTGATATGTATAGTGATGTAAAAATTAAATAAATTGTTAAAATGACCTGTGTTTATAAATATTTCCTTTTTGTTGTGGTTACTAGAAAGACAATGGAATGCTCATGTGTCACTGTTGGAATTGTTACTGCACCTTACCTCATATTTTTTTTTGTAAGGAGTTATCGGAATGTTTGATAAAATAGTGAGAATTGCTCACCTAACACAGAGTGAGTGTTCATTGTGGTTTTAAAATAACAGCTGCACAGGTTGATCTTCAGGTTTAAGCTATGCTTGCCATGATTGGTCTGTGGATGGGTGACCATCTTAATATAATTAGTTTCCTCTGTGCCTCAGAAAGCATGTTAAGCTGTTGGTCCCATCTGTCATTTGTAGATCTTTAGCAGTCATTATGGATTGTCAGAAGCCAGAAAATCAGATGCAAGTCTTGCCAAGAACTATCATGTTGCGGGTTGCCCATAATTTTACCCAGTTTTTTACGCTCTGCCTGGCATTTAGCTGAATCCGGTTTGCTTGGGAGCCGACCCCAATGTAGTTGGGAAAAGGCTCTGCAGACATTGAACTGCTCACTGCTAAATTATATTTTAATCAGATTGTTTGGGTGATTGATACCAAACAAGTCCTATTTGAAAATAGATTCAATACTAGCTGACCCACGCATCGTCGTCTGCGTCACATTTTCCATTAATGCTCGGCTCCTTTTAGTCTTAGCGTGATGATATGTAGCCTGTATCCTTCCTGGATACATGAGCTATCTAATACTGAAAGAATTTTTCAAATCGGACCAGTAGTTCCTGAGATTACCCCCTACATAATAACTTACAAACAAATGTTACCTCTTTATAATATAAGTCTATAATTGGCTGATAATAAAAATAATAACCTACCGCAGTATCTCTACGTTGACGTCGTGGTGGGGCTTGCGCGTCCCGATGGACCTTAGGTCATACCTAGGGTGAGGGGCCAGACAAAGAGAGATACAATCCGCAAGGCAGTTTTGTGGCGAACTGTTGGGCAGTAGCGACCCCACGAACCTTATCTCCCTGGAGAAGTCTTGTTCCTCATCTACGGCTTGCCTTTATTGGCTGGCCAGTGTGAAAACTGACGAGGAACAGAGCTCCCACCTCTTTCTTGCCTTAATTGGCCGGTCTGAGTGGAGATTCGCTAGAGCACACGTGCTCGGGAGAAGGATGTATAATCCAGTAAGGTGCTGGTAGGGATCTTGACCGCACTACCGGAATTGTCCTGATAGCCGTGGTATACCTCTCCACTCCTCTAGCACCTCAGGCTATGTTGCCTCCTTGGCGCTACGTCACTTTGTGCTAGCGACCGTTTTCGGGGGCCCATTCATTGAGTGTGCAAGTCACCCCCTGCCATTTTAAAGCCGTGTATATTGTTAGTGGTCAGGCAGGGGCCAATAGTTCTTCTATAATAAGCGATTATCAGTCCACTAAACCACCCAAACCCATAGCGTTTCATTTTTTGTTTCCATAATCTGCAATAGTACTGCTCCAACCGGGGATTGCCCTTGGGAATACTTTCAGTGTATACAGGGATAATCGCCGGTTGGTGCCCCATTACATTTGAAATTTCAAACGGGGCCTCTGCGAGTTGGTTTCGGCCCCTCGTATGCCTACCAAAAGACCGGGTCTCTAGGGACCCGAGAAAGTAAAAAAAAAAATAAAAATAATAATAATATCCTTGGACATTTCACACAACGCCATATAGTCCCAAGCTAAGCAACCTAATGCTTGTGTTATGGTAACGATATGGCTGATAAACTACTTATATACATTTTTTTTGTAAATACATACATATTATAGATAGAAAAACACCCAGACTCAGAACAAATACATGTAGGTCTTACAAATATTTGTTCCGTGCGGGAATCGAAACCGCGACACGCAGCGCAGCAGTCGGTCGCTCAACCACTGCGCCAACCGTGTCGTCAATGGCTAAACATGGCTGTTTGCTGAACAAGTGATGGCTAAACATAATCTATGGATTTGTGAGGTTAAGCAACAATATCGAAGATGGCCTGTTAATGGGTACCATGGGACCATCCAATTCACACTAGAATTCCCCATGCTTTGGATAGCCCATTAATTGCTAAAGTATGAAGTTGAACCAAACATAGTTGAGGGATGGGTAATTGCTTGATGCATCAGTTTTGGTGATTCATCATTTACAGCAGGATAAACAATAAAGCATACAAATATGTTCATAAGGTTTTATTTGGAAATAAATCTATGACAATAAACCACTCTCCTACTCTACAGAGAAGCTTTGTAACAACTTAGGAAGATATTACACACAATACATAAAGTAAAAAAATCAGTCATTGGTAATTTGGACGGAAACTACTTAAGTAACTTGCTCACATTTACTTACAGACATGAGATTCATTTTTTTATAAAGTTAATATTTTTTCTTCTGTTGGCAATTTGGACGGGACATTTTTGTACACAACGTCAAAATACCTAAATGCTATCAAATACATTTGATGAATGTGGCACTACAATACATAAAAACATAAGAAATAAATAGGTACTCTCAGTTACCACAATACAAAAACTTATGCTACTAATTAATTATAATATAATTACAAATCAATGTATATTTTTCATTAAAATATTTCCCATAATTTTTAATTTCTCATATTGTCTTTGATAATAATTTGTTAATAAGGCATTATGATTGACATTTTTGATATATTATTGCATGGATATTTAATTTTATTGTAAATAGTGTGCAGTTGGAATCTTTACGTTATACTATCTGACAAATTTACACTAGTCATGTTGTACTACTGTCTACTAGATGAACCTAGTCAACATACTAGAGATCAAAATAAATTCATCAGAAAGTAAAATTTCTCTCTTACCATCTGCACTTTTATTTTCAAGTATGACATAGACTTAAACTATAATATTTACATACAATTAATTGCTGCACTTTGCCTTTATATAAAACATTCGAATCAAGGCAAGGACGCATTTTATGCTATTTTATCATCACAAAAATTTCTCTCTTTCCAAATTGATCCAAATAAGTTGTGGATTTCGATATGTATGGTAAAGATTATGGATAAGTTTGTACAAGATATAGAACTACAATCAGGTAAGAAGTAAAATAAAATGCGGACAGCACCCAGGAAAATAAAAACCGGACATAATCATTGAGATTCGTAAAAATACACCAAATAAAAACTATGTAAAAGAAATTGTAAATTAAAAACGTATCGTTAAAGGCGAAAAATATAAACAAATAATAACATGATTATGATAAATCATATAATACATATTTTTTTATACAAACGGTACAAAAAGTGAATTTGTTGAATGTAGACAATGCATTGTGTTGTGGCATTTAAAATCAGATCATTGACCTTACAGTCATTGCCCTGCAGTATACACTTGTACCCCTCTTTTTTTTTCAATAGACAGGTCCATGTAGTGCAGGGCTACTGACTACTATGATACAAAGATGTTCTGCTGACAATTTTAGTTCTAATACCATATAAATAGAGATGCTTCCAATAGAGTAAAAAAAAAAATCTATTTAGTTCGTTTAGGTGATCGAAAAATATAGGACACGCATTTCGCTTTATTATATCAATAAGAATTGATGAAGATCAAAGATCAGGAGTAGGGGGTTTGTGATGTCACCATTCTGTAAACAGTTTCCTTACAAGTTACGTCACACGAGTTTTAAACGCACTGTATCGTCTTAATTTTTTTATGTGAAAATAGATTCAAAATACAAAATTAATATTTTTTGGATCTATCTTATGGACTAATTAGATTCTGTCATGTACCTTATTCAATGCAGGCCACACCACGACACATGTCTATTTTAACACTTAAACTACGATGAACACTTCTTAACTAATACTAACTTATGGAATGGAGAAAGGAATCATGGTTGGAGAGGGTCCCCTAAAACATACGTACCTAGTCATGGTATGGGGAGGAGGCTGGGCCATCGGACCAGCTTATAAATGGTGGTTTATGGCAGGTAGTGTATTTTGACCAAGTCTTTTTTAGTATCCAATTTGTCATAGGTCGAGTTCCTGTATATAACACGCTAAGTATAGTTTTTATTTAAGGAATGAAAATAGGGTCTATTGGTAACAGGTATATATATCTGTCTAATACATCACTCAAAAGAATCGATACTGGATTGTGTTTACGTAATATTTTATACGAATTATTATCTTGTTTTTTTTTCCTTTAACTCCTACAAGGCAGTTGTTTAGATTTACCAAGAATTATCCTTAAAATTAAATCAGGTGTATAAAAGTATTCTGTAGCTGTTTGTTTACGTGCGTAAGGTCCGCCTTTTCTTTATAATATACAAATATAAACTAATTTCTAAACGGTGGTTAGTAGGCCACATAATACCATGATACTGGATCATAGGTAAAGCAGTTTACATCTGCTTAAAGCAATGTACATTAACATATAGTAGCTGCCAGTACTATTGACCATAATATAATTGATTTTTGGGCCATAAGAAAAGATATAATTGATCTTTTTTTAGATTTTCCTAAATGAAATGGTGTAAAAATAGCTGCTTTTTCTCTATTTTACAATATGTCATGTATCTATCAACTAAAAATTACATTTAATATTTGTCGATTTCTGACATAGCTGCTGCTATTTTAGTTAAGAATTCTAAAGCCAATGAATACTGGTGTTAGTTTAAACTTTCATATGTCACTGTTACAGTTTTTTTTTTATAATTATATGCAAATAATAATATGATAAACTAATGCCATTTTCTGTGATTTTAGTCGCTTAAGAGAATTTGTTATTCAATAATTGTATACATACTATCTACATTCCTATGGATGCCAGCTTCTTGTAATCGCAACATATCATCGCTCATTTACAGAATGACTCGGTTATAAAAAAATCTAAGAATCCAATTATCGTGATAATTCGAGAAAAAGACTGGCGTATACTACGCCAATGGATGCCCCATTGGCGTACTATAGGCCAGTTTTGTGACAGGCGTGGTCTCAAGTCGAGAAAAAGAGATGTCACTTTATAAAATATATTCGTGATAATCTAAGCCTGATTTCGAGTAGAGTAGAGAAGAATAGAAGATCGCTTTACCACTAAGAGAGAAAAACATTTATTTTTATATCCATTTCATACTTAAAGTAAGTTGTAAGCCCAACTTAGATTGTCACGATTACGACCGCTACTTTTGGCCTTAGCGTGGAAGTTTAGGCTTATCTACCTATTTTCTTCTCACTGGGAATCAATTAACATTCCAATTCATTGATTGAATGCATAATATTTAAACCTAAAAGAGTCACTCTGCAAACAAAACACAATATTTTGGTATTCTATTTTCCATAAATCTTTTAATGCTTCCTCCACACTATTCCGAAGTTGCACGAGGCGAAGTGCTCTCCGAAGTTGACCGAAGTCCGAAGTAGGTGTCCACACACCTCGAGCAACTTCGCGAGGAACTCAGTCGCCTGTTCCCCTCACGATAGGCATAATGGATAACGTTCATGTGGCAACTACCGTTGCAATGTGTACTCTCGCGTAATAAAAATACGTGCGTATTTACTATGGCTGACGCGAACCAAAGTGAGCCGAAGTGACCCGAGTAGTGTGGACAGACTCTTCGTGTTCGAACTTCGAGTCCTTTGACTCGGGCGCAAAAACCGACAACAACTGGAAGTCGCCCGAGGCGAAGCGAAGTTGCACGAGGCGAAGCGAAGTGCCCCTCCACACTATCGTATTCGCTCAACTTCGATTAACTTCGGGAATAGTGTGGAGGCTACTTTAAAATCGATTACTTATAATATATACCTACGAGATGCCATAGAGACTCATAGTTGCGGTCGCATGTATCGTATGAGGGTTAGGAGGAGGGCGACGAGCAGCAGCGCGGCGGGCAGAGCGGCGCGCGGGCCGCGGTTGTAGATGGCGCAGTAGGGGCACTGCGACGAGCCGCACACTTCGCAAATGTTCAGGAGGTAGGTCGGCAGCGCGTCGAATATGCTCTCGTTGAAGCGTTCTGTTAGCGGAAAATTGTTTATTTAATACTGGATTAAGTTCAAGCATGATTTACAAAATTTTAGATACTGTATATATCTGTAACAAGTTGTGCTTTATTGTTCCTAGAACTATTCAGGGGCGTGAGGTGCGCTCGCGATCTGTTTTCGCTGTTACCCCAAGTCGCACGAATGCAGGTTTGCGGCGCCTCTGCGTCGCCTTACAAGCAATTTCAACAGGTTCTTCTCTAACCTAGATCTATTTTCACTGTCACTTGGAAAATTTAGAAGAATATTACTTGACACGATCCAGAATGATTGCGAATAATATTGTTTATCTTTAGTGTTCCTATGTAGTAGCTGTCTTACTTATGAGTTTTTTATTTCATGCAATATTCTATCTTGCCCGACTTTTGCTTTTTCAACATTGTCTTTGTCTATTTGTGTATATGTGGAGAACGTTGTTGATTGCACATTTGTATAATTCCTTATATTCTGTTTTTTTTTTTATATACAGGGAAATTGAAAAAATACCCGAAACCTCTTAGGCAGTGAAAGTACACATGATTATAAGCAACTTTTGTTTTGGTAAAACTCCGAAATCTCGAAAAAAATATCAGCTGTTTCATACATTTTCATTGGCTAAATACTGCATTTTGTATGAAACAGCTGATATTTTTTTCGAGATTTCGGAGTTTTACCAAAACAAAAGTTGCTTATAATCATGTGTACTTTCACTGCCTAAGAGGTTTCGGGTATTTTTTCAATTTCCCTGTATATAATGTGTAATTGTCTTCCAAATAAAAAAAATAATAATATATATATATAAATCAGGGATGTTACAGAGCTTCGACTCCGACTCCAACATGTCGGAACTTCCTATTGATTTTACACTTCGGTTCCGGTTTCGGTTCCGATACTTTTAAATTGGGAGGTCGAAGCATAGCGGCGGCAGCGGCGCGGGCGCGTTATAGAGGCTGACTGATATAGAGTTTGTACTATTTTATTTTATTGCGTGTCCTTGAGACATCTTTCTTATGCCACCATCTCCGCCTCCGCCTCCGACTCCCATTGCGACTCTAAAAAAACAATTTTAAAAACTCCGACTCCGATTTCGGTTCTTATAAAACCACCTCCGTAACATCCCTTATACAAATCATCAGAGTAAAACTTTTCCACAGCCGAGTAATGTTCAAGCAGTGGTAAATATAATTAAGCCGAACAGCAGGATCAACCAGGACAACATACACATAGCCGCCATTTTAATGCACACATTGGAAAACCAGAGTTAAAAAAATGTAAAACCATTGGTATTACTCTTGTAGTTTTTATGTATTAAGGCGTTGCCCTGTAGCACTATGGGGACGCGTATGTTATGGGAATGGGACCAAAAGTTAGATCGGCAAGATCGATATCCCCTATATTTAGCTAATTCTTATAACAAATCTGTTAGCAGAATGTGGTCCTCATATTTCACACACTAAACTTCCTCTGGTGCTTTTTCTAATAGCAGTGAACATATGTGTCAGTGAAAATTAGGCTTTATATCCTGTTTTTAACTAGAACTGGCCACAAGGCTAAAGAATATGGTACTTACCAGGTGCGTAGTAGTCATAAACTCGCATGGGCAGGTACCGGGACATGTTGGCCACCGGGAACCAGCGCT
This sequence comes from Ceramica pisi, assembly GCA_963859965.1. Classification (NCBI taxonomy): domain Eukaryota; kingdom Metazoa; phylum Arthropoda; class Insecta; order Lepidoptera; family Noctuidae; genus Ceramica; species Ceramica pisi. Next base: position 2,640,751 of record OY982543.1, read on the forward strand.
CGATCGTGAAGTTCACACACGTCGGCTCTTCATACAACTGTATAAACAAATTACATGTGAGTAAATTATGTCATGACTAGCTGACCCGCGCAAATTCGTCTGCGTCACATTTTCCATTATTGCTCCGCTCCTATTTGTCTTAGCGTGATGATATATAGCCTATAAACTTCCTCGATAAATGGACTATCTAACACTGAAAGATTTTTTCAAATCGGAACAGTAGTTCCTGAGATTAGCCCGTTCAACCAAACAAACAAACAAACAAACTCTTGTGCTTTATTAGTATAGATAGAATACAAACATATTAGGATAATAAAGGATAATTCAGTTTTGAAGATCCGACTAATCATGATCTACTAACTTATTACTAGGATGTTCAATGTAACACTAGTTTAAGTTGATATAGTTTAAATAGCTCTGAGAGCTAATTCACGTAGTTTTATGACGCGCCGATTAAGTTTTAGTGCAGTTGCAGGTTCAAGTTTGAGTGATAAATGGTATTCTTGTAATCTTTGAACTGCGAGTAAACTCCACGTCGACTGCACGGCAGCCAAACTCTACCAAACTTATTTAAGCGCTAATTCTTACACAACACAATCTATCGGGCCCGATCTGCAGGGACAGTGTAGTGTAATAAGAAACAGGGAGTAAGGACCCTGCCGTCAGGCGATCGGGTGGCTCCGATCTCCGTGCTCTGTAAATCGTCGTGTAAGTAAGAGACTGGGAGGTAGGGCCCTGCCGCAGTGGCGGCTTAGGGTAGATTGGCACCCTGGACGGATTTGTATTGAGAGATTTGATTATTTTACCAAAATATTTGATCACAATATCAAAATTGAAGGATGATGCATTATTAAAGAGACTCAAGGAGTTGTTTGTACTTGTTTTTATAATTTTATCCGTTATATCCGATTGAATGTTTGTTTTCACCCTGCCGCAGGGTCAGGGTGCCCTAGAAATCGGGCCCGATAGATCGTATAGTGTAATAACTGCTTTATGGTGTGGCAAAGTCTATTCGAATATTTAGTTAGTAATATTTTTTCTCTCCACCCCGTCAGTAAGTTTGTTGTCGTGCAGTTCACGAGCAGTTTACGTGCAGTTCAAAGATTACAAGAATACCGTTTATCACTCAAACATAAACTTAACTGCACTAAAACTTAATCGGCGCGTAATAAAAATTACGTGAATTAGCCCTCAGATCGAACACGTGTCTTGCTTCTCGAGCATAAGCATGCAGTCTACGCTCATCCTTAGGCCCCCTATCTCAAAACGTTTTACGGTCATTATTTATGGAATATTTGCTATTTAACCTCGTGTTAGCAACTAACTGAGTGAAAGAAAACTAGTTTGCACAAGTGGATCTCAGTGGATAAAAGTCATATTATTTATCGTTGAGCGATTGACTGCTGCGCCTCGCGTCGTGGGTCCGATTCCCGCACGGAACAATTACTTGTATGGCCTACTGATGATTGCTCCGCGTCTGGCTGTTTGTGTTAGTGACTTTGCATGTTTGTGTCCACGATACAGGAAAGATTTCTAGTGTGGAGCAGTGCTTAAAAAAAGTAGTGTATGTGCCTCGGCAGGCCTAGTGCTAGTACTGACGTAGTCGAAGTAGAAGAGTATCTTGGTGGGCAGGTACTTGGCGCGCTGCAGCGTGGGCACGCGGCGACTCAGCACGTAGGCGTCCAGCTTCTGTTGCTGGATCATGTAGCCCGTCGGCACGCCCACCTCCAGCACCGCCATGCCCGAGCGCGCCGACTCCGACACCAGCGTCCAGCTGACACGGAATTAACATTATTATAGGTTATGCAAGCCGTGTTACAGTCTTAGGTTTAGCGTGCGAAGGGTGGCTCGCCGTCCGGTAAGGAGCAGGGCAGGGTCGACGGCGCCTTGTGTTGCTGGCGTGCTTGTGACAGATGTCAGCACAGGTACAGTTGCAAACGAATCTACAATGGTACAGTTACAAAAACCCAGAACGAATCTACTTCATTTATCTCTGAGGACGTCTTTGAATAAATAACATGTTACTCGCTGCACCGACATCTGCAGGATGGCGCCTTATCACCTAGTCCGGCTCTTTGTGCCTGAGTGGTGTTGTGAGGAGTCAGCAACAGGTATAAACTGACCTGGCGCAGCCCTGGAACTCGATGTGCGACTGATTCCTGCCGTAGAAGTGATGAGAGGAGAGCAGCGAGAAGCAGTTGAGGGGCGGCGGCGTCTGGAAGCGCGAGATGTCCACGTTGTACTGCACCGACATCTGCAGGATGGCGTAGCCGGCGCCGCGCGCGGTCACCTTCACTGTGCCCCACGCCTCCGGGATCTGTGGAGGTGTAAACCAATTTTATTTAGTTAATAACCACATACCCTAGCTCACAACATGTTTGATGTTTTTTTATCAGCTTAACTCGAAAAAGAACATCATTTGCGTAGATAGAAAGGTACCTAGTTTCTTTTTTTATAGGTAATCAAATGACTCCTTCATTCAGTCGTAGCCGATGTTCTCCAGAATATAACTCTCTGGAACACCGTTCGATATCTGAAGGGCCTTAGCTAACATATTTATTTTTTCCTCGATGAATGTCTAGTTGTTTAAATAGACTGATTGGAGTGGACGAAATCTTGAAATGTTAACCGAAGAAAATGTGTTTGAGATTACAGTCGGATTTTAGCTCAGACATTATTCGGCATTGTTCCAGACGAGTGTTGTGCCTGGTGGGAACTGACCAGACGAGTGCTGTCTGGTGGGCAACCGACCAGACGAGTGTTGTGTCTGGTGGGCAACCGACCAGACGAGTGTTGTGTCTGGTGGGCAACCGACCAGACGAGTGTTGTGTCTGGTGGGCAACCGACCAGACGAGTGTTGTGTCTGGTGGGCAACCGACCAGACGAGTGTTGTGTCTGGTGGGCAACCGACCAGACGAGTGTTGTGTCTGGTGGGCAACCGACCAGACGAGTGTTGTGTCTGGTGGGCAACCGACCAGACGAGTGTTGTGTCTGGTGGGCAACCGACCAGACGAGTGTTGTGTCTGGTGGGCAACCGACCAGACGAGTGTTGTGTCTGGAGGGCAACCGACCAAACGAGTGTTGTGTCTGGTGGGCAACCGACCAGACGAGTGTTGTGTCTGGAGGGCAACCGACCAGACGAGTGTCGTGTGAGATTGAAATTGTTACCGAAGGAAATGGCAGATGAGATTACAGTCGCATTTTAGGTCAGACGAAATTTTTCGGCTAAATGATAGAGAGGATGATCATGTTATTTCAGAGGCAAATAAAACTTACGTCTATAAACTGCATGACGGCAAGGTTGTCGTTCTTGACGTGCAGCGTGCGCGTCTCTCCGGACAACGCTACAGCGTCCACGCTCACCGTCAGCGACGACACGTCTCGCAGACGCTTGCGGTTCGTGTACTCGATCAGGGCGCGCAGGGCTATGTATGTGTCCTGAGTGACAAGAAAATTATTGTATAATTAGTATTATGCAAGAAGATGATGGATCAAATTCTATATCTGGCCGTTGATTATTTTTTTTTATTGAAGATAACATATTTGACTATGTTTACGAGTACGTTCTATGTTTATAAGATGGCCAATAGTCAAAAACAGTAAAGTGCAATCCTTAGCGAAATGTATGTAAGCTGAGGTGGTCCACGCACGCCAGCACGATGTTGCTCGAGCCGTACTCGTAATAATGTCCACAAACCTGCGTGGAAGCCCACCCGCCGTCCTGCAGGCGCTGCGAGTTGAGCCACATGACGATGGGCTCGTTGTTGTCCTGGTGGTCCATGCACGCCAGCAGTGCGTACGCGGTGGCCGCGATGTTATTGGAGTCGTACTTGTACGGCAGGCGGGGCAGCAGGAACGGCTTCTGATTCTCCATCTTGTATGGGGGCTGGGGGACTGGCTCTTTGCCCCAGTAGCTTAGACCACCTGTGGAGTAAGATGGTAGAAGAAATCGAGTTAAATGTACCATTTCCATTTTTCACAGTTAAGTTATTCCACCAGATAAGTAGTTATGTGACCTTCGTATCGCTGGTGCCGCTTGAGCAGGCGGAAGGCGTGCTCGGAGCTGGGCGCCTTGGCGTGCGTGAGCGCGTGCGCCACCAGCGCCAGCGCGTACGCCGAGCCGAAGTCGCTCAGCAGCGACAGGTGCCGCTCCAGCCAGCGCACGCCGCGCTGCTGCGCCGACGACACGCGCGCGCTCAGCCCCTACGGGGATACACGAACACATGAGCGACAGATATACGTGGATTCACACGTCTTGGTACTCGTTTGTGGAAACGCGAGGCGTTGGGCGTGCGAAGCTGCTGGCGTGAATCGCTTCTCCTGAAACGCTCTCATACAACGCCATGTGTTGTTATGAATTTAGTGCCAAACTCGGTTTCGCTTTACCCACTCAATATAAACTAATTTATGGAATGTTTATGGGTTTTTGACCTTATATATTACTTTTAACTTACCATCTGCGTTAATTAAAAACTGGACAAGTTTCCATAAAAAATGATACAGGCTTAAAATAAAGCGAGCGGCGCAAAATTGCGGGTCCGCCTTTACAATTTTTTACTCCAAATCTTGAAGTATCGGTATATCACACCTAGGACAAAACATAATCTTCCTTGAAAGATGTATCAGTCTGGGTGGTTGCATAAGACAAGTGAATGGTTGTGTCACAAAACGAGCAAACATGTTGCGTCTGTGTACGCATGCGCGATTGTGCCTGCATTCACATTTTCGCAGCGAGTACATTCGCAGGGATATTTTTTTTTGTGTCATGTATTAATTACTGCGTATACTACTTTTTGTATAAATTTTAGTTCCTAAAACGTTACAGACAGATGTGTTGCTGGGGAGTTTGTTGGCCACTTCTTCTCCACAGCTACAACACTAGGAAGTGGTGACGACGGGCGGGCGTTTTGGGGGACTGTCTATTTGTAAAGTACTAGCACTTAGCCACAGTTAATAAAGAGAGCTTAGTACTGTATTGAGTGTTATAATCTACAATGATCCTGATACCACCGAACCCAAACGATGATGGTGCTATCGCTCAGCCGTCGCTGACGCCTTCACATATATATAGATGCCGTCTACCTGTAAAGGACACAATTCACACGAAAAGCGTTTACATATGATTGAATCTTACCTCTCGTACTCCGATATCCTTGAGGTTCTTGACAGTTTCCAACGTGATGACAACTTGAGCAGTCAGTGTGATGTTTCGTTGCATTATTATCGAGTCGTTTACCTGTCGGTCAAATATACTTGTTGTAAAACTGAAGAGTTAATCAATGATCAATGATGATGTTATTATCTGTTTAACCTTTTACCAACTACATTCAGATTCAGCTGAATACCAGTATTTTACGTGGTGCGGCTGCCTACCAGACCACTACAACCCATTAACTGGCTAACACGGTAATTCTTAGCAACTCTGGATAAATAAAATAAAATTCATTTATTTCAGTCAATATGCACCCATGCGGTGCAAGATTTAAAATTACAAATACAACATGTCAGAAAAAATAATAAAAACGTATAGCAGGAATATTGACAGCAATATACAAAGAAATAATTAGCTTCATATATGGCATAAAGGCAGGAAGATGACTGAGAGAGGCTCTCAATAATCCATTGTCAGAAAAATCAATCTTAAATTGGATTGAGGCAACAGCCCAATAGTTGATATTGCCTACCAGACCACTACAACTGGGTAACACGGTACTTCTTGGCAAGACTAGAGTTAGATTTTCTGGCTTCTTCGGATAAAATTTACTGTTACATACGGACAGACAGACACACGAGTGATCCTATATGGGTTTCGCTTTATACGGATGTTCGAAACCCAAAAAAAAGTGAATAGTAAAAACATAAAAAATATTTTGTTTGTACTGTTTTTGTATCTTAGTTTTAGTAATTTTTAGCTGCTATAATTGTATGTTTAACGTATTACTGTCAGCTAAATGTATACTTTTTACAGCTAATTGAATAAATTTATTATTATTTATTAACATTAAATTTGTACGCCACAATTGGCAGAATGTGATGATAACAGACAGTTATGTACCATATTCAGACAAATAAAAATGATAATGCTTATGATTCTGAATGTTACTTCGACAGTGCTAGGGTCGTGGTAGCCCGCGTGTCCGAAGGCCTCCCGGTACAGCGAGGAGTTCTTGGGCACCACTATGGTGGAGTTGTCGTTCCGGTTGGGCAGCCACGTCACCTCGTAGAACGCTCCGTCCGGCGTCTGGTGGTCCAGCACCCACGACACCGCCATCGAAATCACCTGGTAACATGTAACATACATTTACTCTAGTTTTTCTAGCATCTGCATGCAGCCCGTGTGATCCCTATATTCCCGGGATAATATGTAGCCTATGTGTTATTCTAGACTATAATCTACCTCTGTGCCAAATTTCATGAAGATCCTTTCAGACGTTCTGACGTGAAAGATTAAAAAACATCTCTCCATCTTCACCTACTTTTCAGTACATCTTTACCCTGGAGACCCGGTCCTTTGGTAGGCGTGCGAGGGGCCGAAACCAACTCGCAGAGGCCCCGTTAGACATTTCAAATGTAATGGGACAGCAACCGGCGATTATCCCTGTATGCACTGTGAAAGTATTCCCAAGGACAATCCCCGGTTGGAACAGTACTATTGCAGAATTTGGAAACAAAAGATGCAACGCTATGGGTTTGTGTGGTTTAGTGGACTGTTAATCGTTTATTGTGGAAGAACAGCCCCTGCCTGACTACTAACAATATACACGGCTTTTGAATGGCAGGGGGTGACTTACACACTCAATGAATGGGCCCCCGAAAATAGTCGCTTGCACAAAGTGACGGAGCGCCAAGGTGGCAACATAGCCTGAGGTGCTAGAGGAGTGGAGACTTGGAGAGGTATACCACGGCTATCAGGACAATCCCGGAAGTGCGGTCAAGATCCCTGCATTTATATTATTAGTAGGATTATAATGTTAGTAGGATTTCTGTCAATCATTTGAAGAAACTAGAGGCTGATGCCCAGTTTGTGAGGTTCCTTATCAGCCGTTCATCTATCCGTTAATCACTAACCAACCGATAGCGTTAACGGGCAGATAAATGACCGATAAATAATCTCATAAACAGGGCATGAATCATTTAAATTCGTTTTGCTTTAAATGCCTTCAGTTTCTGGTGCAAGTGAGCTAGGCTTTTTATACGACTTCCTTGAAGAAGGAGGAGGTTCTACGGCTGTATGTATTTTCCCTGATTTCTCCCCCAATTATAGACCGATTTACGAAATTCTTTTATGATTCGAAAGCCTATATTCTCCAGGTGATCCCATAGTCAGAATGTGATGATGGAAACCCAGGAAAATCGAGGGCAATCCTCAAATTTTACAGGCTCATACAATATTTTTCATATACTTTCTAACATAATTATCATATTTTGCCTGGAAATCATCAAAATTCGAAGAGTTTAGTGATTTCATATAAGGTGTTTTATTTACCTCAGGATCGATGTATATGAAGTTCTCCCACTCGTTGAACGACGCGTCTTGGAATATCTTAGCGCAGAATGACGTCAACCAAACACTCGAAGCCGATTGATTCCTGATTAAAATAACATAAGAACATTAATTTAATTTCATGTGACTTTCAGACTTTCTTTTATTTTATTTTTTTATTTATTTAAATAGGTTTACCAACAGCTTCTGTATAAAGTATTTCTTAGGATAAGTAATACAAGCCTCATTGTTATACAGTCGCCAATTACAGATTAACCAACATTGACAAAATTAGTAATAACACAATAATAAAATTACAAGGTACTTAATATAATAATAAAATCAACAAAATGCAATGAGTTCAAGATTGACAATGAGATCAAGATACCAAATTAATTAAAGAAAAATAATAGCAAAATAACATAATATAAATTAATCAATAGAACAAGATAATCACAGTTTTCAGAATAATAATAATTACGTAATAAATTGATAATCAAATAATCAAAATAAAAATAACGCATTTAGACGACTCTGTACTCTTACTGTACTCGACGTAGAGTCAGACAGAGAAGAGAGTACAGACGCATGTAGAATAACTTTCTTGAGAATTGTCAGATTAAGACAAGACGTACGGAAGAAGTAACACTTGGTTGGAGGAAGTAAGAGTTGTTTAGAGATTTGTTCGGCACCCTTGAATTTGTTTGACGTGTTCGAATTCGCTAAACGCGTTCAAATTCGCTTGACGCGTTCATATTCACTCGACGCGTTCAAATATGCTCGACGCGTTCAAATTAGCATGACGAGTTCGAATTTGCTCGACGCGTTCGAATTCACTCGACGAATTCAGTAATTGCTTTTTTAATTTTGTTGATCAGGCGCATGTAGGGCGTCAAGTACATGTTGTGTTCTGTATAACTTACCAGTCGCTCCTGAACAGGCTGAAGGAGCCGTCCGGCTTCATGAAGGACAACTGGCGCTGGTACAGGATGTTCATGTGGTAGAACGCGTCGCGCTCCAGCGTCCTGTTGCGCTGGTTGATGAGACGCATGTAGAGCGTCAGGTACATGTTCGCTGCGAAACTGAACATGTTCTGTTCCGCTGAGTCCTGTGGAGGATATAGACAGATTTAATTTTATGCTGTGAAATGTAAATTAATAAGAAAGTTTCAGATAACACGATCCACCTCGTAGGGGATCACTTGTAGATACAAGTTCACTCACCATCGGCAAGTGCAGCAAGCTGGTGGCGTTGACGGGCATGGTGGGGAACAGCGGCCCCACCACGTCGCCCACCACGGAGATGCGCGCGCGGTTGGACCCGAACACGTAGTAGCGGTCCACCTCGTAGGGGATCACTTGTAGATACAAGTTCACTCACCATCGGCAAGTGCAGCAAGCTGGTGGCGTTGACGGGCATGGTGGGGAACAGCGGCCCCACCACGTCGCCCACCACGGAGATGCGCGCGCGGTTGGACCCGAACACGTAGTAGCGGTCCACCTCGTAGGGGATCACTTGTAGATACAAGTTCACTCACCATCGGCAAGTGCAGCAAGCTGGTGGCGTTGACGGGCATGGTGGGGAACAGCGGCCCCACCACGTCGCCCACCACGGAGATGCGCGCGCGGTTGGACCCGAACACGTAGTAGCGGTCCACCTCGTAGGGGATCACTTGTAGATACAAGTTCACTCACCATCGGCAAGTGCAGCAAGCTGGTGGCGTTGACGGGCATGGTGGGGAACAGCGGCCCCACCACGTCGCCCACCACGGAGATGCGCGCGCGGTTGGACCCGAACACGTAGTAGCGGTCCACCTCGTAGGGGATCACTTGTAGATACAAGTTCACTCACCATCGGCAAGTGCAGCAAGCTGGTGGCGTTGACGGGCATGGTGGGGAACAGCGGCCCCACCACGTCGCCCACCACGGAGATGCGCGCGCGGTTGGACCCGAACACGTAGTAGCGGTCCACCTCGTAGGGGATCACTTGTAGATACAAGTTCACTCACCATCGGCAAGTGCAGCAAGCTGGTGGCGTTGACGGGCATGGTGGGGAACAGCGGCCCCACCACGTCGCCCACCACGGAGATGCGCGCGCGGTTGGACCCGAACACGTAGTAGCGGTCCACCTCGTAGGGGATCACTTGTAGATACAAGTTCACTCACCATCGGCAAGTGCAGCAAGCTGGTGGCGTTGACGGGCATGGTGGGGAACAGCGGCCCCACCACGTCGCCCACCACGGAGATGCGCGCGCGGTTGGACCCGAACACGTAGTAGCGGTCCACCTCGTAGGGGATCACTTGTAGATACAAGTTCACTCACCATCGGCAAGTGCAGCAAGCTGGTGGCGTTGACGGGCATGGTGGGGAACAGCGGCCCCACCACGTCGCCCACCACGGAGATGCGCGCGCGGTTGGACCCGAACACGTAGTAGCGGTCCACCTCGTAGGGGATCACTTGTAGATACAAGTTCACTCACCATCGGCAAGTGCAGCAAGCTGGTGGCGTTGACGGGCATGGTGGGGAACAGCGGCCCCACCACGTCGCCCACCACGGAGATGCGCGCGCGGTTGGACCCGAACACGTAGTAGCGGTCCACCTCGTAGGGGATCACTTGTAGATACAAGTTCACTCACCATCGGCAAGTGCAGCAAGCTGGTGGCGTTGACGGGCATGGTGGGGAACAGCGGCCCCACCACGTCGCCCACCACGGAGATGCGCGCGCGGTTGGACCCGAACACGTAGTAGCGGTCCACCTCGTAGGGGATCACTTGTAGATACAAGTTCACTCACCATCGGCAAGTGCAGCAAGCTGGTGGCGTTGACGGGCATGGTGGGGAACAGCGGCCCCACCACGTCGCCCACCACGGAGATGCGCGCGCGGTTGGACCCGAACACGTAGTAGCGGTCCACCTCGTAGGGGATCACTTGTAGATACAAGTTCACTCACCATCGGCAAGTGCAGCAAGCTGGTGGCGTTGACGGGCATGGTGGGGAACAGCGGCCCCACCACGTCGCCCACCACGGAGATGCGCGCGCGGTTGGACCCGAACACGTAGTAGCGGTCCACCTCGTAGGGGATGATCGGCGTCTCCGTCACGTTCACGTGCATGTATTGGAACACGTAGGCGCGGTTCGACAGGTCCAGCAGAACTGACTGATGGCGGTATTGCGGTAGGCCGTCGGGCTGTAGAAAAGATAAATAAAAATAAAATGCTGTTCGTTGGTTGTGGCAGCACTTGAAAACTTGCTTTTTCTAAATTCGTGTTAGTTCGAGACTTCGAGTACGACGTTATTTCACGAGCGAGTTTAGTCATTGGTATTATTTTCCTGCCACTTTATTCTGTAAAAACTCTCAATAATGACAGTTATTCTCTATTATGACAGTTTGTCATACTAGCTATGGCGATACTATCTCGCTGGGTGACGACCGTAACACGACGACGTAACGAGCGACGTATCGCCGATGGTAACATGTGTGCAACGTCTTGTTGTGAATATGTAGACATACGTTACGAATCGCAAGTCGCAACAATACGCTGGCGAAAAAATAATCGTCTCAGGCAGAGACAGCTCAGGATTGTTTATCCTGAGCTGTCGTTGGTTTTATAATCGAACGAACGAAAACATATTTGGAAAATAAAAATAAAACTTTTTTTTTATGTGGAACATCTACACATTTTTCTATAGGATTTTCTATAGGAGCGCCTTGGCAGTAAAACCATAAGATATAAACGGAACCGACGCTGCCATGTTGTGATGGATCCCACTTGGAACTAATTTATACAATTTTATTATTAATTCTTAATGTACATATATTTCATTTACCGTGCCTCCAGTGTTGCCATTGTTTTTACAATTAGGCAAATTCTGGTAGCCCTTCTGTTTAAAGGATTTTTGTATGATTTCAAACATTAACAAAAACAAAATAGCCTACGACCTATTCTCAGACGTGTGGCGTATACACAAAAAAATATCGGTCAAGTCGTTTCGGAGGAGTTCGATAACCAACACCGCCCGTGACACGAGATTTTTATAATATTAGATTTCTTCTTTAAACTATCATTATAGGTTTAACCCAATGCGACAATTGCGCTTATCCTAATTTATACGAACATCTATAACTATAAAATGTGTGAGTTGTACCTGCACAGTGATCTTCTTGACGTAGTGGTGCTGCCCCATGAGCGTGGAGGCGTGCAGCCGCACGCGTATGTCCCCCAGCCGGGTGGGCACCACGGGCACGTACACCGTGGCCGCGTCGCCCGACGTGATGTACACGAAGAACTGGTGCTCGCCGAACGACGTGCGCGGGTTGTACGACCGGACCTGCCGACCGAACGAACTTACTATTAGCGCTCGCTTACACCTAATCCGTTATCGGCAGAAGTATGCTCGGGCGTCCTCGGCTAAACTCGGCCGATCGAAACAAATGCATGTAAAAGGAAGAGACCGCGTACACTACTACAATCGCCATCGTCTCATGACGCCTGAAAATGGCCGAACAACTGGCGAATACGACCTTGTTGGGATTTCTTGCCAGTTTTAACTGCCAGACTACATAAACAGTTCGAACCACGGTTCTTTACCGCTCGGATGTTAGGTTTTATCGACGAAAGCGCAGGTGCAATCACAACAAGTGTTACGTTCGTAGAATATTTTTCTGATTTATGCGTATTATATTCTGGTAACAATAACAAGATCACAAAGTAACACAACAAAACATATACACCACAAGAACACAGTCAGAAATAACCAAATAACTAATCAAAAACAACAACAATGTAAAACACTTCTCGGATCAACAGTCGTAATGCATTGAGCAACCGGGACACAAATATGCATTGAACGGATACGAGCGACTGAGACGCCATTACATCTTGCGTGCCGCGCAAGTGCTGTCATATTTTTTGCCAAATTAACATCCTGCGCAATCAATTGCGACGTACTTTAAATAGGTAAACTTGCGTGATTCGAACTGTTAAGACCGGCAACGTCCGATGTCGGCTTAAGTATATACAGACGAACTGTTATCCGATGAGTTCCGACCCGAAATCGGCCGATGACTCGTGACTGGTGAACTGCAGGCTGCAGTGCGATTCTGTAGACCTGTCTCTGTGTAAGCGTAGGTGAAGTGAACATGAAGTTAGCTGTCAATTCGTATAAAACAAGATGGTATGACATTTTCTTCGTGCTCACTCAACTGGTTGGTATCCGGCTGGTAGTTGAACAGCACCACGCTCACCACCACCACTCCACCGGCTGTATACTCACAATGCCGTTCTCCTCGACGTGCACAAACTTGTAGTCGGGCGAGGCGGCCAGCACCACCACGGCCTCGATGTCTTGCGGCTGGTAGTTGAACACCACCACGCTCACCACCACCACTCCACCGGCTGTATACTCACAATGCCGTTCTCCTCGACGTGCACAAACTTGTAGTCGGGCGAGGCGGCCAGCACCACCACGGCCTCGATGTCTTGCGGCTGGTAGTTGAACAGCACCACGCTCACCACCACCACTCCACCGGCTGTATACTCACAATGCCGTTCTCCTCGACGTGCACAAACTTGTAGTCGGGCGAGGCGGCCAGCACCACCACGGCCTCGATGTCTTGCGGCTGGTAGTTGAACACCACCACGCTCACCACCACCACTCCACCGGCTGTATACTCACAATGCCGTTCTCCTCGACGTGCACAAACTTGTAGTCGGGCGAGGCGGCCAGCACCACCACGGCCTCGATGTCTTGCGGCTGGTAGTTGAACAGCACCACGCTCACCACCACCACTCCACCGGCTGTATACTCACAATGCCGTTCTCCTCGACGTGCACAAACTTGTAGTCGGGCGAGGCGGCCAGCACCACCACGGCCTCGATGTCTTGCGGCTGGTAGTTGAACACCACCACGCTCACCACCACCACTCCACCGGCTGTATACTCACAATGCCGTTCTCCTCGACGTGCACAAACTTGTAGTCGGGCGAGGCGGCCAGCACCACCACGGCCTCGATGTCTTGCGGCTGGTAGTTGAACACCACCACGCTCACCACCACCACTCCACCGGCTGTATACTCACAATGCCGTTCTCCTCGACGTGCACAAACTTGTAGTCGGGCGAGGCGGCCAGCACCACCACGGCCTCGATGTCTTGCGGCTGGTAGTTGAACACCACCACGCTCACCACCACCACTCCACCGGCTGTATACTCACAATGCCGTTCTCCTCGACGTGCACAAACTTGTAGTCGGGCGAGGCGGCCAGCACCACCACGGCCTCGATGTCTTGCGGCTGGTAGTTGAACACCACCACGCGCAGCCCCACTTGCTCGCCTTGACGACACTGCTCGGGACCCTCCACTTTTATGAAGAATGGTAGCACGCCGATGTACTGTTCAACAAAACAAGGATCTGTAGAACAAGGCTCTAGAACTCTACACGAAGTGACATTCTGTAGGGAACAGCGTTGACTATCCGATCTAGTGTTGCATTATCGAAACTTTAAGCGTTAAGAATACTTAAAACTGATGCTTCTGTGCTGCCACCTATAGTTCCTGCACGCTCCGTTTATGGGAACGTACACGAATTAGACTGTGCACTCTAGCTTTGCAATTTCGAAACTTGAAGGTAAAATATACTTGACAAAGACATTTTTGCACGTTCCTATGTCGAAGGGATTGACAAACACTGTTGAAATGTCGAATGATCATTCCCTTACATTTTGGCATTTCGAATATTGCCATTGCCATCTTCTTTTTTTTTCTATTTTATAGAGGTAAAATTTGTTTGTAAGTTTGTATGTAGGGGGTAATCTCGGGAAATACTGGTCCGATTTGAAAAATTTTTTCAGTATTAGATAGCCCATGTATCGAGGAATGCATATCATCACGCTAAGACTAAAAGGAGCCGAGCATTAATGGAAAATGTGACGCAGACGAAGTTGCGTGGGTCAGCTAGTCGCTAATAAAATGTCTCTGATGATAATCAATCACTTAGGGCCGGTGCACATGTGGCGGAGCGCAGTGCAGAGTTTTTTTCACTGTTCAACTATTATCGACATTGTCCTCATTGAAATAATATCTGAAATCAATTAACACGTAGTCGCTTCGATGCGTCTATTCGTCTATCATATGTGCGCCGGCCCTTAGTCTGTAAACGGCAAAAGAATAAAACAATGTATTGAAAAGAAGTGTTTAGTGAAGTTGTGAAGGAAGTGTGATTCCGAATAATAAAAAAATACTTACGCGTTTAGGTTCCGTCAACATGCCTAACCCATGGCTGTGAGACATGCTAAACGCTGACACTATCCAGTGAACAGGTATCTGTAAAATAATCGAGTAATTTAACATAACAGGTAACATTGACTTGAAATATAGATTATAGATGTTTATCTATGTCACAGGAAAATGGCAAACTCCAAGATTGTCATAAATCTTGATTAGATTATTATAATTTCTCGATATATTATGAAAAAATCGTTTTGAATGTGATAAATCCCATCCAAATGGGCTTGTGTCCTGAAAAAATCTAATTAGTCCGTCAGTTAGATAATCAAAAAATATTTGACCCGTGTTTTTTCTTTTATTACGGGAACCAAAATTGACGAAGTAACGACGCTTTTAAAATTCTCAATACGTCACACCTTGGCATAATTTTAAGTGAGTCGTGACGTCACGAGCCCCCACTCCCGAGTTTTGATGCGTTTTATCTTTGTCAATATTCATTGATTTACAAAAACAAAAAATACGTGTCCATTATTTTTCAATACTATAACTGACGGACTAAATAGTTTTGCAATTTGTGGATGATGGAATCTAGCCTATTTAATAGTTTCCAATATATCCGTGTCTTATTTAGAAAAATTCAGTTCCTGCGGCGGCGCAGAGTACATACCTGCGGCACATCGACGGTGAACACGAAGCGTCCGTGCGGGCCGATGTTGACGTCACGCCACAGCCACACGTTGTCGTACTGCCGCTGCACACGATTGAACCGGAACTTGCGGAAGTGCGTCAGCTCGAATGACTTGTTTATATCGGTCTCGCCTGGGTAACAATTATACCACATTGTTATTACTTTTTAAATGGCAGAACATTCAAATGGAGTGAGGGTCGAAATGCTTGGGTCATGAATAGTTCCTATGGCGCGGAACAGCCGGCTAGGAATATCCTGGCAAAAGAGTGCAAGGATAAGTGAGCTGTCATGCCATCTTGTTTGTATGGTTTGACAGCTCACTTGTCACTCACTTCACTTTAGTGTTCACTTCGATATGTTTACAGAATCGCACTGCAGAAGATTTGCAGTTGAGCCACATTAGCTGCCAAGTCACACAGAGTGTCGAACAGCCGGCTAGGAATATTCTTGCATTCTTTTGCAAGCTAAAAAGTGGGAGAGTACTTCGAGGCGTAGGTGTATTTTTTATGTTCGTAGTAAGTTGATATTGTGTAGTGTTTTCTAGATTATGTACTTTTAGGGATCGAAATGTGTAGAGTATAATTACCAAAATTTTACACTCCGTCCGCTTTAATCCAGAAATAGTAATGGTGACGTATTAATCTCAGAACTTAATATTTTTTTAGCGCTCAATTCCTTGTACATAAAACGAGACATTTTACTTGGGCACACTATTATGATGGAACTGTCTAAACTACTGAGGGTTTTTATATACTTAATATTGTAAAGCTAAAGAGCTTGTTCGTTTAAATTAAATGGTTTAAATTAAAAAGAATATTTTAGTGTTGGATAGACCATTTATCGAGGGAGGTTATAGGCTTTATAAAGTTACGCTACGACCAATAGCAACGGAGCATTAATAAAAAAATGTGACACAGACGAAGTTGCGCGGGTCAGCTTAGTTTATTACATGGAAGACTAGCTGACCGTGCTCATTTCGTTGAGCACGGGTAAGCTATTTTTCGGGTTTATATATAGACTATTACACTCACAAATAGCGTAGCTTTCTATTGGCAGAAGATATTATCCCTACAATTTAATAAACTTTACCTGTTATGAATCCCTTTTTCCCTTGGTCCAAGCATCACGGGTGAACGGCTGGACCGATTTCGCTAATTCTTTTTTATGTTGTTTGTTATTGTCAGGAGAAGTTTCTTATGAACAAAATAAATAAAAAAAAAGTTGCAGTTGACGGAAGCGACGCCGCGGGAGACAGCTAGTTAGTATATAAATATAGATAGTATAGATTGAATAAACGACTAGTACTCACAGTTAGACTCGTCGGTGTGATCGGGGCAGTCGTAGGCGCCGTCGCACTGCTTGGCCAGCGGGAAGCAGCCCCCCTCCAGGCACTCGCCGAAGATTGAATAGACGACTAGTACTCACAGTTAGACTCGTCGGTGTGATCGGGGCAGTCGTAGGCGCCGTCGCACTGCTTGGCCAGCGGGAAGCAGCCCCCCTCCAGGCACTCGCCGAAGATTGAATAGACGACTAGTACTCACAGTTAGACTCGTCGGTGTGATCGGGGCAGTCGTAGGCGCCGTCGCACTGCTTGGCCAGCGGGAAGCAGCCCCCCTCCAGGCACTCGCCGAAGATTGAATAGACGACTAGTACTCACAGTTAGACTCGTCGGTGTGATCGGGGCAGTCGTAGGCGCCGTCGCACTGCTTGGCCAGCGGGAAGCAGCCCCCCTCCAGGCACTCGCCGAAGATTGAATAGACGACTAGTACTCACAGTTAGACTCGTCGGTGTGATCGGGGCAGTCGTAGGCGCCGTCGCACTGCTTGGCCAGCGGGAAGCAGCCCCCCTCCAGGCACTCGCCGAAGATTGAATAGACGACTAGTACTCACAGTTAGACTCGTCGGTGTGATCGGGGCAGTCGTAGGCGCCGTCGCACTGCTTGGCCAGCGGGAAGCAGCCCCCCTCCAGGCACTCGCCGAAGATTGAATAGACGACTAGTACTCACAGTTAGACTCGTCGGTGTGATCGGGGCAGTCGTAGGCGCCGTCGCACTGCTTGGCCAGCGGGAAGCAGCCCCCCTCCAGGCACTCGCCGAAGATTGAATAGACGACTAGTACTCACAGTTAGACTCGTCGGTGTGATCGGGGCAGTCGTAGGCGCCGTCGCACTGCTTGGCCAGCGGGAAGCAGCCCCCCTCCAGGCACTCGCCGAAGATTGAATAGACGACTAGTACTCACAGTTAGACTCGTCGGTGTGATCGGGGCAGTCGTAGGCGCCGTCGCACTGCTTGGCCAGCGGGAAGCAGCCCCCCTCCAGGCACTCGCCGAAGATTGAATAGACGACTAGTACTCACAGTTAGACTCGTCGGTGTGATCGGGGCAGTCGTAGGCGCCGTCGCACTGCTTGGCCAGCGGGAAGCAGCCCCCCTCCAGGCACTCGCCGAAGATTGAATAGACGACTAGTACTCACAGTTAGACTCGTCGGTGTGATCGGGGCAGTCGTAGGCGCCGTCGCACTGCTTGGCCAGCGGGAAGCAGCCCCCCTCCAGGCACTCGCCGAAGATTGAATAGACGACTAGTACTCACAGTTAGACTCGTCGGTGTGATCGGGGCAGTCGTAGGCGCCGTCGCACTGCTTGGCCAGCGGGAAGCAGCCCCCCTCCAGGCACTCGCCGAAGATTGAATAGACGACTAGTACTCACAGTTAGACTCGTCGGTGTGATCGGGGCAGTCGTAGGCGCCGTCGCACTGCTTGGCCAGCGGGAAGCAGCCCCCCTCCAGGCACTCGCCGAAGATTGAATAGACGACTAGTACTCACAGTTAGACTCGTCGGTGTGATCGGGGCAGTCGTAGGCGCCGTCGCACTGCTTGGCCAGCGGGAAGCAGCCCCCCTCCAGGCACTCGCCGAAGATTGAATAGACGACTAGTACTCACAGTTAGACTCGTCGGTGTGATCGGGGCAGTCGTAGGCGCCGTCGCACTGCTTGGCCAGCGGGAAGCAGCCCCCCTCCAGGCACTCGCCGAAGATTGAATAGACGACTAGTACTCACAGTTAGACTCGTCGGTGTGATCGGGGCAGTCGTAGGCGCCGTCGCACTGCTTGGCCAGCGGGAAGCAGCCCCCCTCCAGGCACTCGCCGAAGCCCTGCGACACGTTGCACGTGGTGTAGCGCCGCGTCACGGCCACGTCGCTGAACACTATGAGCCCCGCGTACCTGTTCATATGACGACACATCAATATGCGGCTATTGAGAGGGATATACTGAGGATAGGGATATTACTGGACTTAAACTGTGTAATACCTTGCATGCGCTTGTATGTATAGAATGTTTTAACAAATAAAGAAATCTTATCTTATCTTAAAACAATGCTGACAAATTATTTCAGCATTGTTATTCCGTCACATTGTGACGTGTTCGCAAGTTTCTTTATTGCTTGAGTGTATCATTGTTAAACGCCTCTTATGTACATTACACCATTTATCGGGCCTGATTTCTCGGGCACCCTGTCCCTGCGGCAGGGTGCCGATTACAGACTATAAATCGCTCCCTGTCTCAGTCTGAACGCGTCCGTGCGTTGCACGCAGTAGCCGCGTAGTGGGGGCGGCGGGGCTGGTCCGCCCGGGTGCACCAACATGACAACGACATTTACTCGTACATCCAAAAAAGGCGCACGAAATTATCTTAAGACAACAATTAATAACTACTAACTCTTGTACGTAAGTACTTACATACTTATATCATAGTTTAAAACGCATCGCAACTATTATTTTCATTTTTTTTTTGAATTTATTTCTTTTTCCCTAAAATAATGAATTCATGTTGCACGATTCGAGACAGAGAAGTCAATTGTGATCAAATATTTCAGAAAAATTATCAATCGAAAATCTCTCAATACAAAACCGCCCCTGGTGTTAATCTACCCTACGCCGACAGTGCGGCAGGGCCCTGCCTCCCTATCTCTCATTACACTATGCGATCGACAGTGCGGCAGGGACGCAGGGAGATCGGAGCCACCCGATCGCCCGGCGGCAGGGCCCTGCCTCCCTATCTCTCATTACACTATGCGATCGACAGTGCGGCAGGGACGCAGGGAGATCGGAGCCACCCGATCGCCCGGCGGCAGGGCCCTGCCTCCCTATCTCTCATTACACTATGCGATCGACAGTGCGGCAGGGACGTAGGGAGATCGGAGCCACCCGATCGCCCGGCGGCAGGGCCCTGCCTCCCTATCTCTCATTACACTATGCGATCGACAGTGCGGCAGGGACGCAGGGAGATCGGAGCCACCCGATCGCCCGGCGGCAAGGCCCTGCCTCCCTATCTCTCATTACACTATGCGATCGACAGTGCGGCAGGGACGCAGGGAGATCGGAGCCACCCGATCGCCCGGCGGCAGGGCCCTGCCTCCCTATCTCTCATTACACTATGCGATCGACAGTGCGGCAGGGACGCAGGGAGATCGGAGCCACCCGATCGCCCGGCGGCAGGGCCCTGCCTCCCTATCTCTCATTACACTATGCGATCGACAGTGCGGCAGGGACGCAGGGAGATCGGAGCCACCCGATCGCCTGGCGGCAGGGCCCTGCCTCCCTATCTCTCATTACACTATGCGACCGACAGTGCGGCAGGGACGCAGGGAGATCGGAGCCACCCGATCGCCTGGCGGCAGGGCCCTGCCTCCCTATCTCTCATTACACTATGCGATCGACAGTGCGGCAGGGACGCAGGGAGATCGGAGCCACCCGATCGCCTGGCGGCAGGGCCCTGCCTCCCTATCTCTCATTACACTATGCGATCGACAGTGCGGCAGGGACGCAGGGAGATCGGAGCCACCCGATCGCCTGGCGGCAGGGCCCTGCCTCCCTATCTCTCATTACACTATGCGACCGACAGTGCGGCAGGGACGCAGGGAGATCGGAGCCACCCGATCGCCCGGCGGCAGGGCCCTGCCTCCCTATCTCTCATTACACTATGCGATCGACAGTGCGGCAGGGACGCAGGGAGATCGGAGCCACCCGATCGCCTGGCGGCAGGGCCCTGCCTCCCTATCTCTCATTACACTATGCGATCGACAGTGCGGCAGGGACGCAGGGAGATCGGAGCCACCCGATCGCCCGGCGGCAGGGCCCTGCCTCCCTATCTCTCATTACACTATGCGATCGACAGTGCGGCAGGGACGCAGGGAGATCGGAGCCACCCGATCGCCCGGCGGCAGGGCCCTGCCTCCCTATCTCTCATTACACTATGCGATCGACAGTGCGGCAGGGACGCAGGGAGATCGGAGCCACCCGATCGCCCGGCGGCAGGGCCCTGCCTCCCTATCTCTCATTACACTATGCGATCGACAGTGCGGCAGGGACGCAGGGAGATCGGAGCCACCCGATCGCCTGGCGGCAGGGCCCTGCCTCCCTATCTCTCATTACACTATGCGATCGACAGTGCGGCAGGGACGCAGGGAGATCGGAGCCACCCGATCGCCCGGCGGCAGGGCCCTGCCTCCCTATCTCTCATTACACTATGCGATCGACAGTGCGGCAGGGACGCAGGGAGATCGGAGCCACCCGATCGCCCGGCGGCAGGGCCCTGCCTCCCTATCTCTCATTACACTATGCGATCGACAGTGCGGCAGGGACGCAGGGAGATCGGAGCCACCCGATCGCCTGGCGGCAGGGCCCTGCCTCCCTATCTCTCATTACACTATGCGATCGACAGTGCGGCAGGGACGCAGGGAGATCGGAGCCACCCGATCGCCTGGCGGCAGGGCCCTGCCTCCCTATCTCTCATTACACTATGCGACCGACAGTGCGGCAGGGACGCAGGGAGATCGGAGCCACCCGATCGCCCGGCGGCAGGGCCCTGCCTCCCTATCTCTCATTACACTATGCGATCGACAGTGCGGCAGGGACGCAGGGAGATCGGAGCCACCCGATCGCCTGGCGGCAGGGCCCTGCCTCCCTATCTCTCATTACACTATGCGATCGACAGTGCGGCAGGGACGCAGGGAGATCGGAGCCACCCGATCGCCCGGCGGCAGGGCCCTGCCTCCCTATCTCTCATTACACTATGCGATCGACAGTGCGGCAGGGACGCAGGGAGATCGGAGCCACCCGATCGCCCGGCGGCAGGGCCCTGCCTCCCTATCTCTCATTACACTATGCGATCGACAGTGCGGCAGGGACGCAGGGAGATCGGAGCCACCCGATCGCCCGGCGGCAGGGCCCTGCCTCCCTATCTCTCATTACACTATGCGATCGACAGTGCGGCAGGGACGCAGGGAGATCGGAGCCACCCGATCGCCCGGCGGCAGGGCCCTGCCTCCCTATCTCTCATTACACTATGCGACCGACAGTGCGGCAGGGACGCAGGGAGATCGGAGCCACCCGATCGCCCGGCGGCAGGGCCCTGCCTCCCTATCTCTCATTACACTATGCGACCGACAGTGCGGCAGGGACGCAGGGAGATCGGAGCCACCCGATCGCCTGGCGGCAGGGCCCTGCCTCCCTATCTCTCATTACACTATGCGATCGACAGTGCGGCAGGGACGCAGGGAGATCGGAGCCACCCGATCGCCTGGCGGCAGGGCCCTGCCTCCCTATCTCTCATTACACTATGCGATCGACAGTGCGGCAGGGACGCAGGGAGATCGGAGCCACCCGATCGCCTGGCGGCAGGGCCCTGCCTCCCTATCTCTCATTACACTATGCGACCGACAGTGCGGCAGGGACGCAGGGAGATCGGAGCCACCCGATCGCCCGGCGGCAGGGCCCTGCCTCCCTATCTCTCATTACACTATGCGATCGACAGTGCGGCAGGGACGCAGGGAGATCGGAGCCACCCGATCGCCTGGCGGCAGGGCCCTGCCTCCCTATCTCTCATTACACTATGCGATCGACAGTGCGGCAGGGACGCAGGGAGATCGGAGCCACCCGATCGCCCGGCGGCAGGGCCCTGCCTCCCTATCTCTCATTACACTATGCGATCGACAGTGCGGCAGGGACGCAGGGAGATCGGAGCCACCCGATCGCCCGGCGGCAGGGCCCTGCCTCCCTATCTCTCATTACACTATGCGATCGACAGTGCGGCAGGGACGCAGGGAGATCGGAGCCACCCGATCGCCCGGCGGCAGGGCCCTGCCTCCCTATCTCTCATTACACTATGCGATCGACAGTGCGGCAGGGACGCAGGGAGATCGGAGCCACCCGATCGCCTGGCGGCAGGGCCCTGCCTCCCTATCTCTCATTACACTATGCGATCGACAGTGCGGCAGGGACGCAGGGAGATCGGAGCCACCCGATCGCCTGGCGGCAGGGCCCTGCCTCCCTATCTCTCATTACACTATGCGACCGACAGTGCGGCAGGGACGCAGGGAGATCGGAGCCACCCGATCGCCCGGCGGCAGGGCCCTGCCTCCCTATCTCTCATTACACTATGCGATCGACAGTGCGGCAGGGACGCAGGGAGATCGGAGCCACCCGATCGCCTGGCGGCAGGGCCCTGCCTCCCTATCTCTCATTACACTATGCGATCGACAGTGCGGCAGGGACGCAGGGAGATCGGAGCCACCCGATCGCCCGGCGGCAGGGCCCTGCCTCCCTATCTCTCATTACACTATGCGATCGACAGTGCGGCAGGGACGCAGGGAGATCGGAGCCACCCGATCGCCCGGCGGCAGGGCCCTGCCTCCCTATCTCTCATTACACTATGCGATCGACAGTGCGGCAGGGACGCAGGGAGATCGGAGCCACCCGATCGCCCGGCGGCAGGGCCCTGCCTCCCTATCTCTCATTACACTATGCGATCGACAGTGCGGCAGGGACGCAGGGAGATCGGAGCCACCCGATCGCCTGGCGGCAGGGCCCTGCCTCCCTATCTCTCATTACACTATGCGATCGACAGTGCGGCAGGGACGCAGGGAGATCGGAGCCACCCGATCGCCCGGCGGCAGGGCCCTGCCTCCCTATCTCTCATTACACTATGCGATCGACAGTGCGGCAGGGACGCAGGGAGATCGGAGCCACCCGATCGCCCGGCGGCAGGGCCCTGCCTCCCTATCTCTCATTACACTATGCGATCGACAGTGCGGCAGGGACGCAGGGAGATCGGAGCCACCCGATCGCCCGGCGGCAGGGCCCTGCCTCCCTATCTCTCATTACACTATGCGATCGACAGTGCGGCAGGGACGCAGGGAGATCGGAGCCACCCGATCGCCCGGCGGCAGGGCCCTGCCTCCCTATCTCTCATTACACTATGCGACCGACAGTGCGGCAGGGACGCAGGGAGATCGGAGCCACCCGATCGCCCGGCGGCAGGGCCCTGCCTCCCTATCTCTCATTACACTATGCGATCGACAGTGCGGCAGGGACGCAGGGAGATCGGAGCCACCCGATCGCCCGGCGGCAGGGCCCTGCCTCCCTATCTCTCATTACACTATGCGATCGACAGTGCGGCAGGGACGCAGGGAGATCGGAGCCACCCGATCGCCCGGCGGCAGGGCCCTGCCTCCCTATCTCTCATTACACTATGCGACCGACAGTGCGGCAGGGACGCAGGGAGATCGGAGCCACCCGATCGCCCGGCGGCAGGGCCCTGCCTCCCTATCTCTCATTACACTATGCGATCGACAGTGCGGCAGGGACGCAGGGAGATCGGAGCCACCCGATCGCCCGGCGGCAGGGCCCTGCCTCCCTATCTCTCATTACACTATGCGACCGACAGTGCGGCAGGGACGCAGGGAGATCGGAGCCACCCGATCGCCCGGCGGCAGGGCCCTGCCTCCCTATCTCTCATTACACTATGCGATCGACAGTGCGGCAGGGACGCAGGGAGATCGGAGCCACCCGATCGCCCGGCGGCAGGGCCCTGCCTCCCTATCTCTCATTACACTATGCGACCGACAGTGCGGCAGGGACGCAGGGAGATCGGAGCCACCCGATCGCCCGGCGGCAGGGCCCTGCCTCCCTATCTCTCATTACACTATGCGATCGACAGTGCGGCAGGGACGCAGGGAGATCGGAGCCACCCGATCGCCCGGCGGCAGGGCCCTGCCTCCCTATCTCTCATTACACTATGCGACCGACAGTGCGGCAGGGACGCAGGGAGATCGGAGCCACCCGATCGCCCGGCGGCAGGGCCCTGCCTCCCTATCTCTCATTACACTATGCGATCGACAGTGCGGCAGGGACGCAGGGAGATCGGAGCCACCCGATCGCCCGGCGGCAGGGCCCTGCCTCCCTATCTCTCATTACACTATGCGATCGACAGTGCGGCAGGGACGCAGGGAGATCGGAGCCACCCGATCGCCCGGCGGCAGGGCCCTGCCTCCCTATCTCTCATTACACTATGCGATCGACAGTGCGGCAGGGACGCAGGGAGATCGGAGCCACCCGATCGCCCGGCGGCAGGGCCCTGCCTCCCTATCTCTCATTACACTATGCGATCGACAGTGCGGCAGGGACGCAGGGAGATCGGAGCCACCCGATCGCCCGGCGGCAGGGCCCTGCCTCCCTATCTCTCATTACACTATGCGATCGACAGTGCGGCAGGGACGCAGGGAGATCGGAGCCACCCGATCGCCCGGCGGCAGGGCCCTGCCTCCCTGTTTCTTATTACACAACGCTGTCTCTGCCAGATTGAGCCCGATAAATTGTGTAGTGTTATACAACCGACTTCCAAAAAAAAACACTACAAAGTAAAAAATAACTTTAACTTCGGAACTCGGTGTTTTTGTTAGTTGGTTCGTTTTTTGACACCGACTCCCGAAGTTAAAGTTATTTTTTACTTTGTAGTGTTTTTTTTTGGAAGTCGGTTGTATTTTTTTGTAAAAAGATTTTTATTTTTACTTTTTAGTGGTACCCCACACCACACCTAACAAAACCACTGCAAAATCGATACCATACGATTTTCGAAAGTTCCCCTTGACTTCTCTGGGATGCCATCATCAGATCCTGGTTTCCTTATCATGGGACCATTTGGGAAGTATACCCTTTCCAACAAAAAAATCATTTTTAAAATCGGTTGGCAAGCGACGGATATGCCCGAACAAACATTAAAAAAAAAAAAATACAAACAATCGAATTGAGAACCTCCTCCTTTTTGGGAAGTCGGTTAATAAAAACACATGCGGCTCGTATAAAATGTATAAGATTCTTCTTTGATTATTTTCGGTATTCCGCATTGTATTTTTTTTTTTTTCTATTGATAGGCATACGTTTGACCGCTATCTCACCTGATGTTAAGCGATGATGTGGTCTAAGGTGGAGCACGCTTGCCTGGAAGTAACCTATTCACTCTTGACTTAAAGACTCCCAGGTTGTAGCTATCAGAAAACACAGACCATTTGGCCATCCACGACCACTTGCTCTGCCTTTTTTTTTTTTTTTTTTTTTAGGGATGGGAAATCATCCAATGACTCCTCCCGCTCTGGGTGTAGCGGGAGGGAGTGTCAGACTTCTACTGACTAAAACCCATCCATGTTCCTTCATTGCCCTTTGTGTTCCGGAGCCACGGTGTCTCTTGCGAATAATCCCGCGCGAATAATCCCGCGACTCCGGCAGGCGTCGGCCCTTTCGGGCCCCTCTGTGTGCTGACTCTCTTTGAGGCGCGCGTGGAACACTAACGCGCCGTCGACACGGCCTGTCGTCACTAGACGGACGGACGGCGAGCCACCCATAGCTCGCCGTCCACAGGCCCGCGCCTACGGTGGCCGGAGGTCACCAGGTGGTGTCCCCCGACGCCCGCGGCGTCTGCCACGGCGGCTGGGACGAGAGGGTCTCCTCTCCCTCTCCGCCACCTCCTTCGCTAGCATGACTGCTTCGCAGAAGGAGGCAACGGCGTCCCATTCCGTCTCGCTCCGGACCATGGCTTGGACCAGGGCAGGACGCGAGAGGTCGCCGCCGATCGCCGTTTCGAGGACACGGCGGTGCGCCGCCCGCGCGGGGCACACCTGCACAGTGTGCTCCACCGTGTCCTCCGGTCGATCCTCGCAGTGGTGACACCCGGGCGTTTCCTCCCGCCCGATTCGGTGCAGGTACCTCCCGAAACATCCATGTCAGGTGAGGACCTGCGTCAGGCGGAAGGTGAGGACGCCGTGGCGCCTCTCTAGCCACTCCTCAAAGAGGGGACTTATCGCCACTATCGTGGCGTGCCCTACCACTTGCTCTGCCTGCGTTTGTGTTTTCGAACGCTTACAACTCTAATCTTTTCAAAGTTAGAGTGAACAGGCTACTTCTGGGTATGCTCACTCCATCATAGACTATGTCGCTGTCATCTCTGACTAAGACTTAGAGTCAAGAGCAAACCCATGTCAAATAAAAAGTAAACTATACTAACTCGAAGGTGCGGTTGGCGTCGATGCCGAAGGTGGAGGAGGGGAAGTACACGAGGTCGTCCGCGTCGCCGAAGTGCGAGCGCCACGTGTACGCGAACGTGCCGTTCGTGGACTCGTCGAAGTGGGACATCTTGGATATCACCTGGGGGATGAAGGGAATCATGTTAATCATTTAATAGAAGATCTAAAAGGTAAATCGCATAGAACCCAGTATCGATTTTTTATTGAATACTAGCTGACACGGTGAACTTCGTTCCGCCTAACAGTTGATTCTTTTTTTTTTTTTAAATAAACGTAGCCTAAGTTACTCTTTATTACATCAGCTGCCTGCCGATAAAAGTCCCGTCCAAATCGGTCAAAGCATTTCAGAGAATAGCCGGAACAAACAGACAGACAGACATAATTGTAAAAAAAAATATTTTGGTGTATGTACCGTATATATATCCATATACATGTAGTAAAAAACGGTTATTTCAATATTACAAACAGACACTCCAATTTTATTTATATGTATAGAGTATAGATGTATAGAATATGCTTTTGCCCGCGACTTTGTACGCGTATATCCCGTTCCCGTAGAAATTTCGGGAAATCCTCTCTAAGCTAAGCTTTGCTTAGCTTGCTCTCTAGCACACCCCAAAGAGCCTACGTGTCAAATTTCAACTTTCTACGGCAGTAGTTTTGGCTGTGCGTTATCTGTCAGTCACTCAATAATGGAAAAAAAAAATCTGTCTATCTGTCCCACTGCTCCCTTTCTTCTTTTCAATCTTCCCGGATTTGTGCAAATGTGGACCAATCCTGCCGATTGACGTCGAATTTGTCCCACCATATTCGCCTGTATTTGCCGCGATGTCGCCGAGGTTTAGAAAAACTAATTTTCTCTCGAAGAGGAGTCTGTTATTCGAACCAGCGTGACAATCGTGTTCTTGAGCTCGATATGATGTTAAGGATCCAATACTATACTAATCGTTAGCTTCTAAGTTAGTACAAGAATCTTCGCCAATCTTTTGACGGTCCAATTATAAATACAGCTCGTTGCCGGCCTGCATGGTGTAGAAGGTGTTGTCGATGCCGGACAGCCCCACGTAGATGGCCACCTCCACGCTCGCCCGCTTACCTTGGCGTAGGTCAGCTCGTTGCCGGCCTGCATGGTGTAGAAGGTGTTGTCGATGCCGGACAGCCCCACGTAGATGGCCACCTCCACGCTCGCCCGCTTACCTTGGCGTAGGTCAGCTCGTTGCCGGCCTGCATGGTGTAGAAGGTGTTGTCGATGCCGGACAGCCCCACGTAGATGGCCACCTCCACGCTCGCCCGCTTACCTTGGCGTAGGTCAGCTCGTTGCCGGCCTGCATGGTGTAGAAGGTGTTGTCGATGCCGGACAGCCCCACGTAGATGGCCACCTCCACGCTCGCCCGCTTACCTTGGCGTAGGTCAGCTCGTTGCCGGCCTGCATGGTGTAGAAGGTGTTGTCGATGCCGGACAGCCCCACGTAGATGGCCACCTCCACGCTCGCCCGCTTACCTTGGCGTAGGTCAGCTCGTTGCCGGCCTGCATGGTGTAGAAGGTGTTGTCGATGCCGGACAGCCCCACGTAGATGGCCACCTCCACGCTCGCCCGCTTACCTTGGCGTAGGTCAGCTCGTTGCCGGCCTGCATGGTGTAGAAGGTGTTGTCGATGCCGGACAGCCCCACGTAGATGGCCACCTCCACGCTCGCCCGCTTACCTTGGCGTAGGTCAGCTCGTTGCCGGCCTGCATGGTGTAGAAGGTGTTGTCGATGCCGGACAGCCCCACGTAGGCTCCAGGCTCGCCGTAGATGGCCACCTCCACACGTTCGCCCGTGCGGTGTTTGCGGTTGTTTATGAACACCGTGAACTGGCAGCAACAAATTATGATGTTAGTGGCTTCAAAATTAACTAATAAAAATAGATTTTCCTAATTTTTGATGATATGCATGTGTGATCAAAATGAATTGAATAAATGCAATTCTAAAAAAAATCTGTAAAAGATAACATAATATCGAAATTTGTAATCGCATCAGATCAATTTAATTCGGAATCCGCGGAACGGTTCTGTTGACGTGAACCGTTGAGTGGATTGTGAAGCGTGCCCGAAGCCACGATCTCTGCCGACCGCGCGCAGCGAGCGTCTCAACAATGCAAAGAAATGATATGATTAACTTTCTGCCATTTTTTCGGGCACTAAAATCAAGTGCATGTTTTTTTACAGTAAATTGGTTTCCTTTGAGTAATTTTTTAAAGTAACTTTTCCAACATTGATCACGTACCGTACGCCATAGTAAGATGATCACAAACATGAAATAGCTCACATTGTTCCGGGAGATGCCGTTGACGGGGAAGGTGAGCGAGTCGGCCAGCACGTGCGCGCGCCGCTCCGCGCTCCACACCAGCACGGTGGACACGGGCGCCATCTCCGCCGACACCGTCACCGCGAACGTGCGCACGCCCTCCTGTAGGGGGACGTTCATATGTAGCGTATAACTTGGCTTTCTATTGGTACAACTATTTACTAAATCGGCCCAATAGATCCAGAGATTACCCCCCACAACCTCACAAACTTTGCCTTAGATAAGCTGTCACAAGTTTTGTAACTTAGTTAATCAAACTCACAACGTAGAAGTTACTACAATGCGAATCAAATAACAATAAGATCGATTTAACACCATATTGTGACGTCATAGCTGTCAATTCAAACCAATTAGGTAGGATGAACAAAGCAAGATATAATTTATTAATTATTATTTAAAAATATTGGGTGAAATAAAAGTTATGGTATGGTTTAAAATGACTAATAATTACTTTAATAATTACTAATTACATAATGCATTTGGCTATTATTTACTTAACTATAGAACGTTTTCATTTAAATTTGATTTAAGACAAAGTAAAAATTGATACGCAACTAAGTTTTCTATGCAAACCGTACTTTTCAAGAGACATTTGACAGATAGAGGTCACTGAAGTTAATATTATTCTTATTTGAAACGCATTGTAATTTCGAATATTTATCTCATTCACTGAGGATTAGGATAATATCTAAAATTATCTGTTTAATTTACATATCTACACCAAATCGGCAATGCAGCATGACTTTCAGATAAGTAAATAGTAATTTGAACTAAAACTTGTACTTGATAACATGTCCGATGTATTTGTGAACTATTGAAATTGAGACTTGATGCCCACATTTTGCGTCTTTTTTTTTCTATATCTCAAAAACTTTTTACAAAAAAATACAACTAAAACAAAAATTCAAAATACGAAGAAACTAACAAAAACACCGACTTCCGAAATTAAAGTTATTTTTGACTTTGTAGTGTTTTTTTTTTATATTTGGAAGACGGTTGTAAGATTTTTTATTTTTCACTTTTTAGTGGCACGAGTCCACACCTAACAACACCACTGCAAAATCGCAGAAAAGCAAAATACACAATTTCGATTACTTGGATGACAAGATCTGCAAGTATATCCTTTCAAGAATTTTTCAAATCGGTTCATAATTGACAGAGTTATTAGGTAACAAACATAAATAAAAAAAAATATTTACAACCGAATTGAGAACCTCCTCCTTTTTGGGAAGTCGGTTAAAATCCAGACTAAAAACAAAACTATAACTTGTAAATAATTAGTCGTTTACCAAGCTTACCTGCATGATCTCCTGTCCGCTAGTGAGGATGATGCCCTTGGACATGACGACGTAGTTGAACGACTCCATGTAGAAGTTGCTCTGCACGTGGAAGATTATGTACTCGCCCACCTGCCAGACCACGGCTTAGCGTTACTCTCACATCAAGACTAGTTTGCGTTTCAATTAGACAAATCAAAATGATCTTAATGAGGTGATAACAAGTCTGAGATTTTTCTTATTCAGACTTTTCTGAGTTTTTTTAGTTTGCTGTTTTAAGCGATTTCAGAATAATTAATGTGACATTTTGTTAAAAATCTAAACAGTCACATAATATATGCATTTAATAAGTAGTAGATATTTTTGGTGTGAGCCATTTACAGTCTTATAACACATTCAATACTTTTTTTTAACAGACTCACTCGTCGCTCTTATTAAAGAGCGAGCGAAGACGTAACTCATTAAGGTACCTCGCCACGGATATGTTCCGCCCCACACATTCATCCATACAAGCCCCAACGTTGGTCAATGCCATTTTCCAATCAATCGGTTGGCAGAGCAATATTAAGGCGGGGTTGCAGTACTTTTTAAGATTTTTGAACGTCTGAAAATCTAATTAATTATGAGTTTTTTAATAAATAAAAATCATTACATAAAAATCATTACATAAAAATTGAACATACCTTCAAGTAAATCGTAAAGATAGAAACGCGATTTAGAATGATTGGCTCGATACTTTTTTTTATCAAACATGACACTAAATTACAATTTTAAACGTGTACTGCTAAGAGATTTCATCACGAATATATATAAAATTTATATCAATAGATAGAGCTTTTTATTTTGAAGTAAATGTTGAAACCATGTTGTATAATTTCTTTATCAGTTTTCGCCAAGAAGAAAAAACAATCAAAATTTAGCCATTATTTCGCTCACCGGACAGTCGCTGTTGTTCGTCAAAACACACAGTACTGCAACCTCGCCTTAAGACCAACTTAGTGGCAATTAATCATCAAATGACTCCTCCCGCTCTGGGCAGAGCAGAAGAGACTCTTACTGACTAAAGCCCACCCGTGTTCCTCCTTATCCTCTTTGCGTTCCAAGGGCCGCGGTAAGTGTTTCGAACAAATTCGTCAAGAGTGGCACTCACCCTGGCGTCAGTGGTGCTGGTGGCGATGCGTATGTGCTGGTTGTTGGCGCTGTAGTGCGCCACGAAGTGCACGTCGGCAGTGGCGCGCGAGCCCAGCGCGTCCACCAGCTGCGCGCTCAGCCGCACGCCTGTGATGCCGTTCAGCACGTCGCGGTACTTAGGATCGTTCTCTAGGTCTGGAATAAGGGGGAACTTAGTACGACCCGTATTAGAAGGTAACAGGCCGGTCGAAACAGGCGACAGTAGCTGGCCATAAATGGACATGTAGCGGCACCATCCCATCAACCGGGCTTTAAATCACAACAAAAAAAGAACCGCAACGCCATCTATCCAACTAGCAGCGAACTAATACGACAAAATCCTGCATCGCGATAACAGAATTTACCGTGTGATTTGAATATATTCAACAGCACAAAGGATCCTCCCTTTTCAAAGGAGGTTTGCGGGACTTAACTCTCTGTACCGTAAACCTCTAAAGATAAGGCAGTAGTTTAGGGAATGTATTTCGTACAAACGATGTACAAGTGGTGTCGAACTCTACACAGCGAGGCGGAAGGCGGGCCTGACTCCCTCTGCAGGGGCGGCGCGTACCGCGACCGCATCACAATCGAAAGAGACGATTGTCATCACTTGGCAATATAAGCAAACTCACCAGACATTCACTACTCTCTGCTTGATTTGTACAACCTCCAGATAATACTCACGTAACAACTTGTAGAGGTCTAGCTTGAGATGCCACACGGCGTCGCTGCCGGGCACGAGCGCGGGCTGCTGCGGCTCCACGCCACTCCCTCTGCCTTCCACCTGCACGTGCACTTGCAGGGACACTCCTCGGGCTTGCCAGCTCGGTAGGGGAGATAATACTCACGTAACAACTTGTAGAGGTCTAGCTTGAGATGCCACACGGCGTCGCTGCCGGGCACGAGCGCGGGCTGCTGCGGCTCCACGCCACTCCCTCTGCCTTCCACCTGCACGTGCACTTGCAGGGACACTCCTCGGGCTTGCCAGCTCGGTAGGGGAGATAATACTCACGTAACAACTTGTAGAGGTCTAGCTTGAGATGCCACACGGCGTCGCTGCCGGGCACGAGCGCGGGCTGCTGCGGCTCCACGCCACTCCCTCTGCCTTCCACCTGCACGTGCACTTGCAGGGACACTCCTCGGGCTTGCCAGCTCGGTAGGGGAGAACCATCGTGGTAGGATACTACCATCTATAGGGAACGTGTCATTAGTTATGGTGCTCTATGTCAAAGAAAGGAAATATTTTTCGTATAGCAGCGAAATAGCTATTTTACCTCGTTTAAAATCGCCAGTTTAGGTACTTAACTACTCCGGGAGCTTCAATAGCTTACAAAGTATTTTTGCCTACATGTCTACCGCGTGTATCTGACATCGACGCACAAACGATTTCCATGGGTCCGGGGCATGATTCTGGACACCCTAGACTTAGAATTTTTCGTCGGCTTTTTTCTCATTTTTTTATTTTTTTCAAGGGTTTTTTTTACTTTAGACTGCTCATAATCGTTATTCTGACCTAACCCAATGAGATTTTTAATCAAAAAATAATTAAATAACTACTTTCACTAAAAAGAGCAATCTGAATAAAGCCACAAATAATATCAGCTCAGCTGAGCGGATACTTTGTAGTACTCTTAAAAAAAATCAGAAAAGAACCGACGAAAAATTCCAACACTGGGGTGTCCAGAATCATGCCCTGGACCCATGGAAATCGTTTGTGCGTCGATGTCAGATACACGCGGTATAAGCGACTTGGTTTAGGTTGTATTCTGTACATCGACGTTCAAATAATGCTAGCTTTTTACCTAATTTGAATAAATTACTTAAGGCTAGAAGTCAATAAAAACCAATCAAAATCAAATATTCCCCATATAAAAAAAAATGTGTAATCCAAGACCAACAGCAACAATATCAAGACGATAAAACCGCACTCACATAGACATCAAACGGCATGGAAGGCTTGAAGACCTGCGGCGTGCCCCCCAGGAAGGTGACCTGCAGCGAGGAGTTGAAGATGCGCGCGATGCTGTAGCCCTCGATGACCTCGTCCAGGAAGGGGTCGCCCACGGACGCCGTGATGATCACCTCCACGCCGTCCAGCGTGGGCACGAGCTGGGCCAGCTCCGACATCGGGTACTTGAAGTCGTACGTGCCGTTGAACTGCAGATTTTTGATGGTGTTATCGTTTTTATTAGCTCTATATTTTTATCATACACATACTGGATACAGCCGCATCTGGTGCTTACGATTGCTTGTCTCATTGGAAGACCAGCGTCTGAGAACATCTGTGTATTATTTTTTATTTACTTAATAGGCTAGTTTCCATCATCCACAAATTGCAAACTATTTAGTCCGTCAGTTCGAGTATTGAAAAATAATGGACACGTATTTTTAGTTTTTGTAAATCAATGAATATTGACAAAGATAAAACGCATCAAAACTCGGGAGTGGGGGCTCGTGACGTCACGATCCGCAAAAAATTATGCCAGGGCGTGACGTATTGAGAATTTTCAAAGCGTCGTAACTTCGTCAATTTTGGTTCTCGTAACAAAAGAAAAAATACGAGTCAAATATTTTTTGATAATCTAACTGACGGACTAATTAGATATTTTGATGACACAAGCCTATTGTACACTAAAAAAATATTAAAGAAAACTACAAATTAAAACACATATTGAGCGGGTGGTAGGTAGAGGTAACCGATTGTCTGCCTTCATCCGATATATGTTTGTAGTTAATTACTGGACGGGCAACCCAACCAATAGGACCATCCACTGTCTATTTACACTCTACCAGACAAATCCTAATTGAAAAGCATAGTCACAAACAAGTTCACACCTCAAAAAATAATGCAAAGAATTTGGTACAGCCATGAATACTCACATATCTCAAGTACGGCAGCTGATCGTAGTATGGGTTGTTGTAATAGTTGTTGTACGTCGAGGTTGTCGTGTAAGTGTTGTAGTTCGGGTTGTTGTTGTTGTTATTATTGTTGTTGTTATTATTGTTGCTGTTGTGGTCGATCGCATACTGGGTCGGGTCCGGCTTCAGCATCCAGAATGGGTACTTTTCATCCTGTTTGGGAGGTAGAATTTTTCATGTATTCGAAATTAAAATTTATTTCTAAGAGGTAAGAAATT
Source organism: Ceramica pisi (assembly GCA_963859965.1). NCBI lineage: Eukaryota > Metazoa > Arthropoda > Insecta > Lepidoptera > Noctuidae > Ceramica > Ceramica pisi. The sequence continues at coordinate 2,675,422 of OY982543.1, forward strand.
CAATTAGTAAAAAAATTATAAGTAGAAAAATGCGTTTTCTATTTTTAATTTTAATGAAGACTAGCTGACCCGCGCAACTTCGTCTGCGTCACATTTCCATTACTGCTCCGCTCTTATTTAAGCGTGATGATATATTATAGCCTATAGCCTTCCTCGATAAATGGGCTATCTAAAACTGAAAGAATTTTTTAAATCGGACCAGTAGTTCCTGAGATTAGCGCGTTCAAGCAAACAAACAAACTCTTCAGCTTTCTAATATTACTAGCTGACCCGCGCAACTTCGTCTGCGTCACATTTTCCATTACTGCTCCGCTCCTATTTGTCTTTGCGTGATGATATATAGCCTATAACCTTCCCCGATTAATGGGCTATCTAACACTGAAATAATTTTTCAAATCGGATCCGTAGTTCCTGAGATTACCCCCTACATACAAACTTACAAACATACAAACTTACAAACAAATGTTACCTCTTTATAATTATAATAATAATAATAATAAATCTGAAAAAAAATGAGAAAATCTGTGGCTCGGCTGTCAAGTCAACTGACGTTAAAAAATTTTCTTCTCATATTTTTATCTGATTTAATTGAAATAACCCAAATAACAAAATGAATTTTATACAGAATACATCAAAAAAAAAACAGAATAACATAACCATAATTTTTTTATGAAATGGAAACAAATTGACGACTACGACTACGAAATAGAATGCTGACAAGACGCCGAGCTCTACTACAAGCCGCACCAACACCATCTTCGGGTTCGTCGCTCAGCTCCGCCTCGCAGCCGCCGGGACCAGCGCCAGCCGTGAGTCCAGAGATTCCGGTTGCTGCAGTTGCGTCGAGCTCGAGCGACGAATACTTCTCGCCGCCGACGACACCACCACCTGCGCGTCGGCGCGGACGAGGCCGACCACCGGCCAGCTTGGGACCTCGAGGCCCACCGGTCTCTGACAGGGTCCCCGCTATCGGTGGAAGTGTGCAGCGCATGCGATGGACACAAGCCATCAATGAAAATGTCATGCGCTCATACTTTGGGGCTACAGAGGGGGGAACTAACCTGACTGCGTACCGTGGTCGGATGCTTTCTCTGTTTCAGGTACTTGAGCCAGCTGTCAACGTTTCAGCACAACGACTATCGGATCAGGTGCGGGTCATCCAGCGTAACCGTATGTTGGATGAAGCCGTACTTGATAGACTGCGTCTGGAATCACGGAACAGCCGCGTCTCACCAGCTTCGCCGCCGGCCGCGGTACAAATACAACCCAGTATAAGTGTTTCACCGCGACCCGTCTGCGTAGGTGAAGATGATGATGGCGGGGCTATATCCGTGAGTACCCAGTGCAATGAGCGATTGAGGAGCGCTTTGGAGGATGCTTTCCGAGAGTATCGCTCCACACCGCCAGAGCTTAGGCCTCGGCTACCTCGTTTGCCCATGCACAAGAGAAATAGGGCGCTGGTGTGTGCTCTAGATTCGCAACTAGCAAATTATTTTGCTAGTAGCGAAGACCTCGCCGATACCCACTCGATCTTATACTGTGCGGCTGCAGCGGCATGTCGTGTAGCTCATGTCAAATTTCCTAATAGTGACAGAGTTACACGACCAGCCGTACCAGCTTGGCAGTGCAGGATCGAGCGTCGTATCGGTGAGGCTAGAGCACTCATCGGTAAACTTATCTGCTTCAGGGAGGGCAACACTCGCCCAAGAGTGATGCGCTTTGTGAGGCGGGCGTTTTCGGGGACTGACATCAGTCCTCGGGATTATCTGTCCTGCGTCACAGAGCGTATCGATTTCCTGAAGCAGAAAGTCTATGCATGGGCAAACCGTATTCGTCGGTACAAGCGGCGAGTGGAGCGATACACTCAGAATCGCACATTCCGAAGCAATGAGAGGTGGGTTTATAGGGCTTGGGAGCGACCGGACCCAGGCATGACTGATACGCGCCTACCGGATGATGACGCCATGTGCTTATTCTGGCGCAACATCTGGTCGGTGCCTGTCAGTCATACCGAGGGTGATTGGACTCGGGATGTCGAACGCGCGTGCGATCCGATACCAGAAATGGGGGCAATTAACATCAGTCCCCAAGATGTAGCTCGTGCAGTTCGTCCGTTGCCTAACTGGAAATCTCCAGGACCGGACGGGCTGCACAACTTTTGGATAAAGTGGTTTCAAGGATCGCACGCTCGCTTGGCATCTCAATTCCAGTCTGCCTTAGAGTCAGGGTCGCTGCCCCAGTTCCTAACTACAGGAATAACCCACCTGCTCCATAAATCAGGTAGTACCGCGGAGCCTAAAAATTATAGACCGATCACGTGTTTACCGACGGTCTATAAAGTTCTTACATCCATTTTGAGAGCTAAGATTAACCATCATATTGATAGTAATTCAATTATGTCTGCCTCTCAGAATGGATGTAGGAATGGGTCCCGCGGTACTAAGGAGCTGCTCCTAATTGACATTGCCATTTGCCAACAGGTTCGTCGTTCCCGAAGGGATCTGTCGACATGCTGGATAGATTATAAGAAGGCCTATGACTCGGTGCCACATACATGGCTCATGAGGGTGCTGGAGCTGTATAAAGTTAATGCAGTTCTACGCACCTTCCTGATGTCGTGTATGGGGCAGTGGAGGACGGTCCTTCACTATCCAGGGTGTAGACAGACCCAGGTGAACGGCGACCCCATAAGGATCGAGCGTGGCATATTTCAGGGCGACAGTCTGAGTCCACTGTGGTTTTGTCTGGCCCTCAATCCTCTCAGTACATTGCTGGAGGGTTCAGGGCAAGGCTTCCGGTTGAGAAGAGGTGGTCAGGTCATATCGCACCTCCTTTACATGGACGACTTGAAACTATTTGCTCCCAACAACTTGCAACTGATGAAGCTACTAAAGGTAACAGAAGCCTTCAGTAGAGCCATCAGGATGGAATTTGGTGTGGATAAATGTGCGGTCATGCATGTAAAGCGAGGGGAGATTATGGAATCCGTGGGAACACAACTCTCGGATTTCATACACCTTAGGTCCCTCTCTTCAACCGAAACTTACAAGTATTTGGGTATGTCGGAAGCGTTAGGCATCAATTCTGTTGATATGAAACAATCGCTGAAGGAGCGCTTCTTTAGCCGCCTGAATAAAGTACTTAACAGTCTTTTATCAGGCGGAAACAAGGTGCGTGCCTTCAACGGTTGGGTCATGCCAGTTTTGATGTACTCTTTTGGCATACTCAAATGGACTCAGACGGAACTTGACGCCCTGGATAGGAGGGTACGCTCACTGCTTACCGCAAATCGGATGCATCACCCACGGTCATCGGTGATGAGGCTGTATATCCCGCGGAAGTGTGGGGGTCGTGGCTTCTTAAATGCTAAGACCCTGCACAACCGTGAGGTATGCAGCCTTAGGGAGTACTACCTTGAGGCCGACGTGGGTATGTATCGAGATGTGGTAGCAGTGGACAAAGGCCTTACCGCGCTCGCCTTGGCTAACGAGAACTGGCGCAAACCTGTGGTATTAGATACAAACGACCGCAGGGAGGTATGGCAAAGCAAGGAGCTTCACGGACGCTTTTATCGGGTCCTACATGGGCCTGATGTAGATTTCTTAGCGTCCGTAGCCTGGCTGCGTTTTGGTGACCTCTTTGGGGAAACCGAAGGTTTTGTCTGTGCGATTATGGACGAAGTTATGATGACGAACAACTACCGGAAATACATTGTGAAGGACGGTACGGTTGACATATGTCGGGCATGTCACCGACCCGGGGAATCCATTCGCCACATTATTTCCGGTTGTTCCAGTCTGGCTAACGGAGACTATTTGCACAGGCACAACCTTGTAGCCAGGATTATCCACCAGCAACTTGCTTTGAAATACAATCTTGTGGAATCGGAAGTACCGTACTATAGGTATGTGCCCGACCCAGTTCTCGAAAATGGCAATTGCACGTTGTACTGGGATCGGTCTATCATCACTGACAGGACTATTGTTGCCAATAAGCCTGACATAGTGGTGATAGACCGACTAGAGCGTCGCGCAATGATTGTTGATATAGCAGTCCCTCATGACGAGAACCTCGTGAAGTCTGAGAAAGAGAAACAAAGTAAGTATCTTGACTTGGCTCGCGAGGTTGTCGACATGTGGGATGTGAACACAGCAGTCATTGTGCCGATAGTCGTGACGGCCAATGGCATAATTGCCAAGAGCCTCGACCAACATCTAAAGAGGCTCTCGTTGGGCAGCTGGATCAAGGGCTTGATCCAGAAAGCAGTACTCCTGGACACGGCGCGTATTGTTAGGAGATTCCTCTCTCGGGAGCCCTGACCACCGGTAGCTTGGACCCTGTTCCCGATACCGGTGGGCTACTATTTTTTATATTTTTAAATGTATTTTCTAATGTTTTTTTTAAGGTATATTTAAAAATGTAAATTGTATGTATATAGAAATGAATAAACGGAATAATAATAAATAATATAATATAATATAAGTATAGATAATATTAGTATAGATTAGTACTATAATTAGACGGGTTTGCTCTTGACCCTAGTCTTGGTCAGAGATGACAGAGACAAAGTGTATGATGGAACGAGCCTACCCTCTTTAGTCAGAGTGAACAGGCGTTCACTCTGACTTTAAAGAGATGAGGGTTGTAAGTGGAAACACAAACGCAGACAGATACTTCTATGGATGTCTTTCATTCATGAGGATCCGTATTATTTATTAGATTCTCCAACAAAGAATAACAGAAACACAGTTATTTCACAAAATAGAAAATACCTACTACTAGTAATTCGATTTTTTTTTTACAAAATTATTAAATTACTGACTACTTTGGTGACATAATAGGCTAGATTCCATCATCCACAAATTGCAAAACTATTTAGTCCGTCAGTTAGAGTATTGAAAAATAATGGACACGTATTATTTGTTTTTGTAAATCAATGAATATTGACAAAGATAAAACGCATCAAAACTCGAGAGTGGGGGCTCGTGACGTCACGACTCACTAAAAATTATGCGAAGGTGTGACGTATTGAGAATTTCAAAAGCGTTGTAGTTTCGTCAATTTTGGTTCCCGTAATAAAAGAAAAAACACGGGTCAAATATTTTTTGATGATCTAACTGACGGACTAATTATGTTTTTTCAGGACACAAGTCCATTACATGTGGACAAGGAAGCAAATGAATACTCACAAAGTTAAACATCCTGGTGACTACTTTCTGCGGGTCATACCACCAGTCCGGCTGCTCCAACTGGTTGGGCTGCCCCGGTAGATAGCGGCTATCTTTATTGACCACTCTGCCGAACTCGTCCACGACGGTTTGTCCGTACTGGTCGTACTGTTGCTGACTGTTGCCGTCGTATTGTTGCTGGTAATTGCTGTCGTTGTAGTTGTTGTAGCCGGGGTTGTATGGGTAGTTCTGGCGGACTGTGCGAGGAAAGATATTTGTTGGTCGTTTGTCTATTGGTGCCCCAGTCTAAAGGCCGCTGTACACATTGGGCCAAGGCAGTGGGCCAGCGTATTGGGTCAGCGTGTAAAGACCTACTTGGCGGTATGTTGGTAGTTGGCGGCAATATTGGCCGGCCAACCGAATGTTGTCGGTTTTTCGTACACCAATCAAAGGATCTTGCTTCGCAAACAGTGTTCACTCGTTGGCAAACGTACACCAATGTGTAAACAGCGACATTTGGAATTCATTATTTTGGCCCAACATGCTGGCCCACTGCCTTGGCCCAATGTGTACAGCGGCCTTAACTAACAGTCTGAATAACCCCAGTAAATAATATGCCAGAACGATCACGAATAGAACCAGTCGAGAATTTTTTCCGCGTTGGTCGACTGATTTTTCTAGCAGTAAGTCGGTGTCAAATAACGAAGGAACCAAACCCGAAATACAGATTTCTGAAACTTTATTTTACAAGTTATTTTGCGCTTTGACATGATTTGTATTTTGTATTTTTTTGTATATTTTTTTCGGTGTTTTGGGCACAATTCAGCCCAGCCCAAAATTAACAGGTAGCATGATACATCAGCCTCATTTTAATTTGCAAACAACAACACATCGCCGTACATCTATCGTCAAGACAATGTAAAATGATAGTTGACACGTATTCAAAGGTACTCATGCAAAAAAACCAGCCAAGTGCGAGTCGGACACACGAAGGGTTCCGTTACGTTCCGTAACCAACACGTTTCTTGCAAGGGAGTTCCCGATTTTACTTTCATTGCTTTTTGTTATAACGGCAATAGAAATAAGCACTCTGTGAAATGCAAATTACGACTGGCTACCTATTACGGTTCTTGAGATACAGCCCGCTGACAGACAGACGGACGGAATAAAAGGCAGCGGAGGCTTAATAATAGTGTTGCGTTGGTTACTCTTTGGTAACCCTAAAAACATTAAATAAATGTTACAATATATTACCTCTAGTATACTGGTTCCCTCCTCCATAGCCCGTGGGCACCCCGTACTGGCCCCTGTTGTTGAACTGCCCCTGCGCGTAGTACCGCGGCCGGTACTGCGGGATGGGCCGGATGGTCGCCTTCAGCGTGAGGTTGCCGCGCACGGGCGCGCCCGACGTGTAGTTGTTACAATATATTACCTCTAGTATACTGGTTCCCTCCTCCATAGCCCGTGGGCACCCCGTACTGGCCCCTGTTGTTGAACTGCCCCTGCGCGTAGTACCGCGGCCGGTACTGCGGGATGGGCCGGATGGTCGCCTTCAGCGTGAGGTTGCCGCGCACGGGCGCGCCCGACGTGTAGTTGTTACAATATATTACCTCTAGTATACTGGTTCCCTCCTCCATAGCCCGTGGGCACCCCGTACTGGCCCCTGTTGTTGAACTGCCCCTGCGCGTAGTACCGCGGCCGGTACTGCGGGATGGGCCGGATGGTCGCCTTCAGCGTGAGGTTGCCGCGCACGGGCGCGCCCGACGTGTAGTTGTTACAATATATTACCTCTAGTATACTGGTTCCCTCCTCCATAGCCCGTGGGCACCCCGTACTGGCCCCTGTTGTTGAACTGCCCCTGCGCGTAGTACCGCGGCCGGTACTGCGGGATGGGCCGGATGGTCGCCTTCAGCGTGAGGTTGCCGCGCACGGGCGCGCCCGACGTGTAGTTGTTACAATATATTACCTCTAGTATACTGGTTCCCTCCTCCATAGCCCGTGGGCACCCCGTACTGGCCCCTGTTGTTGAACTGCCCCTGCGCGTAGTACCGCGGCCGGTACTGCGGGATGGGCCGGATGGTCGCCTTCAGCGTGAGGTTGCCGCGCACGGGCGCGCCCGACGTGTAGTTGTTACAATATATTACCTCTAGTATACTGGTTCCCTCCTCCATAGCCCGTGGGCACCCCGTACTGGCCCCTGTTGTTGAACTGCCCCTGCGCGTAGTACCGCGGCCGGTACTGCGGGATGGGCCGGATGGTCGCCTTCAGCGTGAGGTTGCCGCGCACGGGCGCGCCCGACGTGTAGTTGTTACAATATATTACCTCTAGTATACTGGTTCCCTCCTCCATAGCCCGTGGGCACCCCGTACTGGCCCCTGTTGTTGAACTGCCCCTGCGCGTAGTACCGCGGCCGGTACTGCGGGATGGGCCGGATGGTCGCCTTCAGCGTGAGGTTGCCGCGCACGGGCGCGCCCGACGTGTAGTTGGCCATGATGCGGCCGCGGATGAACGGCTCCGTGTTGAAGAAGAACGCCGGCATTGTTACGTTCACCTGGGTACGAAGAGACGGTATTTGTGGCTTAAACACTGCATAATAGTGTAGTGGTAGTGTGTAAACACGCTTGTGAATTTTATTAAATGATTACTTGTAATAGGTATTTTCTTTGTCTTTGACTTTGACTATGGCAGCTGCCATAGTCAAATGATCTTAGAAAATGAATAAGGTAGTATTGCTTTTTCCTCCTCCGGCGCGATCTCATGGCGTCATGGAGACGACGACTGTCGCAACCCAGTGCAGGGCACGCCACGATAGTGGCGATAAGTCCCCTCTTTGAGGAGTGGCTAGAGAGGCGCCACGGCGTCCTCACCTTCCGCCTGACGCAGGTCCTCACCTGACATGGATGTTTCGGGAGGTACCTGCACCGAATCGGGCGGGAGGAAACGCCCGGGTGTCACCACTGCGAGGATCGACCGGAGGACACGGTGGAGCACACTGTGCAGGTGTGCCCCGCGCGGGCGGCGCACCGCCGTGTCCTCGAAACGGCGATCGGCGGCGACGTCTCGCGTCCGGCCCTGGTCCAAGCCATGGTCCGGAGCGAGACGGAATGGGACACCGTTGCCTCCTTCTGCGAAGCAGTCATGCTAGCGAAGGAGGTGGCGGAGAGGGTGAGGAGACCCTCTCGTCCCGGCCGCCGCGGTGGACGCCGCGGGCGTCTGGGGCCACCACCTGGTGACCTCCGGCCACCGTAGGCGCGGGCCTGTGGAGGGCGAGCTATGGGTGGCTCGCCGTCCGTCCGTCTAGTGACGACAGGCCGTGTCGACGGCGCGTTAGTGTTCCACGCGCGCCTCAAAGAGAGTCAGCACACAGAGGGGCCCGAAAGGGCCGACGCCTGCCGGAGTCGCGGGATTATTCGCAAGAGACACCGTGGCTCCGGAACACAAAGGGCAATGAAGGAACATGGATGGGTTTTAGTCAGTAGAAGTCTGACAATCCCTCCCGCTACACCCAGAGCGGGAGGAGTCATAGGATGATTTCCCATCCCTTAAAAAAAAAAAAAGTATTGCTTTTTCCTTTGTAACAGTTACCTACTGGAAGTACTTATCCAATCACAAAAAAACTCTTAAACTATTATTAATAATATTATTTGTTTATTTCCAAAATACTTAATCTTAAGTTAGAATTATATTGCCATACAACGTAAACCTCATAGGTTACGTTGAGGATTTCCCATTTTTAACCTATGCGGTTAAAAATGGGAAATCCTCAAATTACTCCTTCCGTTATGGACGGAGCGAAAGAGAATGTCCGACTCTTTCTGACATTTAACCCATCCGTGTTTCTCTAAAATGTAATTTGCGTCCGAGAGCCACCGCGGCTCTTTCGAACAAATCCCGCAACCTTGGCAAGTGGACAGAAGCTATTGCTATATTCTTGTGTTGAGAAAACAAGCAGCATTTTTGTTTGTATTCAAATTCGATATGTGATTGTAAGTTATTTCGAAAGCTTCTCCATCCTGTCAGAACGTTACTCACCTCATATCGTGTCTGATAGTACTCCTCAACAAGGAACTGGGTCTCCTCGATCTGGCCCAGCGCCTCTACGCGGATGTACCACTCTCCGAACAGCGGCTGATCTGACATCTGGTACTGCAAACTTACTGTGCCGAAGTTACTCTGTAGACAAGTACGAAGATTAAGAAATATTAACAATAGTAATAATTGGATAATGACAATGTTGCTTTCATTATGTTGTTCATATGTCAGTCCCCAGTATTATCTCTGAACCTTTTCTTCACTCAAATAGAGTTAGGAAGGAAATGCTGAGCAAGACTTAAAATGTCTTCTAGTTTAAAGTGTTAGCAGTTCGAGTGATTGGCGAGAGTGCAGTATTATCGGGTAACTTCTCATTCGGAAGTTTAGATTTTTGCCCGATTTATGGAACAGTGCCGTTTTCCGTACTTAAAATAATAGTGGAAAGAAAATGCTTCTGTAGTAGCACTTCTGAATAACGCATCGAGGCACATGCGTGATATTATATTAATTTAAATTCGCTTTCCCATAACACAAAATGATGGATTTATCAGTTCGAAATGATCACATCCAGTCATGGTCTCACATTATTTAAGTTTTTTTTTTTAAATAAAAGAAAGAAATTTATTGAATCAAATGTCAAGAGAAAAAATCGTAACCCATGCTCAAAGTTCAAACTATAATGATTATACGATGCACTCATAATTAACTATGCATTTAGAATAACACCTCTTTAGTGAGTGACCCCTCGACCCCGTCGGGTAAACAGTTTACGCAACTCATTCAATCCGGAACTCTATCCAGATTTAATTGGACCACTCTGATTGTTATTAACTTTGAAAACATGTCCTCTAGTTCTGGTGCAACTGGCTAAAACACCAAACAATTTAATATTCTTCAGGACAAACATGGACCTTAAATTGACTAAGATCTCCTGATGATCGGCGATCGAGTCTATTTTTATTATAAAGAAGGTTTCCTGAAGATCGGCGATCAAGTGCAGTCTAATTTTATTATGATAGAGGGTTATTGCTTTAGTCTAATTGTTTACTACAAAAATCCAATTGGTCGTATATGCTTCCGTTTTGGCATTAATTGCGTGTTCGAACAGATGATTTTTACAGACATAACATTTTCACGTTAAGGAATTTTAGTTTTAGGTTTATGATTTTGTTTGCATTTCAGCTCTGTGACAGTAAATACCTTTTATTATTTTTTTCAATACAGATGGTTAAGCTGGAGCTCCTTTTGAATGTGAAAGAATATGCGATTTTATGAATAACACAATTTGGGTGCTAAAATCCGGCCACGAAGCAGGAAGAATTTCGTCCGTTGCCCTGATATTTATCTGTCTATGTCACTCCCGCGTTAATAGAATGAGTCTCGCTCGCACAGATGCAATGGCGGCCGTCCTCAGGGATTGTAAACCTTTGCCTGAGAGTGTAATGTTTCTTCTTGTTTGCAAATGTATGTCACGTAAAAAAAGAAGGAATCGAAATTAGTTAAACTAGTAGATAAAACTGTTGAATCTTTTGTAATAAATGTGATAGGCGAGACGTTTTCGGAAAGTAACTCCGATACAGAGGAATCGGATTCAGATTTTTTATTTTAATTTTTTTATTTTTGCCGTATTAGTAATTGTAACTCGATTTTTATAACTTATAATATAAAATCTAAATACATCATTTATATAATAATAATATTTTTTTTATTTTCTAAATTTGTACTTTCTCCTTGAAATATTTCATGTAAACCGCACTTAATACAAAACTGTTTGTGACCACTGTCAGTAGGTAAAAAGGTCATTGTACGAAATTCTTCCTGCTCCGCGACTGGACTTTAGTCAATCTCCAGACATAATTTTTCACCATCATGTCATGTTTTTGACATCTACAAGAATGGGCACCTCATCATCTGCCTGGCCTTTTCCCAACTATATTGGGGTCGGCTTCCAGTCAAACCGGATTCAGCTGAATACCAGTATTTTACGTGGAGCGGCTACCTAGCAGACCTCCACAACCCGTTAACTGGGTAACAAGGTAATCCTTGGCAAGACTGGTGTTAGATTTTCTGACTTCTGACTATCCGTAACGACTGCCAAAGATCTCCAAATGACAGCCGGGACCAACAGCTTAACGTGCTTTCCGAGACACGGAGGAAACTCGGTATGTTAAGATGGTCACCCACCCACAGACCAACCTCGGCAAGCGTTGCTTAACCTTGAAGATCGAACTGTGCGGCTGTTATTATTTAGCCACGAGCACCTACAATACCAATTTTCTAGCAAATAGTCAACTTAACACATCTATGTTAGTAGGCGTCAAGTCGTAAGATATCTCGTATCAATTTACTACGGTTTAGGTGAACAATGGTCTCAACCCGACACTAACTGGCCTATCCGATCCAGTGGCGGGCCTGGCGAGCGGGTGGCACAATAGAACATTATTCACGTATTGAGATCCTATCACACTTTGTTATGAAGTGTGAAAGATGAAGTGACTGCGACTGATTTATGAATCTTGCATGTTGAAGATTTAATTAAGATTTTTATAATTTGGTCATAACCATAAGACAAGTAATATCAGCAAAAGTTTGAAAGGCTAACTAATATTAATTCGTCATCTTTCAAACTTTTGCTTATAAATATAAATACTTGCCGAGATACTTCAAGACCTCCAGTACCCACCATAGGACCTATAATTACAAGATACGTACATTTCTGATGACAAGATGGCAATTTGACTTCAACCGTTTTGGTCATATTTATAACCAGTCTTCCCTACGAAAACTATTGGCCTACACCTCCGCTGAAAATGCATGAAATGTGACATTTATTAGCTATATTACCTGTCTTGAAAGCCATCTCTTCATAATGCGTCTGTTGGGGTCCAGGATGAACACGTCGATGGCTCGCCCGAACGCCTTCAGCTCCGTGTTGATCGGTATCACGCGGAAACGAACTGAAACAAGCACGCTTTATTGTAGATTTTGAACTATTACAATATCGAATCAAGTTAACACCCATAAGATGGTGAGTATAAAACTTACCGTCTGGTTTAGTCTTAGGGGTCTTAACTAAAATTCGCGCACAGTATAATTCGAAATACTTTCTCGTACATCTGTTTTAGAGCATTTACTACTCCTGTCAATATTTCATATACAAGATATCTAGAACTGGAAAGGTGGTTAAGAAATTCTTCGAAAAGAGGTTTAGAAAAGAGTGATTTTTCACTTTTTACACATAGAAAACTTAACATTGCTCTCACTGTGTTACCATGAGAAGCAAACGTTTTTAATCTTATCCCAACTATGTTGGAATCAGTTTTTAGTTTAATTAGGTAACACTGCGAATGAATACCAGTAATGACATGGTGCAACAGCTAATCTGATTCGCACAACTCAGTAACTGGGTAAAAGTATACACCTTGGCAAGACTAGTTGTAAGACCTCTACAACCCAGTAGGTAGCTGGATAGCACAATATCTAGGAAACACTATTTGTTGTCTGGATTGCGCGATCCATGGATAGAACTCGACAAGCGTAGTGTAACCTTCAATCCATCCATGTGGCTGGTCCCTCATGAGCCATACATACCTTGAATTACCAATTCGGGAAAGAGACCGCAAAGCAATTGTTTTAGTAACTGATCTGGCAGATCGCCAACAGTGTTAAGCAGCAACAGTATTACCTACTCCTACGTATGGTATCTTCAATCAAAGTGCATACTTATTCCATGTATACAATACCTTGTAGGTCAGGTGCACTTGACTTACGTATGGCTTTTTTTTTTAGGGATGGTAAATTATCCCCCGCTCTGGGCGGAGCGGGATCCCTCCCGCTCCGCCCAGAGCGGGGGATGATTTGATTTGAAAGCCAGAACCCAAGGCTTCAGGTGCTTTTCGAGGTACGGAGCATGCGTGGCTTACCTAGAAGACCGCCTCGAGCAGTTTTTATGTGGCCAGCAGAAAATCTTACGTCATAACGATCTAAATCGCCAAAATTGGACTAGAATCTATAAAAGTGATTCAACTAGTTATACAATGCTTTTGGATGGATTTGATAAAAGTAGGAACTTATTTCTTTTTTTTTTTTTACTCATCTCTTCCACAACTTATTTAGGACTATCTTTCCTAAAACCTAATTGTTAGTGTGGGTCTGAGAGACAGGTAGCCAAAACCAATATAGGCAGGTGTTAGTATTGGGTCATTTTCCAAGTCAAACCAATGTTATCACAGTTCAGGGGGGGCTGTCTATTAAAACGATTTCGCCATTTCATAACTACTTACCAGTTTGTCCCTGCATGTAGACAGGTTTGTCCATCTGTATGAAGATGGTCATGAACCTTCTAGAGAAGGTCAGCTGTGACTCATTGACGAAGGCTCGGCCACCAAACGGCGTGTCCAGGTATAGGCCTTCCACACGGAGCTTGTAGTCTCCAGGCACTGTTGTTGGGGGCACCTAAGGGAGAAAGGATACTTTCAACAATTGTTTTTGGGCTAACCTACTTACCTTTATACAACCTGTAACAAAATAACGCAATAACTCTTAAGGGGTCATTGAACTCATCATTATGAACAAGTTTTACCAACACAGAAATCGCGAAAAAAAATCAACTGCCCCATAATTTTTTTTATGCATAACTCGACAAAATGTACTGAACAGCTGACTTTTTATCGCGATTTCGGGGTTAGTCCCATAGTAAAAGTTGTTCATAATGATGAGTTCAATGACCCCTTAAGAGGTATTGCGTTTATTCTGTTACAAGTTGTATAGAAACCAATAACTTACTTCTTTAATTTTATAAATAGATGTTATACATAAAACAGGTACAGATATCGCGGTTTTGCCACTAACAGTGTACCTACTTAAACTAATTTAGATATTCCGAAGGTGTTCAAAGTTTTTTATAAACGTTCGGGGCATATAATTTGCTCCTTGCATAAGAGGCATTTATTGACATTACATAGCAGTGGCAACAAAACTAGCAGTTTTGGGTCTAGTTTAAAGTTTTCTTACAAAAATTTGGCCCTATTTTCTTTACCATATTAGTTTTAGATTATCAGGCAGACATGTAAATTACACAGATTTAAAATTATTTGCTATTATATTTAACAACTTGCCCTCATATTCAATATTTCAGGCACTCCCTCTTTGACTCTCTGATTAACATCGGTAATTTCCACTCCGTTGCAAGAGATAGAGGCTCTGATAGTCATCTGCATGCGGGCTTGCAAGATGTTTGCTGATATCTTGTAGATCTGGCCAGGCCGCACCATCCTTGATGCCACTATGAAGTATGTTCTGAGAAAATAAATTTTAATGTTAATTTAAATGTGGTTAGTTGATAAAAGAATTTTTGAATTTATAATAGGGTATGTAACATGTTTTTGAAATAGGTCTTGAAGAGTTCATTATTGCTCTGTTAGGCCATTTTTTGCTATTCATCAATCAAATAAAATTAAACAATCTGAATTTTTACAGAATCAATACTAAAATAGTTCAATTAAATTTTGGTTGCCTTTCCCAAATTTTAAAGGATTTAAATGATTTTATCAAATTTAAATTCAATAGCCTATTTTGAAAAGCCAGTTTAAAACATGGAAGAACCTTTATAATCATTATGGTCTAACCATTTAAGGTTAAAACATTTAAAGCTAAAGTGTGAAGTGAAGTTAAACAAAATACGATTCGCGGCCGTAACGCATATTTATGTAAAGAATAATACCCATTTTAATTATCAATATAACCCTCTAAGTTCATACAATTCGATTGAATGACTTTTTCACGAAATAACATTCAATCGAGTTCTATGAACTTAGAAGATTATCTTGATGATTCAAATGGTTATAATCCTTTACATAAATGCTTTTTACAATCGCGAACCATATTCTGTTCAACATACAGCTTCACACTGACCGGCAAATTGCAAAAAACATAAAAATATTTGAATTTCGCGGGCTACCCTGGAGCTTCCACCTTAAGATATTTAAAGAATCACATCTTGTTTTATCAATTTACATCAAATGATTGACCCATTAGAGGGTTTTATGTATTTTCAAACCAGGTGATAAAATGTTGAAGTGAAGGGCCAAACAGCAAACAGTAAAACTTACGCTTCATTAATGATGACACTCTCATGTTCTAGAGGAGCACCTTTGAATGAACTAGTGTAAGTCCTGCTGCTTTCCCACGAAGGTCTCGGAGTATTTTCAGGAGTGTACTGGTTCAGGTTGTAGTTTACATCTTGATTGAACCTCTGGTCTGGACGGTTTGTATCATACTGACTACGATTTGGATCATATTGATTCCGGTTCGGATCATACTGACTCCTGTTTGGGTCATACAGATTCTGATTTGGGTCATATGGTTGATTGGGATCATATTGTTGTGTTGGACTCTGGTTCCGATTCTGATATTTTCTGTTTGGATCATACGGGTTGTCGTACTTTGGGTCTGAGTTGAGGTAATCATTTGTGGGGTTTGTTTGTTGAACATCCGGATTGTATGTTGGTGATGCATAATCTTGTGAGGAGCATAGTTGTAATACTGTTATAGATAGTATGTATGTTAATATCATGAGATTCATAATTCAGTCTTTGATTTTGTCTGCCTGTCTGTAACAAAAATTAAGATTTTACAATCTGCAAAACAACAAAAGATGTAGCCTAAATATTAAACAAGTTGAATGATGGCTGCATTTTATTTATTTCTGGATTGAAACTAGATTTTTCTGATTTTGGTTTTTGCTTGTTCTAGTCTAATCCTAGAGCGGTCCAGTTCAGCTCACTCATGTAGTAAGCTACATAGGAAAAGTACTGTGCACAGTCTTCCTAGTCTAAAGCTCAATTATTAAGCTACTGAAGCACGAAAGAAAACAATATTTTGATTAGTTTTATAACAATGAAGAGTCATGTAATTAGCCAGTTTCTATCACTCATATTTTAGTTAAATCTGCTGGTTTATGTAAGATACGATCCATGTATGACATATGGAGACCAATAATAAAGTAAATAATGAAAAACGGCATCAAATTACAGCGTATCAGCATTCGTTGTAGTTAGTTTAAATTCAAGATTCGAATTAGCAACAATCGTTGGACAACATAAACACCGACTATTGTCAGTTAAAAGTTCAGTTAATTATATAACACCGGTCATATAAACCAAATTATAGCTGAATGAGTAACCATAGAACGAGTTTAATACTCGATTAACCTTAATTTTAATTTAATAATAAAGTTAAACACTTCTCTTAACCTGAAGTTAACGCCCATGGATACTCTCCGCTTTAATATTTAAAGCAAAGAACACCACCACATTTGCACTAAAACTTCACTTTACTACCTATAAACACGCAAACTCACTTAATTTGAAAGAAATTCATTTAAAATAAGTTTTAATTCAAATAAATAAACAAGAACGTTAGCAACGTCCCATTACTCACTTCATTCAAGAAAATGCGATTGTCGCGCAGCCGCACTTCACCACGCCCGGCTAGTGCAAAAACCGGTATGTTCCGTTAACGTTTCAAAGTAATCGTAAAGACTTGTCTTCTATTTACATTCGAATTGGAATAAAATGTGATGCGCTTTTAGGAGTGCATTAATTTAGTGACGGCAAATAGTTCTTTATTCAATTTTATCACTTTTAGGCGTTCATCATTAACTTTCTTGTCTGTGGTTGAGAGAACGTAGCTGCGTGTGTGGAAAAGGCGTTGTTATGGGATTCCACTTTCCAGTATTGCCACGTAGGTTATGGTTAAGGTGGAAGCGCCAGGGTAGCCCGCGAAATTCAAATATTTGTATGTTTTTTGCAATCTGCCGGTCTGTGTGAAGCTGTATGTTGAACAAAATACAATTCGCGGCCGTAACGCATATTTATCTACAGAATTATACCCATTTGGATTATCAATATAACCCTCAAAGTTTATACAACTCGATTGAATGACTTTTTCACGAAATAAAATTCAATCGAGTTCTATGATCTTAGAGGGTTATATTGATGATTTAAATGGTTATAATCCTTTAGATAAATGCTTTTTACGATCGCGAACAGTATTCTGTTCAACATACAGCTTGACACTGACCGGCAAATTACAAAAAAACATAAAAATATTTGAATTTCGCGGGCTACCCTGTAGCTTCCACCTTAAGGTTACATTAGGTTTCTCCTCTTCTTTGATGATCAAATAAAAATGTTCTCAGATACACAGAACACAATTATCCTAGCGGGTCAGATATCACAGCGTGCGTTCCGAAATATAACCCAGTATAGGTACATACTGGTCAGTGCTCGTGATGACGTGACGTCATGAATCCGACGCCATATTGGGAAGTAATTTTAATTCCCAGTCCCCTTAAACGGGGACATGGCCTACGGGGACAACGGGAATACAGGGGCAAAAGTGTTTGTTTGTGCTTGTTTACTTACAATAATCATTATTGCAATGGCTCTGTCGCAAAATGACCACTTTTCAAAATCATTACAGGTAGCAAAGTCCCTTTCTCAGAAAGACACGCAAAATGCCGCAAAATACAGAGGGGTTCTGTAGTAATGTTTAATTAGTAAAATGGGTGCATGCATGTCTAAATTATATAAAAATGAATCCCTATTTCCCTTGGTCATCGCATCACGCGTGAACGGCACGACCGATTTAGTTCAACCTTTTTTATTTTGTTTGTTATTGACAGGAGATGGTTCTTTTACAAGAAAAAAATAAAATAAGTTGCAGTTGACGGGAGCGAAGCCTCGGGGGACAGCTAGTAAACTAATAGAAATCGAAGGTTGTCAGATTTACTGTCACTCAAAATATCAATTTACACAAACAAACAATCAACAAATTAAACTTAACCGCTACTGGCTCTTGTCCAGCTCAAAAATATTTTGACATGTTCCTGGTGCCCTGGTACTTGTGAATCTTTAGCGCTTACATTTCAGCCCCGAAAACATTTCGACATGTTTCTGATCTCCGGGTACCTACTTTTGAATCTGAAATACTAAGGCAGCAGCAGCTCTGAACTTCCAACTCCTCTTCTGTATTCATAAGTTACTGGGATAAAAAAGTAGCCTATGTGTTATTCCAGGATGTGAACTATATGTGTACCCATTATTTGAATCTGATGTACCTACCTACAAATCTCTACAAAAGTGTGAACGATACTTGATAAGAACAAATGAAGATCAAAGTGCCGCTTTCCCGACTATTTTGTTTTTATTTTCTGTGTCCGGCCAGCTATTCAGCCATAACATTTTCATCATTGTTTTTTTCATGATTTGACGGCTTTCAGTTGAAAACGAGTCTCCCTAGGGCTGCAAAGTGAAACTTTCAACCCGCCCCTCAGGCAACCTACTTTCTGGCAGGCCTATTTTCTGAATGAGTAATGAAAATGTCGATTACTGCATTTACTATTACGAGGGAAGAATGTGAGCGATTAAATTTCAAATTACATTCATGTACAGTACCTACGAGTATTTTATCACGTCTTCACATCTTTTTACGTTCTCGATGCATACGTGTGTCTCGCTTAGGTACTCAATGCAATACGACTGTTGACGCGAAAAGAACGCGCGCGCGTTGTTATTGTTTTTAATTATTTTGGTTATTTCTTACTGTTTCGTTTGTTTTGTGGTGTACCTGTGTTTGTTGTGTTACTTTGTGACCTTGTTATTGTTACTGGTTGTGTTTCTTACTTGTTTATAATACACAACGTATAAATTAGAAAAATATTCTACGAACGTAACACTTTTTTACGCGATGGGACCTGCGCGGTCGTCACTAAAACTTTACAAGACTTCGGAGCGGCAAAGATGGAAAAATCGTACTGTATTTGGCCTACAGAGATCGTTTTTATGTTCACAATCCTATTACCAAGCTTTTACGTGTTTACTTTGTCGTCGTGTTTGTACTTTTAAATAAAGCGCCTGCGGAATATTTTAGCTGCAACTTAACTTGAAGTATTTTTGCTCGTTGAATTATTCAGGCGTAGAAAAACTAAGATCTCCGTCACCCACTGTTGATTAAATTTTTTGGAGGTAGGTACATACCAAATCAGGTACTAAATGCTAGTTTGATCAGAATGGCGTAGGTATTTCATTGTAGTGTTGGAGTAAAGGCATCGTCATTATGGTGGGACCAGTGTTATCGTGAATTTTCGGTTATGCCGTGTGAGGTACTTGCAGCCATTTTAGGACGGGTACCTACAAAATATACGTGGTTATAATTACAAGATTTGGTCCCGTCGTTATGACGTTTATCAGAAAACGGTTCGTCATCGATTTTGGCCACTACGATTTTGCCAGATTAGGTCGAACCATTCTACGGGGTGAAGCGGTGCCCCTAACCGAGCCTAAATCAAGTCCAGGGTTGGCTAAACCTAACCAACATTTTGAGACCATATTAGGGATCGAACCCACTCTAAGGTAGGTATTTGGATGAAAGAAAACAATTTGTCGGGTGTCGTTCGCACCCGAGTTAAATTTTATTATATAATCCTACGTGTATTTTGAGTTAATTTGTGCAAGCACATGAAGGACGTGGTGCCTTCTGACGTAGGCAGATTCGTTTAACCGGTGTAACCCGCGCCACGACGCAATACCTTCAGATATGCTGTTCTCTGCATATTGGATAGGGTGGTTGGTGTATCTTGGAAAGGGTGGGTTTCCTCACATCGGACAGGGTAGTTAGTGCAGTTCCAGTCAGCCGCACTTGGTTTCACCCTGGTAGACATTTTCTCGGCGCCGTGTCGGTTGTCTGCTTTCCTAGATTGTGGGTTATGAAGCAAGAAATGATACAGTAGGAAGTTGGCTGTAGTGCCTAGCCCCCCGCCATGTTATTTTTCTAAAATGTATGCTCCAGCTGTGACTGTAATCTACACTACACATAGCTGATGGGTTTAAGTCTATGTACGCACTAGTAGTTGTACCGCGCGGCTGGCCACTTTTCCAGTTGAATATGCAACCGCTAGCGATTGTACGCACAAGCGGTTGCATTGAATGACGAGCGGTTGCATATTAAATTTGAACCGAGCGGTTTTTCCGCCCCCGCGGCTGACCGCCTGGCGCGTACGTAGACTAAGCATGGTTACTAGCAGCCATTGCCATTGATTTACTACTGAACTACTCAAAAAGCAAGATGGTATTTTATGGACTAATGTTCTACTACTTCAGCTCTTTTACTTACGTTCATTGACCAGGCAAGCTGTAGATGGCCAAAATTGCAATTTCTTTTGTATCATCTGGTATTTGTATGTAAATATTATTTTGTATGTATGTTTTCTAGGTATGGTTGAAGGATAGGTATTGCCCTCTTGTTCAGTCAATTGATATAAGCTCAGTAATGTCATCTATACTAAATTATTACACTTGGGAGATTTACAACCATTAATGTGTGTTCCAGTTGTGAGCACATGTTAACAGTAAAAAAAATATATCTATGATACTAAAAAAATAGGGCAAGATGAAAACTTGTAAAATAATAAGGCAAGATTTTATTACTTAATCATCTCCCACTGTTATTTGAGTAATCATTATACATTTCAGTGTATTACAGAGAGGCACATTGACAGGGATAACAAAATAAAAAATGCTTTGATTGATGAAATTCTAATTAACCACTGAATTCTCCACAAGTTAGCAGGATCTCATAAACAAAGGAATTGATCAATAAAAATAAATCACGCGAGGTGATAGGATGTAAGATTTGAGACTCGTCAGATCGGAGTTCGATCGCGTAAGAACAACTGTATAACAAGACGAACAAGAGAGTCCAGTAGGGTTCGGGTCGCTCCGGGGCCTCCACTCTTCACATTGAAAACTCATTATGTACGCCAGCATCCAATTTATCTTTTGTCAAAAAAATCTGTACAAAATATATTAAATATATACTCTGTAATGCTAAAAACTGTAACGCTACCTCCTCAATAGTTCAATCACGATTATTAAATGATTTAAAACACAATAACTCGTTCACGTCGTGCAAGAACAAACATTTAACGTATCGCCGAGCGCCGGCACCGCCGGGGCTCGTGCGGCGGAGAGACCTATATACAAGTCAACATTTTAAAAATCATACACCTCAGTCTGTCACGTGAATACCGCTGCTGCATCTGATTTATAATTCCGTTGCATTAATTTCATACAGTCGTGTGGTCTTACGATCTAGTGTCGCGTATCGCGTCCTTTGCTTATCGTCCGTGCGTGGCATCATAATATACATAGTTTATTTTATATATAGGCAGTCGCGACGAGCGTGTGTTAGTTCCGCTCCTCATCGCAGTCGCGGGAGATGTGTCCGGGCTTGCCGCACACGTAGCACGTCTTGGTGCCATCGGGGCAGTTGCGGGAGATGTGGCCGGACTTGTTGCAGTTGTAGCAGGTCTGGTTGGAGCTGTCGCGCCCGCCCTCGGGGCAGTTCCGTGCGATGTGCCCGGTCTTGTTGCAGTTGTAACACGACGGCTCGTCGGGGCTCTGCGCGCATTCGCGCGCTATGTGTCCCGTGCCGTTACATCTGCACCACAAAATATACACGATCATTACATACGCAGTTTAAAATACATGAACTTGAAAAAAAGAAGAGATTATTTAATAAGACAGAAAGGTCGACGACAAGTTAATTGGACACGTGTGTTGCCAAGGTCAATACCAACAGTTCAATGTGACATTTGAATATTAGTGGACACATTACACTTTCTCGATGACCTCGTTGCTCAGGTCAACGTCTACAATACACACTTCAATCAGTTATTGATTGCGCCAGAAACGGCCGATGCTTTTTTACAGGTTGACCAGCAATATTTCAAATATATATATTTTTTAACCGACTTCCCAAAAAGGAGGAGGTTATCAATTCGGTTGTATGTTTTTTTTTTTTTTTTTTTATGTTTGTTACGTCATAGCTCCGACAATTATGAACCGATTTGAAAAATTCTTGTTTTATCTGAAAGGATATACTTGCAGATTGGTCCCATTTAAATCATATCAAAATCGGTTACGAACTTTGGATTTTAAATCGAAATACCTGGAATTTGACTATTTAGATGACTCTTTGATAATCGAAATTGCGTATTTTGCTTTTCTGCGATTTTGCAGTGGTGTTGTTAGGTGTGGGGCACCACTAAAAAGTGAAAAATAAAAAACTTTTTACAAAAAAATACAACCGACTTCCAAAAAAAAACACTGCAAAGTAAAAAATAACTTTAATTTCGGAAGTCGGTGTCAAAATACGAAGAAAGTAACAAAAACACCGACTTCCGAAATTAAAGTTATTTTTTACTTTGCAGTGTTTTTTTTGGAAGTCGGTTGTATTTTTTTGTAAAAAGTTTTTTATTATTTGGTCTGCAGCTTACCTCTTCAAGTGGTTATTTCCGGAGGTTCGAGCTAAAAAGGTATAGCAAAGAACCATCAAAGACGATTCCTGTTATCGAAACTGGTTTTAGATGATCTAATGATAAACCGACGTGACTCGGATAAGAATCGCGGTTAGCTAACGTGCACCGAACCTTACTTAAACACTCCCAGCATGAAATAGCCGATAACTTGGTAGGCGTCACTGGCGAGATACTTGTCTCGGGCAAAACTAGTTTAACTCGGCATTTTGATTTTATTGAGTTGTTGTACAGAAATAGTGCAAATAGAAAAGTTGATCGATGCAAGCTAGCTTGAGTTTTTGTATATTTTTTTAACACAATCATTTTATAATAGGACATGTTGAGTTGAGCTGTTCAGTTATTCCTTTCACGCGGATGCGAGGCGCGTGGCACTTGTTTCCTCGTCGGCGCACGCCAGGCCGCCGGGCTCGGTACACGCGTGAGTCGGGCCGCTTAAACGTGACCACTCATGCGTAACGAGCCAATAGAGATACTTCATGTCTACACGAAACATGTATCGTTTGAAGTGTCGTTAACCTATAGCAACATTACAAGTTACAACTAAGGAGCTTGATTGATTTACGCTACTGCTTCAGGCAACCGCTCTCGGCGGTTGAGCAATGGGTCAGCGATCTTATATTGCCCCATCGTCTCGCCGTGCTGACCACTGACTATGAAAAATGTTGGGTTCGGACATGTTCAGAAAGCAGAAAGTGTGGCCTGAATTTAAGACCAGTTACCGCATTTTGGCTGGGTGTCGTAAAGTGTTCGGCCACGTCTGGACCTACTGGAAGCTGATCTGATCAAATACAATACAAAATACAAATACAAATACAAAATCCTTTATTTCAAATAGACCAGTTTACAGGCACTTTTGAATAGTCAAGGTATGTCAGTCAAATAGATGAAGCTAATTCTGATCCTGTCAAGGAAAATATTAACCTGTAGCAACGGTCGGCCTCCTCCTTGCAGTCACGCGCGAAGTGTCCGGCGCGGTTGCACTTGAAGCACTTTTCGCGCTGGCGGTTGAAGCCAGAGTCGCGAGCGCCTTGCACGCCTCCCTGAGTACACTCGCGGGCGAAGTGCCCCGTCCGGTTACACTTGTAGCATACGCTCGAACTCATTGTCTGGAACAATAGGATGCACTCCGTTGATTACACTCTTATCACTAACATAACGGCACCTCTACAAGAACGTAAAGTTCCAGAAACAGACTTCGACTAGGAAAATACTATAGGGCTTTTAATTGTGCAATAAATTAGTTTTGAAATTACTCAAATAAAATTATATTGTAAGATAGGATGATAAAACACGTTTCGGGGCTAAATAAATATTCGGTCAACATTTTGACCTTGTAATAATAACCTTTAAAAAATACGGTCATTCGCCTCGTCTATCTTTTTTTTACCCTTTTACCAAGCGATAAGTGTAAAAGAGATATCGAGTTTAATTATTTGCACAGAAGTTCCGCTAACGTGCTGACCCTGAGGTTGATAACGCGCTTCATGTGCCAAGATCACGGCAAATTATGTACGATTGTCACCAATTGACTCGCGGCAAACATTTCGGTCGAGACTTTAAAGGGAGGCCCGGAACGATGCAAAACAATTGAGAACGTGAACATCTCACATTCCACAAGGTCTGTTGACTCGAGTATTTTAGCAGCAACTCGTGCCGGCGCTTAGAGGGGACAATGCGTAATATTACAATTTTGAAGCTCTACGGCAGTAAAAAAAGGTTGTCGGAAAACGAAAAACGTTAAGTACTTATTAAATATTCAATTATAATGAAGCTACGACTTCAATTGTATCAGAAGTAAAATAGGTCAGCACATGTGCATTATGTAATTCTCAGAGGGCAAATAAGTGTTTTTAAGACAACACATGTACTTACACTGATTGAAGTAGGTAGGTACATGTATCAGAACAATGATATATTATTAAACCTATAGTTATTTGTACAGATGGCAGCAGACTTGTGTATTTCAGTTGAAACAATAAAATATTGAAAGCATAGTGTTAGAAGCACAAATATTACGGCCGACCTCGACATGGCGACACCTTTCTTTGGCCTCTAAACTATTGATCAACACTATGGCAAGACGTTATTGAGTAGTCTTATTTGCATTAACAATAAGTTTTTATTTTTATAATAGGGTAGATGAATAAAAACTTTAATATGTCTGTCAGATAAATTTCCAAAAATGATTGGACACATATTGTTTTATTTTCACGTAAACAATAAATTAAGACGGTACAGTGCGTTGACAACTCGTGTGACGTCACATTTGAGTACATTTTACTGAATAGTGAGGTCACAAGCTCCCACTTTGATGGTATCCAATATTTTTCGATAATCTAACTGACGGACTAAATATCAGGAATAATCCCTATCCTGTTACGACATTTTCGCTATTGTGATGGATGGATAATGGAAACACAAAAAATCTTAGATTTTTTCTCCACATTCCTAAGTCCAGAGTGCTCTTGGACTAAATGTTATTATTGTTTTATAACTAAAACAAAAAACCTTCAGATCAACTATATTTCACAGCGATAAAGTGTAAGCACATTGTAGAGGGGATACAGTGAAAGCTGCAAGTGGGAAAGTCATTAACTTGTAGCAATTATGATAGCTAGGGTATGTATGTAGTCAGTCACTATGTAAATAGCTGGCCCATACTTATGTTCCAAACATGTACTAGCTCTCAAGAGAATCAAGACTTGTTTTGTTATGTCCATTAAGTAAATTGTTTTTTTTTTTCTTTTTTGTGAGAAAATATTGTATGTCTGTTTATAATGTAAAAAAGGGCTTCAGATCAGAGAACTGAAGAATCTTTGTAAGACGATGATGACCTCAATCAAATTATGCAAATATGGACAATTTTTTGCCTTTTTTTAACTAGATCTTTTTTTCTAGCATGAGTTGTTAACACAAAAGTCTTACCAAGTCAACACAGTAAAGATTTCAAAACTTATCTCAAACCAAATAAAAGACAACTTAGAACAAATAATTACTTTCGAAAAGGTTCAACATCAAAAAATACAATGTCTTACATGAATTTTAGTGTGAAATCTAGCTGGTTATGGTGCAATTACTTGAAATGTAATACTTTCTAAATGCAACTGCTAAAGGGTCAATGGAGTTACAATTTGAAAGTTCTTAACTGTACTCTTGTAAAAGTGTAACAAACCTTTTTGGACTCTTTGATATTGCAATTGTCTTTGGTGGAATTTTTGTTTTATTTTATTTTCCTAAGGCTTTGATACTGCCACTCATGTCAAAGATAGTTTGGTATCTATTATTATGTTCTTTTAATTTGAATTTTAATAAATCTGTTTGTTTTCCTTGTGCAATGTTTCACACTGTCTTTACAGTGACAAATTGCAAATATTTATAGTTACATAGCTTGTAATGCACGAAAAAAGCTGGTATTTTAATGCTTCTGCTGCCAGTGATATGTGAAACTAATATTGAAGAATTTAAATTCTTAGAAAGTGTATAATTGGAATTGTTCATTGGCTATGTTGACTTTCATACTGGAAAATTCTGTATATGGGTATTGATTGAACGAATTGAAAAACAACTTCTTGGCAGATTGATTTACGTCCTTGAATATTATTAGAACAGGGGTGTTTGAGAAAATGTACTAAGTTATAGTGTGGATCAATACATTAAAATTATCATTAACCAATGAACATATTATATAGATATAGACAATAATGTCTATACTAAAATGATATCAATGAATTCACAAGTACAATAGCAGATAATACAGATGTACCATTTCAATGTACATTAATGAGTCCTTTGTGTGAGCATGTAACAGGTAGATAATATAACACATGCTTCAAACTAGATTAGTAAGGTTCCTAAAGGCATTTTAAGTATTAGTACTTTCTCACATGTTGTTCATAGTGCAGCGATGCGTCATTGTCTTAGACTAACAGAGAAAAAAAAAAGAAAGCTACAAGAGAGGCGTGATAATTACTTCGGAGCTGATCAAGCTGCTAAAGAGATGACTGAGCAATTTCAGTAAATGTTGCAGCTGCAATTTAACGAATATAAATGAATCCCTAAAGCGTATTTCGAATATAAAATTACCTCAACAGCAGCTATATGTGTCAGCAACGAGTCACCGTTTGTCAAACTAACCACGTTCAATAAACAACCTAACTATGATGCGTTGACATAAAAATAACAGAATTTCACTTGGAAACACTTAGAGAATGTGCGCCGTTACTTTATTCGCTAGTAATTATAAGAAAACACATATTTTATGTACGTACGCCGTATAGCAGGCAACCTAACCACGTGTAGAGGTACCGGTAGCGCGCGGTTTCACAATGAATGTTGCACTTTTCACTTACCGATTAGATGTGAAACTTCTTGAGCACTTAAATCACTATCGATTCGATCGTTTCACGATCAAATTTTTAATAAGATTTACAAATAAGATGTAATTTACGATGCTTCGTTTGCAAGGAAGCCAGCCACCATCACTACGAATTCGTAAAAGACATTTTGAGCATAGACAATGTAGCTAAAAAGTTTTTAACGTTCCTCCAACGTGACTGGCAAATGATTTAGAAAAATATTTTTTTAAATACACTGAAACGTCAAATCGATCTAAAATAAGAGAAAATTGCAAGAAAAAACTTTTTTTTAATAATTTGTTTTCAAATTATTTAGAAATAGGTACATCTTTTTTTTGTCATGGAAACGCTTATTATTGTCTATGAATTCAATCTGACCGACCAATGGGACGAACGGAACGCTCTATCTGCAACCAATCAAAAATTCTGTCAACTAATTACCAATGAGTTCTTCTTATTTTGTTTATTACCAAAAACTTCAATTCAGTGCATCACAATCTGTATAAAGAAAACGATTTAGGAAGTCTCAGATTACTGGGAAGTTTGCATAAAATCACGAAGTTTCAATTTCGTTAGGTTATTCAAGTACTGTCAAGCGAGTTGCACGGTGTTTACAAAACTACGAAAACTATTTTGAAATCCAGTGTTTTTGAGATAAAACAGAGGTGAAATTGTTTATAAGCGTTCCAATAATGTCCGCGGAGAAGAGACACAGCAGTATTGATAACAATGAAGAAGCAGAAGAGACCGATGGCTGGATAGGGCCGATGCCCGCCGAGGCATCCAAGCCTAAAACTAAAAAAAGAAGAGGTAGATATAGGATGAAAGGATCTTGAATTTCAGAAGGAGGTGCAGATGCTGATAAATATTTTCTACTTTCCAGTGTTGGAGTTTGAGTCTCTATACATCGAGAACCTGCCGACATCTGAGACGTACGAGTTCAGTTACATGCATCGCGATGTGGTTACTCATGTCGTGGTCACCAAGACGGATTTCGTGATCACCGCTAGTCAGGATGGCCACTTGAAGTTTTGGAAGAAACAGGTACACAATCTTATACTCTGGTGACCTAGCATCTAGGTTATCAATAGCGAGACAAAGGACTAGTTACATTTGGCGCCAAAAGAATTAGATTTTGAATTGAAAAGTTATCTAAGTTTAGTGAAACTAAGTTCTTCAGGTATCAGGATACTACAATATGAGTATTTAGCATTCATTTAGATTAAGGTGGAAAACAGAATTTATTAATAAATGGATTTGGAGATTACTGTTACTGTTTTGTTTTAACAAGTAGAAGAATGCTGCACCTCATTTACTTGAGATATTAGTTTTCAACATAAAACAGAAATCGAAATAAAAACAAGCTTTAATGTTCAATAGCAGTGCCATGAAATATTAACCATTAAATAGACTTATACCTAAAATGCTTCTCTTCCAGGAAGAGGGCATCGAATTTGTGAAGCATTTCCGCTGCCACCTTGCACCAATCAGCCACGTTGCTACCAACACGACAGGCACACTGCTCTGCACTGCCTCTTTGGAGAAAACTATCAAGGTTTTTGATGTTGTTAATTTCGGTAAGATATAATAAAATATAAATAGAATAGCTGAAGTCTTGATCATAAAATCATATCAAGTATCATCATCTTTCTGCCCTTCTAATTAATTTAGGGTCCCTTTCTCCTCCTAAACCTCTCCATCTTTGGTGATCTCTGGCGAAGTTTGCTCATCAAATATGATGAAATGGTCATACCACCTTTGCTGCATCCTCATGTATAAACATAATCAGAAAAATAATATGTTTTAATTTAGGGCCTACCTATGTTATACAGTCACTAGAAGGTCAACCTCATCGTCCATAGCCCATGAAGATCATCCTTTGTCACTTTTGGCAGCCACTATGGGGCAATCATTCAATCTTCTTTCACCTCTTAGCAATGTCTGCATATTGCATCACCCTTTACAATGCTGTTTTCGTAAATATTATTTCATACCTAGTAAAGAGTATTTTGTTCTAATCTATACTTAATAATATTTTATAATAAAGCTTTTTGTTTGTTTGAACGCTAAGCTCTGAAAGTACTAGTTTGATTTGGAAAATTCTTTTTGTAAATGATAGCCACAAAAAATTCTTTAGTGACACTGTACTACAACTTGTCTCAAGATGCTAAGATTATATTCTCTGCTGAACTTTGCCATAGTTGTTAGTAAATAGTCACAACAAGATAATTTATGCATTTGAGATAGTCTCAAGATTACCATGTAAAGTAAACAAATGGTTGGATGTAGGTGATTGTGTTTCTATGATGATTAAATTCTTATTAACACAATCAGAATCCCATGAACTTTCGTATTTAATTAATTTTTAAACTAAATATGCCTCCTTAACCTCTCGTGTTTTGTTGCCATACTCTTATTATTCTTAAGTAACCCAGCTTTGCATGGCTTCATATATATTATACACAGATCTTACAATATTGTAAGATCATTAGCCTTCTGTTATTATCCAAATAATTAACAGAACCAGTAAAATAATTTAAAGTGTACGTATTCAAGAAAATAGATGAAAATTGATCAATATTGCCCTATCTCCGAAACTAATGAGCCTAAAATAAAAATATAAAACACTGAAATAGTTTATTTGCGATTTAAGGGTTCCCTACCCGAAGGGCAATCTGCGGCGCGGCGGTAACTAAGCCTCCACTGGCCGTCCGTCCGTCCGTCCGTCTGTCTGTTTGTCCGTCCGTCTGTCTGTCTGTCAGCGGGCTGTATCTCGAAAACCGTAATAGGCATGAAGATGGCATTTGGTATTAGGCATGGTTTGGTTGGTGGTAGGACTTGTTCTAAGTCCGCCTGGCAAGCTACCACCATCATGTCAAGTCTGTCGCCATAACAACAATGTTAACAGCATTGTTGTGTTCCGGCAGTTAGAGGTATGATAGCCAGTTCCTCTGTGTAAGAGGATTCCGGGTGAAACTCGCTTCCATCTTTGGCCTAATCATCACTTTCCATCAGGTGAGATTTGGGCCAAGAGTTTCCCCGTTTTGTATATAAAAAAAAAAAAAAAAAAAAGGCAGATTTTAAAAAAATATTTACACTTACACTTTTTTTTACTTATTTTATTGTTATTTATTGTATGTTTCTATTTGTGCCTATTCTGCGTTCGAGCGTATGGCACCCGTGGGCTGCAGCTGAAAATCAGTGTTTCTTGTGTTGCCACCTGACATTATGCTGAGCTGAGGCCCTTTTGGCACAAAATATTCTAATACACAGATATTAATTTCATAATATTGTAAGGAGTTTTTTGAGCCAATAAATGCAATTTTCTTTCTTTCAGACAGTTGAAAGTTTCACAGTATTTCTATTGCCGATATGACAACAAATAATAAACTTTAAGGTTAATGGAACGGAACTCTTCGTGTGCGAGTCCGACTCGCACTTGGCCGGATTTTTACAGTTCGTTCGGAATCCAACACTCGCGAGTGTAGCTACACTTAGCCAGTTTTTTAGGGTTCCTTAGCCAAATGGCAAAAAACGGAACCGTCTATCTATCTGTCTGTCTGTCCGTCCGTATGTCAAGCCACTTTTTTCCGAAACTATAAGAACTATGCTGTTGAAACTTGGTAAGTAGATGTATTCTGTGAACCTCATTAAGATTTACACACAAAAATAGAAAAAAAAAACAGTAAAGTTTGGGGGTTCCCCATACTTAAAAACTCAATTTTTTTTTTCATCAAACCTGTACGTGTGGGGTATCTATGGATAGGTCTTCAAAAGTGATATTGACGTTTCTAAAATTATTTTTTTTCGAAACTGAATAGTTTGCGCGAGAGACACTTCCAAAGTGGTAAAATGTGTCCCCCCCCCCTGTAACTTCTAAAATAAGATAATGATAAAACTAGAAAAAAAAATATGATGTACATTACCATATAAACTTCCACTTAAAATTGGTTTGAGTGAGATCTAGCAAGTAGTTTTTTTAATACGTCATAAATCGTAAACCGCAACTTTTGCTTATAACATACACCTACAGGTCTGTACGGAAGCCTCGGTGCGCGAGTCTGACTCGCACTTGGCCGCTGGTTTCTTTTATATTGACTGTTATATTTGTTTCAGACATGATCAACATGATTACCATTGAGTTTGAGCCCTATGTTGCTGAGTGGGTGCACTCCGCAGGGGATCCCATATCTGCACTGGCTATGTATGTATCATTCTTATTTATACCATAACACTCACGCCTTATTCCCATGGGGGTAGGCAGAAATTATGGGATGCCGCCTGCTTTGATTGTTACACACTTCATTTGCTTCACCTATACCCCCCCCCCCCATAATAACATTGGTCAACGAAAAATAAATTTATAGTTTGCCGCCGTTTGTCTAGACTTGTATTTAATACTAGTAGATGGATTGTAAAATAAAAATAAATCGCGTGAGTCTTTTCGCAGCCAGCAGACTCACCAGTCAGAAGTGTACTTAATTATTATCCTCTCTCCAATAAGGGAAAGAAAGAAACAAAAAGTATTTAATTTTTTTTTTTTTGTAATCTTTCTAACTTATTGTTAACCTACGCATGTTTTTGACAAATAAATATGTATATCTTATCTTGGTACAAAACTGACAAGTTTGTATAAATAATAGAACATTACTGCTGCGGCCAGCAAAAGAGGCATTGTTGGACGACCATACGTAAGTCCATCAATGCCTAGTTTGGCCAAGGCTTGTATATTACTTTTCTAAAAAAATGCGCGGAAAAATCAATGTCGAACAACCAACAAAAATAATTTCCGCGTTTTTAAGTGTTCATTTTCTATTTCTTTAAACAGCTTTCTATGTGCAAGCCAGTTCGAAAACCTTCTTGGTTGCTATGTTTCGGAATATAAAATCGTTCCATTTTTCTAATTACATGAAAGATACGAGTTTACTATGTAATTTAAGTATTTGGCCGCAAAACACGATAGATATGGATTTTCATACAACTTTTGCCGGCCAGCACGGCAATTTCGATTTATCTCGAAGAAGGTTGTCAATATATAATGCTCACATTTCCAAGCATGTTTGAGAAAAACATATTTAATCCTTGTCTGTGTAAGTCGTAGCGCGATCTCTCCCGGAGTTTGAATACTCGTCTTCCTATGTCATATGGGGCAAACCTATTTTTGTTTTATTTGAGATGAGTTTGCTCTTGACTCTAGCCTAGGTCAGACATGACAGAGACAAAGTCTACGATGGAGCGAGTGATAAACCAGGCATGAATGCAGACTCGGGGCTGCTACTGAGTAATTCAGATGTAAAAAACCAATAAAAAAACTCCAACCTAGAGAACCGGCCCCAGGGCCTTGTGATAGCATCTGACACCATCAATCAACCGTATTTTAGCACCTTTCAACAACACTTAAAAGGTGGCTTTCATGCTCTTATTCCTCGTCAATCAGCTCCGAGAAGGCCAGCAACAAGATCCACATCTTCGACGGCACGCAGACGGAGAGCAAGCCCCTGTACACGTTCGAGACGCTCCACCAGGCCACCGTCACCACCATCGCGTACAACCCTGTCTATGAGACGGCAGTTTCTGTAGACAAGCAAGGTAAAGTCATAGCTTTTGAGACACAAGAAAAGAAAATGTTTATTCAATTTTATATACTTTGATGGAGAAAATTCATTTTTAAAGTTTGTACAAAAGATTTATTAGGGTTTTGCACCAATACAGCGAAAACTGGAACCATTCTAAGCCTTCGCTGTCCGACCGTCTATCTATCACGCAGGGTTGTATATATCTGACCTCCGGCCACCATAGGCGCGGGCCTGTGGACGGTGAGCTATGGGCAGCTCGCCGTCCGTCCGTCTTATGTCGACAGGCCGTGTCGACGGCGCGTTCGTGTTCCACGCGCGCCTCAAAGAGAGTCAGCATTAGGACTTAGGAGGGGCCCGATAGGGCCGACGCCTGCCGGAGTTGCGGGACTATTCGAAAAAGATACCGCGGCTCCGGAACACAAAGGGCAATGAAGGAACATGGATGGGTTTTAGTCAGTAAAAGTCTGACACTCCCTTCCGCTTCGCCCAGAGCGGGAGAAGTAAGAGAAAAAAAAGGGTTGTATATGTTGCTATGTATGTAACTATAATTATAATAGGACACTTAGTCTTGAAATTTTTACAAATGTGTTACTGTGGCCGATTGGGAAGCCATCGTTTGCGATTTCGTTTCTCACTTTTCATACCCATATTACAAACATACTTACAATATTGAAATTTTGCCAGGAAACCCTATACAAAAAAAATGTGGCGCTCCAGATACTCCATAAACTATATTGATAGCAACAAAACGTTCTTATATATTTTAGGTATCATCGAATACTGGACGGGCCCAAAGCACGAGTACAAGTTCCCGAAGACTGTGAATTTCGGCTCTAAACTGGACACAGACCTGTACGACTTCGTGAAGAACAAGACGTACCCCACGGCGCTGGCCTTCTCGCCCGACGGCAAGAAGATGGCGTCCATCAGCCTGGACAGGAAGGTAACATGATATAGTGCTGATAATTTTCAGTATACTGTACTTTCCTTCACAAAACTGGTGTTCTAACCCGTTGCGGAACTATTCGAGGTTCGAAAGAGTTCACGGCCCTGGACAGCAAAGGGCATAATGGGGTTTCATAGACCCGATACTCAATTTTCAGAACATGAGCCACATGATAGAGTACACCCTAAGTGCCCAACACCTTTACTTTGGTGGATTTTATATATGCCACCGACGCTGCAATAAACGCAGTCACCTACTGGGTCCAAAAATTCTGAGGAGTTAACCATTGACTCGAAAAGAAGAAGAAGCAGAGGGCATTAGGGTCGACATGCCTTTCTGCTCCGCCCAGAGCAGAAGGAGTCATTAAATGATTACCCAACCAAAAAAAACACGAGTTCTTTTCTTTTTTTTTTTAGAAAAACGTTGCCCCACACTAGGAATTTCTCCTGTATCGTGGGTGCGTTTACAAACATACAAAGTCACATACACAAACAGCCAGACCCGGAACAACTATCTATAGGCCATACAAATATTTGTTCCGTGCGGGAATCGAACCCACGACACGCGGCGCAGCAGTCGATCGCTCAACCACTGCGCCAACCGTGCCGTCAAACTTCTTTCCTCAAACGTCTTGAAACGTCTTTCCTCAGAAAACACTTAAAGGAGAATGCCCACGGCACTATGGACAAATGTACTCAATTCAACATTGTTGTGTCTTCATAAAATCATCTTTAAAATACTTGATGGCATGTCTAAATACTACCTCAAAAGATTTAACACAAACTACAATGGCGTTTCTGAGATATTTACGAAAATGAAATTACCATTTTGAGGTTATGTTCGACCAAAAATTAGTTGAAAAAGCTATTTAAAAGGGTCTGAATGGGTTTACGGGAGAGCTTGGTATCTTTGAAGCATAATTTGTGTAAAATCTGTAACGTTTTACCTCACCAAGTCTTACTGATTTAGATTTTGCGCATTTTTAAATCTCATGCCCGCGTTTCATGAAATTGCAAAGCATGGAAGAAATCATTACTAAAATAGTCAATCGCTCAGTGTTATTGTCTAGATCCTACTCATATCATAGATGTGGTAGGTATCATGAAATGGTCTTTGTAAGTAGAGAGGGAAGGTAAAACACACAACACCAAATAAAACAAATAAAAGAATGATTATTTCTTAAACTTGTATTTTATTCTTCTAAAAATATGTTATCCAAAAATAGTGCTGGAACACTAACATTGTCATAACGTGCCCAGCTCAAATACCACATTATGCACATTACATGCACACATCAACCTACAGTTCTTTTTCCCACAAGGCAAGAACAATAGTATCCTACTATAGCGCCTAATGTATCTCTTACATTTTCATCTTTATTTACTAAAATATAACTATAATATGTTCTACTAGACACATGCCTCGATTTTATTCTTCCTCTTACTAAATAATTATTAGTTCCCAATACTAAAATTCTGTGCAACTGCAATCTTAAATGATACTACACACAATTCATTCATATCCTCGAATACACTTAAGTGATTGAAAAAAACAATCCTAGTAAATAAGTTAGTTATTACCAACACATCAGTAGAAGGTTTCTACCTATATAGGTTATGTTACAATCCGGTAACCCAACGTTGAGGTGAGGAACTAACACACAGACATGGATTGTACTTGTGTCCTCTAAGATTTGTTATATGGTACGTAAACATAAAGCGCAGTTCCTAACTAAAAAAAATCCTACTACGTTAAAAATACAATATGCATTCTTACCGGGGTTGGTGAGATCCAGACTCGTAAAATGTCCATGATGTTATTCGGAATCTCCGACAACATGTGTCTGCGCCTAAGTGGCGAATCTCAAAGAGCAGTTGAGACATTGCATCACAGTCGCACTCGCCATGATCACAACTCAAAAAGTCCGGCTTTTAGTAATAAACAATACACACGGTGCAGTGGCGTTAAAAATATGTTTATTTTCAATGGGTTGGCAGCAGTAACGGAGGAACTAAAAGGCTCGACTCGAAGCACAATGTACCAAAACCAGCAGAAATAACAGTATTGTATTGCAAAAATATGACAGACGTGCAATAAACGTCAAATAAGGTTGTACCCATACTGATGAAATATCGATTTTTGATCTATTTCCGTAAACCAGCCAGTGGTATTTCACAAATACAACTTAGCGCCGATGTCGCCGTTTACAACCACTGATATTGATAATGCCAGCAACAACTTGTGATTTAGAACTCAGTTATTAGTTTACAATAAAAGATTGCACAATCGATACAAAATCGATATCATTTTATTTTATTTTATGTAGGTAGGTAGGTACGCACATTACCCGCAATAGAAAAAATGGACATCTCTAGTATTGACAGTCGGTAGTAAAACATGGCGTAATATAACGTCGGAAACATAAAAGTACTAATTATTTTTCAAAAAACTATCCCATTTTAAATATCAATCAAAATCTTTTTAAAAAATATATTTTTATTTTAAATATTTCATGCCGTTCAAGGTTTTGAGACACAAGTAATTTATCAAGAGTACTGTTCATGGGCAATCTCTTTTTGTTCAAATAGGTTTCCACTTTCCATGATGTAATCTGCGTAATTTATAGCCTCTCCTATTATTTTCAGCATATTCTGTCTCACTGCATGGCAAATGCCTCCCTTTCTTCGTTCCATTCCACCCGGTTTAAGGCAAATGCGGACCAATTCTGTCGAAATGCTTCAAGATTAACCCGCCATCTCCTCCTGGATCTACCCCGATGCCGCGGGTTATTTTCCGATTCATGCATTGAGTCTATTAGCCGTTTGATATCAGGCAGACGTGTCCGACAAAGTCCCACCTAAGTGTGGCTGCATTTGGTGTGATGTTTAAAAAAAATAACGCTTGCATGCTTGCGGAGGGAGATATTAGGAGTGATCCTATTTCTGTAAGATAACCTAACGGGATATACTAACGGGAGATCAAATGCAGAACCCACAGTATTCACGTTGGTCCCACTAACCTCCACTAGACCAACGCGACAGTCCTCTTACACTAACGAAACTAAAACGTATTACCCGTTTGAGCCCAGTATGTAATAAGTAGGGTGTTTGTCTGTTGATGTAATAGGTGCGTGTGTTCCATTTCCTGTCAGGCAAACTGCACAAGGTGCTGGACGAGAGCCTGCAGCGCTTCCAGGAGCTGCAGCATCAGACGCAGCAGCTGCCCAACATGGAGTTTGGGAGACGGTAATACAGGATCCATTACTAATTATATTAAGTCAGTACTTACCTACTTGCTCTTTTTGGGTTGGGTTTTTCTAAACAAAACTGAGAAAATAAAGTTCATGTATGTAAATCGGGCTGGTTTCCGCAACTCCACGACTAAGCGCGTATTTTGCGTACAGGAGGGACAAATGTGTCATTCGATCCACCCCAGCTACCCAAGGAAGGCCAGCTTTCCTTGGTGTTACTATCACACAGAGGGTACCTGGGTTTCCGAAGTACTTAGCTTAAAACAAGTTCATGCTAATTTATCATAGAAACTTTTTCCATTACTCGGATAAAAAAAAAAATCTTTTACTTTATAGATCTTTCTTGAACTACTAATATTAATAACCAAATCGATCCAGCCGTTTTCGATTGATTTTAACGAACAGCGTTTCATTATTTTTATATAGTGATGGATATTCCCAAATCTGACATAATGTGCATGACAACATTGACAACCTTATGACATGTTTTAGCTAATTAATATTTTTTTTTTGTTTGTCAATAATTAATGTATACTCAGCATCGATCGTTTGTTTGCGGTGCCCTAACACGGTTCATGCACAAAAGTGACAATAAATGTAATTGTGAAGTGTGTTGTGTGCATGAGAGCAAATTAATAAATATCTGAGAAAAGTTCTTAGAATAAAATCAAAGGTCTACTGTATTCTTGGATATAGTATTGATTTTACTGAATGATCAATTGTGCTATTTTTATACAGTGTTCCAGGCTGTTTTAACTGTAGTTCTGTGCTTAACACTACGCGATCTACACAGAACTTTTGCTAAGAACACTCTAGTATGATAAACTATTTCAAGATTCACTCCGCATATTCACGACTCACTCACGGCTGGCCACTCAAAAAATAACGGTACCTACTTTTCAAACCACGGCTTTATTCTGTTTTATTAAGCCTTTAATGAATTTTTAACCGACTTCCAAAAAGGAGGAGGTTATAAATTCGGTTGTATGTTTTTTTTTAATGTTTGTTACCTCATATCTCCGACAATTATGAACCGATTTGAAAAATTCTTGTTTTATCTGAAAGGCTAGATATACTTGCAGATTGGTCCCATTTAAATTTTATGAAAATCGGTTACGAATACGAACTTTGGATTTTAAATCGAAATAGCTGGAATTCGTCTACTTGGATGATATAGTTTTGTCATCCAAGTAATCGAAATTGCGTATTTTGCTTTTCTGCGATTTTGCAGTGGTGTTGTTAGGTGTGGGGTACCACTAAAAAGTGAAAAATAAAAACTTTTTACAAAAAATACAACCGACTTCCAAAAAAAAAACTACATAGTAAAAATTACTTTAATTTCGGAAGTCCGTGTCAAAATACGAAGAAACTAACAAAAACACCGACTTCCGAAATTAAAGTTATTTTTTACTTTGAAGTGATTTTTTTTTTGGAAGTCGTTTTTGGAAGTTTCTTTTTTGGATTTTTTTGTAAAAAGTTTTTTATTTTTTATTAAACAAAGTCCTCCGCTGCTTCTGTCTGTCTGTGTTCCGGATCATTCATCACATCGCACCGGCCGGGACCCTACGTCACCGCGACGCCCGCGCGCCCCTTTTAGCGCCGAGTCCTCGAACATTCACTTACTGTAACTTGAACTCGCTCGCCGTCTCTGCGCGTGCGCATACAACGGCAATTTCTTTTATTGTTAAACCAAAAATATACAGTCTTCATATCGATAAGCAGCAGTTTCGTTTAGTCTAGACCACCAACATCACAACTGGAGCTCGACACTCAAACAGTCTGTCTGTTCGCGATAAACTCAAAAACTACTGCACCGATTTTCATGCTGTTTTCACCAATGGTTCTCGAGGAAGGTTTTAGTATATAAATTAAAGAGCGGGCGAAGCCCCGGGCATCAGCTAATTATATCGGGGTTCGATTCCCAGCGGGGGCAAATTTTTTGCTCGGTTTGGTTGGTGGTAGGACTTGTTCTAAGTCCGCCTGGCAAGCTACCACCATCATGTCTAAGTCTGTCGCCATAACAACAATGTTAACAGCATTGTTGTGTTCCGGC
This sequence comes from Ceramica pisi, assembly GCA_963859965.1. NCBI lineage: Eukaryota > Metazoa > Arthropoda > Insecta > Lepidoptera > Noctuidae > Ceramica > Ceramica pisi. The sequence continues at coordinate 2,714,183 of OY982543.1, forward strand.
AGTTAGAGGTATGATAGCCAGTTCCTCTGTGTAAGAGGATTCCGGGTGAAACTCGCTTCCATCTTCGGCCTAATCATCACTTTCCATCAGGTGAGATTTGGGCCAAGAGTTTCCCCGTCTGGTATTTAAAAAATATATATATACTAGCTGTCCCGCGCAACTTCGTCTGCGTCACATTTTCCGCTCCTAAATAATATTGCAACAAAAAATTGAGATTTAAACTATCCTATCTCTCAAGTTGGATCGAACTGCACATGGTGTGCGAATTTTATTATAATCGGTTAAGTGGTTTAGGAGTCCATTGAGGACAAACATTGTGACACGAGATTTATATATGTTAAGATATATATAAATCGCATTTCTTTTTTTCCACATTGCACCTCCCACTATAATCTGCATCACCAGAAGGTTAACTGGTAGAAAATACCTATGTCAGACACTGCACATCTGTGAGAAAGTATTAAATAATAAATAAACGGCCTATGTGGAACTTTTGGAGTATACATACACATTATGTGGGATCGTGTGGTGAAATAAAGTGGTTATATTGGTAATAACTTTTGGGGGCCGAGTCACCCGCGTCCGTAGGAGAATACCCTTCAGCGAATCCCTACACGTGGTCCCCGGGTGGTGCTAAACAGGTGACACTAACCGCCTCCGTGGTCTCGTGGTTATACCACCTGATTCAGACCCAGAGGTCCCGGGTTCGATTCCCAGCGGGGGCAAATTTTTTGCTCGGTTTGGTTGGTGGTAGGACTTGTTCTAAGTCCGCCTGGCAAGCTACCACCATCATGTCTAAGTCTGTCGCCATAACAACAATGTTATCAGCATTGTTGTGTTCCGGCAGTTAGAGGTATGATAGCCAGTTCCTCTGTGTAAGAGGATTCCGGGTGAAACTCGCTTCCATCTTCGGCCTAATCATCACTTTCCATCAGGTGAGATTTAGGCCAAGAGTTTCCCCGTTTTGTATAAAAAAAAAAAAAAAAAAAATAACTTCTATATTTTTCAATGATTACAATTAAACTTAAAAAAATAGTCTCGCACATATCGCCATATTCATTTTTAGGGTAAAACAGGATCTTAAGACTCCGCTGTCCGTCCGTCTGTCGCCAGGCTCTATTTCATGAACCGTGATAGTAAGACACTTGAAATTTTGACCGATGATGTATTTCTGTTGCCGCTATGACAACAAATACTATAAAACTGAATAAAATTAATATTTAAGGGGTCTCCCATACAATAAACGTGATTTTTTGCCGCTATTATAGATACGATAAGTTATGGTAGGTACGGAACCCTTCGTGCGCGAGTCCGACTCGCACTTGGCCGGTCACTCATAAGTAATTCCAAATATTCTGTCACCCAGAATGGCGGCGGAGCGTGACCTAGAGAAGTCGGACTCGGTGCACCTCGCCAACGTGTTGTTCGACACGAGCGGCCACTTCGTCATCTACGCCACCATGCTGGGGGTCAAGGTCGTCAACCTGGTCACCAACCGCTGCGTCGCCATGCTCGGCAAGCCAGAGAACTTGAGGCCGCTACATCTTGCGCTGTTCCAGGTAACACTGATCTAATATATCTCGACAAATGTTGCCACAACTTACAGAGTAGCTGGCACGAGTCGTGAGCACAGATGAATGCAGCTGGGTGATCTCGCCAATGTACGGTGGGCGAACGAAACTTGCATGCCCAATAGTCGATGAGCATTGACTGATGAACCAATAAGATGAAACGTTAAAGCTGTCGTCGTCAAACCGACTAATGGAGTATGCTCACGATTCGAAGTAAATATTTGAAGCTGTATTAGGCTAATTCTGAATATAAAATGACCCGCGTAACTTCGTCTGCGTCACATTTTCCTTGAATGCTCCGCTCCTAAATAATATTGCGACTATAAATTGAGATGTAAGCTACCCTATTCAATTTGGATCAAACTGCACACGATGTGCAAATTTGATTAAAATTGGTTAAGTAGTTTAGGAGTCCATTGCGGACAAACAACGTGACACGTGATATAGATATATTAAGAAGATAAGAAGATATTATAAAGCTGAAGAGTTTGTTTGTTTGAACGCGCTAATCTCAGGAACTACTGGTCCGATTTGAAAAATTCTTTCAGTGTTAGATATTCTATTTATCAAGGAAGGAGACTATATATCATCACGCTAAGACAAATTTGAGCGGAGCATTAATGGCAAATGTGACGCAGACGAAGTTGCGCAGGTCAGCTAGTTTTGAATATAAAATGTTCCCCAATAATCTTAAAATAAAAGCCTGTACAAACAGGAGAATATTTGATCTTGATTGCTACAATGTGCGTAGATTTATAAACGTGTCCAGGGAAGTTTTGATTTGGGAAAATATGAAACTCAAACAATCTAAACACCTTTTTTGTGCATAGCACAAAAACCGAACTCTGGATTTGTGTGTCAATTTTATACTCGCATAGATTTAATAATTATCGAAGTGTAGGTAAATTAATTTTCCTAATTCGAGAAATAATGGCGTGATTTAACACAAATGAAGTATCCACTCTCTTACCTTACAAGGGCCGCACGAACCAGTCGAAAGTAGCAACAACCCTGGAGATGGAAGGCTCGGAGAACCCCACCCTGCTGAACGTGAAGACTGACCCCACGCTGTTCTGCACGGCCTACAAAAAGAACCGCTTCTACATGTTCTCGCGCCGAAGTCCTGATGATATCAAGAGCCCCGACGCTGACAGAGACATCTTTAACGAGAAGCCTTCCAAAGAGGATATTATCTCTGCTACTGAGGGACAAGGTATGACTGTATGACTCTTATTTAAAGCTAGGTTATTGCAATGTGTCTATGCAGGCCTATATTATATCAGTACGGGTTTTGTAGCCAACTGTGTCAGTAGGTGCCACGACACGTGGGCACGCCGCTATTGCGGCGATAAGTCCCCTCTTTGAGGAGTGGTTAGAGAGGCGCCACGGCGTCCTACTTCTCGCCTGGTGCGGGTGTCACCGGACACGCGGGTGTCTCCACTGGGAGGATCGGCCGGAGAGCACTCTGGTGGAGCATACACCACCACCACTGGGTCCGGGGCGATAGGCAGCAGCGTCCTCTCGATTCTATATCTAATCATTGACCCTCATTTTCTGCAAAGAATTTTGTTCGTGACACGAATATATTATATGCATTAAACGAAATACAACCAGTTACAGCTAGAAAACAGGCCAGTTTATCATATTCATTAACGTTATCGACTTTTTACAAGTCAGCAGACTTTCTGCCTGATTATTGATTGATTAGAATTGAGAAAAAAGTATCTCTTTAAAATATTATCTGGATGCGAATCATGAATGCACCTGTACCCTTTTTACTAAGACCCGTGTTTATTGAATGTGTGCGTTGTACAATTGGGTTGAGGTTTTGGGTCGACCTTAGTATGCCCAAATTACCCTGAATAAAGCCTTCCTAGATTTTCGCAAACTTTATAAGACTTCCTACTGCAAAATCTCATGAGGTCGTGCGGATTCAAGACCAGCTAAAGTAGATGTGATGAATGAATCAAAAGTCATTTAATCCAATAGGCTAAGAGCCAGCACATTTAAAACATCATTTTTACATAAAGACAGTCCACCTACAATAATTGGCGCAACAAACTCCCCAGCAAAAACATATCTCAATTTGTCTAAATCCTTTTAAACTAGAATAAACATATACTTTGAAGCTAGAGGAAACAAAAATCTTGTGGGCTCGCTCGCTTCATCGTAGACCTAATCTATCGCTTATTGTCATGTCAGCTCCACTAATATCTGTGTGACCTCTGACTCACATTGTGAGTCAGAGGTCACACAGATATTAGTGGAGCTGTCCAGTCCATGACGTAACATGATGTCCCCCCCCCAGGAGTGCAGCGCCTGTACGAGCAGGCGATCCTGCACACGTCGCTGGGCGACGTACACATCCGCATCTTCGGCAAGGACGTGCCGCGCACGGCAGAGAACTTCTGTGTGCACTCGCGCAACGGGTACTACAACGGACACGTGTTCCACCGCGTCATCAAGGGCTTCATGGTGCAGACTGGCGATCCTACTGGTGAGCCTTACAAGTGTAATAGCGGTGTCCGGGGGGCCATGTGCACATGCGCATCTGACAACTTGTGCGTGCACTCGCGCAACGGGTACTACAACGGACACGTGTTCCACCGCGTCATCAAGGGCTTCATGGTGCAGACTGGCGATCCTACTGGTGAGCCTTACAAGTGTAATAGCGGTGTCCGGGGGGCCATGTGCACATGCGCATCTGACAACTTGTGCGTGCACTCGCGCAACGGGTACTACAACGGACACGTGTTCCACCGCGTCATCAAGGGCTTCATGGTGCAGACTGGCGATCCTACTGGTGAGCCTTACAAGTGTAATAGCGGTGTCCGGGGGGCCATGTGCACATGCGCATCTGACAACTTGTGCGTGCACTCGCGCAACGGGTACTACAACGGACACGTGTTCCACCGCGTCATCAAGGGCTTCATGGTGCAGACTGGCGATCCTACTGGTGAGCCTTACAAGTGTAATAGCGGTGTCCGGGGGGCCATGTGCACATGCGCATCTGACAACTTGTGCGTGCACTCGCGCAACGGGTACTACAACGGACACGTGTTCCACCGCGTCATCAAGGGCTTCATGGTGCAGACTGGCGATCCTACTGGTGAGCCTTACAAGTGTAATAGCGGTGTCCGGGGGGCCATGTGCACATGCGCATCTGACAACTTGTGCGTGCACTCGCGCAACGGGTACTACAACGGACACGTGTTCCACCGCGTCATCAAGGGCTTCATGGTGCAGACTGGCGATCCTACTGGTGAGCCTTACAAGTGTAATAGCGGTGTCCGGGGGGCCATGTGCACATGCGCATCTGACAACTTGTGCGTGCACTCGCGCAACGGGTACTACAACGGACACGTGTTCCACCGCGTCATCAAGGGCTTCATGGTGCAGACTGGCGATCCTACTGGTGAGCCTTACAAGTGTAATAGCGGTGTCCGGGGGGCCATGTGCACATGCGCATCTGACAACTTGTGCGTGCACTCGCGCAACGGGTACTACAACGGACACGTGTTCCACCGCGTCATCAAGGGCTTCATGGTGCAGACTGGCGATCCTACTGGTGAGCCTTACAAGTGTAATAGCGGTGTCCGGGGGGCCATGTGCACATGCGCATCTGACAACTTGTGCGTGCACTCGCGCAACGGGTACTACAACGGACACGTGTTCCACCGCGTCATCAAGGGCTTCATGGTGCAGACTGGCGATCCTACTGGTGAGCCTTACAAGTGTAATAGCGGTGTCCGGGGGGCCATGTGCACATGCGCATCTGACAACTTGTGCGTGCACTCGCGCAACGGGTACTACAACGGACACGTGTTCCACCGCGTCATCAAGGGCTTCATGGTGCAGACTGGCGATCCTACTGGTGAGCCTTACAAGTGTAATAGCGGTGTCCGGGGGGCCATGTGCACATGCGCATCTGACAACTTGTGCGTGCACTCGCGCAACGGGTACTACAACGGACACGTGTTCCACCGCGTCATCAAGGGCTTCATGGTGCAGACTGGCGATCCTACTGGTGAGCCTTACAAGTGTAATAGCGGTGTCCGGGGGGCCATGTGCACATGCGCATCTGACAACTTGTGCGTGCACTCGCGCAACGGGTACTACAACGGACACGTGTTCCACCGCGTCATCAAGGGCTTCATGGTGCAGACTGGCGATCCTACTGGTGAGCCTTACAAGTGTAATAGCGGTGTCCGGGAGGCCATGTGCACATGCTCATCTGAGAACTTGTGCGTGCACTCGCGCAACGGGTACTACAACGGACACGTGTTCCACCGCGTCATCAAGGGCTTCATGGTGCAGACTGGCGATCCTACTGGTGAGGCTTACAAGTGTAATAGCGGTGTCCGGGGGGCCATGTGCACATGCGCATCTGACAACTTGTGCGTGCACTCGCGCAACGGGTACTACAACGGACACGTGTTCCACCGCGTCATCAAGGGCTTCATGGTGCAGACTGGCGATCCTACTGGTGAGGCTTACAAGTGTAATAGCGGTGTCCGGGGGGCCATGTGCACATGCGCATCTGACAACTTGTGCGTGCACTCGCGCAACGGGTACTACAACGGACACGTGTTCCACCGCGTCATCAAGGGCTTCATGGTGCAGACTGGCGATCCTACTGGTGAGCCTTACAAGTGTAATAGCGGTGTCCGGGGGGCCATGTGCACATGCGCATCTGACAACTTGTGCGTGCACTCGCGCAACGGGTACTACAACGGACACGTGTTCCACCGCGTCATCAAGGGCTTCATGGTGCAGACTGGCGATCCTACTGGTGAGGCTTACAAGTGTAATAGCGGTGTCCGGGGGGCCATGTGCACATGCGCATCTGACAACTTGTGCGTGCACTCGCGCAACGGGTACTACAACGGACACGTGTTCCACCGCGTCATCAAGGGCTTCATGGTGCAGACTGGCGATCCTACTGGTGAGCCTTACAAGTGTAATAGCGGTGTCCGGGGGGCCATGTGCACATGCGCATCTGACAACTTGTGCGTGCACTCGCGCAACGGGTACTACAACGGACACGTGTTCCACCGCGTCATCAAGGGCTTCATGGTGCAGACTGGCGATCCTACTGGTGAGGCTTACAAGTGTAATAGCGGTGTCCGGGGGGCCATGTGCACATGCGCATCTGACAACTTGTGCGTGCACTCGCGCAACGGGTACTACAACGGACACGTGTTCCACCGCGTCATCAAGGGCTTCATGGTGCAGACTGGCGATCCTACTGGTGAGCCTTACAAGTGTAATAGCGGTGTCCGGGGGGCCATGTGCACATGCGCATCTGACAACTTGTGCGTGCACTCGCGCAACGGGTACTACAACGGACACGTGTTCCACCGCGTCATCAAGGGCTTCATGGTGCAGACTGGCGATCCTACTGGTGAGGCTTACAAGTGTAATAGCGGTGTCCGGGGGGCCATGTGCACATGCGCATCTGACAACTTGTGCGTGCACTCGCGCAACGGGTACTACAACGGACACGTGTTCCACCGCGTCATCAAGGGCTTCATGGTGCAGACTGGCGATCCTACTGGTGAGGCTTACAAGTGTAATAGCGGTGTCCGGGGGGCCATGTGCACATGCGCATCTGACAACTTGTGCGTGCACTCGCGCAACGGGTACTACAACGGACACGTGTTCCACCGCGTCATCAAGGGCTTCATGGTGCAGACTGGCGATCCTACTGGTGAGGCTTACAAGTGTAATAGCGGTGTCCGGGGGGCCATGTGCACATGCGCATCTGACAACTTGTGCGTGCACTCGCGCAACGGGTACTACAACGGACACGTGTTCCACCGCGTCATCAAGGGCTTCATGGTGCAGACTGGCGATCCTACTGGTGAGGCTTACAAGTGTAATAGCGGTGTCCGGGGGGCCATGTGCACATGCGCATCTGACAACTTGTGCGTGCACTCGCGCAACGGGTACTACAACGGACACGTGTTCCACCGCGTCATCAAGGGCTTCATGGTGCAGACTGGCGATCCTACTGGTGAGGCTTACAAGTGTAATAGCGGTGTCCGGGGGGCCATGTGCACATGCGCATCTGACAACTTGTGCGTGCACTCGCGCAACGGGTACTACAACGGACACGTGTTCCACCGCGTCATCAAGGGCTTCATGGTGCAGACTGGCGATCCTACTGGTGAGGCTTACAAGTGTAATAGCGGTGTCCGGGGGGCCATGTGCACATGCGCATCTGACAACTTGTGCGTGCACTCGCGCAACGGGTACTACAACGGACACGTGTTCCACCGCGTCATCAAGGGCTTCATGGTGCAGACTGGCGATCCTACTGGTGAGGCTTACAAGTGTAATAGCGGTGTCCGGGGGGCCATGTGCACATGCGCATCTGACAACTTGTGCGTGCACTCGCGCAACGGGTACTACAACGGACGGGTAGATTCTTCTTTCATTTTTCTTTCGTATTTCGGCCCATCCAATAATCCGGCACCCTCCGCCCGCGTCTAACCCACTGCATTTTTATTTCTTTTTCCTTAAATAAATACACTTAGCTATCACTAAGCAATCCAGTAATCCGGCAACTCCTGGTTTTTAATAGTGTTAGACCCTCACCAGAGGGTATATTGTACTAGCCTACACTATCCCACTAATGGGCAAAGGCCTCCCTCCATTCCTTCGACCTGGATGGCTCTCTTAGGTTTTGGAACTTAGAAAGAAGTGGAACTGTCTGCCTGCGTCTGTGTTTCCGAACGCTAACAACCCTAATCTTTTCCTAGTACGAGTGAACACGCTGCTTCTGGGTAAGCTCGCTCCATCGTAGACTTTCCCTCTGTCATCTCTGACCAAGACTAGAGTTTTTTTTATTTGTTTTATTAGTTTTTTTTTTTCTCAAGAGCAAACCCATCCCAATTAAAGAAAAATAAGGCAAGAGGCGAAGAATCGTGAACATTGGTAAATAAGTTACGATTTTTTTAATTAAGACTTATTGGTACTTTTAGGTCTAGGAACAATATGTATAGTAAAATCAAAAAATCGTGTATTCAAATTAGGCTGAGTGCCAGCACTTTTTGAACGTCAAAGTTTTACATAGAGACAGTCCACCAAAACGCCCGCCCGTCACCACTTTCTAGTGTTTTAGCTGGGAAGGAAAAGTGGCGCAACAAACTCGCCAGCAACAAAGCGTTCTAGGATTTCACTTCCAGCTACATTGTCGTGATGGTCAAGATGTATTCTTCTGGAGACCGGAAGTTCAAGAGCCTGGTACTCGGTAGAATGTCACCAGTTTCGTCATTCTTCGATTGCTCCATGTGAGATCAACGCGCACATCAGTGCTTGTGGTCATATTTTTTTAAGCGTTTTGAATTTGTGCACGTGAAGGTTTTTTAATGAACCTATGCATTTTAATTCGTTTCTTTTAAATAACATCAACATATTTTTAAAGAGATAGTGACGAATGATATTTGAAAGCTATAAAGCATGATTGCAGTCCGCGATTATTACACGAAAGTGTATTTCCTGTAATAATCGCGGAGTTTTGAGCCGCAAATTATTTTAAAAAATCTTTTATTATCACCACGTTGTTGCAACACGTTTCACATCCACGTGAAACTTATCGTAGCGTGATAAGAGAAATTTAGCATAAATGGGTACTTTAGAGTACTTGTTATCAAGAGTAGGTACGTCATTTGTATCACGTTTGAAAGGTCGACTCCATCATCTTCACGATGGTGAAGGCATGATCATCGGCCTAGCCAATTCCGAACTATATTGGGGTCGGCTTCCAGTCAAACTGGATTCAACTGATTACCAGTTTTTTACGTGGAGCGGCTGCCTACCAGACCTTGACAACCCATTAACTGGGTAACACGGTATACCTTGGCAAGACTGGTGTCAGATTTTGTGGCTCCTGACTATCCGCAACGACTGACAAAGATCTGATATGTGACCATATTAACATACCGAGTTTCCTCCGTGCCTCAGAAAGCACGTTCTCCCATCCACAGACCAACCTCTGCGGGCGTTGATTAACCTTGTAGATTACCTGTGCGACTGTTATTATATAGTCACGAGCCCCTCAGTGTCCTAACAGTGGTCATGCTGAATCCGGTTTGACTGGAAGCCGACCCCAATAAAATTGGGAAAAGGCTAGGCAGATGATGACGTTTGACCACTATCTTACCTGATCGAAAGCGATGATGCGGTCGAAAATGGAGCACGCTTGCCTTACATGCATCTATCAATCACCAATCTATCTTTAACTTGATTATACATTTTACACACACTTTTACAAAATACTCAACAACACAAACACATTTATTATTACATCAATCCCACAATAAATAAAAAGCATCATTGATAACTTATCTAAAACGCTTAAAGCGAAGGTGTGGCAATAATACAGCCGTAATTATAAACATGGAAAATGCCCGCAGACCCGCAGTCAGGTCAATGGATCAATAATATTATTAATTTTACTTGAACTCCATCAACAAAGGTTTTTCCCAACGATAATGAGGTTGGCTTTGGCCTTACCGGATGCAGATGAATACCAGTATTTTACATGGAGCTACTGCTTATCTGATCTCCACAACCCAGTAACTGGGGAATGACTAACGTAACGATAGGTACCTAACTGTTGCTGAACTCATAGGCAAAGACTGTTGTCAGATTTCTTGAGTATCAATTATGTTCATTTGAACATCTTTCATCTTTCGAGCTGGGATGATAATAATAAGGGGCTTAACGTGCTTTTTGAGGTACGGAGGAGTCTCTATAGGGATAGGATGGTCGGTCACCCTCGGATCGACTTCGGCAAAGATCGACATGTATGGCTTTTATTATTAAGCCACGAGCTCCTGTTCTCCTCCCACCAGTTTCGTAACCTGCTCGTTTGATAAGACTGTCTAACGTCCCCATTTCATTTTTCAGGCACAGGAACCGGCGGCGAGAGTATATGGGGCGGCGAGTTCGCAGATGAGTTCAAGGCGCATCTGAAGCACGACCGGCCCTACACCGTCAGCATGGCCAACGCTGGTCCCAACAGCAACGGCAGCCAGTTCTTCATCACGCTGGCACCCACTGTGAGTCACATACTACATACTACTTACCACACCTAACGAGTTCAAGTCGCCTGAAGCACGACCACACCTACACCGTCAGCATGGCCAACGCCGGCCCCAGTAATAGAATAGAAAATACAAAACATTAATGCGAGACAAACGCAGCAACGAACCCATAGTAGAAGAGAATAATAATAATTAACAACGATACTTACTGTACTGCTACAATCTCAGCGTTTGCTGGCGTCAGAAGCTCTGATTTTCAATGCGGCCGTGCAAATATTACACGCTGTCATAATCCTCAGCTTTGAGCATTAAGAAGTGCTTGTAAAAATGGACTTAGTCCGGACTTTAGTCCAGTAAGAAATTGGCCACACATAGCATGAACGAAGCAAGTTAATATAAAACTTGGGAAAATATGTCATGTAACTTCACTGCAAGCACCCCAACGACGTCATGTAATTACAATGCATATAGATTACCACGGGTTTTGCGTGAGCGCAGTTCTTATCATTTCCAAGAAATGTTCTTTCACCTAGATCAGCAAAAGTCACTTTTAAAAATTTCGCGGAATTGATAATTACGACTAATCTTTTTTAATTTATTAGGGTTCCGAACCCAAAGGGTAAAATGGGACCCTAATACTAAGACTCCGCTGTCCGTTTGTCACCAGGCTGTATCTCATGAACCGTGATAGTTAGACAGTTGTTACAGATGATGAATTTCTGTGGCCGCTATAAAAACCTATACAACAAAAAAACAATATTTCCCATAAGACAAACGTGATTCTATCCGTTTTTATAAATAACTAGCTGACCCACACAACTTCGTCTGCGTCACATTTTTCATTAATGCTCGGCTCCTTTTAGTTTTAGCGTGATGATATGCAGTAGCCTATATCCTTCCTCGATACATGGGCTATCTAATACTGAAAGTTTCAAATCGGACCAGTAGTTCCTGAGATTACCCCCTACATACAAACATACAAACAAATTTTACCTCTTTATAATATTAATTATTAGTATAGACTAGCTATCCCCCTCGGCTTCGCTCCCGTAAGCTGCTACTTTCTTATTTTTTTCTTTTTTATGATCCTCTTCCTGACAGTAACAAACACAACAAAAAAAGAATTAGCGAAATCGGCCCAGCTTCAGTTCACACGTGATGCGATGATCAAGGGAAATATTGATTCATTTCTAATTATGAAGATGGTACGGAAACCTTCGTGCGCGAGTTCGACTTGCACTTGGCCGTTTTTGTTTAAGGTGGATGCTCCAGGGTAGCCCGCGAAATTCAAATATTTTTTGTTTTTTTGCAATTTGCAGGTCATTGTGAAGCTGTATGTTGAACAGAATACGATTCGCGATCGTAAAGAGCATTTATCTAAAGGATTATAACCATTTGAATCATCAATATATCCCTTTAAGTTCATAGAACTCGATTTAATGTTATTTTGTGAAAAAGTCATTCAACCGAGTTGTATGAACTTAGAGGGTTATATTGATAATTAAAATGGGTATAATTATTTAGATAAATATGCGTTACGGCCGCGAATTGTATTTTGTTCAACATACAGCTTCACACTGACCAGCAAATTGCAAAAAACATAAAAATATTTGAATTTCGCGGGCTACCCTGGCGCTTCCACCTTAATAACACACAAATACGCCATAGTTGTTTTTTGGCCTTGATTTTTTATTTATTTATTGGCTTATCTACAAATTGTTTCACTGTTAATCTTAATAATACAAGCCTTATGACGCAAGCATAGTCTACAATATGATGTCATCAGTCTACAGAAATTCATCCCATAATTTTAATTTCTTGATAGTCTTTAAAACAAGAGATATTGTTCACCTTATCCTTGCCAATTTAATAATCTCATTGAATAATAAATCTAGTTAAATACACTCGTTCCAGATTCTCAAATTAGAATAGTCGATAATTGTTGTCAGTTGAATGTAGCAAATAGTCCACTGCTCCAATTTCCCGTGTGTGTTTTATGTAGCCATGTTGATCATCTATATCTATACTTCTATACTAATATTATAAAGAGGTAACATTTGTTTGTAAGTTTGTATGTAGGAGGTAATCTCAGGAACTACGGGTCCGATTTGAAAATTCTTTAAGTGTTAGATAGCCCATTTATCGAGGAAGGTTATATGCTATATAATATCATCACGCTAAGACAAATAGGAGCGTAGCATTAATGGAAAATGTGACGCAAACGAAGTTGCGCGGATCAGCTAGTCTCATATACAACTGTAAAGACCAGCAAAGAATGCCAGTAATGATTTGAAAACTCTACCAATTTCAGTTAATACGATTAATTTCTCTGACTTGACAAAAAAACTACGAAGAAAAAGCGTGCATTACGTTGCGATTTGTACATTGAACATTGTTGATTATTTTATTGTTTTATGTGACATGCTTTTTTTAATTTTTGGCGTTTTTAATTTTGGTATGACATTCAGAGTAAATGTTTTAATGAATTTTATCTATTGATTTTGACTACTAATGAATTTAAGTTGTTAATGTTTTTATTTCTTACTGTGTTGACCTTTTTATTATTATCCGTTTATTCATCTTCTTTAACTTGTTAGTTATTATTATTGTTGTTTATATTAATTTAATTGAGATTATGATTATTATTTTTATTTTTTTTCAATTAATTTATCGAGTTATTTTCATTTTGTTTACCTAACTATTTTACTGTTTTGTGTGACACAATGTAAATTATTATTGAATAAATGAAATATAAATATGGGAAATAATGTCACACCGTCACACGACTTATTGCGTTAAAGTGTTGTTAGTTGTTGCCGAGAACTTGCAATCAATTTGAACCGCAGTACGTGTTTTCTGCAGTCTGTAAGAAATTTATTTCTATTGGTTTCAATCATTTTCCGAAACAAGACTCGTAGCATTTGTGGTCATAAAATTCCGTAGTAATTAATAACCACCCTGATCAATAAATAAATAAATAATATCATATAAAAATATATATTTCTAAAATCTTGACTAGAAGCCTTGTTTGTGTCTCCACCGTCTTGCAGATTTATGACCGTGGTTGCCCCGAACCTAGGTATACCATTGTAATAATCCTGTGTATTCATTTTAGTTATAAATCTCTTATTTTTTCAGCCCTGGTTGGACAATAAACACACAGTGTTCGGTCGCGTGGTGCGCGGTATGGAAGTGGTGCAAAACATCGGCAGTGTGAAGACTAACCCTAAGACAGACAAGCCCTATGAAGACGTCAGAATCATATCAGTAACAGTGAAATAAATCAATTCTAAGTAATAATATATGAATAAGTTATTGTTTAAGTGAATCTAAGATGTGATGTACAAATGAACTGTTGCAATAAATTAGATCGATGTTGTATAAAGTGAGTTCTGTGTTTCAAATCAATCAATTGCGTGGTTTTTCATTTTGTTTTTTGGGACAAGCCCGCCACCCATTCCCAACCACTGCAACTCCTGAAAGCCAGAATCAACAGTGGCGATCACCAGAAAAACGCCGAGCTATTGAAGCCCGACGAGTTCCGGAGAAACGATTCAACGGTCTTGGATGCCGCAACGAAATTAATCAGAAGAGTACAGCGGAGGAGTAGGAAAAAACAAATATAATTTCCACTATTTTTCTATTTGGGGTCCCACTTGATACTTTTACGCCAACTCTTGGACGATTTGGCGTCATTTCTGGCGCCTTATGCCCATCATCTGCCTAGCCTTTTCCCAACTATATTAGGGTCGGGCTTACAGTGCTTGAATACCAGTATTTTACGTGGAGCGGCTGCCTGCCAGACCTCCACAGCCCATTAACTGTGTAACACGGTACTCCTTGGCAAGACTGGTATCAGATTTTCAGTCTTCTGACTATCCGTAACGACTAACGACTGCCAAAGACTTGCTTACAAGCTTTTATTATTACAGTTGGGGTTATATGCCAATCGGGCAGGCTGAAACGTTCGCCTTCAATAATTCAACAGAAAGCGAGGGGTTTCAGTAGTTTTCATTAGAATACTGGTAAAGAAATTTTAAAATTCTTCAGCGACTTCTATAATTACATTCTTTATTGGTACACCCTACAACTTTGATTTATAATATTTATCGAATAATATTAAAAATAGTCCTCTGCTGCACGTTAGCAAAGTTATTGTCAATACTCTTACTACCAAGTTTAATTTTGCATTTATTTCCTAGTTCTGAGGTTTCAACCGTACAGAATATATAAATATATTGCGATCATATTTTTTGAAGCTCAAGACTGTTCGCGAAGGAAGACTACTGTCGAAGCCCTCTGCCCCAGCTAGGCGACATAGGATCTCTTAAGTAAGTCAAGATAATATTTTTTGCGCTGTTTAAATTAAATTACAGACATGATGGGTTTTTTTAAGGGAGTGCTGCCTCGGCGCATCACTGCAATAAAAGCGAGATTGGTCCTAACGTACTGAGATTGTATGATCCACAGCACATAATTAAGTTGGACCAAAATTCTGACATCCCTGACGAATGAGGGTTTTCAGGAAAATTTACTCCACCAGTTGGCGCAACATAGGCGAGAGGTCCGTTTCATTTAAAAAAGTGACTTGAAATTAAAATAGACAAATGTTAGAAAACAAACGATTTGATAGGTTGTTTGGGTCTGACGCCTCATTGCTAACACTTGGTGCTCGACTTTAGAAAAATACCTCATTTGTAGCCCATTACTTCATGTAATCTTATTTTGTGAATACTGACACGGTGCAATGGTTTCGTAAGTTTAAAATCACGCCATCTGTTGTTGAGTAGACGAAAGCGTCAAGCACTGTCAAAACATCGCCATCTACCGTCTAGTAGTTGGACTGATAGAATAGTTAAAACTTTTCCAACAGATGTCAGCACAAGTTTTATTTTACTTGATGCTAGTCTGCTTTGAATACAACGTTTTATGTTTGCCGGCGAATTAGATGTTACGAATTTACGATAGTCTTAGCCCTCAATTTACGTACGTCCGGATTTAATATTTTTATTAGGGATGAGTATTTTTGTCCTACCTTCTATTTGTTTCTTTTTTCATGGGAAAAGAGCAAATACACAGTATTAGCATCCGTCTGTCTGTCATGGGGTTATATATATCAAGAACCGTAAATAGAGGTAAGCAGTTGAAATTGATTTTTTTGCCGTTTTTATTGCCCTTTTTTTGCCCATAAATATTTATATTATTTTGCAACAGAAATACCTACATCATCTGTGAAAATTTCAACTGTCTAGCTATCGCGGTTCTTGAGATACAGCCTGGTGACAGACAGACAGACAGACAGCGAAGTCTTAGTAATAGGGTCCCGTGTTTTACCCTTTGGGTACGGAACTCTAAAAAATAATTTTAAGGTACGGAACCCTTCGTGTGCGAGTCCGACTCGCACTTGACCGGTTATTTCTACTTTTCATGCTATACAACAATCACGGGATTCCGCATAGAGAATAGTTCGTTTATGAACCTAGTTATCCTGTAATTAACCACATAAGTACAATAACGTCCATGTAAAACACATTAAAATGATAATTCCGTGTTATTTATAGAAATACACACATGGCATAGAATTAAATTTATCACAGGTTACCTTCAACTTGTCATTAATATATGGTACATTCCTACGTACATACGGAACCTTCAGATGTGGTACGCAGATGTGCACTTGACCCTAAATAATTTAATGATGCGATGCGTAGGTTTGGAAGGTACCTACATAATAATTCACATAGGTACACACATAGATGTAGGTAGGTATTCGTTAGACAACAATAGTTGATAGGTAGGACTGTAAAAAAACTTGTCGTCTGTATAACCTCTTTATTTTTTGCAGTCGGTTATAACTTAAAATAAAGTGTTTTTTTGTTTGTTTTCGAATTGGGATGGCTTTTTGGGATTTGAGGCTTATGGCTAAAGTACCTTTACAGTGTACAAATATTGTTTAGACAACCCGTTTTATACCTATATCATAGGTAGATGAGGAAAAAAAAATTGATACCTACTCGATAACACTCATATGTAAGTATATACAACTACTTATTTATGTGACCATAAAAACGAAGTTATTAATTTAATGATGCTTAATTCCCATAAAGAGTTCTCACAGTCGTTGGCTGCCATACTAAACAACCTACAGGCTATGTCTAGAGGTTTCTGTAGGTACCTGGTGTTGTTTTTATGGCCGTAAAAAATGAAGGTCAACTTTACAATAACATCAAATGTAAGACCACAATAATGGAGGAATTTTAGATGCATTTTATTTTCCTTTTGGAGTTATCTTTCGGGGGAGCGGGCTGGGGGCGTGCTGTCTCGCTCTCTCCCGCGCTGCCCCCCGCCCCCGTCGCCCGCGCGATATTCTCTTGCCCCCCGAGCGGCTACCCCGCCTCCGTGCCTCACCCAAAGGAGTGCGTTTCCATTGTTACACTTTGACTCTCGTTGAATTGTTTTTTTTTAAATATCGTTCATTCATTTTGTAGGTAGAATAATTTTCTAAATTCTTAAAAATCTTTTATATTCTTTTAAAATGATTTCTTAAAAATATATCTCTACAGTAATTATTAAATTTTTATGTTATTTTAAAAATAATTTTTAGCATGATTTGCTGTCCAAGCAAATAGTAATAAAACTTGACAGCATTCATTCATCATTCGAAATTTCCAAAAAATATGTCGGGTGACCATAAATTTTCACATATCGTTTGGGACTAGTCCTGATTTAGATATATTTTTTTTAGTCGTTGTTAACATAGGTACTTGACTCCGAAGTTTATGACTTTTTAAGCTTATACATATTATCTGATTTTCAGACTTGTTAACACCATGTAACCTACACCTTTTCCAAAGAAATAAATGTACATGGAAAATTTACATAGTTACGTTCTGCTTAACTATTTCAGACTTTTCAGTAATTTTAAATGTACTTTTAGCTCCAACATATGTTCAACACAACGTACTGAAAAATATTTAATTATTCAATACTAGTTTTTTTACTGCTGCTAATAATATATTCGGTAAACACACATTAATTTGAATGCACGTTTAATGGTACGACTCGGTTGTTATAATGGACATGTACCTGCTGATTCTCGGTAATCGTACGAAGTCGTAAACAGCCCGACGCGGCCTCGCGCTACGCTACGATGCCAATCACCAATCACACGCAAGCTTTACTTGGTATCACGCGATATCCGACCAATGAGCGCTCGACTACATCACGCTACTTCTAAAAATAGCTTATCTGAGTCACTCAATAAAAGCAGTGGTTGTTTCTTAACAATGTTTAGAAACAAGTGGAACGTTGAGGGAGTCGGACGTGCGTTGCCGCATGAAAAAGTTTTGATATTCGCGCAGTGAGTTCAGTGATACCGAGTCGTTCGGTGCAAACACATGGTTCGACGCTTCCAACACGGCATGGAGACCACTTTCTATGACGAGCAGTATCCCCTCAGTGGACCTGTGGAGAACTTGAAGAGGCCCCTCACCTTGGACGTGGGGCGGGGCATCAAGCGGGCCCGGATCGGCGGCGCGCCGGTCCTGTCCTCGCCAGACCTGCAGATGCTGAAGCTTGGCTCCCCGGAGCTGGAGAAACTGATCATACAGAACGGTATGATAACAACAGCCACGCCAACACCCGGAGCGCCAGTGTTATTCCCGGCTAGCATCGCGCCGACGGAGGAACAAGAAATGTACGCGCGCCCGTTCGTCGAGGCGCTGGACAAGTTACACCATTCGGACCCAACGCCGCAGATCGGCCGCGTCATCGACAGGCGAGTGTATGCCGACTTGGACAGGCCGCTTGACCGCTACCCCACACCCGTGGTCAAGGACGAGCCGCAAACTGTTCCCAGTGCTGCAAGTTCGCCGCCCCTATCTCCCATAGACATGGACACGCAAGAGAGAATAAAATTGGAACGCAAAAGGCAAAGAAATCGAGTGGCTGCATCCAAGTGCAGACGGCGCAAGCTGGAGCGCATCTCCAAGCTGGAGGACAAGGTGAAGATCCTGAAGGGCGAGAACGTGGAGCTGGCGCAGATGGTGGTGAAGCTGAAGGAGCACGTGCACCGCCTGAAGGAGCAGGTGCTGGAGCACGCCAACGGCGGCTGCCACATCGACTCGCACTTCTGATCGTGCCGTCGCCGCCGCCGCCGCCGCTCCACCACATTCCATGCTAGTCGCGCCCCCTAGGACGCAGCATACAAAGCGATTTGTGATCTTAATTTTACTGTGTAATATATAGTTAATGAACACTAGTGTGTAAGGTGTTGACGCTACGTTAAGGATGCTGTGGATGTATCGTTAAGTTTGAGAGATTAGGTTGCCAGTGATGTGTGCAGGCAGAACCTCCGCTCGGGTGAGCTGATTCCAGGACGTTGTTGTTTGTGAAACGTAATGTTGTGGACGGTCCACTTAGCGAGGGATGTACTTAGTGCGAGTCACAACAGCAAAAGCTTTAGCTTCCATTGTAAGTTGCAGAACTAATGTTTTCCTTAAATCAGTATTGCGTTGTCTCATTTAGAATAGTGTAGAAACTAGAAAGGATAATCGTGTGCGACGTCATTCGTTAGCAGACTGACTGAACGAGGTTGAGGCGGCGTTGCCAGTTTTACGGCGAATTTCCCGTTTCAGCGATGTTGCCGCACTTGCCCTCGCTGAATCGGGGATTTCCATTGTTCATTGTGTCCCGGCCATTGTGTGTATTTTTTCTGTCCAGTAGAATCTTATTATAATAATTAGTTACATTTCGGACGTTATTTATTGCGATTTAGATTGAGACACACGTCGCCTCTATGTTGTGACAGGTACGAAACGCAGCCGGTGTGAAAGAGATAGTGTAGCGTAGAGTGGCAACGGCGCATCAGGCCGAGTCACGAGCGGATGTTCTGCTAATTAAAATTCCGCCTGCGCCGCCCTCGCGGAATGGCGGCCATGTGTTCAACACTCGGACGTTCCGAATCACGTTTTGTTGCACAAGGTTAACTTTTTAAACGCGACAATAGCGTTTAAACGCCACCGTGGACTGGAACGTCTTTGTTCGCTTCGCTTGATTGTTTCGAGACAAATTAAGTGCTTGTGTGGGAGACTGATCGAATGCAAGTAAGGAGTGCCTTGTAGAGTTGTGCCTCTGAGCGAGAGCGTGCATCGCGCAAATAATTTCTCCGTTTTGAAAGATGATTCTCGGAACTGACCCGGTGCTCTGTAGAGGACGTGACTTTTGTACTGTGAAGCCGTCCGACTTAAAATATTAGTTGTGGACGTATATAAGTGAGTAGTAATGAGCAAATGTTTGACATGTGAAATTGTGAACGATGCGAGTGAATGCGTGATGGAAGTATTTATTAGTGAGAATGTTTATCTTATAGGATGAAGTAGCAATCTCGAGTGCCTACGCTTTGTAAACTAAAGCTATACCTATGTTTTTAATTGTTTTTGTTACCATTAATGTGCTACAGTAAATTGTTCTGTACCATTGTCTTCTATAGGCTATTGTAAGTAATTATAATACCAATTAACAAGTTGAATTGTTATATAGACTATATAAGGCCAGCGGGTGGCGTGCTAATGAGAACTCAAAGAAAGTCGTTCAGTTAACTGTAAAGAACGCACCCGAAGCCTGTTTGTATTATTTTTATACAAAGGATTTCGTCAGAATGTTAACAGTAATTTGTAAGTTTATAAAAGATATGAAAACAGTTATACTAAAATAATATATTTCTATGAATTTAACAAAGAATATTGTTTTATACGAAGTATCATATTGTATGATAAAATTGAAAGAGAAAATAAATTATGAAGATTATTATACCATTTACTCCTTGATTTCATTTCTATTCCCTAGAAAATTTTGTAATAACCGAACTGACCCAAACTCTAAACACACAAACGATATTTGAGGCAGTTCTATGTAGTTTCAAACAGACAAAGATCAAAGCAGCACAACTTCAAACGTTGCTGCATACATTAACAAAAATGCAAAACAAAAACAATGATATAGCACATTCAAATTATGTAAATAAATAATGACAAAGAAGCAAACAACAATTATTGCCATTACATAACATACTCGTAGCAACGACATAATGTAATGAGCAATCGAAGCAGGAAAAGACAACATAGCAAAAACAGTAATTTGACATTGAGGAATGAGATCAACAGCTGTTGCATGATGGAGTAGAGAGATTTAGTTACTTCATAGCAAACATGACCTGCTATCTATTTATCTAATCTGAAAACGGATTTCCTAGAGAAACTCCACCTGTTTACAGGTACCGGATAAAGGTGTCAATGTCATGTGCGCAGTTGACTTGGCACATTGCTCCTTATCCCTACAGAAAATTGGGATTCTGGGAACAATATATTAAAATTGTTGTTTCGTAGATCACACCTCGTACAAAAAACTCATTCTGTGAATTTAAAAAAAAAATGCATTGGAAAAAGAAGCAGCAATAAATTACTGTCTAAACATTTTGTCAACAGAATACATTTTGAGAGCATCAACAGTAATTTTCCTAGTAAACAACCGATAAACTGGACAGAAAATGCAGTTTTATGTCAAAATATAATTTGATAACTATGTGTGTACTTGTTACTAACCTAAACCGGTGAATGAACGAAATAAGACTTTATTTATTAGGCAATGAGTCGATATTCATGTTATAAAGCAAATGAAGGTCAAACGAATCGATGCCAACGATATCTCGCCGGCCGGATGTCCGATTTTTGTGGCAAAAACACCAGATGAGTTGGGACAAACACGTTTGGGCAAATTGTAAAAAAAATAAAAAATTAGAAGACACGTTGCTGCGTCACCACCTTGTTGAAAATATCAGTGGGCGATATAAAAACTCTAGAGAATCACATTGATGTAGCCCTATAGTTTTTGGAAAATGATGCTGCAAGGGAACGAAAGATTGCTCCATGACAGAAATGTAAATGAAAACGAATTACTGTCACAGACATGCATAAAATGAAACAGTTTGGGGTTCTATTATCCTTATCCAGAACGTTCCCAATTCCCCGACAGTTGTTAATGGGGACACGATTACGTCCAGTTCCGGGGGCGTTAAATCACGGTCACTTATAATATGGGTCAGTATGCTTTTAACATGGACATTAGCCACTGAAGCCTACGCATTGTTCTCGTTAAAACATCGCAATATTTACTAACACCACCGTGTTTATACTAGCTGTTGTTAAAACACTTATATATTTATGATTCGATGTTTTTCATACGACGAGCATGTTGACTGATTGCGCTGCGTTCGCCTATTCATTGCGCTCGCCGAAAATAACATGCGAGCGTGTTGAAACATCAATATTTTATGTTGAGTTAATATCAGCAATTACAAAAATGCTCATGTTGCAAAAGTTTATAATAAAATCGCAGTTTCAGTACCGCCCTCCCATATTGCGTGATTACGCTTGTATCTTCTGCGTATACAGTGCACGGTCCCAAATTCCAAAATCTGAAAAGAATAACATATCTCTGGGGCTCTGGTCTTTTCACAATTCTATTATCAGTCGATGTGGTACAAATTTAGATAATGATATAATCAATAATTTAAGTTTAATGTTTCTGTACACAGTAACACCGAACTGGCAAACCTCGCAGTCGCAAGTTGGACATATTATGACATTTTATTAAAATTTATCTCTTGGAAGACATTTATGATAATAGTAAAATTATATTACATACATACACTGGACGTGGACCTATTTAATATGAACATATAATTGTAGTCTCGTCTTATGACTTTCTCTGAGGCCCCTCGTCATCGCCAGGAATAAGAACCACCCAGTAACAACATTTTGCATGAAAATCGAAACAGCATTTTTATGTCTATGAACTAAATAAATGTCGATTATCGTTGCAAAGCTTTTTAATATTGGATAAGTTCCAAAGAAAACACCGTGTGCGGTCGTTTGCCCTCGGCAACGGCTGACTCACGTAAAAGAAAAGAAAAATAGTCAAAAGCTATTGTTTGCTACAAGGATATTAACGTTACTACGAGGACAATGTCAGCGCTGGAATACAGTTCATCAGGTTCCACGAAGTGCGTTGTTAAACGATTTCAAACGGCACCGAGCTATTGTGTGTAGTGTAGTTCACTGAAACTATTAGCTAAAATATCTAAACGAGCTGGGAAATTTTCTAAAATAATTTATCGGTACGCGAGCTACGTGTTTCTTAGAAATTATGTTTTGAATTTAATGTGACAACAAAAAGCTAAATAGCTGCCAATTTGTGCGACCTTTTATTTATCAAGAAGCCGATTGTATTTCTAGTGGCATTTAAAGGAAATTCGGCATTTGGCTGGTGGCGGAGGTAATTTCTGCGAAAGACCCCGTTGGCTTTTAATTTTAACCTGCGGGTCACCTTCAACTCGGCGACATGTTGTGCGCGCAGGTGCGCCCTCTACTGGGCAATACTCAATACAGTTCGGAAATCAGTTGGCGGCGCGCCAAGCATCGCACGTGCCGAGGTGCGTGTAGGAACCATGTGCGATCATTTTGTAGACTGATCCTGTTGTTTCTTGGAGAAAGCCTGTTAAATATCAGAAAAGTTCAGTAAGAAAAAATTACAATAAGTTATAAGTCTAGGTCGGAAGCACGCCAGAGAGCGAGCTTAATAACACATCAGCTTTTTTAACCGACTTCCCAAAAAGGAGGAGGTTCTCAATTCGGATGTTTGTATTTTTATTTTATTTTTTATTTTTTTCATATACTGGAAAACATGTGAAGCTGTTATCTGGTGTTAGTATCTAGCTCACACGGATACAGCAGAAGGTCTCTCTGGCATCCCTTTCTGAATCACAGCCGTGACGCTCGTAATCTGACCTTGTCCTACTGACATCCTGTCAAGCAACAAGTCGATAAAATTATACTCTAGAATTTACGATATGAATTGTACAACACAATATTTAAATTTGTAATCAGTATATCTGTTGTGAAACAATACATATAACTGCTTTTGATAAATGTATATGTATCGACGACACGGTTGGCGCAGTGGTTGAGCGATTGACTGCTGCGCAGCATGTCGCGGGTTCGATTCCCGCACGGAACAAATATTTGTAAGACCTACAAGTATTTGTTCCGAGTCTGGGTGTTTTTCTATCTATAATATGTATGTATTTACAAAAAAAAAATGTATATAAGTAGTTTATCAGCCATATCGTTACCATAACACAAGCATTAGGTTGCTTAGCTTGGGACTATATATGGCGTTGTGTGAAATGTCCAAGGATATTATTATTATCTACATCTGTTTTAAAAATAATATATTTTAATGGAAAACAAAATAAATTACGCTACAAAAATAATGCCAACATCTGTCACCGTGTATAGATGACAGAACAAGGAATGTCCTGAAAAATCAAAAATGATGGTGAGTGTATATCCTCGGGCCGCGGTCTATAAATCAGGTAGATTCATTGCACCATTGTGTCGCGTCTCCAAACTGTCTAATAATAAATAGATTATGCAATATAATAGATTTACTGCCTACGCCTTTTATTTTTGTAACAGAAAAATGCACACCTAGCTACATATTATGAGAAAAATTATCTCTGACGCAAGATTTTCATCTGGAATATTCTTATGTAGGTATTTGTTCATGACTCAAAAGCTTGGTAGGTAGGGCCACATTCGGGCATAGAAAAATGCAATAATTCAGACAAAAAAAAAAAACAAAACGATTGGACGATATTCACAATCGCGCGTTGGAAGAGCGTGTCAGATTGAAAGCATTGCAGTCGTTTAGCAGTTCAATTTTTGATGTGGAGATTAGTTATTTCCAGAAAACGGGGAGATTAGAATAGAATAGCTGCTCGTCATCTTGATCAACCTTTTAATTGGCAAACTGCATAGGTAGGTACTGTTTCTTTGTAAATTGGTTGTTACATGGTTATTACACCAGAACGGCACTAAGGCAGAATATAGGTAGCTAGTAGAAGTGACTTGCAGATTAAAAAGTTACCTAATCAACGGGCTTTTGTTCGTAGGATAAGGTGCTCAATAGGTAACTCTATGGAAAGCTCGACAATAGGCGATGATTGACATTCCATAGATTCTATATCAGATTATGTATGGGCTTTGTTCGTAATCACGCCCAGGCCTTCAGTTGTTAGGTACTTCTGAGAACAAATATTAGCTACTAATATTTTAATAGAGCTAAGGAAAAGCTACAAACGTGATATTATACAACGCATCAGAATAAACGTATTACCTCTTAATGATGACCCCATCATTATGAACAATTCTTGCCATGAGAACAGGCCTAAAATCGCGAAAAAAATCTGTTCAGTATACCTAGTCGAGTTATACCTACGCACAGAAATGATGGCCCCATACCTCGACTTTTTCTTTGTAATCGATTAATTTTCTACGAGTACAATGATCCCTTAAGAGGTATTTCCGTTTATTCTGTTATGGTTTTTCAATTACAAATGGGTTAAAAAAAACAGTCATGGTACTCTCGAACAGTCACAATAAAGCTTACCTAATTAATTACTGCATATATAATAACTAGCTGACCCGTGCAACGTCGTCTGCGTAACATTTTTCATTACTGCTCCGCTCCTATTGGTCTTAGCGTGATGATATACCTATAGCCTATAACCTTCCTCGATAAATGGGCTATCTAACACTGAAAGAATTTTTCAAATCGGACCTGGGGGGCTATACCTACTCTCTAAGCCCGAAGTCCGCAGTTTCGGGCTTAGTTACGGGCGTATTCTCCTCCGTATCACCTAAACACTTAATGATTTGACCGTTACTGATAAATCGTGTTGTCGTTCATTATTAGTTCGAGTTTGGGACTAATCGTAAATTCGTAGTTAATATAGAGTAGAATACGCCCGAAACTACGGACGTCGGGCTTAGAGAGTAGCCCCCCAGTAGTTCCTGAGATTAGCGTGTTCAACCAAACAAACAAACAAACAAACTCTTCTGCTTTATAATATTATATATAGTATAGATAAAACAAAGTCCTCCACCGCGTCTGTCTGTCTGTCTGTTCGTTCTAAACTCAAAAACTTCTGCACCTATTTTCATGCTGTTTTCACCCATGGATAGAGTGGTTCTCGAGGAAGGTTTTACTATATAATTTGTCAAGCGGGCGAAGCATCAGCTAGTAAACCTATAAAAGTTTAAAGGCTTCTTCTTGGTAAGTGACAAAGCTCACTTAGCGTGCTCTGTCACTCAGGAGAAGCTTGAATGCACGATATTGAAATAGTTATTATTTTATTGCAGCTTGTTAAGGGTCCTATTACATTTTTTACGGAAATTCATGATTTTTGACGCTGTAATTTTCAGCAGCAGTAAGATATTTTAATTATTTCATCCTGAATAACGATAGTGCCAGTCTCTTTATTGTAAGTTGGAGTTACACATTTTCATTTTTCTTTTCGTGTAATTTACTATAAATATTTTACGAACTCAGTTTGCAAGAAAAAAGGTCGGCGATGGAACTTTGACGGTCTAATTCACATTGTTACAATCAATTCTTTTAAAAGCTGAAATTACTAAAAGGTAAGTTGAATCTTTGACTTGTTTATTGGAGTTCTAGAATTTCTTTAAATTCCTTGAGTTTTCACGGAAAAAAACGTAAAGAAATCCTAATTTAAGCCAGAAATGTCTTGATTCAGCGTCCATTATATTCCAAATAAAAACAATTTTACCAAATAAATTAATATGATATAAAATTTCAATCTACAATGAATACGTTTCATAAGTTTTCGTTTGTCAATATAATAAAACAAAATTACAATAAATAAAATTAAAGTACTATATATTCTGCGTCCATTCAGCGCGCGCGCTCCTCAGTCTCGCGCGAGCGCCCAAATAAACTATAATCCTATTCAGACTAGTAAGTATCAAAATTGTTTCGCGGACTAAAGATGTACTCCCAACGCAGACCAACGTAACTTCGTCTATTGCAAACGAGCATTTACGATTCGTAATAGGACTCTTAAGGCTAGTAGGTATTTCACTACATAATAATTCTATAATATAAAAATGAATCGCTGAATGTGTTGCTAAGCGCAAATTTCGAGAACAGCTAAACCGATTTTGCTTATTCTTTTTTTGTTGTGTTTGTTTTATTCAGGAGAAGGTTTTTATGTAAAAAAAAAATGGAAAGTTGCCAGTTGAAGGGAGCGAAGCCGCGGGGAACAGCTAGTATAAAATAAAGCCCTTCGCTGCGTCTGTCTGTTTGCGATATACTCAAAAACTCCTGCACCGATTTTCATGCTGTTTTCACCAATGGATGAAGTGGTTCTCGAGGAAGGTTGTAGTATATAATTTGTCAAGAGGGCGAAGCCGCGGGCATCAGCTAGTCTACACAAAAAAAGAAAAAAGAAAACAAAAAAAATAAATAAATAAAGAATCTAATAAAGAAAAAAAAAACCAAACAATAAAAATCCATCCATCTAATATTATAAAGAGGAAAGATTTGTTTGTTTGTTTGAATTCCTGGCTAGCTAATTGCCTGGCTTCCTAGGCTCCGAAACTACTGGACCGATTTGAAAAATTCTTTCAGTGTTAGATAGCCCATTTATCGAGGAAGGTTATAGGCTATCATTACGCTAAGACAAATAGGAGCGGAGCAATAATGGAAAATGTGACGCAGACGAAGTGGCGCGGGTCAGCTAGAATAATATAAATGCGAAAGTGGTGTACGCCTTGTCACCTAAATCACTGAACCAAGTATGATGAATTTTAGGCTCAGTGATAGGTACCTACGTACATACTGCAACTACAAAAATACGTATAGGTTATAAATAAACCCGAGCGAAGTCGCGGGCCTAAGCTTCTAATATGACTGCGACTTCGCTCAAAAGAGTTTCCTTTAAATAATTAACTTTAATAGGTACTTAGGTACTGTTAAGTTGTCTTTACTAACTCGTCGCTGCAGCCCAGTTTTAACTATACCTACCTCATTAATTAATTAAACCGACCGCTGCCGTGAATAAGGTCATTTGGAAAATGTCAATTTGAGCACTTTAACGCCATTAAGGTAATTAATTATTAAGTTTAATTACTAGGAGAAATTGTGTGGCAAGAGAGACAAGATATTAACAGCTAGTTTTAATATCTAGTAAATTCAATACGAATTAAAACTCTTAATGATGAGCCCTAACTGCCCACAAGTCCTGAGCGACATCTACGTGATAATGTGTTTTGTATCTTAAATAATGACATCGTTATATAATGAAAAGCCGCACTGGTCGATCTTCAAGGTTAAGCAACGCTTGTCAAGGTTGGTCTGTGGATGGGGGTGACCATCTTAACATACCGGGTTTCCGCCGTTGATCTCGGCTGTCATTTGTAGATCTTTGGCAGTCGTTACGGATAGTCAGAAGCCAGTAAATCTGACTCCAGTCTTTCCATGAATTACTGTGTATACCTACTTAGTTAATGAGTTGTGGAGGTCTGCTAGGCAGCCGCTCCGCGTAAAATACTGGTACTCAGCTAAATCCGGTTTGACTGGAATCTAACCCCAATATACTTAGTTGGGAAAAAGACTAGGCAGATGATGTACCTACATCAGCATCGTAGCTAGGGGCTGTCAGGCGGGCGACTGCTAGGGGCGCGCAATCTCATTATTATTTATTTGTAGATTATGATTTCAAACACAATGTGAATTGTTCCTGAATAAAATTGAACCTTCATAGGGGCACGCTTTGCACCCGCAGCCTGTAAGCCAGTTTTTTTTTTTACGTTTGACCGGCACGCGTTTGACCACTATCTCACCTGATGGTAGGCGATGATGTGGTCTAAGATGGAGCACGCTTGCCTAGAAGTAACCTATTCAGTCTTGACTTAAAGACTCCCAGATTGTAGCTGTCAGGAAACACAGACTCCGGCAGGGAATTCCACTTATAAATACTATAATATTATAAAGCTGAAGAGTTTGTTTGTTTGAACGCGCTAATTTCAGGAATTGCTGGTCGGATTTGATAAATTTTTTCAGTGTTTGATAGCCCATTTATCGAGGAAGGCTATAGGCTATATATAGGGTATATATCATCACGCTAAGACAAATGGGAGCGGAGCAGTAATGGAAAATGTGACGCAGACGATGTTGCGCAGGTCAGCTAGTCTAAAATATATGTATACTAGCTGACCCGCGCAACTTCAGCTGCGTCACATTTTCCATGAATGCTCCGCTCCTAAATAATATTGCGACTATAAATTGAGATGTAAGCTACACTATCTTTCAAGTTGGATCAAACTTCACACGGTGTGCAAATTTGATTAAAATCGGTTAAGTAGTTTAGGAGTCCATCGCGGACAAACAATAACGTGACACGTGATTTATATACCGCGTGTATCTGACATCGACGCACAAACGATTTCCATGGGTCCAGGGCATGATTCTGGACACCCCAGTGTTGGAATTTTTCGTCGGTTCTTTTCTAATTTTTTCATTTTTTTCAAGAGTACCACAAATAGGTATCAGCTCAGCTGAGCTGATATCTATTTGTGGTTTTACTCAGATTGCTCTTTTTAGTGAAAGTAGTTAATTAATTTATTTTTTTATTAAAAATCTCATTAGGTTAGGTCAGAATAACGATTATGAGCAGTCTAAAGTAAAAAAACCCTTGAAAAAAATGAAAAAATGAGAAAAAAGCCGACGAAAAATTCTAACTCTGGGGTGTCCAGAATCAAGCCCTGGACCCATGGAAATCGTTTGTGCGTCGATGTCAGATACACGCGGTATTATAAGATATAATATCCAAAGTTGTTTGATTATAAAGGAACAACAAAACAAAGTAGTTGGACACAAAAGCCGTTGTGTACAGACGCGGCCACTTTCTATGGATTTCACAAGTTGTGCAAGCGCGGAAGCTCCCCGTTATAGTCCTGGCACACTTTCCACTGTTGTTCGCAACTGTACCCGCACCCACGGCTGTTTCATTATGGCCCTGTTTATTTATACCCGGCTTCCTTTATGGAGTTTATAATTTAATGGCTACTATTTATTTGACACTAGTTGTTTTCCGCGGTTTGACTCGATGAAATTAACATTGTGTTAGAAATCACTACAATTACCTATAAAACAAAGTCCGCCGCGTCTGTCTGTCTGTTCGTGATAAACTCAAAAACTACAGCCGATTTTCATGCTGTTTTCACCAATGGTTTGAGTGGTTCTCGAGGAAGGTTTTAGTATATAATTTGTCATGTTTTTGTATACATTGGCTAAAATATATTGATATTTGTTGGGGTTGGTTTGGGTTTGGTTAGAGTGAACAGGCTCCTTCTACGTAAGCTCGCTCCATCGTAGACTTTGTCTCAGTCATCTCTGACTAAGACGAAAGTCAAGAGCAAACCCATCTCAAATAAAAACAAAAAAATGGTGTCGGGTAAAAATAAGCCGTCTAAGAGCTTTCAACGAAAACATCAACTAGTACCTAATACATGTTTTCAAATGTATTCACTAGGTAGATGTAGGTACTGCTAACTACTTGACGGGAAACTCGTGATAGGTACACGTTGATAAGGATAAAGTAAACAAATACACTTTACCCGTGTTATATTTTGAATTACTAGAACGTAACTACGTGTTTTTTTACTTTGCTTCCTTCCCTTTATCAAAGTTCAATACATGAATCATGAATTCAACTTCAGTTTTCAATACCTTCAACTTCTGGTAGTACTACTTCCTCCAGTTTCTGCACACATAGGCCTCGGACAGGGTAAGAAGCTTGCGCGAATGCGTAGGCGGACGAGAAAACAATAAGTAATCAAACAGGTACCTATTATACCAATACCAACCCTAATCTCTTCAAAGTTAGAGTGAACAGACTCCTTAATTCTGGGTAAGCTTGCTCCATCGTAGACTTTGTCTGTGTCATCTCTGACCTGACTAGAGTTAAGAGCAAACCCATCTCAAATAAATAAAATAACCTATAGTGAAACATTCGTATAGTGAATACCTATGTAAGTTATGCTACCTCGGAGAAGCCGCTACCATGCGATCGTCTATTGTTTTACCCAAACTACTCGATCGCGTCGTGTAAACCTTAATTTGTATTAAAAATTAATAAGTGCCGTGTATTGACAATAACAATAACTGACAACCTCTTGTTTATGTTAAGGTGGAAGCGCCAGGGTAGCCCGCGAAATTCAAATATTTTTATGTCTTTTGCATTTTGCCGGTGAGTGTGAACCTGTATGTTGAACAAAATACGATTCGCGGCCGTAACGCATATTTATCTAAAGATACATACTACAACTCGATTGAATTACTTTTTCACGAAATTAAATTCAATCGAGTTCTATGAACTTAGAGGGTTATATTGATGATTCAAATGGTTATGATCCTTTAGATAAATGCTCTTTACGATCGCGAACCGTATTCTGTTCAACATACAGCTTCACACTGAACGGAAAATTGCAAAAACATAAAAATATTTGAATTTCGCGGGCTACCCTGGAGCTTCCACCTTAACGCGATGAAGTAAGTATAAAAACTCGACCTAATCCCTTTGAGGTAACCATGTTCCACCAACACCAGCCAGAACTTAGCTGACCTCTTCTCTCAGTTACGCTCTAAGCCGAGGTCCGAACTGCACAGGGAGTGCCCTTAGCGTGTACTTAGTCGCTTAGTTTTGAGAATTCTTAAGTCCTGGCTGGAAGACCTAATTACTATTAAGGCAGCAACAGATGACCAGCTCATTGGTTGGAAAAAAACTGAGGAAACACGTCTAGCCTCTTCTGCCCGATACAAAAGCTCGCGATGTAGCCACACTGGCCAACAAATCGCGCTCGCTTCCGCCCCAGTCACCGCGCGTTCTCTGGACAAGGCCTTTGTATTACTTACTACTTCAACTCCGTATTAGTTTGAAGTATGTGGCTATTAGCCTTATCACAATCATAATGATTGCTCAACAGTACCGCAGGTGTTTGAGTAGGTAAGTAAGCACTTGGATAGTGTACTACAGCGCAATACCTTGTTTGTAGTCCGAGACATTACTTCTTAATCACCTACGGTTGAACGTTATTTCTGAGGGCGTAGTATGACCGAAGTCGCGGGACTATTCGAAAGAGATACCGTGGCTCCGGAACACAAAGGGCACTGAAGGAACATGGATGGCTCCGCGCAGCGCCAGAGCGGGGGAAGTCATTTGATGATTTCCCATCCCTAAAAAAAAAGGCGTAGTGTGAGTTTTTAACGTTCTCGATTGCGTTAACGTAAACGTTTGCTTATGTCAAAGTGTATAGAAAATAAAGGTTATCCGTTATTCTCCTCACTAGGCGGCGCTTATTCAGGTTCAATACAAATTGGCGTTTACTCTAAAGCGGTCGAGGACGTTAAAAAACTAGTCATATTATTATGCTATGTGGCCCAGTCTTTTTGATAGGATTCGAGCTCGTCCCACCGTCTTCGTCTTTGTCTGCCCCGAATCTTCTGTTTCCGAATATTATTTCCTTGTCAGAAAACGCTCTCGGCCTGCGCATTGTGATATTCTAACAGCTTTGTGTCAGCATTGTGATATTCTATAGCTCTATACTATAGTAACTGTCCAAAAGCCAATATCCAAACTAATAAAAATATCTTGAAGCGGGTAATGTTCAGAGTTATTTTGTTGCCAGCCGATTGGTTGATAACTTACTAGCTGAACCTTTCCCACCCCTTTTCAAAATTGGTTCTGTAGATCCAGAGATTACCCCCTACAACTTCACAAACTCACAACCTCACAAACTTTACCTTTTTAGGGTTCCGTAGTTTCTCCGAAACTATAAGAACTATGCTGTTGAAACTTAAATTGGTACCTATGTAGATGTATTCTGTGAACCGCATTAAGATTTTCACATAAAAATAGAATAAAAACGATAAATTTTGGGGGTCCCCATACTACGAAATGAAACTCAAAAAAATTTTTTTTCATCAAACCCATGTGTTCGAAAATGATATTGAGGTTATGTGGTGTATGCGTACCTATAGTTATGTATACAATCTATGTTATCATTTTTTTCTAAACTGAATAGTTTGCGAGTGAGACTTCCAAAGTGGTAAAATGTGTGCCCCCCTCCCCTGTAATTTCTAAAATAAGAGAATGATAAAACTAAAAAAATGTATGATGTATATTAATTACCGAGTAAACTACCAGCGAAAATTGGTTTGAACGAGATCTAGTAAGTAGTTTTTTTTTAATACGTCATAAATCGTAAATCGCAACTTTTGCTTAAAATATAATACCTAAAGGTTTGTACGGAACCCTCGGTGCGCGAGTCCGACTCGCACTTGGCTGGTTTTTATAATATTGGTATAGAAGTATACTTACTTTAAACTTTTTAGTCGAAACCAATTAAATAATATTTCAAACTGCCTCCGTGGTCGAGGGGTTAAGACGTTTGCCTTGTGACGTGGTCGTGGGTTTGATTCCCACGGGAAGCATACTTTGTAAAATTTGTTTCCAGTTTGGCTAGGACATTGCAGGCTTGAATCACCTGATTGTCTGATAAAAAGATGATTCCGCTTCGGAAGGCACGTAAGCCGGTAAAATAAACCATGCCAGAGGCCCTTCAGGCGGTTTAGAAACTCTGATACTAGGGTTTGTAGAGTCGTTAGACCTCTGTCCACACGATAAAAAGAAGAATTAAATAATATGATGTTATATTCAATCGTAAACAGTAACATGGGTTTTCCACCAAGGAAAAGTTGTCTACAATTTTCCTGAAAAAGTAAGAGGATGTAAATAAAGGTTTATTGTAATTTCCTGTAACAGTTGTAGGTACCGCTTAGGTAATGATAATGCAAGTCATTGTTTTCGTCAATGTAGCATTTTCTTGTTCAAGATAAGTTCGTTTAAGTTTTCAGTCTGCAGTTTCCAACTGATTTTTTTCCTATTTAATTATGGACTTTTATAATTGACATGCATATGAAATTGAAAAGTATTCAATAAGTTATTCCAAAAAGCTGTAAGCTGTGTGCTGAAGATAAAGTGTATAAATATGTGTTCTATTTGTTAAGGAACTACTTTTTTATGGCAAACTCGGTTTAGTGTCTATTAAGGAAAAAAAAGAACGTCTTCCAAATTTAAATTAAGACAATGTGGTCTGAACCGCCTTCTACTGAAAAATTAGCCGCCAGACGTTTAGGCTCTTTGCTACAAAATTAACAAACCGTAACGAAACAAAGCGAACAACTAATTACGCTTCCTACTACATAAGTACGTTGTTATTATGTTGGTAGGTATTTCTATTATAATTTAACATACAATTTATACAAAGAGGTTTTGTACTTTGATCCGATCAACAAACCTTTGTTGAATAATTATGAGGTTATTAACTAGTACTTAATTATTTCAATTTTCATAAAAAGTAGGCTTTGGAAAACTGTCACGTAGGTATTACGGAAAACTGTGGATGAAACTTAAATTACCGGTCGATCCCGATTTCTGGCAATAAATGTTATTATAATGGACGGCCAACAAAATAGGTAAGTAATCGCAAATCAAAAGATGCGAATGGCTGTTGAGAATTCATCCAATCATTCACAACAGCTAAAAGGCCTTTGACAATTTTATGATTATATAATATTCGTTCCAGAAAACTACATAATATATTTTAAATTTACCTAGATATCTGATCAGTTAATTGCATTTACCCGCCAAAATAAGTACCTACTTATCATAAAACTACTGACTAATTAAAATAAAGGCTCATAAAAATCCTGACCCCAACAAAAAAGAAACAAAACTCATTTCAAATATCGAACGAGAAACAGTTTTAATAAAATGATCGAGCGAGGCCCTTTGTTCGCACGGTCGCACGGACAAAGAGTCAAACGTGCTACCTCGCACGTATGTGTGCAAAAGTGCACGTGTCCAAGTGTGGACACGCCCATAAACAAACGACATTGAATTATGTATTATGATGAAATCGTACTACTATTAAAGAAAATAATTACTGTCTTAATATGGAAGATTTTTCCAGCCATGAATGGATTGAGGAAAAACGTGTGTAAAATGGGATCTTTTTGTTATTGAATGAATTGAAAAGATTTCTAAGGAATTACCAGTTAGTTAGAATTACATAGAAACTTCAGTAAAGGCTTAGGTATGTGGTTTGTCCATTTCAGCTGCAATTAAAATATGCTTAGTAAATAAATCATTCAATATGGCTGCCTCTTTTATAGCTAGGTAGGTACATGTATTTCTAACATGTCTTAATTAAAGGTATAAACAAAATGTATTACGGCTCAAAGATTAAGAACACCGATTGCTTTTAATTTCTGTTGTGGTGTAGCTTAAAATAAATCGTCTAATGATATTAAATTCGCTTCTTTCAAGCGAATTCTCTTTATTCTAGCCATTTGGCGTTTTCTTTGTTTACCTACTTCTAAACCTTCTTCTTTCAAGTTTCTCAGAATTCTTTTTATCTGATCTTTTTATTTCATTTAATTACCATAGAAGGCTTAGGTATACCTATTAAATGCACATGACCCGCACAGAAAGCCTGATCGTTGTCACAGTATTTGCCATACGGAAGGTCTTATGACAACAGTTGTTGAAAAGAGGCCGTCTATTTTTTGTAAGTCTAGTACCTCATCATCATCCGCATCCTCAGATTGCCAAGAGAATTATGTTCGTTCGCCAGTCGCTTATGTGCCTCGCTGATCCAAGTTCCACTCGAAATAGCAACGATTTCGTCTGATAGTCGCCCCGCTAGACGACCTGCCGGTCGATTCTGCCGGTCCATTCTGTTGACATCTCACCGTGATCACATAGGTGGAGTGATTGATAAGTGAGCTGTCATTCTATCTTGTTTGTATGGTTTGACACAATGATATTATAAGTAAAAAGGTGTAGATAGGGTAAAAGCGCTCAGCAAGCGACACGTTAAAATGTGGCTAACTAGCCACACTTCACCTCAGTGTCGCGTTGCGCCGTCAACGGACACACGGTTTCACGTTTTTGAAGATCGAATGTTGTATAGGTAACCTATCTACACCTTTTTACTTATAATATCATTGGTTTGACAGCTCAATTTGTGATCATTTAACCCAAGCCTTCACTTCAACATGTTACCAGAATCACACTGCTGCATTCCTTATTTACCAGTCCTTGGTCTAGTAAGTATCTACCTCCGTGTTACTAATTTCTGAGCCTTTGTCTAACAGCTAGGTAGGCAGGTCAGTACGCTGGCAGCATTATGTATGGTAATGTGGATATTGACAATGTAAATTCTCTGGCAGGGGTTCAACCCGCATTCCAATCTGCAGGAGCCTTCGCAAGGTTCTGAAGCGGAAGTGTGGGTTTTATAAGCTTTAATTTATACTCTACCGGGGAAAGTGAAGGGGGTACCTAACCCCCTCAATTCGCAACTCTATGGTGTACATGTGACATCACATATGATCAATCAAACTAATGAGAGCCGTTTCTTGTAGTTGGTCTCCGATTGGTCGCCATTTTGTTTCAGGTCACAGATTCTCGGAATGAAATCGAGAAGTTATAAACCATCAAATTATGATGCGTCAAAAAGTATTCCGAATGTTCAGTTGACAATTTATCTCTCAAGTTATTTTAAAATCTTACGAAGATTGCCACTTTCCGATGACAGTTACATAACAGTGGTAACTAATTTTTTTGAAGTCATTACTTTAAAAACAAATTCTAAATTTATCTGGCGTCTAATAATAGCTCGCTAACGGTCAAATTGTTTACTATTAAAAGAGCTCGTCCTTCACGACGCTTCCTATTATCTCGAGCCTCACGGAAGGAGGCGGTGTTAATTATAATTATTCTATGCGTGTATGTAAACATATCGTGTTGATGTTACCTGCCTAAAAAGCTTGGTTGTACAAGAGGCACGTGATTCTTACGCTCAGAATCCACTAAAGATGGAGACGCGGCGTCTCGTAAGCAAACAATTTTTACCCACTGTCTATGTATGATTGATTGACTTGTGAGTGTAAATATTTTGCAGTTTTCAATGTCGTCGCTCCTCAGTTTACTTTGGCGATATTCTCGAAGTAAGATATGTCAAAACATTGATTAGTTCGATAAGATAAATAGCAGTCTTTAGTTCTGTAAATACATTATCAAATGTGATGCTTTTACTGGTAAATTTGTTGGGTAAACACGCAGAACAGAAAATATTCGATGGAGTCGAAAGGTTCTGGAGAGGTGACTGCGTACTGGAAGATGCTGGACAAGGTGGATCGATGTCCAGGCGAATGCCGGGGAATGTTATAAGCAAGGGACCAGTCTATGTCGCAACTCTTGAGAGATATTCGTCCAAATTATTCATTAAATGCATTTAATATGAGTAATTTTAAAGTTACCTACCTTACCTTCTAGCTCTTGCCAAGTTCGCCTGAGTGAAAATCAAAATGTACCCAGAGGTAACAATTACCGGGATTTAACAATATCCAATGTCCTAATCCAGACCGTACCTAGCTTCCAACTTTCATCCAAATCCGTTCAGCCGTTGAGGAGTGATTTATTAACACGTAGGGTACACAGACAAACATCACAATTCCGCAACCCTGATAGACATGCAGAATCACAGACTTACATTTACCTATAATAATATAAAAAGGAGAGTAGGATAGGAAAGATTTTCACATGCTAAAAGCCACACCTACATCCCAAATGATTGGAAACTAACTTTTTTCCAAGGCTTAGCTCCCGTGACCTTTTTTCTAGGATACAAAATAAGCCTAAGGCACTCGGCAATAGTGTCAGCTTTCTATCAGTGAAATAAATTCGGTAATCAGATCAGTATGTACTTCCTGAAAATACCTTTTACAAACACATACCGCCGATATCTGGATTACGTGTGCATTTGTACTTCAGTTGTCGTCAGCCTGGAAACTTGTCTTTGCCTCATAGACAAAGAAACTTTATCCAACTCTTTATAATATTAGTTTAGATAAACAATGGCCATTTTTTTGGACAAGAGATAGTAACCTACTTACTATGAACTCAAGCTGCAACAAATTTGAAAGACTACGTGACTCGAGCAACGCACCGGGTTTTCCAACTACTTACGTCTGATTTGACTCTACATATACAAACCTGACTTATTGGCATATCTAGAGGCAATTAATGGCTAGTGTTTCATATGGTTTATCGGTCGATTCATGTTTCTTATTTTTGGAACTTCCTTAAATATTCTGATTTCTGAGAATTGAGTGAATAAAACACTCATTTAAGTATCCATTTCATTAATTAAAAGTATACAGGTGAATTTTTAAAGTGTGCCTTCATGGCCGAATCCGATACTTTGAGAATTATCGAAAAACACTGAATGCCTCATTTTGATGAAAAGTAAAACTTCATCATTGAAACGGTTTCAAGATCAACAGATAAAAACTGGCCAAGTGCGAGTCGGACTCGCGCACGAAGGGTTCCGTAACCATTTTCTATAAAAACGGCAAAAAAACCAGTTTGTTGTATGGGAGCCCCCTTAAATATTTATTTTATTCTGTTTTTTAGTATTTGTTGTTATAGTGGCAACAGAAATACATCATTTGTGAAAATTTCAACTGTCTAGCTATCGTGGTTCTTGAGATACAGCCTGGTGACAGATAGACTGACAGACAGACAGCGAAGTCTTAGTAAAAGGGTCCCGTTTTTACCCTTTGCGTACGGCACCCTAAAAAGTACTTTGTATTATTACACCATCCGAAAGTGTTGTCAACACTTGCTTGAGTGTGTATTTTGTTTTATAAGTAGTATTGTTACGAGCTTGGGGTTCGTGACAATAAAAACAGCCGATTATTTAACCAAAAAAATGACACTTTAATTATCAAAACTAATTAACACTTTAAACACACTAATTACAACCACAATCGCACTATTAAACACTTCACTTCACTTAACTCGCAGTTGAAGATCGCTTCCGAAGATTCGCTTGTATCGCCAATTCAATACTGACCCAGTCGCGAGCGATCCGCAGCTTATATAGTCCGACAGTAATTTCCAGAACCTTCGAGAATGGAAATATCTAGAAAGTTCGGGAACATACCGGTCCCGACTGACTAGGTATCGAAACATCGAGAATGTTCTAGCATCGAAAAGTCTAGAAAGATCGTGACCCAATTAGTTCCACTACTCGATACTAGATGGCGTTAGTAGTACGTTGTATACCCGGCATTCATTCTGGCGCGTAACACTGCCCCCTCCTAAGACATGCTCGTCCCGAGCATCGGTCCCATAATAACGCGCCAGTCGATCCACATGAACGATCTTAGGTGCACTTCTCGTACCTTTCTGGATACGGTAGGTCACGTCATTGATTTTTGTGACAATCCGGTACGGCCCGTCCCATTTAGCTTGAAGCTTAGGAGATTTCCCTTTACTGCGAACTGGATTGTGCAACCACACTAGTGAGCCTTCGTCGAAACCTTTATTGTTCATTTTGCGGTCATAACGAGTTTTCATCTTTTCAGACATTTGCTGGCCCGATTGTCTGATGTGCTCATAAATGTCGTTCATTTTGTTCCGCAAGTCATTCGCATAATCGGTTACACTGCGTGGGGCATTAGGTGGTATTCCGGTGATCAGGTCTGCGGGCAACCGTAATTCCCTACCAAAGTTTGCGAAAGCTGGTGTTACCGATGTGCTTTCGTGAACAGCACTTCGGTATGACAGCAAAAACGGTTGTATATGCTTGTCCCAATCGCGTTGCCGGTTTTCCACAACTTTAGCCAGGTATCTCTCCAATGTCTGATTAAATCGTTCCACCATTCCATCCGATTGTGGGTGGTAAGAAGTTGTTCTCGTTTTATGAGTACCCATAACTCGACAAGTTTCCTGGAATATTTGTGACTCAAAATTCCGTCCTTGATCGCTGTGAATCTCCAAAGGTACTCCAAAACGACAGAAGACTTCATGAACGAGTTTATCTGCAACTGTTGAAGCTTCTTGATTCGGAATGGCGAAGACTTCCGGCCACTTGGTGAAGTAATCCATTACAACCATGAAATACTTGTTACCACTGTCACTTTCCGGAAACGGTCCCGCAACATCCAGGGCTATCCTTTCCCAAGGTGCTCCAACATTGTACAATTTCAACGCACCTCTGCTACGAGTCTGAGGTCCTTTTACAGCCGCACAACTTGTACATTTGCGACACCAATCCTCGACATCGTCACGACAGTGAACCCAGTAAAAACGTTCCCGTATCTTCTGTAGAGTTCGTTTAACTCCCATATGGCCTCCTGAACATCCATCATGGTACAGCTGTAGAACATCCGGTACTTTCGCTTTAGGGACAACCATTTGCAAATGACTGCTGTCTCCCCTAGCATTCTCCCATTTACGGCACAGGACTCCATCCTGAATCACTAAGCTATCCCATTGTGCCCAATAGCTTTTTGTGATCGAACTCATCGCTGAGACGTCGCTCCACGTAGGCTTAGGAGCACTGGTCCTTATCCAGTCCAGAATCGGCTTGACGTCCGAGTCTTCCTGCTGTGCACGTAGTAAGCTTTCCTTCCACTCGTTGCTGAGGTCTGTCTTGAGCATCCTCACAGGTACGGATTCTTTACCCTCTTGCCTAGTACAATGCTTGCAGTCTTCAGGGCAAGGTCTTCTTGACAATGCATCTGCGTTGCCATGAGATTTCCCGCTGCGATGTTCAACCACGAAATCGTATTCCTGCAAGAGTTCAATCCATCTCGCAACTTGTCCTTCAGGGTTTTTAAACTGCAATAGCCATTTCAGTGCAGCATGGTCAGTTCGTAAGTGGAATTTCCGGCCCAGTAGATACTTGCTAAAATGCTGTACTGACTTTACCACAGCAAGCAATTCCCTTCTCGTGACACAATAATTCCTCTCTGGTTTCGACAACGACTTGCTGAAGTACGCAATCACAACTTCTTGATCGCCATTCCGTTGGGACAACACACCGCCAAGTCCGATATCACTTGCGTCTGTGTCAACTATAAATTCCTTGTCGGCATCAGGATACCCCAAAATCGGTGTTTTGCACAGACGGTTCTTTAGCTCCCGGAAGGCGATGTCGCAACTTTCATCCCAACAAAACTGTCGCTTCTCCTCGGTTAGTTTGTGCAGGGGTTTGGCTACATCTGCAAAGTTCTTGACAAATCGCCGATAATAAGAGCATAGACCCAGAAATGCTCTAACCTGCGTCTTGTCTTTTGGGATTGGCCAATCTTTGACAGCGGCGATTTTCTCTGGATCCGTGCGGATACCTTCTTCCGACACGACATAACCCAAAAAGTTAACTTGCCGTTTGAAAAGAGAGCACTTTTTCGGACTCAACTTGAGGTTGGCACTCTGGATCTTCATGAGCACGCGTTCCAGGTTTTGAAGGTGTTCATCAAACGTACGGCCTACAATGATGATGTCGTCCAAATAGACAAGGCAGGCATCGCCAATTAACCCGGTTAGTACAAGTTCCATTAACCTTTCAAACGTTGCCGGAGCGTTACACAATCCAAACGGCATAACTTTAAATTGCCACAGGCCCTTTCCTGTCGAGAATGCTGTTTTTTTCCTTGTCCTTAGGGTCAATTTCTACTTGCCAGTAGCCACTTTTTAGATCTAATGTGCTAAACCACTTAACTCCAGTGAGCATGTCCAGCGTGTCATCAATTCTTGGCAAAGGGTAGCTGTCCTTCTTCGTAACGTCGTTCAGACGACGATAGTCAACACAAAACCGCATGCTGCCGTCCTTCTTTCTTACCAGCACTACAGGTGAACACCATGGACTGGATGAAGGTTCTATAACACCATCCTTCACCATTCCCTCAATCATGGTTTCCACTTCCTTTTCACGTGCTACCGGTAATCTCCTTGGCCGCTGCCGGATAGGCAACTCTTCTCCTGTGTTTATTTTGTGTTGAACTAAGCCAGTCTTCCCGATATCAGCATCGTTCGAAGAGAAAACATCGGCGTACTTGAGTAACATCCTCTTCGCCTTGACCATTTCGTTTTGAGACAGAGCGCTGAGACAGTCTTCTAAAAGTGCGGTCACTCTCGTTTGGGCATTCTTGCTGAGGGTCTCAGTTGATGGATATTGGCATCGACGCAACCACTCCACTTCCTCACAGGTACCCATCAGTGTGCCTTTATCTATCACCTGTTCCTTATCACAAAGGTTCAGCACACGTACTCTTGAGATATTGGTAGCTCTGACCAAAGTTCGTGCAACTTTCCAAGGAAGGTCATTGTCTATCCTTTCCACGAGTACACAACGATGAGTCTTCCCAGGATTCTGAGGAAGACTAACCGGCACAATCGTTTCCGATCTCGGAGGAAGAACCATCTTCTTCAGGCTGTATATATTTCCTGGTAACGCCCCTTCCATGAAAAGTTCCTCTTGCCCACATTTCATAACTCCTTGACTAACGTCGATCTCACAACGATTCTTCCTCATAAAGTCTAAGCCCAGGATGCAATCGTCCATTATATCGGCCACAACAACGTTATGCTGGTAAATTCTGTTGCCTAGCTTCAACTCCATCTCTCTCTCTCCTTGGACGGGTATGCGCTGACCGGTGGCTGTCACTAAATTTATGCGCTCTCGGTAGTATGCAGAGTCCCCAAAAAACCGACCTGCAAGTTGTGAACTGACGACCGTGCGAGAAGCTCCAGTATCTATCGTCAGCTTACATGGTGTTCCGTTGACCTCGCCCTTAATGATAAGGCTGTTCCCGTCATGGGTTTGTGAGATCGAAATCCGTGGGGCTCTTTGAACCTCAGCCAGTACCCGCCCCGCAGTCCTGGCTTTTACTCGTTTCCCTGCTGCTGTTGAGTGGTGCTGTTAGCCGCCCTACCCTCTGGAGATTGGCTACCTACCCCTTCTGCAGTTCGCTTAGGGCAACTGGATCGAAGGTGGCCCCTTTCACCACAGCCGTAGCACCTAGGGCTGTATCCTTTTAATCGATCGCGAACTGTAGCCGCTGCGACCTCCCTGACGCGATGGGAACGATGATCTTGCCGCACAGCTTCCACCTCCAGTGCATGGGCCAAAGCGTCCTTAAGTGTCGCGTGGTGCCCGAGCCTCACTGCAGCCCTAACTTCAAGGTCGCGGATGCCGTCAATGAAGGCCTGGACCAGGTTCCCTTCAATAAGCGCAGGTACAGACTGGTATGCCTTCCGCACCAGCTTCTCCACTTCAAGGGCCCACTGCTGCAGGTTTTCACCACTACGCTGTACGCGATCTCTTAGTTGCGCACGAAACACGTGCTCCAGATGGGCGTCACCATACCGGGATTCCAGTGCTTCAAGGAGCTGCTCGTAAGTTACTTCTTTACCGAGAGCTTCCAAGACAGTTAAGGCCTGGTCGCGCAGGCCTAAGGTGAGGGCAGTCATGGCTTGATTTTTACTCCAACCGTTCGCCTTCATGACGGCCTCAAACTGAATTTTGTAGGCCGACCAAGAAGACGTCCCATCGAACGGCGGCACTTTAAATCCACGTAGCGAAGGTGTAGTAGTTACGGGAGTTGCAATCCCATCTCCAAGTTTAAGGTTGCCCAACTCTTTCTTCATATCAGCAATGTCGTTTTTACATTTGCTGATCTGTGTTTCAGCATCTGACAGGCGGTTGTCATGCTGAGCAACCTTATCCTTCACTTCCTTCATGTCTTTCCCGAAAGAAGCGTGAATTTCCTTCATGAGGAGCATCT
Organism: Ceramica pisi; assembly: GCA_963859965.1. Lineage (NCBI taxonomy): Eukaryota > Metazoa > Arthropoda > Insecta > Lepidoptera > Noctuidae > Ceramica > Ceramica pisi. Next base: position 2,757,429 of record OY982543.1, read on the forward strand.
GTTCTTCCTGGCGGCACGCCTGCTCCTCCTTGTCAAGCTTGAGCTGTTCTTCCAAGCGACGGGCCTGCTCCTCCTGTCGGCGGGTCTGCTCCTCCTGTCGCCGAGCCTGTTCCTCCTGTCGGCGAACCTGTTCCTCCTGTCGGCGAGCCTGCTCCTGCAGCATCATCATCAGAGCAGCAAAGTCTGGTGCTGATGATGCCGGAGCTGCTGTGGACGGACCGGCTTCCATGGTCGGTAGCTGACTTTCCGACGTCTGCGGCGTTGCACCACCAAAACGCCTCTGATCCGTCTCCTGCTGGCGTTGACTACGGGTACGGATACCCTCCGTGTCGTCCTTTGGCAGAATCGGCATGATAATCCTTACCTCTGACACCAATTGTTACGAGCTTGGGGTTCGTGACAATAAAAACAGCCGATTATTTAACCAAAAAAATGACACTTTAATTATCAAAACTAATTAACACTTTAAACACACTAATTACAACCACAATCGCACTATTAAACACTTCACTTCACTTAACTCGCAGTTGAAGATCGCTTCCGAAGATTCGCTTGTATCGCCAATTCAATACTGACCCAGTCGCGAGCGATCCGCAGCTTATATAGTCCGACAGTAATTTCCAGAACCTTCGAGAATGGAAATATCTAGAAAGTTCGGGAACATACCGGTCCCGACTGACTAGGTATCGAAACATCGAGAATGTTCTAGCATCGAAAAGTCTAGAAAGATCGTGACCCAATTAGTTCCACTACTCGATACTAGATGGCGTTAGTAGTACGTTGTATACCCGGCATTCATTCTGGCGCGTAACAGTATCATAGTGTGCCAGCTTTTAATTTTTTTGTTTTGTGTCATGTTTCAATAACTTTGTATTCTACTCATTCATTGTATAAATTCTAGTTCCTAAAACGTAACAGACAGATGTGTTGCTGGGGAGTTTGTTGGCCACTTTTTCTCCACAGCTAAAACACTAGGACGTGGTGATGGGCGGGCGTTTTGGGGGACTGTCTTTTGTAGAACTTGACCTTCAAAAAGTGCTGGCTCTCAGCCTCATTTGAATAAATGACTTTTGAATTTTGTTGCAACTAAGGATCAAATTCTGGGAAGTAATAACACATGGCAAACTAAAGGAAAGAGCTCACTTTTACCAAATACTGGTCAGTGGGTCGTCTTAGGAAAAAAAAATTCAAATACTTAAGACTTTTTCTTTTAGAGATTTTTTTTTTTCAATTTTTTTTTATACTTTTGATAGGCATACGTTTGACCACTATCTCACCTGATGTTAAACGATGATGCGGTTAAACGATGGTGGAGCACGCTTAAAATTATACTGTTTAAGTTTTCCTCAACATCCAGGCCTGAGACTCTACAACTGCATCATTGGACTTTTGGAAAAATAGCAGTTACGCTTTAGAAAGGTAGCTTTAGTCAGAAAATTTAAAACTATTTCGTTAAAATGAGAGCTTTATTTTAATTTGTCATGTATTATTTCTTCCCAGAATTTGATCCATAGTAGCGACTCTTTCGGATGGTAGGTGTAATAATAAAGGGATTTTTTTTTTATTTTCAAAAAAAAAACCGGTTAAGCTGCTTTCAGACTACGCTATAATATATAGCATAGAGTATATAGCTCATAGCACAAAAATATCGCGCACCATACATTGTCAATAATATGTAGTACAGTACAATGTGAACGTGTCCATAACAATGTATGGTGCGCGATATTGGTGTGCTATGAGCTCCACACACTGAAACACTTTGAAAATTCGCAACAAACAATTACTAGTATACAGGGTAAACTCGTAATAGGGAATATGCATAAAAAAAATTATTTATTATCTAAACACTTTAACTAAAAATATACAAAAATATATTACTAACAGTGGAAATAGAATCAAAATTGCTCGAAAAACAAACGAGATATAATTATTTTAAACAAATATATCTGTCCCTCTCGCGAAAACGCTGTTTTCTATGGCAGATGTATAGACGTCACGTAATGTGACGTCAAATTCCATGTCGGACTTCTCGTTCTAAAAGTAATTTTTGAAGCGTTATAACTTCATCGCTGATGAAGATATTTAAAAAATATTTTCTAGAGTGTTTACTGGAGCTTATAAGTAATTCATTTTATAAATAAAAAAATCGCGTGCATATTCCCTGTTGTTTGTCGGTCGAGACTTTACAAACGATGATCTCCCATTTGGATAATTTCGATGTTTTCTGCTTCATATCGCCAAATGAAATTTAATATCAGAGGAGCAGTAGGAGTGGAGCATAGAAATATATGAAAAAAAAAAAAACAGGAGTTTAGGATACCTTCGCGTTTATTTTCAGTCACAATCAGTATTATTCATGAACTATCGTACTAAGCGATCCATAAGCATAAGTACTTACTCAGTGTGTATGTATGTAGGTATCTACTATGTATTTATTATAGATTGTATTTCTTTTTCTCTTCCTAACGGTTTGTTTCTCATTATGTTGCACCTACCATGCTGTCGACTGGTAGAAAATGCCTAAGTCCGCCTTTGTACAGTGCTATTACTTGTGCATAAAGTTTTAATAAATAAATAAGTAAATAAATAATTACCTAAATTCGTTTCCCTGTTTTGATACAATTTATCAAGAATATTTCGTTAGTAAAACGAGGAAAACAAACGTTTTCGTGAATTTGATATCTAATAACTGAATCATAAACCCAGCTGAATGTAATGTTATTGATAACCTACTTATTTGAGTGCATACTGCATAGTATATGAATGATTTGAATAAAATGTGCTGCTCACATCTTACATAACACCAGAATACTAGCGATGCGTTAAATTTGTGTTCCGTTATTTGTATTGTTATTAGGGTTCCGAACAAAAAACGGAACCCTTATAGGATCACTCGAGTGTCTGTCCGCCTGTCCGCCCGTCTGTCACAGCCTGTTTTCTCCGGATCTGCTGTAACATTTCTGTTGAAATTTGGTACACATATAGACTTCAGTGACCCAAACACGAAAGCGTTATGTAAATAAATATAGCAGCTTAGGCCTTTTGGCTTCGCACAGATAATATAAATGTGATTAATTCATTGAAAACTAACTAGTTTTTTAGGACAGTTGAATTTTCACAGATGATGTATTTCTGTTGCCGCTATAACAACAAATACTAAAAAACAGAATAAAATCAATATTTAAGGGGGCTCCCATACAACAAACTTGATTTTTGCCGGCTTTATAGATAATGGTACGGAACCCATCGTGCGCGAGTTCGGCTCGCACTTAGCCAGTTTTTTTTTATTTTACCTTTTCATTTGTCTTGTGCAGGTCTAAAAATTCTCATTTTTTTAATTTGTGTCACCTTTACATTTTTCATGCAGGTCAAAAATTTTTTTTTTTAATTTACCTACCTACATATTTTACTTTTTCATTTGTTCTTGTACAGATCTTAAATTATCATTTTTCTTACTTTACTTTTTCGTACTACTGTTTTAAATTCGAAACTTTGAATTGGATACTTGTTACTTAATGAAGCCAAAACGGCTGAACATTTGGATGAAATTTAGCATAGAGATAGATTATAGTCTAGAATAATACATAAGGCTATCGCGTTTTTATCCCGGGAGTAGATAATTTCCCGACGTTCGCGGGCGGAGCCACTGGCAGAAGGTAGTGATTTAAATATAAAATCTATTGCTTACTTATACCAATATTATGTTTGTAACCTACATAACTTATTATCCTCGCCAAACGTCACTCGTTATCTAATTAGGACAACTTGTAGTCATACTTAGGTATCTAGTTCTTACATGACTGTGTTGCATTTTTAAGTATTTTAAGGATTTACAACGTTTACTTAATTTAGTTTTTAACCGTCTTCAAGAAAAGGAGGAGGTTCTCCTCAATTCGGTTGTGTGTGTTTTTTTTTAATGTTTGTTACCGCACAACTCCGACAATTATGAACCGATTTGAAAAATTCTCGTTTTATCTGAAAGGATATACTTGCAGATTGATCCCATTTAGATTTTATCAAAATCGGTTGCGAACTTTAGATTTTAAATCGAAATAGCTGGAATTCGTCTACTTGGATGATGGTTTTATGTCATCCAAGTAGTCGAAATTGCGTATTTTGCTTTTCTGTGATTTTGCAGTTGTGTTGTTAGGTGTGGCGTACCACTAAAAAGTGAAAAATAAAAAAACTTTTTACAAAATAATACAACCAACTTCAAAAAAAAAAACACTACAAAGTAAAAAATAACTTTAATTTCGGAAGTCGGTGTCAAAATACGAAGAAACTAACAAAAACACCGACTTCCGAAATTAAAGTTAATTTTTACTTTGCAGTGTTTTTTTTTTTGAAGTCGGTTGTATTTTTTTGTAAAAAGTTTTTTTATTTTCTAGTGATTTTTTTTGGAAGTCGGTTGTATTTTTTTTTAATCTTCCTGTCAGCTCTGCCCTTGGGTTTTTGAATATACCTGGTAAAAATATCTTATCATCCACAATAAATAATTTGATTGATTGATTAACTTTTCTCCGTCAGGTAGGTACATCAGTGAAAATTTAGTTGGCTGCAGGTAAATCTATATGTACCTAGTACTTTTTTATAAATATTTAAAAAGTTAAGTAGGTACCTAAAGGTGGTAAACAAAACATTAGGAAGTTAAAATTCACACACGAAAAAACAAAAACCAAATATAAGGATCAGCAATTAAACAAAAGCAATGCCCAAACATGGAAAACAACTTCACTTAAATTAGTTTCGTTTTCCGACAAAAGAAAGATGGCGCCGAGTCAACGACTTCGCGCCAAAAATACGAGTCGAAAAGAATGGTTCTCATCACTCTTTGTGTCAGTCCGATGGGGGAACGTGATATGAACAGACGGACAACTAATTATGTGCCTACATCCAGTGTCGTATTTCATTTTATTCCCCCAAATGTCATGTAGATAATAATCTAACAATATTTACTTTGGATTGTACCTAACCTGACGGATGCGTTTCAGCTGTAGTCACAGGAAGTAGGTAAAATAATGTAACCTAAACGTTTCCCGCTTTTCGGACGTTTAATCGTATTGTGATCTGGAATTTCAAATACTAGTGTTTGGTTTTTTTTCAGTTTGACTCATTCCTAGGTAATTATTGTATAAAAACGTAGTTTAATCCAAAGGTTGACTGGTAGGTAGAGGTTATACTTTTGACCACTAATGTATGTAGATACCTACATGAAGTTTATATAAAACTAGCTGACCCACGCAACTTCGTCTGCGTCACATTTTCCATTAATGCTCGGCTCCTTTTAGTCTTAGCGTGATGATATGTAGCCTATATCCTTCCTCGATACATGGGCTATCTAATACTGAAAGAATTTTTCAAATCGGACCATTAGTTCCTGAGATTACCCCATACATACAAACAAATGTTACCTCTTTATAATATTAGTATCTAGATAAACTACCTAGCTGACAGGGCAAACGCTGTTTTGCCAAAAAAAAAGCCCTACAACCTATTCTCCGTCCTACTGCGTGTACACAAAAAAAACAAAACATAAAAATCGGTGAAGCCGTTTCGGAGGAGTTCGGTAACAAACACTATGACATCCAATTTTTATGTATTAGAACATAAATTTTCATAATGAATAACACAATGGTTCAATCAATAAGTACAATAAGCGGACAGACTATTCTTCCATACGCACACAAGCTATATGTAAATATACCTGCTCGATTTCTATAGTTCTGCCAATAGAAATAAACCATAGATCTGCGGAAACATTACGGAATATACCATAGACTGTATAGGCCTCCCGGTCCACCACTCCCAGACGTCCTTCAATTTTTATACCTATATAATTATGTAACTTTATACATTTTGTAACTACATGATACTTTGGTAGACTTTGTGGCTATTCGTTTAATTAAAATTAGCGTTAGTGGATTCGTGGTTAGGTTAGCACCAAACCATAAAAAGGCATACCTTTGGCTAAAGTCCACTATGTACAATTACATTAATAGACATTATCACTTAATTGACCTCTTTTTGTTGTGCGTACGTGCTTTGGGACTATTGAATTAATTTAAATGTCTATGTTGATATGAACATAATTTAAATTTCTGGCTTTTGCTTGAAGAAATCGCTCTTAAGGATCCTATCTCCCTAATAAATCATTGAAACTAAAATTAAGATATTAGGTATAATATAGTTATCGTATGATTTAGTTTTATGATTGCAAATCACTTTATCTATAAATAATTTAACATAATCCATCATACACGTTTCAAAAAAATACAACCGACTTCAAAAAAAAAAACACTACAAAGTAAAAAATAACTTTAATTTCGGAAGTCGGTGTCAAAATACGAAGAAAGTAACAAAAACACCGACTCCCGAAATTAAAGTTATTTTTTACTTTGTAGTTTTTTTTTTTGGAAATCTGTTGTATTTTTTTTTTGTAAAACAGTTTTTTATTTTTCATTTTTTAGTGGTACCCCACACCTAACAACACAACTGCAAAATCGCAGAAAAGCAAAATACGCAAATTCGATTATTGGATGACATAGTAAAAAACCATCATCCAAGTAAACGAATTCCAGCTATTTCGATTTCAAATCAAAGTTCGTAACCGATTTTGATAAAATTTAATGGGACCAATCTGCAAGTTCAGATATAAAACTAAGATATTTCCAAATCGGTTCATACCTAATTGTCAGAGTTATGAGGTAACAAACATAAAAAAATACAACCGAGTTGAGAACCTCCTCCTTTTTGGGAAATCGGTTCAAAATAATAATCTTCAAGAATCTCCGATTATAAACCGAACCGCCTACTGAAATCCCGCCATACCTACGAGGCTACGACTACCACAGATAATAACATAACAGTATCGTGTATTATAATCCGTAGACTAAAGAGTGGCGACAAAGGAGTGTGTTGACCCCGCGTTCATCCACCCGCATGTGTGCCGAAACTGAAGTTTAATAGCCGCTCACTTTGACAATAAACTGCTCATTGTAGCCATGTGCTGTGTGCCCTTTGTTATGTATTTAAGAACGAATTAAACTTTTTTTGTTGTTGATTTGTTTAGGTAATTTATTGTATTTATTGATTATAGCATCATTTAAAAAGATTGATATAACTAGCCACGGGTCCACGCACGGTTATCGTAATTTTGATCCATTCTTAGGGTTCCGAACATCCGTAAGAAACGGAAGCCTTACTTGTAGGATCAGGTGTCTATCTGTCTGTCCGTCTGACACAGTCAATTTTCTCGGTACCGATTCTGTTGAAATTTGGTACACATATTATGGACTTCTGTGACTCAAACACGGCCGCGTTACGTAAATAAAAAGATATATTTTGGGGGTCATTTTTGGGGTTCAAATTAGAAAATGTAAAATAAAAAATTCAAATTGTATCGTGTGACATATCAGATTAAAGGACTTACTAAAGATTATGATTATATTTTTTTTTCATAATTTTAAAATAAAAAGTTTACCAGTCGGGATGACCTTATCTCCGAAACTACTGAGCCTAAAAACATGTTGAAAAAACTGCGGATTTTTAAAATGCGAATCTGTACCTACAGATTACAGGAAAACTTATGAGAAGTCTTTATAGTGTTAAAATATGTAAAATGTTACAAAATTGACATTGCTTCCGAACCAAAGATATAATATATTTCTATGTTCGGAACCCTTTGCACGCGAGTCTGACTCGCACTTAGCCAAATCTTTCCATTTCTCTTCTCAACTGGACATCGATCGATCTTTTCTTTGGCCAATGATCTCTGAATCAAGTAAATCTGATCACACCGCTCGGCTTTTGCCAGACTTTCACATCCTCATCATTTGTGGATATGAAAGTATACCACGTCTAACAGATTAATCGCAAAACAAGAAAATGTGTCATTATAATGAACAACTATGAGATCAACTCAGAAAATGCAAAAAAAAAAGACATTTATTAGTACATAACTCGACAAAATGTACTAAACAGCAGTTATTTTGTTCATCAGGGTTGGTCCCAAAATGAAAGTGTTTTACAATCAAGAGAAAATGACCCCTTTTCAGCTTGACCGTTGTAAAATCTGTTACACGTTGTAGCTTATTGTCATTCTACGACATCCGGCCAACATATGCCTGAAAAAAGTATTTATGATCCGAATGGTTTATCTGAAAATATAATACTAACACTGAAATTAGAATCTAAATTGCTCGAAAAAAGAACGAGATAATATTATTTTAAACAAATATATCTGTACCTCTACCATGAGTTTACGCAGCCGAAACTCGCTAGCGTCTCCGTAAATTATTTGTATTACATACTGTACAGCGCCCCTAGCGGTCACTGAAAGAATTAAAATTCGTACCATGAGCACTATAGATTTCGATAGGTTAAAAACCTCACGTAATCTATTCGATAGTCAGTAACGTTTTTGAGCTGTCCCCATACAAAACGGTACCATGAGTCACCAATTCGACAGACGCTATCGAACAATACGCTTACGATAGTAGTAACGTAGCTCACTAGCATTTTGACGAGTGAAACATATCTTTATGTACGGTTTTGAGTCTAACATAGTAAAAAAATATCTGCGAGAGCTTATTTAGCATTTATTATTATATTAAATATCTACTTAAATCTATTTTAACTAAGTAGGCAAGCTGTGCCTTTCAATTATATTTAGTTAAATCATAACCAATTTTTGATTATTTGCATTCTTCACAAAAGTTTCAAGTGGCTGGGTTTATGTAGGTACCTGGGTTGAGGGGCAAGACACTGGTCTTCACTGTTTAAAATAATCCAAATAATAATCTATTGCAAACTTTCAAACCACACATCACAACATCAAAACGCAGCTCTGTGACACAACGTCAACAATGGAACAGAAAAAACAGTTTTTTTCTGTTCCGTGACGTGAACAAACAATTTTATAATTGAATAGACAACAATGTCATTATATTTAGTTACTTATTATAAACTTTATTGTACACCTCATAACAAGTACAAAAAAAAAAAGTTTATAAAACAAGTGTACAATGGAAGGTTATAATATAAGGAGTAAAAATTCAAAAATCACTAAGTTACTTATGTTGTCCACTAACCGAAAACTTTTCTATTTAGTCGGTTTATTGATTGTCTTAATATTTTAAGCATAGCGATAACACTACATTTTGAGCTTACAAGCCGTCCTCTCTTCTTATTATTGAGAAAGAAAGAAACAAAACATAAGTAGTAAAGCATTCTAGTGAGTAGTGTGAAGTTAGCTAGACGACGCGATCTATCGAGCTTACGTTAGCGCCTGCGTAAGACTGCGTAAAACTCATGGTACGAGCATTATCGAGTACTATTCGATCCACGTTAGTACGCTAGCGAGTTTAACGCTAGCGAGTAAGTTTTCGATGACATCTCATGGTAGAGGTACTGTACCTCTACCATGAGTTTACGCAGCCAAAACTCGCTAGCGTCTCCGTAAATTATTTGTATGACATACTGTACAGCGCCCCTAGCGGTCACTGAAAGAATTAAAATTCGTACCATGAGCACTATAGATTTCGATAGGTTAAAAACCTCACGTAATCTATTCGATAGTCAGTAACGTTTTTGAGCTGTCACCATACAAAACGGTACCATGAGTCACCAATTCGACAGACGCTATCGAACAATACGCTTACGATAGTAGTAACGTAGCTCACTAGCATTTTGACGAGTGAAACATATCTTTACATTAAAATTATGTACGGTTTTGAGTTTAACATAGTTAAAAAAATATCTGCGAGAGCTTATTTAGCATTTATTATTTTATTATATATCTACTTAAATCTATTTTAATTAAGTAGGCAAGCTGTGCCTTTCAATTAAATTTAGTTAAATCATAACCAATTTTTGTTTATTTGCATTCTTCACAAAAGTTTCAAGTGGCTGGGTCTATGTAGGTACCTGGGTTGAGGGGCAAGACACTGGTCCTCACTGTTTAAAATTATCCAAATAATAATCTATTGCAAACTTTCAAACCACACATCACAACATCAAAACGCAGCTCTGTGACACAACGTCAACAATGGAACAGAAAAAACTGTTTTTTTCTGTTCCGTGACGTCAACAAACAATTTTATAATTGAATAGACGACAATGTCATTATATTTAGGTATTTATTATAAACTTTATTGTACACCTCATAACAAGTACAGGAACAACGTTTAATAAAACAAGTGTACAATGGAAGGTTATGAGTAAAAATTCAAAAATCACTAAATTACTTAATGTTGTCCACTAACCGTAAACTTTTCATAGCGATAACACTACATTTTGAGCTTACAAGCCGTCCTCTCTTCTTATTATTGAGAAAGAAAGAAACAAAACATAAGTAGCGAAGCATTCTAGTGAGTAGTGTGAAGTTAGCTAGACGACGCGATCTATCGAGCTTACGTTAGCGCCTGCGTAAGACTCCGTAAAACTCATGGTACGAGCATTATCGAGTACTATTCGATCCACGTTAGTACGCTAGCGAGTTTAACGCTAGCGAGTAAGTTTTCGATGACATCTCATGGTAGAGGTACTGTCCCTCTCGCGAAAACGCTGTTTTCTATGGCAGCTGTATAGTCGTCGTGTGATTTGACGTCACGGTTCGTATCGGACTTTTCTTTCTAACTGTAGTCTTTGAAGCTTTATAACTTCATAAATGATGAAGGTATTTAAAAAATAAATGCATGATTGTTTACTAGAGCTAATACGTATTTTATTTGGCAAATAAAAAAATCGCATGTATATTCCCTATTAGGGCGACTTCAAGGTTAAATTTGGGGGAGAAACAGGTCAAGGCTTCACTACTTAATGATGTCCACAGCATAGCGCAATTTAATCCACGTGTCAAATAAGGTCAAATTTGTTCCTTTTTAGTTGAGCTAAGTTTCCCCCTTTTCAATTCGGTTCCCTTTTGTTAGTCGGCTTTGATTCCTTTCTCCCCTATTTCCGGGTACCTACCTACTTACGTAGGTACACCAACATTTTTGTCACAGCTAATCACTTACCTAAGTACTCGTACCATTCCAAAGATACCAAATTTTTCCTAATAATTAATTAGGCTATAATATTTAAATTAGTTCAGTTCAAATAAAGCTTTGTCCAAGTAATTTGTCATTGAGTTTCGATCGCCAACGAGCGAGTTGTGCCAACACTTGGCGCCTGGGTCTTGCCAAATAGTTAAGAATTCTTGGAATGAATTCTAAATAATAAAGCAGTTGACATTTTCTACATAGTTGTTGGAACTATTTTGTTATTGTTTTCTTTGTAATGCTATGTCATGAGCTCTTTGGCTTTTAGGTTCCTATAGGAACTAGGGTCTTCATTGGGAGTGTATTGAGCCTATAGGGTGTACAATTTTACCAATTTGCATGTCATTATGTTATGATTGAATATGTTAAGCTACTATACTAGGTACTATTGCACGATCTTTTATACCTAACCATATTTATTTGCAAATAAATCTTTGACTTTGACTTTGACTTTGACCTTGACCTTACCACACCAATAAACCAATTGTCGTCGTCGATTGTAGTGTGTCTTATTGTTTTGTACTTACGCTCTCTATAAACTTCCTAGATAAATTAATACATAGCTGCATAGCCATAACTTGATTCCTAGATTCTTTTTAATTTGTATTTTCTAAGCTTTTCTGCAAATTAGCTATCTTCAATGCTTTGTTTACATTTCTTGTTTTATGACATTGTCATTTAGACAGACCTAGTTTTCTTTTTATTTGTATTCTGAAGTTAGCTAGGAGTTTTAGGTCGCATATGAAACTGTCATAAGACCTTCATAAAGTCAATTTTTCCTTTTCCATCAAATTCTAGAAACTCATATCAAATTCAAAATAAAAGCGAGCCTTCATTTTAGAGCCGTCGTAAAGAAATGGTCAGTCTACGTTTGGAGCTGAGATAAGCAACAACTCGGAAAAAGTCCTTAAGAGTGACTGAGAGGACAGTTTGCCTCCTGAGAACCAGAGAAGTCGCCCTCCCAGCTATATTGAGAGTAGACTTAGAGGAGGACGTTTCCAAGTTTACCTCCTCGAACCTGATAAGTCGGCCTCTCTCCTTGCCGCCTTTAAAGGACACCTTGATGCCTGGGCTGAACGAGCCTGGGAGGAAGACGTTACTCGGCCCATCCTCTCCAGCCCATTGAAGAGTGACGACCCTCCAGTCCTCCGGTTCTTCAACGGACCCTGCTGGACCTCCGGTTCTTCAACGGACCCTCCAGTCCTCCGGATCTTCAACGAAGATTTCATTTCCATCTCACGTCCACTCATCCTTTTCTTTCATCATCCGTTCTTAAGTTTTGTAATCATTAAATCTTTATACTATTTATTTGTCCTTTTCCCTTTTAGTACGCATTCCCCTCCTAGGTAGGTGAGTGCTATATGTGACCTCACATTTTACAGGCTCCCCCTGTAAAATGTAACGTTACAGATTGGCGCCCATCTTAAAATAAGCCATTGTGTCGAGCGGTTTTATAACTCGTAAAATAAGCCTTAGTGTATATAGATAATATTTTTTTTTAAACTTACTTGAATACTTGAAACTCGAAGGCTTATTAAGTCTTGAATCTCCTTGAACCCTTGACTTAAGCTTGAAGGCTTTTCTTAAGCACTTTATGCTCTTAAACCTTGGACTGCTTTTCTGAGCAGAAAAACTTTGTAAATAACTATTTAATTTTAATTTAATGGGTTTTAAAAAAGGTGCGGGTTACGACACCTAATAAAATAAATAAGCCTTCGTAAACCTTAAAAATAATCCCTTGTGGAGTACGCGTCATTGAATGTGAACCGTATCCCCTAAGTATGATGGTGATGTATGTTTGAGGAAGTGTGAAAGGTATCCTAGTTTGATGTAAGGTGTGTGAAAGAGCAAGGTTTTATTTTCAACCTCTAAATTTCCCTAGTTGTCAACTTTCTTTGGTTTTGGGTAATGTAGTATTTTTTTTTACTTACTGTATCATTGTAAATACTCATTTAATTTAATTTTAACTACCTAGTTACTGTTCTTCTATTGTTGCTCTCTTGAATTACTAAACAAAAAAAAATTTTTCATTGCATTCAAAATTTTTCCGGGGTTTTCGGGGTAATGTAGTGTGTCTTATTGTTTTGTACTTACGCTCTCTATAAACTTCCTAGATAAATTAATACATAGCTGCATAGCCATAACTTGATTCCTAGATTCTTTTTAATTTGTATTTTCTAAGCTTTTCTGCAAATTAGCTATCTTCAATGCTTTGTTTACATTTCTTGTTTTATGACATTGTCATTTAGACAGATTAGCTAGGAGTTTTAGGTCGCATATGAAACTGTCATCAGACCTTCATAAAGTCAATTTTTCCTTTTCCATCAAATTCTAGAAACTCATATCAAATTCAAAATAAAAGCGAGCCTTCATTTTAGAGCCGTCGTAAAGAAATGGTCAGTCTACGTTTGGAGCTGAGATAAGCAACAACTCGGGAAAAGTCCTTTAGAGTGACTGAGAGGACAGTTTGCCTCCTGAGAACCAGAGAAGTCGCCCTCCCAGCTATATTGAGAGTAGACTTAGAGGAGGACGTTTCCAAGTTTACCTCCTCGAACCTGATAAGTCGGCCTCTCTCCTTGCCGCCTTTAAAGGACACCTTGATGCCTGGGCTGAACGAGCCTGGGAGGAAGACGTTACTCGGCCCATCCTCTCCAGCCCATTGAAGAGTGACGACCCTCCAGTCCTCCGGTTCTTCAACGGACCCTGCTGGTCCTCCGGTTCTTCAACGGACCCTCCAGTCCTCCGGATCTTCAACGAAGATTTCATTTCCATCTCACGTCCACTCATCCTTTTCTTTCATCATCCGTTCTTAAGTTTTGTAATCATTAAATCTTTATACTATTTATTTGTCCTTTTCCCTTTTAGTACGCATTCCCCTCCTAGGTAGGTGAGTGCTATATGTGACCTCACATTTTACAGGCTCCCCCTGTAAAATGTAACGTTACACGATATGGATCGACGTCAGTCGATTGATGTGGTAGCTTTGCTGAAAGTAGGAACAGTCGATTGTCGTCGTTAAAGAATCTCTTGGTGAAGATATCATGACGACATTTGAAACTGAACTAGGTTCGTAGTGATTTAGATAATTTGCAAGCTTTAACCAGTAAGTATCTTTACACACCTGAGGGTCTCAAAAGGCCACTTTTGCAGAATCATAATATTAACCACACAACAATCTGTCAAATTTCATTTTCATCTTTATCGCTTATTAGGTTCAAGGTTGATTGTGAAAATTTCACAGTAACTGACGGTCCGGGTAGCGGGTGCTTTCTGATTCTGCTAAAGTGACTTTTTTAGCCCCCTGGGGTACTACTATAACGTGTCGAAACAGGGAGGCTACTCTTCAAACCCGAAGTCCGTAGTTTCGGGCTTACATAGTTACTACAGACGTATTCTACTCCGTATCAACGACGGACTTACGATTAGTCCCGAACCCGAAGTGACCCGAACTAATAATGAATGACAACAAGATTTGACAGTTACTGTCAGAAATTCTTACTGGTTAGGTTAGGTTAATCTGATCACACCGCCGTGATACGGAGTAAGTAGAATACGCCTGCAACTAAGCCCGGAACTATGAACTTCGGGCTAAGAGAGTATAGCCCCCCAAAGACGGAGATTCGCTTTTTCACAACGGAATCATGATGGTAATGGCACGTCATAATACTACAGACTCTACTACAGTCTGCAAAAGAGGAGAAAACTGAATACGAGTACCTATGTCGTGCAGGTTTCTACCACTCGTAGTGTTTCGTACGGTCGAGTTACCGACTATTGCCGAAGTTATCCGAAACAAGATTACACTGATAGCGATTACCACACAACTCCACTTCAGCTTAAAGTCAAGATTCCCTATAATTACCAGATAAGTGACGTCACAATCATAATATCCTTTAATCTCTGAAGAGGGCAAGATAACGCGCAGGAAAATGGACGCACGATGTTTGTAGATACTTTGCTAAAGGCTAATCTTATGTGATAAGAGACCAGGCAAACAGCTACGGTAAATAGTCGCTTCTTTGTAGATTTGGAAAGATTACCTACAGCTTTTGCGGTTTATTGCTACAAGTCCACTACGATTAATAACAACGTCTTGGTATTGGAATTCGCCGCCAAGTATTACCCATCCGCGAGGACAGCGGCAGGTCCGCTGCCCGCTGTCCTCGTGGATGGCTAATGCTTTACCACGTTGAGGGTAGATTTTAGCAAAGTAGCAACACTGTAAATACTCAAAAAACAATCCAAACCTCCTTGAATTGCTTTTCGTAAAATCCTCAAAGACATCGTTAGGATGTAGACTACCAAAGATGTCCCGGTCTTTGAATCTTGCATGAGCCCCAAGGCTCCCTCCTGGATCTGCCAATTCGCCAGGGTCAGTCTTCAAGGTTACGCAAGAGAAGTGCCTCGAAAAGCACGTCATTGCTGCTTGCTGCAGTCTAGGTACTCTCCTTACTTCCTTGGACGAATTCAAATATGGTAGCAAGTAGGCAACAATTGGGTCATTCGGAGAGCCGATGGATGCGAGATGCCCAGGTCTTTGCGGCGACGCTTGGGGGAGGCCTATATCCAGCAGTTCACGTATTTCAGCTGATATGATAATGAACAATCGGATGGTTGACCTTACTGAGAAAAACTTTCAGGAGTCGGGAAATTAACGAACACAAATCCTCTCGTCAAAAGTCACAACTGCCGTTCCGTCAACTGCATCTTACTGTGTAAACTTAAGTGGAGTGGGCTATCATTGCGCGTACGAAGTCACGGACAATAGCTACTCTGACATAAGCGCCGTCCACACACATCCGGGTTCCCGTTCCTGACGGGACAGGAAACGGGAAGGTGAAGAAGCAAGTTCGTACAAATCACATGTTTATAACCGATTTTTATCCGGCCCGTTCTATGTCCCGTTTATTAGAGTAGCTATTACCCGCGACTTCGTGCGCGTGTTATATTTATTCTAATTTAGAGCACTATATTTATTGTTTACAATAATTGTTAAAGTCAAATTGAAATATGCTTGATTCCGGAAGTTGTTTCGGTTGTGATTCAAATCATAAAATCATTGTTTAAAATAACTTTTACATTACTTATTTATTACGATAATTACTTGGTATCATAATTATATTTTTTGATAAATTTATAAAGCTTTAGTTAAGTAAAGAGTAGTCTGGTTGATCAATTTCGTACACGTGTTCTTTGTACCGACGCGGCAAAGGCTCGATGACGTCAGTTGTTTGTCACTGCCTATAAAAACCAGAGCCCAACCGCTTTGGGGGCATTCTTTGTCGAGCCGTCGAACCGAGCAGATCACCAGATAAGTATTTCTTTCCTGTTGCTTATTGTTGTATTTACATTGTTGTATTACTGTTGCTTATTGTTTTATATATATTGTTGTATGTGTAAGACTGGCTATGTCTATGAATATAATGTA
Source organism: Ceramica pisi (assembly GCA_963859965.1). Classification (NCBI taxonomy): domain Eukaryota; kingdom Metazoa; phylum Arthropoda; class Insecta; order Lepidoptera; family Noctuidae; genus Ceramica; species Ceramica pisi. The sequence goes on from OY982543.1 coordinate 2,773,896, forward strand.
GATATGTTTTGTTTTCTATAAAATAATGTGTGTAATAAGTAAGTAATAATCACATGATTTAAAAGAGTGTCCATGGAGTTTCTTGCACGTTCTTCTCCATAGAGATCTACGCTTTGGAACGTGCAAATAGCCTCATGTTTTTGACTGACCGACCTTGACATTTCAAAAGTGCCTGTAAATGGTTTATTTGAAATAAATGCTTTGAATCTTGAAAGTATCGATATCAGCGATATATTTAATTGTTAAATCGAGAATTCTGGGTAAATAAAACTTAAGTATGTTAATGAAGCTGTTACTTATTGTATTGGTTTATTTAAAGTAAATGTTTGCCAGTAATTAATCCTTATTTTATTGAAATGGTTTATTTAAAATAAATACTTGCTATTACCTAATCTTTATTTTATTGAAATGGTTTATGTGAAATAAATACTTGCCATAAATTAATATCTACTTTATTGAAATGGTCTATGTTAAATAATTACTTGCCATTGATAAATCTTTATTCTATTGGAATAGTTTATTTAAAATAAATACTTGTCATATACTTGCTTGAAGCTTATTTTGATATTATAACCCCTTCCACCTTTCTAACATCAGAAGTGGGATTACGGGTACCATACTAATCTTACTATATTTCCAGGTTTTTCCTTGTCACCACCGAAATGGGTCAAGAGATTCTCCAAGGGCTGTTTACTGCAATCAAAGAAGCGTTATCCAGCAAGAATCGGCAGGATGACGTCGCTCTCCCAATGTTTGATCCAGCCACCACTGACAGCTGCGCAGCAGCGTGGTGTGCAGATGTTGACAAGCTTGGAGAAGAGTTTGGTTGGAGCGGTTTAGCTAAAGTTGCAAAAGCAGGTATGGCCCTCAAGGGCTCTGCATTAGTATGGTACGAGTCCTGGCAACCTCAGGAAGGACGGTCATGAGAAGCTGAATTAATTTTATTGTACCCGGAAAAGAAAAATCTCTCGGAACGATTGTATAAAGCGGTTACTTATTGTTGAGACTATGCTGACTCTTATTGCGAGTATGCAAGAGAGAAGCTTAGGTTGTTAAAGAACACTAAAATTGTATTTTCCGAATCTCAGTTAATAGAACTGGTATGTGGGGGTATTCGAGACAATAATGTGAAAATGGCATCTTTCAACAGTAGTGTTAGGACAACATCAGAATTAATAGCTTTGTTTTCTGCTTACGTTAAAACTAAAAAGCGACCATTAGACAAATCGGCTGATAATTTGGCTGGACCAAGTAAGCGTTTCAAGCCAATACCAAAATCCGAAGAGAAAGTTCAGAAAAAAAAATGTTTCACCTGTGGTGAGAAAGGACATTTTCGCTCACAGTGCATTAAAACTAGCGAACCAACTTTACATCAGGATATTAAAATAATTATGTATGTACGGTTTGTAAGAAGGTAGGCCATGATGCAACCATTTGTTTTTTTTAATCGCGTTAATTCAGATAAACAAAAATTAATCCCTGAGAAAAATCAATGACTAGAAAATCGAGTCAATATTTTGAGTAATGTTTCAAATTTTAAGCCTACTAATGTCATCATTAGCAATATGTCAATTGATTCTATAATCGATACAGGAGCAAGTTATAGCATTATACGGGAATCTATTGCCAAACGATTTAATTGTATTTTTTAGCATAATACAATGTTTAACTTCCAAGCCAAGCATTTATAATCCCGATTTGCCCACCGAATTGCAAACGGATGCTAGTTCTCTAGGTTACGGTGCCATTTTATTGCAAAAAGATAATAATAATGTCAATAAAGTCGTAGTCTATTTTAGTAAACGTACTTCTACAATTGAATCTAGATAATTATAGTTCTTATAATTTAGAAACATTGGCTATATATAATTCTTTAAAACAATTTCGAGTTTACCTATTAGGTATAAAATTTAAAATCATAACCGATTGTAATGCTATTAAATCTACGGAAAATAAGAAAGATTTATCTCCGAGAGTAGCACGTTAGTGGACGTATCTGCAGGACTTCGATTTTGAGATAGTCTACAGAAAAGGCAAGTTCATGAGCCACGTGGTCTTTTTTTAGTCGTAACCCTGTTGAGGCACCCATCAGTTCTACTCCCGCTTGTTCGTTCCATTCAGTTAACCTAATTTAAAATGACTCTCGATCTTGGCTTGAAATAGCACAGCAGAGTAACCCTGAAACTCTTTCTTTAATTCAACGGGTTGAGGTGGGAGATTTGGATGAAAACCAGTACGTCTTATTAAATAAATTTTTATAATATTACAAAGCTCATCCGAACTCACCTAAGTTATTTGTTCCCAGAAACTATAGAATTCCTTTGTTAAGACTGTTTCACGACGAAAATTGTCATGTAGGTTTTTATAAAACATTAGATAAAGTTAGAGAAAATTTTTGGTTTCCATCTATGGCAGCATTTGTGAAAAAGTATTATATCATTGCTTAATTTGTGTAGAGCGAAAAGGTCATTCAGTTCCAAAAGAAGGACTTAAATCCAATATATAAGTCGGCGGTGCCTTTCCACACTATTCACTTGGATTGTACAGGGCCTTTCCCCCAATCAACAGATGGTTACAAGTATATCTTGCTAATTATTGACGGCTTTACTAAATTCTGCATCCTAAAAAAGCTTGGGAGCCGATGAGTCAGTGATTCGAGATACGATTACCTTGTTTGGTACCCCGAAATCGGTAGTCACTGACCGCGGCACTAACTTCAGCTCCAATTTATTCCGTTCATTATTTCAAGATTTCGAAATAGAGCACCACATTATAGCCACCGGGACACCACGAGGTAACGGTCAAGCCGAAAGATACGTCTCAACCGTAATCAATATGTTGACTACTAGGAGTGGTAACGTGTCAGATTGGCCGAACGAACTTTGGAAAGTACAGCAGTCTATAAATACGACCGTTCAAAAATCTACAGGTTTTTCCCCTATACGATTATTAGTTGGTAGTAATGCAAATATACCTTCAGGCTCGCTTAAACGAAATTTATGGTGTTCACACTGCTCAACAAGATTTTGACGTTCTAGCAGATCGAGAACTCGCTCACAATCGTCTTAGGGGTAGTAGCACAAAAAAAATTAAAGATCGTTTCGATAAAGTACATCGTCAGATAAAAACTTATCATGTTGCGGATATTGTTTATGTTTACCAGGATCATAGACGTCACGGAAAGCTAAAACCAAAATTTAGGGGGCCGTACGAAATTCACGAAATTTTAAATAATGATCACTATAGTCTGCGTGACAGAGATCAAAGGAATCTCATAAATTCTAAAGATAAGTTACGATTTTGGCCAGGTGAAATGGTCTATGATAATGCTATTGTTGAAGATGCTATTTAAGTCTCTAAATACTTTATAACTTATTTTTTATAACTGCCTGTGGCTGTGCCTGTGGCTGTGCCTGTGGCTGTGCCTGTGGCTGTGCCTGTGGCTGTGCCTGTGGCTGTGCCTGTGGCTGTGCCTGTGGCTGTGCCTGTGGCTGTGCCTGTGGCTGTGCCTGGTGGCTGTGCCTGGTGGCTGTGCCTGTGGCTGTGCCTGGTGGTTGTGCCTGTGGCTGTGCCTGGTGGTTGTGCCTGTGGCTGTGCCTGGTGGCTGTGCCTGTGGCTATAACAATAACAAACAATTAAAAAAAAAAAAAAAAAACCAGTGATTGATTATTTGAAATGTACTAAAGGAACCAACCAAGTAACATAGCATTCTAAGTTAATCTGTAGGTACAGATAATTCACTTAAAAGTTTTTTTTATGTTATGCTATGCGATTGCCATGTAATTTAGAAATAATTCATGATATTAATTTATCAAACATGTACTTCGAGAACGAAGTACATGTCAGAATGGCCGTGTTATATTTATTCTAATTTAGAGCACTATATTTATTGTTTACAATAATTGTTAAAGTCAAATTGAAATATGCTTGATTCCGGAAGTTGTTTCGGTTGTGATTCAAATCATAAAATCATTGTTTAAAATAACTTTTACATTACTTATTTATTACGATAATTACTTGGTATCATAATTATATTTTTTGATAAATTTATAAAGCTTTAGTTAAGTAAAGAGTAGTCTGGTTGATCAATTTCGTACACGTGTTCTTTGTACCGACGCGGCAAAGGCTCGATGACGTCAGTTGTTTGTCACTGCCTATAAAAACCAGAGCCCAACCGCTTTGGGGGCATTCTTTGTCGAGCCGTCGAACCGAGCAGATCACCAGATAAGTATTTCTTTCCTGTTGCTTATTGTTGTATTTACATTGTTGTATTACTGTTGCTTATTGTTTTATATATATTGTTGTATGTGTAAGACTGGCTATGTCTATGAATATAATGTAGATATGTTTTGTTTTCTATAAAATAATGTGTGTAATAAGTAAGTAATAATCACATGATTTAAAAGAGTGTCCATGGAGTTTCTTGCACGTTCTTCTCCATAGAGATCTACGCTTTGGAACGTGCAAATAGCCTCATGTTTTTGACTGACCGACCTTGACATTTCAAAAGTGCCTGTAAATGGTTTATTTGAAATAAATGCTTTGAATCTTGAAAGTATCGATATCAGCGATATATTTAATTGTTAAATCGAGAATTCTGGGTAAATAAAACTTAAGTATGTTAATGAAGCTGTTACTTATTGTATTGGTTTATTTAAAGTAAATGTTTGCCAGTAATTAATCCTTATTTTATTGAAATGGTTTATTTAAAATAAATACTTGCTATTACCTAATCTTTATTTTATTGAAATGGTTTATGTGAAATAAATACTTGCCATAAATTAATATCTACTTTATTGAAATGGTCTATGTTAAATAATTACTTGCCATTGATAAATCTTTATTCTATTGGAATAGTTTATTTAAAATAAATACTTGTCATATACTTGCTTGAAGCTTATTTTGATATTATAACCCCTTCCACCTTTCTAACACGCGCATATCGCGTTTTTTCCCGTTCTCGTTGATATTTCGGTAGTTCTCTTAGTGTTCCATTCCACTGCACTCCCCAAGGACCTGTTAGCCAAAATTCAGCTTTTTAGAACCAGTCGTTTCGGCTGTGCGTTGTCTGTCAGTCACTGAGTAACGGTAGAATTTTATATATAAGGATTGTAGCCAATCAGAATTGCTAAATCATAGTAGGTACTAGATTTCTTTATCGATCAGGTGTTCTTACTTCTTACAGACTGATTTCTTGTTTACATTTAAATAGGTAGGTAATAAAAATAATTACAATTGCTATTATTAATCAATATCATGTTATCAAGTTGAATAAGGAAGGCAGAGTCATTACCACAAAATATCTTCAAGGGAATACCCAATGTTTATCTGTAGTGCCTATACCAAACACTCGTTAATATTATGAAGTATCCCTAATGGATCCAATATAACCTATTGTACACGGGTTTTTACCCGTTTAGACAATAGGCAGAGAGATTAGAATAGGCACACGGGTAGATCATCTATACTAATATATGTATTTTAAGGAGGTAACACACAACATTTGTTTGTGAGTTTGTATGTAGGGGTAATCTCAGGAACTACTGGTCCGATTTGAAAATTTCTTTCAGTGTTAGATAGCCCATTTATCGAGGAAGGCTACATATTATCACGCTAAGACTAAAAGGACCCGAGCATTAATGGAAAATGTGAAGCAGACGAAGTTGCGTGGGTCAGCTAGTGTTTAAATATATTGGTGTCCAAACAAAGGACAGCTGAGCAGTGCGGTTCTGTAAACGTCTCACCTATAAACTGAGGTGAGCTGTAATAAGATGGAATGACAGTTCAATTTATTCACCTAAGTATACCAGCAGTGCGATTCATGTAAACATGTCGAAGTGAAAACGTAGGCGAAGTGAACGACAAGTGAGCTGTCAAACCATACAAACAAGAAGACAGCTCACTTGCTGTTCTCTGCACCCAAGGTGTACCCTTGGGTACCCGGTGACATGTCGGCAGAATCGACAGATAATATAGACCGGTTACATTTCAGTTCAGCTACTATCAATGTCGTACTCTTGTCAAAATGAAATGTAATTAGAGAGGCTTTGCATTGGATTGAGGCTTGCATTGGACTCGGTCGAACGCAGAGCAAAAAGGTTTAAGGCCAGGCGTACCCTGACCAAATAACCTTCAGCATTTTTTCCCTCAATAACAGCGCAAGAGATACAATAGCGAATAAGCTCAGAATGTTGAATGAAATCGTTATAAAATCTAATTTTGGTCGTTTGAAAAAAATATTTCTACCAAAATGTTCATAATTAAATTGCCTACCATTAGTGTAAGTACAAAATCAAAATAATCGTTAGTTTTCGAGAAGATGCATGTTTTCAGTAATTTTTTCTCATTTCTATGGTTTCGTTGTGAGTAGATTACTTAAACATTGGCAAATGGTAGATTTTTATTTTTTATTAAGTATACTTAATACTTAGTAATAAAAAATAAAAATCTACCATTTTGAAGCCAAGATTATGTAGAAATTTTATGTATTTTTTATAAGTTGACATTTCTTCTGGATAAAGAGTAGGTATAGTATATAGCTCCAAAAAACTGCACAAAAAACGGCTAGCGCTGCGTTTTGCTCGGTGACGCGCCTTAAAGGTGACGAGACGTTGGTGGCTCAGCTTCACAGCCTAGCTCATCGGCGTAGTGTTTATTTATTTATTTAGGCACACCAACGACTATTGTTTTTTTTAATTTGTGATGGGTCTGCTCTTCACTCTAGTCAAGGTCAGAAATGACAGAGACAAAGTCTACGATGGAGCGAGCTTACCCAGAAGTAGCCTGTTCACTCTAACTTTGAAAAGATTAGGGTTGTAAGCGGTCGGAAACACAGACGCAGGCAGAGAGTTCCACTCCTTTGCCGTGCACATTATGAAAGACGCTTGGAAACGCTTAGTGCGAGTTGGTGGAATAGCAATAAGGTAGTGTTGTTGCAGTGCGTCTGGATGCCCGACGGTAGAAGAGGGCCGTTGGTATGAGGTCGTGGAGTTTGTATTTCCAAATCAATATATAAAAAAAACACTTTCGAGAGGATCCTCTGTAAACAAGTCACTTACAGGCATGCACATAATTCTCTAAGAAGGTCTTATTAAATTATTGTAACGATTGATTCACACGAAGGTTGCCTGCCTGTCGGTCTTATTAAATACAGATTCTACTTTGGTGAGTGTGCGCATGCGCAGCAACTCCACGACTTGATCCCACCATCGCCCTTTTACTACCGGAATACTAGACGTACTGCAGGGTACCACCCGTACTTGGTCGATATCCCGACGAGTCGTACACAGCGCTTCTCCTCCACACGGCTAAAGTGTGGAACTCTCTGCCAACGTCTGTATTCCCGTCCTTCATAACCCGTCTGCCTTCAAAGCAAGAGTGAACAGGCATCTTCTGGGCATGCTCGCTCCATCATAGACCTCATCCATCGCTTTCCATCAGGCGTGATTGTGGTCAAGACTTCAAGAGCAAGCCCATTTCAGAATAAACAAAGAGATGTTGTAGGGTTCCGTACCCAAAGGGTAACAAACGGAACCCTAATTACTAAGCCATCGCTGTCCGTCCGTCAGTCTGGCGGTCACCGGGCTGTATCTCCAGAACCATAACAGGTAAACTGTTGAAATTATCACCGATTGTGTATTTCTATTGCCACTTTATCAAAAATAATAAAAATAAAGATTTATGGTACGGGACTCTTCGTGTACGAGTCCGACTCGCACTTATTTATTTATTTATTTAAACTTTTCGCACAAAAAAAAAAGTACAAAGGCCGGGCCGGTTTATTAACTGATTAGGACTGCGTTGCGATTGCTGGTGATTTGAGAAAGAAATCGCTATTCTGTTCTGTGTAATTTGTGTAAATAACCATGCCTTAATTAATTCAAACTAATAGTAGGTAACTTACTAATTAGGCTCCTTAAATTTTCCTGTTTACAATAAACTTAGAAGGAAAAACAGACATCGTGAAATATCTATGATTTGTGGTCAAGTTGGTTTAGTTAGAATACCTACCAGTTTGCTTGAAAAGGTCCTCAAATCCAGATAACACTTCACCACATCCGTCCGCTTTAGCCTCTTCAGGACGTGAACGAATTATTGTAGAAAGCAAAATGCAATGCTAAGCAATTTTCTGTGTAAGACTGTCAAAGTGTACTTACATTTTATTTTGATTAAAATAAATCATAAGTTAGGTTTGTTTAAATACCTATTGGTAGTTTTGTTGTTGACATTGTAAGGCGAGCGGAGCGAGGTCGATTTTTTTTTAGTCAAATTAGCTACTATGCGTCTTACAAAAATACGAATTATTTTTTAATAAGTGTTGTTTTAATTTATTTCTAACATTGGCGTTTCAATCAATCGAGCTTCCCCTAACATAATTGTGATCTTTTTTGGAAACCCCGCCCGAACGCGGATAGCGGATAGCGATGATGTGGGTGACGCAAGCCTGAAAATATCTACCTTTTCACTCTTGGTTGTAACTATTAGGAAACACATACCTACCTATGTGTTTCCAAACAAAACGACATTTATTCAAACGAGGCTGAAAATCAGCACATTTTTAAACGTCAAAATTTACATGAAGACAGTTCCCCAAAACGCCCGCCTGTCACCTCTTCCCAGTGTTTTAGCTGGGGAAAAGAAGTGGCGGAACAAACTCCCCAGCGACACAACAGTCCGTCTGCTAAATTTTATATAGTATTGGTACCATTGTATAAGATAGATATAGAAAACAGTTTAAAAAAACCTGAAAATCTTTTGATAAGTACTGTAAAGGCAATAACATTTGGCAAAGCAATTACTATAGTATATAAATACTGTTGAACATAACATATGTCTGTTCAACAATAAATGCTTGTGCGATGCTCTTGCTCGCTATAAGGAAAAGCTACAGGTAAACAAAACGATAAAGTGTACAGTCTGCTATAAAAGTGAATGATCACTTCGGAATTTTAATGATTTTAATTAGTACTTGGTCGATATTACTCGATATCCCGACTAAACGTACTCAGTGCGCACAGCCAAAGTGTGGATCTCTCTGCGAGCGTCTGTGTTCCCTTCCACATATAACCAGTCTGCCTTCAAAGCCAGAATGAACAGGTATCTTCTTCAGTTAGCTAAAAGGTTAAGTAGTCTAGCAAGGCTATCTTATTGATAAATCCCTCTCACTCTAATTGGTTATTTGTTTTAGTGTAGTTAGAACTAATTCGGTACGATGGGGTTAGCGTATCCATGTGGATAAAAACCCCGTGTTAAATAAACAGAATAAAAAAGGTATCTTCTTGGCACGCTCGCTCCATCATAGTCGTCATCCATTGCGTGCGAACAAGAGCGAGCCCATACAAAAAAAAATCTTTAGCTTAGAACCTAACAACGAGTGTACTCTGTTTTTTTTTTCAAATCTAAGTACTAGTCCATATCATAAGAAGTAACTCGGTAGTCTTCAAAGTTAATTAATAGCCTATGGGTAAGTAAATAATAAAGCGTTTCCACTTAGATGTAAGTAACATAAAAGATTGTAGAGAGAACTTTCGTCTTCATCTTAATTTTTTTCATCATCATCTGCCTAGCCTTTTCCCAACTGTATTGCATTCGGCTTCCAGTCAAACCGAATTTAGCTGAATACCAGTATTTTACGTGGAGTGGCTGCCTACCAGACCTCCACAACCCATTAACTCTGTAACACGGTACTCCTTGACAAGACTGGTGTTGGAAGTGTTAGCTAGCTCCCAATGCGTTTTACGACTTTTCTCCAAAGGATGATGTAGAGGGCAAGAAATAAAATAACTTTGTTGCGTAAAATTGCTGCGGTGAAAGTGTGACGTGTGACGTGGGCGACGCTGGCCGATAGAATGAACATTGAGCGAGCGCGTCGCCCATATTTATAATGTAGCCGCACATGTCAGCGGCGTGGTGTGTGTCTGCTCAGTGTGGACGAATAGGCAGCTTATATATTTGATCAATTTCTTAGAATTAGGTACATGGAATGCTTAAATCTAGTAACGATTCCAATAAGAATCTTATTGTACATTTTAAAGTATGTTCCTAGTTGAGATTTTATTGTCTCATAACGATTAGCAGTGAGTTTACATATAAAGTAGGAACTTGTAACTAATTAGCGTTTTTAGTCAACACAATAATGGAAATTGGTCTTTATTAGACTTCTAAGTTAATATTAAAGAACGTATAAAAGGTAAATAGGTAAGAAAATTAGGTATAACAAAGAATATGGCAAAAGTAAACAAAAGGACTTAATCTACCTAAATAACTAGCTATTATTTACGTCTAACTTAAATGTCTAGAGCTGTTATTTACAATCTCCCCCTCGTGCGCAAGCACCACCATAACTTGGTGATTAGTCCGTTGTTATCACGATGAGACGAGAGGCTGGGCGACGAATTAATCCGGCGGCTGTACGGATTTCGGTAACTCGAACACGTCCATCTGGTCCGGGGTAAACTTGGGTCACCTCTCCTCTGGGCCACACTCCTCGAGGCATTGTATTGTCTACTATCATGACAATGTCGCCGATTTTTAGGTTTCTATGTTCAGGGTTGGAGCCGGGTCGGGGCATCAGCAGTGGTTTGTATTCCGCCGACCAACGTCCCCAAAATGAATCAGCTAATGCCTGGGTGGCTTTCCATGTATGTACGTCTATCGTGGTATCTTTGAACGAGCCGAATGGTGATATCCCGCTTGAGCGTCCTATTAGGAAATGATTGGGAGTCAACGCTTCTTCATCAAGGTTGGGATTCACTGGCGTCAGTGGCCTTGAGTTAACCACTTGTTCGGCTTCTAGCAACAACGTGTGTAGCACTTCATCAGAGGGATATTTCTCTTTCAGGGTAACTTTTAAAGCTGTCTTTATTGATCTGACGAGGCGTTCCCAGGCACCGCCCATACTCGGGGCGCCCGGTGGTATCTTCTTCCACGTGATCATTTTCTCGGATGCGAAGGCTTTTAAGCTTTGGTCGTTGCCTTGCATCGCTTCTTGTATTTCTTTTTCAGCGCCGACGAAGTTCGTTCCATTGTCGCTGTATATTACAGTTGGCGCGCCGCGGCGTGCTATCAGTCGTCGTAGGCTCATTATCATGGAAGAGGCCGTAAGTGATGTGACCATCTCCATATGTACTGCGCGTGTGGTAAGGCATGTATATAATGCGCCCCACCTTTTCTCGCGTCTTCGCCCGACTGTAGCGTGCATGGGCCCAAAATAATCCACCGCAGTGGCTGTGAATGGCGGTTGATTTTGGGCCAGCCTTTCAGTAGGTAAGTCGCCTAGGGGAATTTTTGAGGGGATTCCCTTGTAGGTCCGACACCATTGGCATTGGTTGCATATGTAGCGTATAACATTGCGCAGTCCTATTATGTAGTATCTTTGTCGTAATTCATTCATGACAGTTTGATGGTTGCCATGGTTGAAGGTTGCGTGCGTGTGATGCACCAACAGCTGTGTAAAGCCTTCTTTGGCATGTAGGACTGGCATGTTTTGCTCATCTTTTACTCTGCTGTCCAAGCACAGGATCCCGTTGCGGTCGATCTTCACGGAGAGCTTGTAGAACGGCGACTTCTTCGGTGGTCGTCGCCCAGCCTCAATCGTCACAATGTCTTCGGCAAACGAGTTATATTGGCTTCTTCTTACTAGCAATAACTCGGCTAGTTTCATGTGGTTTGGTGTGAGTTCAATTCTCGTAATTCTATTGAGTAGTTTGGCTTTGAATACCTCAGCGGCGAGAAGTACAGTAGCAGCAGCACGGACTAATCGAATGTATTTTGAGAAACGTTCTACTTTCGGTAGGTAATCACTGACGTCATGCCTAATAGTCACGTGAACTTGTTTTATTTGTCGTTCTTCCCCTGAAGGGGGTGGCGGCGTCACGACTCGTTTCTCTTGCGGCCATTTACAGGGGTCGCATCGTATGAACTCGGGTCCACTAAACCACCTATGTGTGGCATTAAAATTGGCGGGAATGCCCTTGGTCGCGTCGTCCGCGACGTTATCAGCGCTGGGCACCCAACGCCAGTTTGCTGGCGTAGTTAAGCTTTCGATCTCGGCTAATCGAAGCGCAACAAACGATTTAAAGGTACGCGGGTCGGATTTAATCCAAGCTAGTACTGTTTTTGAGTCTGACCAGTAATGGCATTTTATTATTTTATAATCGGACTCGCGCTTGACCGATTCGGCTAACCGGCTGCCTAATACAGCGGCTTGTAGTTCTAGACGGGGAATCGAAATAGGTTTTAGTGGGGCTACTTTGGCCTTTCCTACCACTAACCGAGACGATTTGCTACCATCTGTCCTAGTACTGACGAAATAAATTGCGGTCGCGTAGATCTTTTCGCTGGCGTCGCAAAAAATGTGCAACTCCCCCTCGTTAGAGGGCGTAGCAGGTATGTACCGATCTATTTCTAACTGTTTTAGCAACTGTAAGTTATTTATGAACGATAGCCACGTCACGTGATGTTCGCTAGTTATGGGATCGTCCCAACCTATTCCGCTACGCCATATTTCCTGTATGAGACATTTACCTATCATCGTAATCGGTGAAACTAAACCTAGCGGGTCGAAAACTGACATGACAGCGCTAGTTACCTGCCGCTTGGTAGGTAAAGTGTCACCTTGTATGACGCTAGCCGGTGTGTTTCGTAGGTTGACGTTGAAGCCTAACGTATCGCGCGCGTGATTCCATATAAGACCTAACGTTCGCTCGGTGTCGCTTTTACCTAGCGTGGTCGTATCACTACTGCGCGTATCTGTGACGTCACTGATTACGTCGGGCGCGTTCGATGCCCACCCGCGTAACTGAAAAGATGCTGCTAGATGGACTTTATTTAGGGAGTTTATTATTTCTTTCGCTTTACTCTCGCTATCAAAGGCGCCTAGATAATCGTCCATGTAAAAGTTACGTACTGTAGCTCGAGCGACCTCAGGATATTGCCGACTGTGACTTTCTGCGTTTTTATTTTTAACATAAATGGCGGTACAAGGTGATGACGCTGCCCCGAATATTAATGACGTCATTCGGTACTCTTGTGGCGGCTCTCTTCTATCCTCACCCCTCCATAAAAATCGCAGACTGTCGCGGTCTTGCTCGGCTATTTTGACCTGTAGGAACATCTCTTTTATATCGGCTACTACCGCGATTCGACCTTCTCTAAACCTTACTAATACGCCGAATAGCGACTGCAACAAGTCTGGGCCTGCTAGGAGTGCATCATTTAGACTTTTGCCTCCATATTTCGCAGCTGCGTCGAACACCAAACGTATTTTTCCCTTTTGTGGGTGTACGACGGAAAAATGGGGTAAGTACCAACTACGTGGCGACGTGGCCGGGAAATCTACTTTTTCGGCGTAGCCCGCTTCTATTAAATTATTTACCTGTTTAGAATATTCAATTTTTAAGTCTTCATTTTTGTCTAGTTTCGACTCTAAACAATGCAGACGGCTGAGGGCTTGTTTTTTGTTATCTGGCATCATCTCAGTGTCTGTGCGCCATAATAAACCCGCTTCGTACCTATCGCTATTAGGCATCTTTTTACATGTTTTATTTAAGATATCTAGGGCGCGCTGGTCTGGATCCGACTTAGGTTTTCGTGGCTCTATACCTAACGACTCGATACTGAAGTAATCTCTTATCAGCTGTAAGGCCGGGTCGTCAACTTGAGCTGGTCGCATGTGGTTTATAGTTGCGACGGTATTACGCGGTCGTGAATCCTGTCCATGCAGAACCCATCCTAATTTAGTCAACGAAGCTACGGGTTGATTTTTATTGCCGACGCGCAACTGCCTAGACGTTATTAAATGCCAATTGTCTTGGCCTATCAATACGGTAGGTTTACCTAACTCGTAACATAGCTCCTCTTCTATGTCGGCGAGATGACTACATTGGCGCGTTAGATCGCTGCTTACCTCTTGCGGTGATAGATTTAAATTACCTATAGTTTGCGCGTTCATAGTCTCTATGTTTCTATTATATAAGCCGCGAATAGATAACTTAACGTGACACGATTCCGTTTCGTCGATTCGATTTCCCCCTACTCCTTCTATAGATAAGAGCTGGCCGCGTCCCCTAGGAATGACACCGTCCGCCACCTCCTGTTCGACCAACGTCATTGTCGAGCCTTCATCTAACAAGGCGTGGGTGGTGACGGTACCTAACGGTCCGCTTACCTCGATTGGCACTATCTTTAAGTAGGTATTCGACTTATGTATGTGGTTAATCGAGCTTACGTTCCCGCGTGCAGATTGAGACGACGAAGCCGGTTTGTCTTCTCTTTTGTTGCCACCGTGTAATAGCTTATGGTGCGAAGCTTCACACCCGCTCACCCCGCACGGTATATACTTGCATTTAAATACCTTTATGTGCGAGTCACGTAGGCATCGGAAACATAGTTTATTATTTTTGACCGTGTCCCATCTATCGCTTACGTTTAATTTTATGAAATCGGCGCACTCGGCGTTGCCATGACTACCTGCACATAGAACACATTTAACCGACTGCGTCGGTGCTACAGGCGGTCGCGACTTTTGAGACTTTGGCGCTTGTTTTCTCGTAGACGGTTTATTTAATGAGGCTACCGTCTTTCGAGTTTCGGTGTCTGATTGACACGAACTATCGCTATCTTCGCTGTATGAGCGATCGCGGTTATGTAACTTCTTACGAGTCGTATTTACTGCCCGCGGTTTTTGCTTGAATTTACGATCTTCCCGCGCTGTTTCGTATGCGAACATGGCGCCACATCGATCGGCCGTGATGTTTAGGAATCTCGATAATAGCTCGAGCTCGGGGGCGCCACTGTGCTCCGACCTGAACTCGTACCATTTATATTTAAGAATAATACTTAGCTTGTCTACTATTCTATTTACTAATTCGGGCGAATATAGGTATTGCGGCTGTTTGAGAGTTTTGATTGCCGCTACCGTATTGGCAACTTTGCTCGCGAAACTACATAAGTTGCGTCCATCGTCGGACATGCGTGGCATACGTTTAATATTTTCTAGTTCGGATAAGACGAGTAATTCTGGTCTGCCATACCGTCGTTCTAACGTATCTATTATTTCGTACGGATCCGATACTGTAAACAATAATGCCCTAGTCGTTTCGCGGGCTGCGCCTCGCAGCGCTTTTCGAAGGCGGGCCACGTTTTGGACGTCTGTAAACATATCCTCCGTGTCATTATATACCGCCTTAAATGACATCCACTCTGCTATTGTCCCGTCGAAATGGGGCAGTTCATGGATATACTTTGGTACCGATGCGCTAGATTTGTTGGAGTTAACCGCCTGCACTATCGCGTTGGCTAGCATTGACATGTCGTTTCTATCATTTCGCGACGTGTTCTCGCCTACGCGTGGTTCACTCCTACTCGCGTCAGGAGGCCGTATGGGCTGTCCCGAGATTCGAGGTTCGTCTGCTATTGCCGGCCTACTAAATACGTGTTGCTCCGATATCCAACCTTCAACACGAGACTTTCCAACATTAGGCGGTTCCGCGCCGTTTGAACTTTCCAGTTCTATTCTGGCTATCTCCAAACGACTTAAAGCAGCTGCGGACGCCGCCCTAGCCTGTGCTAACTCGGAATTATGCAACTCTAATTCGGCTTTTAATATTGACAATCGACTACTCGCTCGGTCCGCGGGGACATTTACAACTGTGCCCGGCGCACTTACGACTTGAGTATTTAAATCTGCTGTCGGATTTATATCGCTGGCTATTCTATCGGCCCTATCTGTACGTGTGCTGCTGTCACCGGACGCATCCTCTGTGCCGGTGCCCTTACTCCACGTTTCTGTTTCTGTAGAGCCTGTTTGGCCCGACGCCGGCGTGGCGTCTGTGGCTGGCGTCGACTTGCCTGAGCGCAACATTCGCGCGTTTTCCATTGCGCACGAGGGGTCCCTACGCCTAATTATAACTTAAAATTAACACTTCACTTTCACTTTCTACTAGAATTGTTCTGGAACCTAACTTGCCTATCAGCCTGGCCGAGCTCCTAACGTGGTGATGTCGGACCAGGAATGGGAACTGTAAATAACAGCTCTAGACATTTAAGTTAGACGTAAATAATAGCTAGTTATTTAGGTAGATTAAGTCCTTTGTTTACTTTTGCCATATTCTTTGTTATACCTAATTTTCTTACCTATTTATCTTTTATACGTTCTTTAATATTAACTTAGAAGTCTAATAAAGACCAATTTCCATTATTGTGTTGACTAAAAACGCTAATTAGTTACAAGTTCCTACTTTATATGTAAACTCAATGCTAATCGTTATGAGACAATAAAATCTCAACTAGGAACATACTTTAAAATGTACAATAAGATTCTTATTGGAATCGTTACTAGATTTAAGCATTCCATGTACCTAATTCTAAGAAATTGATCAAATATATAAGCTGCCTATTCGTCCACACTGAGCAGACACACACCACGCCGCTGACATGTGCGGCTACATTATAAATATGGGCGACGCGCTCGCTCAACGTTCATTCTATCGGCCAGCGCCGCCCACGTCACACGTCACACTTTCACCGCAGCAATTTTACGCAACAAAGTTATTTTATTTCTTGCCTTTACATCATCCTTTGGAGAAAAGTCGTAAAACGCATTGGGAGCTAGCTAACACTTCCAACAATGGTCCTTCGTCGTCGGATTTCCTGAATCAAGCCAGAAACAAGAAGATTTCCTGAATCAAGCCAGAAACAAGAAGATTTCCTGTGTCAAGCAAAGAAAACAGAAGAAATCAAGGCTGAATAGACAAGAATTTCAAGAAATCCAGTATTGCAAGAAAGAAACAAGTACGCGCGAGTTATTAGTGTGGTCTGCTTAGCCACACTAAGATACTTGGAAGCAATCATCATATACTTACCTACGTACGCGGCCACCTAACGGTGATAAACGGCCACAAGCGTACGGAAGCATAGTGGACGACCTGACGACTCCACGCACCCCACAGGTGTCACAGTCAGACCCCGCCGGTACGGTGTGGACCGCTTTGGAGCCACAGGTTGGCACGCAACGACGAGTGTTGGACTTTCCCACCACACTCTGATGCACCCATAAAGCGCCCGCATCCTCTGCCGGGAGGTTCCTACCCTTCCTTACCTTATCGTTCCCATTCCTGGTCCGGCATCACCACGTTAGGAGCTCGGCCAGGCTGATAGGCAAGTTAGGTTCCAGAACAATTCTAGTAGAAAGTGAAAGTGAAGTGTTAATTTTAAGTTATAATTAGGCGTAGGGACCCCTCGTGCGCAATGGAAAACGCGCGAATGTTGCGCTCAGGCAAGTCGACGCCAGCCACAGACGCCACGCCGGCGTCGGGCCAAACAGGCTCTACAGAAACAGAAACGTGGAGTAAGGGCACCGGCACAGAGGATGCGTCCGGTGACAGCAGCACACGTACAGATAGGGCCGATAGAATAGCCAGCGATATAAATCCGACAGCAGATTTAAATACTCAAGTCGTAAGTGCGCCGGGCACAGTTGTAAATGTCCCCGCGGACCGAGCGAGTAGTCGATTGTCAATATTAAAAGCCGAATTAGAGTTGCATAATTCCGAGTTAGCACAGGCTAGGGCGGCGTCCGCAGCTGCTTTAAGTCGTTTGGAGATAGCCAGAATAGAACTGGAAAGTTCAAACGGCGCGGAACCGCCTAATGTTGGAAAGTCTCGTGTTGAAGGTTGGATATCGGAGCAACACGTATTTAGTAGGCCGGCAATAGCAGACGAACCTCGAATCTCGGGACAGCCCATACGGCCTCCTGACGCGAGTAGGAGTGAACCGTGCGTAGGCGAGAACACGTCGCGAAATGATAGAAACGACATGTCAATGCTAGCCAACGCGATAGTGCAGGCGGTTAACTCCAACAAATCTAGCGCATCGGTACCAAAGTATATCCATGAACTGCCCCATTTCGACGGGACAATAGCAGAGTGGATGTCATTTAAGGCGGTATATAATGACACGGAGGATATGTTTACAGACGTCCAAAACGTGGCCCGCCTTCGAAAAGCGCTGCGAGGCGCAGCCCGCGAAACGACTAGGGCATTATTGTTTACAGTATCGGATCCGTACGAAATAATAGATACGTTAGAACGACGGTATGGCAGACCAGAATTACTCGTCTTATCCGAACTAGAAAATATTAAACGTATGCCACGCATGTCCGACGATGGACGCAACTTATGTAGTTTCGCGAGCAAAGTTGCCAATACGGTAGCGGCAATCAAAACTCTCAAACAGCCGCAATACCTATATTCGCCCGAGTTAGTAAATAGAATAGTAGACAAGCTAAGTATTATTCTCAAATATAAGTGGTACGAGTTCAGGTCGGAGCACAGTGGCGCCCCCGAGCTCGAGCTATTATCGAGATTCCTAAACATCACGGCCGATCGATGTGGCGCCATGTTCGCATACGAAACAGCGCGGGAAGATCGTAAATTCAAGCAAAAACCGCGGGCAGTAAATACGACTCGTAAGAAGTTACATAACCGCGATCGCTCATACAGCGAAGATAGCGATAGTTCGTGTCAATCAGACACCGAAACTCGAAAGACGGTAGCCTCATTAAATAAACCGTCTACGAGAAAACAAGCGCCAAAGTCTCAAAAGTCGCGACCGCCTGTAGCACCGACGCAGTCGGTTAAATGTGTTCTATGTGCAGGTAGTCATGGCAACGCCGAGTGCGCCGATTACATAAAATTAAACGTAAGCGATAGATGGGACACGGTCAAAAATAATAAACTATGTTTCCGATGCCTACGTGACTCGCACATAAAGGTATTTAAATGCAAGTATATACCGTGCGGGGTGAGCGGGTGTGAAGCTTCGCACCATAAGCTATTACACGGTGGCAACAAAAGAGAAGACAAACCGGCTTCGTCGTCTCAATCTGCACGCGGGAACGTAAGCTCGATTAACCACATACATAAGTCGAATACCTACTTAAAGATAGTGCCAATCGAGGTAAGCGGACCGTTAGGTACCGTCACCACCCACGCCTTGTTAGATGAAGGCTCGACAATGACGTTGGTCGAACAGGAGGTGGCGGACGGTGTCATTCCTAGGGGACGCGGCCAGCTCTTATCTATAGAAGGAGTAGGGGGAAATCGAATCGACGAAACGGAATCGTGTCACGTTAAGTTATCTATTCGCGGCTTATATAATAGAAACATAGAGACTATGAACGCGCAAACTATAGGTAATTTAAATCTATCACCGCAAGAGGTAAGCAGCGATCTAACGCGCCAATGTAGTCATCTCGCCGACATAGAAGAGGAGCTATGTTACGAGTTAGGTAAACCTACCGTATTGATAGGCCAAGACAATTGGCATTTAATAACGTCTAGGCAGTTGCGCGTCGGCAATAAAAATCAACCCGTAGCTTCGTTGACTAAATTAGGATGGGTTCTGCATGGACAGGATTCACGACCGCGTAATACCGTCGCAACTATAAACCACATGCGACCAGCTCAAGTTGACGACCCGGCCTTACAGCTGATAAGAGATTACTTCAGTATCGAGTCGTTAGGTATAGAGCCGCGAAAACCTAAGTCGGATCCAGACCAGCGCGCCCTAGATATCTTAAATAAAACATGTAAAAAGATGCCTAATAGCAATAGGTACGAAGCGGGTTTATTATGGCGCACAGACGCTGAGATGATGCCAGATAACAAAAAACAAGCCCTCAGCCGTCTGCATTGTTTAGAGTCGAAACTAGACAAAAATGAAGACTTAAAAATTGAATATTCTAAACAGGTAAATAATTTAATAGAAGCGGGCTACGCCGAAAAAGTAGATTTCCCGGCCACGTCGCCACGTAGTTGGTACTTACCCCATTTTTCCGTCGTACACCCACAAAAGGGAAAAATACGTTTGGTGTTCGACGCAGCTGCGAAATATGGAGGCAAAAGTCTAAATGATGCACTCCTAGCAGGCCCAGACTTGTTGCAGTCGCTATTCGGCGTATTAGTAAGGTTTAGAGAAGGTCGAATCGCGGTAGTAGCCGATATAAAGGAGATGTTCCTACAGGTCAAAATAGCCGAGCAAGACCGCGACAGTCTGCGATTTTTATGGAGGGGTGAGGATAGAAGAGAGCCGCCACAAGAGTACCGAATGACGTCATTAATATTCGGGGCAGCGTCATCACCTTGTACCGCCATTTATGTTAAAAATAAAAACGCAGAAAGTCACAGTCGGCAATATCCTGAGGTCGCTCGAGCTACAGTACGTAACTTTTACATGGACGATTATCTAGGCGCCTTTGATAGCGAGAGTAAAGCGAAAGAAATAATAAACTCCCTAAATAAAGTCCATCTAGCAGCATCTTTTCAGTTACGCGGGTGGGCATCGAACGCGCCCGACGTAATCAGTGACGTCACAGATACGCGCAGTAGTGATACGACCACGCTAGGTAAAAGCGACACCGAGCGAACGTTAGGTCTTATATGGAATCACGCGCGCGATACGTTAGGCTTCAACGTCAACCTACGAAACACACCGGCTAGCGTCATACAAGGTGACACTTTACCTACCAAGCGGCAGGTAACTAGCGCTGTCATGTCAGTTTTCGACCCGCTAGGTTTAGTTTCACCGATTACGATGATAGGTAAATGTCTCATACAGGAAATATGGCGTAGCGGAATAGGTTGGGACGATCCCATAACTAGCGAACATCACGTGACGTGGCTATCGTTCATAAATAACTTACAGTTGCTAAAACAGTTAGAAATAGATCGGTACATACCTGCTACGCCCTCTAACGAGGGGGAGTTGCACATTTTTTGCGACGCCAGCGAAAAGATCTACGCGACCGCAATTTATTTCGTCAGTACTAGGACAGATGGTAGCAAATCGTCTCGGTTAGTGGTAGGAAAGGCCAAAGTAGCCCCACTAAAACCTATTTCGATTCCCCGTCTAGAACTACAAGCCGCTGTATTAGGCAGCCGGTTAGCCGAATCGGTCAAGCGCGAGTCCGATTATAAAATAATAAAATGCCATTACTGGTCAGACTCAAAAACAGTACTAGCTTGGATTAAATCCGACCCGCGTACCTTTAAATCGTTTGTTGCGCATCGATTAGCCGAGATCGAAAGCTTAACTACGCCAGCAAACTGGCGTTGGGTGCCCAGCGCTGATAACGTCGCGGACGACGCGACCAAGGGCATTCCCGCCAATTTTAATGCCACACATAGGTGGTTTAGTGGACCCGAGTTCATACGATGCGACCCCTGTAAATGGCCGCAAGAGAAACGAGTCGTGACGCCGCCACCCCCTTCAGGGGAAGAACGACAAATAAAACAAGTTCACGTGACTATTAGGCATGACGTCAGTGATTACCTACCGAAAGTAGAACGTTTCTCAAAATACATTCGATTAGTCCGTGCTGCTGCTACTGTACTTCTCGCCGCTGAGGTATTCAAAGCCAAACTACTCAATAGAATTACGAGAATTGAACTCACACCAAACCACATGAAACTAGCCGAGTTATTGCTAGTAAGAAGAAGCCAATATAACTCGTTTGCCGAAGACATTGTGACGATTGAGGCTGGGCGACGACCACCGAAGAAGTCGCCGTTCTACAAGCTCTCCGTGAAGATCGACCGCAACGGGATCCTGTGCTTGGACAGCAGAGTAAAAGATGAGCAAAACATGCCAGTCCTACATGCCAAAGAAGGCTTTACACAGCTGTTGGTGCATCACACGCACGCAACCTTCAACCATGGCAACCATCAAACTGTCATGAATGAATTACGACAAAGATACTACATAATAGGACTGCGCAATGTTATACGCTACATATGCAACCAATGCCAATGGTGTCGGACCTACAAGGGAATCCCCTCAAAAATTCCCCTAGGCGACTTACCTACTGAAAGGCTGGCCCAAAATCAACCGCCATTCACAGCCACTGCGGTGGATTATTTTGGGCCCATGCACGCTACAGTCGGGCGAAGACGCGAGAAAAGGTGGGGCGCATTATATACATGCCTTACCACACGCGCAGTACATATGGAGATGGTCACATCACTCACGGCCTCTTCCATGATAATGAGCCTACGACGACTGATAGCACGCCGCGGCGCGCCAACTGTAATATACAGCGACAATGGAACGAACTTCGTCGGCGCTGAAAAAGAAATACAAGAAGCGATGCAAGGCAACGACCAAAGCTTAAAAGCCTTCGCATCCGAGAAAATGATCACGTGGAAGAAGATACCACCGGGCGCCCCGAGTATGGGCGGTGCCTGGGAACGCCTCGTCAGATCAATAAAGACAGCTTTAAAAGTTACCCTGAAAGAGAAATATCCCTCTGATGAAGTGCTACACACGTTGTTGCTAGAAGCCGAACAAGTGGTCAACTCAAGGCCACTGACGCCAGTGAATCCCAACCTTGATGAAGAAGCGTTGACTCCCAATCATTTCCTAATAGGACGCTCAAGCGGGATATCACCATTCGGCTCGTTCAAAGATACCACGATAGACGTACATACATGGAAAGCCACCCAGGCATTAGCTGATTCATTTTGGGGACGTTGGTCGGCGGAATACAAACCACTGCTGATGCCCCGACCCGGCTCCAACCCTGAACATAGAAACCTAAAAATCGGCGACATTGTCATGATAGTAGACAATACAATGCCTCGAGGAGTGTGGCCCAGAGGAGAGGTGACCCAAGTTTACCCCGGACCAGATGGACGTGTTCGAGTTACCGAAATCCGTACAGCCGCCGGATTAATTCGTCGCCCAGCCTCTCGTCTCATCGTGATAACAACGGACTAATCACCAAGTTATGGTGGTGCTTGCGCACGAGGGGGAGATTGTAAATAACAGCTCTAGACATTTAAGTTAGACGTAAATAATAGCTAGTTATTTAGGTAGATTAAGTCCTTTGTTTACTTTTGCCATATTCTTTGTTATACCTAATTTTCTTACCTATTTATCTTTTATACGTTCTTTAATATTAACTTAGAAGTCTAATAAAGACCAATTTCCATTATTGTGTTGACTAAAAACGCTAATTAGTTACAAGTTCCTACTTTATATGTAAACTCAATGCTAATCGTTATGAGACAATAAAATCTCAACTAGGAACATACTTTAAAATGTACAATAAGATTCTTATTGGAATCGTTACTAGATTTAAGCATTCCATGTACCTAATTCTAAGAAATTGATCAAATATATAAGCTGCCTATTCGTCCACACTGAGCAGACACACACCACGCCGCTGACATGTGCGGCTACATTATAAATATGGGCGACGCGCTCGCTCAACGTTCATTCTATCGGCCAGCGCCGCCCACGTCACACGTCACACTTTCACCGCAGCAATTTTACGCAACAAAGTTATTTTATTTCTTGCCTTTACATCATCCTTTGGAGAAAAGTCGTAAAACGCATTGGGAGCTAGCTAACACTTCCAACAGGAACGATAAGGTAAGGAAGGGTAGGAACCTCCCGGCAGAGGATGCGGGCGCTTTATGGGTGCATCAGAGTGTGGTGGGAAAGTCCAACACTCGTCGTTGCGTGCCAACCTGTGGCTCCAAAGCGGTCCACACCGTACCGGCGGGGTCTGACTGTGACACCTGTGGGGTGCGTGGAGTCGTCAGGTCGTCCACTATGCTTCCGTACGCTTGTGGCCGTTTATCACCGTTAGGTGGCCGCGTACGTAGGTAAGTATATGATGATTGCTTCCAAGTATCTTAGTGTGGCTAAGCAGACCACACTAATAACTCGCGCGTACTTGTTTCTTTCTTGCAATACTGGATTTCTTGAAATTCTTGTCTATTCAGCCTTGATTTCTTCTGTTTTCTTTGCTTGACACAGGAAATCTTCTTGTTTCTGGCTTGATTCAGGAAATCCGACGACGAAGGACCATTGTTGGAAGTGTTAGCTAGCTCCCAATGCGTTTTACGACTTTTCTCCAAAGGATGATGTAGAGGGCAAGAAATAAAATAACTTTGTTGCGTAAAATTGCTGCGGTGAAAGTGTGACGTGTGACGTGGGCGACGCTGGCCGATAGAATGAACATTGAGCGAGCGCGTCGCCCATATTTATAATGTAGCCGCACATGTCAGCGGCGTGGTGTGTGTCTGCTCAGTGTGGACGAATAGGCAGCTTATATATTTGATCAATTTCTTAGAATTAGGTACATGGAATGCTTAAATCTAGTAACGATTCCAATAAGAATCTTATTGTACATTTTAAAGTATGTTCCTAGTTGAGATTTTATTGTCTCATAACGATTAGCAGTGAGTTTACATATAAAGTAGGAACTTGTAACTAATTAGCGTTTTTAGTCAACACAATAATGGAAATTGGTCTTTATTAGACTTCTAAGATAATATTAAAGAACGTATAAAAGGTAAATAGGTAAGAAAATTAGGTATAACAAAGAATATGGCAAAAGTAAACAAAAGGACTTAATCTACCTAAATAACTAGCTATTATTTACGTCTAACTTAAATGTCTAGAGCTGTTATTTACAACTGGTGTCAGATTTTCTGGCTTCTGACAATCCGTAACGACTGCCAAAGATCTCCGAATGACACATAATCAGACCTCCACAACCTATAAACTGGGTAACACGGTACTTCTTGGCAAGGCTAGAGTCAGATTAACTGACTTCTGACAATCCGTAACGACTGCCAAAGATCTACAAATGACAGCTGGGACCAACGGCATAACGTGCTTTCCGAGGCACGGAGAAAACTCAGTGTGTTAAGATGGTCACCCATTCACAGACAAACCTTGGCAAGCGTTGCTTAACTTTGAAGATCGACGACAGTGCGGCTTTTATTATATAGCCACGAGCTGCACAGAGTTAATTAATAGCCTATGGGTAAGTAACAATAATATAGCGTTTATACTTATACGTAAGTACTTAATAAAATATTGTAGAGAGAACTTTCACCTTCATCTTATTTTTTATTTTTTTCTTCAATATGACAGAGACAGGTATAGGAGATCGCTTTACTAGTAAGTGCGAAAGCTATTTTTTTATGTCTCTTTCATACTTACTAGTAAAGCAATTTTGTATTATTCTGTCAAATCCGACTTTTTAGATTGTCATGAATTTAATAAAATCCGTTCAGGCAGTTTTAAACTGTCTTGTCGGTGACTGTACTGTGTCTTGCCAGGCAACTGTGGGCGATGCGGGCGATGCCACCGGTATGGAAACTTGTAGTCTCGCGGACGGCTGGGGCACGGCTTGTGGCACGGCTACTTTCTCCCAGTCTTGGGGAGGCTTCGATCACGTAAACCGCTGTAAAAGGCAGAGAAAGGTCCTGTTATTTAAATAAGATAGATATCAATATACATAAAAATCAATGCCACTTTTCGTTGTAATTTTATAACTCAAGAACGGGCTCAGTTATCCAAACCAAATGTTTAGGCTTTGTTCGGACTATTTAGTAGATGGTTTAGTGCTGATTTTTCCAACGCCAGATAACTTTTATTCGTGTAATTTAACGTTTGACAGTTTTTGTATGGAAGAACTGTCAAAAATTCAAAATTATTCCTCTGATAAAGTTATCTGTTCGTGTGTCGTTGGAAAAATCAGCCCTTATGTGAAGTTTGCACAAAATCGGTCAAGCGATTCTTCATAAGTTGACGGTAGCGAAGCCGCGGGGGACAGCTAGTTCTGTATAAATTAAGCAGTACATATATAAATGTACCGTTGTTGGCTAGAACTAACTTGCTCAAGTTTACCCCTTTGTCACGAGCCATACGCTTGATTAATACATTACGTTATCGGAAGATGTATTTGGCCAAAACCTGCCGAGATTTATCAAAGCAACGCAAAACTTAATGGAAAAAGGGGTGGACATTTAAAAAATGGTGACTGAAATTATTTAATGTATATAATTGTAATGTGTATTTTATGTATTAGTTATAACGCCTTGGATGCAACTGTAAAGGTGTTATAATTATTCAATGATTAAATAAATAAAGTATAAAGCCTCATATATAAAATTTTACTTTATGCCGTTAAGACGTGCTGAATGCGACTACATACGTTTAGGATACTTTATAAGTAATTTTATATCCAGGTAGAATCTTCCCTTGAGATTAAATCCGACTTACTCACGGATGAAGCCTCAGGCAGAACGTATAATCTACCAAATGCGATACATACTCAACAACAACTCACTTAATCAATACAGAACTAGCTGACCCACGCAACTTCGTCTGCGTCACATTTTCCATTAATGCTCGGCTCCGTTTAGTCTTAGCATGATGATATGTATATCACGCTATATATATCCTATATCCTTCTTCGATACATGGGCTATCTAATACTGAAATAATTTTTCATATCGAACCAGTAGTTCCTGAGATTACCCCCTACATAATAACTTACAAACTACATCTCAGGAACTACTGGTCTGATTTGAAAAATTCTTTCAGTGTTAGATAGCCCATTTATCGTGGAAGGTTATAGGCTATATATATCATCAGGCTAAGACATATAGGAGCGGAGCATTCATGGAAAATGTGACGCAGACGAAGTTGCGTGGGTCAGCTAGTTCTAACTTCTAAGACATGACGACTCCTACATTAGGAGGGGATAGTCCTTCCTTTAACCAATCATCAAGTGCGTCACACATGGGTATCGGTGTTGTTATTCGATACTTCCGAACATTCTGATACCGACGATAAGACGACTGAAAAGTGGAATATAATCTGATTATATAGAAGTTTGCGATTCATAGTAAAGAATATTGTGAAATAATGGAGTCAATATGTCTAGGGTTCTCAGTAACGGTTGAGGATAAATAAACCAGAATGTTCTGGAAAATGTTTTTTTTTTCTTACTCGTAATTCATAGAAAAACCAAATGTGGGTTAATAAATGGTTTAGCGTGTTATGTACATGTGGTAACGATTAGGTTACGAGCATTTTTAGTAAAAATACTCGGCCCTTGAGATACACTATGAATAAGTAAGTTAAAGAGACCAATAACACAGTATTAATATAGAATAACACGCTATAAACTATCAGAAGATAATTTAAAAAATGAAGCAGCGGGTCCCTAACTAGACACAGCCTGTATCTTGGTCACCCAATCACAGCTCAATGTAGTTTAAGAATCAATTTCAACCCAGGTCCATTTTATATTTTTTCCTGGTATTTAAGATTTGACACATTCTTCACTTAAAATACTCAATCCAGTAATCCGCCCTTAGTTAACTGTAGTCATCAAGAATGATAAGTAGGCTTAGAACAATAACGCTTCTGAGTACGTAAGTATCATCGACTCTGGCTGGTCAGAACATGAAGTGGATAGCAATTCCGTATACTCTGCAGTAAGTCTGGTAGTCCAGCGAGCGAACAAAAATAATGACATTATATGATGGCCAATTCTACTACATATTTTTAAGCAACGTTCGCATCTCAGTCGCAATCTGTCATAAAGCCTCAATTTCCAATTTCCATACATTTTCGACAGATTGCGACTGACATGCATGCGGATGCGATGTATTAGAATTCGCACTCAGGGTACTTAGTATGCCTGCCGGAGTCGCGGGACTATTCAAAAGAGACCGTGGCTCCGGAACACAAAGGGCAGTGAAGGAACATGGATGGGTTTTAGTCAGTAGACACTCCCTCCAGCTACACCCAGAGCGGGAGGAATCATTGGATGATTTCCCATTCCTTAAAAAAAAAATGTAAGTACTTAGTATGACATCTTAAAACCATGCGGTGTGTGAGACAGGCAGAGTTATACAAAACGCATAACAATATCCCTTTTCCACAGCGTAGGTAATCATGATGGCATTAGCGCGTCATAATAGAGTCCCATCATTCGTCGATTAAAGTCGCGTCATAAGAGAGTGTAAAATGTTCTGCAGTGATGCTGCTACGTGCTACAAAATTGCAATTATCTTTTTGACTAGAATTCCACTGTTATCACCGAAAACTTTTCCAAATCTGTCCGCAACGATCGTACGATCGGTCGCCGGCACTGGTATCAGCTGTGTTATCAGCTCGGTAGGCTTAGGCAGCAGAATCCATATATGATTACTGATAACAGTACACTGTGATCGTAATCTGCCCTGATGATTATCGGATTATCTTCGTATGATATTTTGTTTTTTAGGTACTGAGGCAAGTTATTTAACCTTAACATAACAGGCTTGGATAGTTACAGGATATGGGTATGTCGACACCCCTTTTGGGTAAGGACTTGCTTGGTAGTTCAACTCTTTTTTTAATTTATTTTTATTGGGTAATGGGCTTGCTCTTGACTACTATCACACCTGATGGGAAGCGAAGGATGAGGTCTATGATGGGGCAAGCGTGCCTAGAAGGCGCGGTTAGGGTCGAACTACGGCCCATATCAAACGATTAACTTACACATGTTTTTGTGACACCGCTGCTCGCACAGTTCTAACCATTAGGGATGAACAACTCCGTAAGTCCGAACCTTCTGAGGGACCATACAGAAGGCTCCATATAATAAGGTTTGAAGTTTCGTTGTGTAATGATTTGGCTGTCTATGAACATGCCACAAGGTAGTTAGCAGAATAGAGGCGGGCCCTATGCGACAAAGCGACAGCTTTTTCAAACGTGAATCGCCTTACCAGAAGGAGGCAATGCAGTCATTTAAAACATCTTGGGTCGCAATAAACTGCACTGTCTTGATTTGGGATAAGTATAATATACTAGCCGGTCGATTCTGTAAACATGTCGAAGTGAAGGCGTGGGTGAAATGATCACGAAGTGAGAAGTCAAACCATACAAACAAGATGGAATGACAGCTCACTTGTCGTTCACTCCACCTAAGTGAGATGTCATCGGAATAGACCCGGTGGTAGTGAATCCGGGTCGGCTTCCAGTCAAACCGGATTCAGCTGAATACTAGTATTTTTACGTGGAGCGGCTGCCTACCAGACCTCCACAACCCATTAACTGGGTAACACGGTACTCCTTGGCAAGACTGGTGTCAGATTTTCTGGCTTCTGACAATCCGTAACGACTGCCAAAGATCTCCAATTGACAGCAGGGACCAACAGCTTAACGTGCTTTCCGAGGCACGGATGAAACTCGGTATGTTAAGATGTTCACCCATCCACAGAGCAACCTCGGCAAGCGTTGCTTAACCTTGAAGATCGACCTGTGCGGCTGTTATTATTAGCCACGAGCTCCTCAGCTGAGACAGTGTCAATTCTACTAATTTTCACATTCGCATCTCAATCGCAATCTGTCAAAAATGTATGAAAAATAAGGCTTTTTTGACTGTTTGCGATTGACATGCGAATGCGAAAGTTGTTTAAAAATTAGTAGAATTGGCCCTCTGTGCCAACTGCACGGTGGTGCTCGGAAAACTTTGCTATGCGGTTTGATATCTTCTAAACTGTGATTTCGACGTAAAAGTCAATCAGTATATTTTTATAGTACTTAGTCAATATGGGCTACAATAGGCTAGATTCCATCATCCACAAATTGCAAAACTATTTAGTCCGTCAGTTAGAGTATTGAAAAATAATGGACACATATTTTTTGTTTTTGTAAATCAATGAATATTGACAAAGATAAAACGCATCAAAACTCGGGAGTGGGGGCTCGTGACATCAGGACTCACTAAAAATTATGCGAAGGTGTGACGTATTGAGAATTTTAAAAGCGTCGTGACTTCGTCAATTTTGATTCCCGTATAATAAAAGAAAAAACACGGGTCAAATATTTTTTAATAATGTAACTGACGGAATAATAACATTTTTTCAGTACACAAGCCCATTAGAGTAGATACAAGAGCAGCTTTTTTCTATGAAAACGTGTTATCACATTGTTTTTGCATTGCCACGTGTACTTTTTGTGCTGCAGTCGTAAACGCTTCTTCTTCTAAAACATCTGTTAATGTAGATTAAACGCTTCTGACCTGTTTCCAGCGCTTCTGAGTAAACTATAAATCTGCATGAAATACTAAGTGTGCACTTGCTCAGAACGTTTTGACATTAACACTAGGCACTGGTAATTTATAATCTGTGAGTCAGGTCTTAGCTCAGGCTTGCTTATGGTCGATGATCTAACCAACTATTTGAGGGCAACTTTGATAACTAGCTAGGTATCTCGTAAGTCGCAAGCTAATAAACAATAAAACAAACAAAAATTTTATTGAATCCAAAAATAAATATTTGAAAATAGGTACAAGTTGGACAGGAAATAAAAAGTATTTATATAAAGCGCTCTTCATCTCTCCTAATTATTTAAAGTTTTGCTGTGCCCGACAGGGTCCATAATTTGTTCTATTTATTCTTTTACCACCTGCAGTGCTATTCTGTAACAACATTTTCGTGTCTCGACAGCGGAATCCGAGGTGAGTTTCAAATTCGTATAAAAATAAGACCTTATGATGTGTGAAATAAAGTTCACTTTGTAAGCTTAGTCACTCAGGTGAAGTCGATATCGAAATGGTTATTTACAGAATAGACTAGCTGTAGGTGTACATTATGGATTGCAAGAAAAAATTTGAGATTTGAAGTATACTGGTCGCAAACTTTGTCTTGATTTTGCGCCATTTACCATAACATCTTGAACATAGGAAAACATGTTCTGTATCTACCAAAGGGTATAACATTTTCTGATAGCTATAAACTTTAAATCACGACTGAATGGGTACTTCTAGCGGCTTCATCATCGACTACGTCATTGCATATCATCAGGTGGGATAGTGGACAAACGCGAGCTTGTCTATAGGAAGAAAAATTTGCAAAAGACATTTATTTCAATTCAATCAAAAAGGAAATCATCCAATGACTCCTCCCGCTCTGGGTGTAGCGGGAGGGAGTGTCAGACTTCTACTGACTAAAACCCATCCATGTTCCTTCATTGCCCTTTGTGTTCCGGAGCCACGGTGTCTCTTGCGAATAATCCCGCGACTCCGGCAGGCGTCGGCCCTTTCGGCGAGCCACCCATAGCTCGCCGTCCACAGGCCCGCGCGCCTACGGTGGACGGAGGTCACCAGGTGGCCTCCGACGCCCACGGCGTCTGGGACGTGAGGGTCTCCTCTCCCTCTCCGCCACCTCCTTCGCTAGCATAGCGGAAGGTGAGGACGCCGTGGCGCCTCTCTAGCCACTCCTCAAAGAGGGGAATTATAGCCACTATCGTGGCGTGCCCTATCCATATGTCCATCTGTCTGTCAGCCGGCTGTATCTCAAAAACCTAGACTAGAGTCAAGAGTAAACCCATCTCAAATAAAAAAAAACCCGAGGTAGGTAGGCGAAATTTTCACAGATTGTGTAAGTATTCTATTTTTTTTTTTCGATTTGTTTTTTTTTTTTGACTGACACTGAAATAAATGCTTTGAATCATGGCCGGTATTTTCTTCTCCTCCGCCCCTCTCTCCCCCCTTCAAAAAATATCACTCTAACACCGTAGGTAGGTATTAGTGTTGGTTACTACAAACCTATTTTTACTATATTATTCATTTTCGCAAATATATGAGCGCCAATAGCGACTGTGTTCTGGCACTCACGGCGATAAGTCACATCCGCGCTACAATCGGTCAATCGGAAATGAAAACATACGATTTATTTATCAAATTCAAAGGAAAACTGTTTTATTTGTGATAGGTATTATTCTTCTTCGATTTATGCGAGTAATATTTAAATATGGTAGTTCGGGTGTCACATGACATACAACCCACAAAAATCACCACTTATGTGCCAACCAGCGGCACTCAACTCCGATTTTTAAAGCTTCCACATTAAATTTTATGTCGTCCGTTGTCGGCGCTGAAACTGTTGAGACTGCTGCAGACAGTTGTCGCATCGTCACGTCACGCCTGTTTTCATGATTGGCAGGAAAACCTAGTAACTATCATAGAGTCAGCAATAATGATGCTCAAGCATGAATTTCTCAATTAAAAGTCGCACCATCATGGCTGCATCATTGCTTTCTGTCAGTCTAAAAAGCCTTAATTTACATACATTTTTGACAGATTGCAATCAATTTAATTAACTGATCACCATCATACAGAATTTCTGTCGGGCAAATTCTCGTCTACTACGCATTGATATATAAAAACCCTGAATTTTTTATATATCAATGCTAGTACTACGCTACGCTTTTAGCGTTGAAATTCAAAACGCATGATATTGCATCTCAGCGAAGATCAATGTCATTTTTTTTTCAAATGTTGGTACTCAAGGAAAATAGAGTTGTTTGTTGTTGTGTTGTTATTGTTACAGTCTGCGATGCGAATGCGAAGTCTTCTCAAAAATACGAGAATTGCTCCTCTTTAGTGTGTTCTTACCTATCTCTCAGAGCAGTCAGCTAGAAACACCGGCCTCATCTAGTTTATAATGACCAATAAAGATTGACGTGTTAAAGTGTTATTTACAACTAACTTACAGAAAAATGTTGTCATTATCATTTATCCTCATCAAAAGAAAGGCCAATCAATCAGAGGTACGTTCTTACTATCCTTGAGGTTTTGACTTTGACCTCATTTGACTGGCGACATAAATCGATTAATTTTTGGGTCGTCTGCTTTCAATTTAGTTCGTGCCGTGCATGCAAGATTTCGCCAAGCGACTGCACTCAACCCCCTTTGGACTGAAGGTTTCCAGACAGATGCAACAACAATAATTTTCAAAGCTGCAGAAAATCTATATTGATACTAGCAGACCAGATAGACGTCCTGCAAAATAACCTAGATACCGACTGCAGCGCCATCTGCCGGGCTGATTTGTGAATCTAAACCATCCAGGGCGCTACCCAATCGCATACAAAAAAAATCATTCAAATCGGTCCAGCCGTTTAGGAGGAGTTCAGTGACATACACACGTACAGTACAATTATATTTATATAAAGAAAGACTAGCTTCTGCCAGCGGCTTCGCCCGCGTTATGCCTAGGGAACATGTTCCCGGGATTAAAAGTAGCTTATGTGCTATTCCAGACTATAATCTATCTTTGTTCTAAATTTCATTAAGATCCGTTAAGCCGTTCTGGCGTGATTGAATAACAAACAAACAAACTTTCACATTTTCACTATTTTTTTTTCATTTTTTCTATTGATTGTAGCATGATGAAAAGTATACTATAACCAGCTCTGGAGTATGAAAAATAATTATACCAAGTTTCGTTAAAATCCGTCGAGTAGTTTTGGTTTCTATAACGGTTATACAGACAGACAGACAGACAGACAAAAATTTTACTGATTGCATTTTTGGCATCAGTATCGATCCCTAATCATCCCCTGATAGTTATTTTGGAAATATATTTAATGTACAGAATTGACCTCTCTACAGATTTATTAGGGGAATATTTAATTGCACCTCCATTTAAAATTCAAGCAAACTAAATCTCCCAACTAATTACCCACTGTATAACAAAAATACTGATTTGCACACTAAATTACGACGACACTAAATAATGACGGTCAACGTCAGGGGCACCCCAAGGTTCGGTTAGTTAGGTTCCTTTAAATCCTACACCGTCGACCTGCTGACGGAACCGCTAACCCTAGACGGTCGAAATCACGGGGAGTTAGATAATTTTTAGTTAACAGATAGTCATATTCAGTAAAACAGTTTAGCTATAAAGATCAAATGATTTATTTGATGAGCAATTTTAGTGTGTAATTCAGTATTTTTGGTGGTAACTTCGAATATTTGAATAGAAAAAATTGGATTTACAGTTGTAGGATTAAATACTACCCTAAAGATTATAGCTACACCTGCGTATTTTCACACCGTCATCGCATCTTCGTTCGACATACGCAGATAATTATGCAGATCTGGGAACATGAACATCAATTTATTTTACATACTTAACGATCATAGAGTGAAATATGTCTGATGTAAGATCATGTACCTACATAGTTACTACTTACTATACTTACGCAAGTAATACGATAGACACGTGTCGCTTCTGAGCCCTAGGTACCTACATGTGTCTCAAGCGCATGCATTTCTTGGATAATGTACCTAACAACGACAGAAAACTATGCAATAGTGCCTAATTAGTATGAAAACGCTACTTACAAACTGCTTCTATCGTATAATGTCTGGTCAAACTTTTGCAAACCAGTATTTGAACTAGAGACCTGCATTACTGCCATTCAAAATTGAATCTTGTTACTTTATTTCAGGTTTGAAAGTTCCTTAGTTCTGCCGACTTCGGAAATGACCCCATTCCGTTTAGTCGGTCTGTATTGCACAATCTCTTGTTCTTATGACAGCCTTGATTTGAGAGAAATTTTACTCATATGGTTCTTAAGCTGTGATTGATAAGGCGCAGAATCGTGTGGCTAGCAAGATTTGGCGAATTAATTTGTTAATCGAAGAATTATAGCCATTTATCAAACGTTTTGCTTCCTATTACTGTCTGAGTTATGTATAAACTTTATTATATTGGGTACAGGATATTAAATGTCATGATTAAAAAAATAAAGTTATTAAGTTGCTTTTGTGAAAATAGTTTTAATATCTTCCATTAATAAGATACCTTGCACCATCGTTATGCAACAGTGTGTTTAAAAACATTCTGCTATTCCGTCTCTTTACGAATGATAAATTGATGAGGCTCAGAGTCAGAGGGCATAAACAAAATTCCCGCGTACTACATGACATTTGTCATAGAAAAAAAAAACGATTTTTAAATTAAGAACGGAACTCTATGGCATACCTAAACTTTTTTAATACAAATATTAATATTTTTCTGTTATTCTCGTCACCGAAAGAAACAGAATACCTAAGTAACTTCTTGGCGACGACGCCGACATTTCAGTAAAAGGATTTAGTTTCTAAAATGATTGATGAGTTAAATAAATTACTTATGGAAATTTTAATTTATAATTCCTAATGCTTAATTTAATTAGGCACGTTTTTATGGCAAAGTTTTTGGGTGTGTTTTGTACTATCGTGTGAACAATACAAAGGTGTGCCACCTGCCATGTCCAAAGTGCGTTGACACGTAACATAGTAGCTATGTAAAGTACATAGGGGCTCAGCTTTAAGGCTGGACCTTAATTGGACCACTGTGAAGCTATTACATATTTAATATTGTCATAGAAGTATGTTAACGATCAGAAAATATCTCGAGACATTCTTGAAGTTACCAACAATGATTCAGTATAATGGTTGACGGGTTTGGCATCTCAAATAATACCCCTATTTGCAATTTCTGAAAGAGTATAGAACGCGCAGTTTATTCATAATACGCATATTTATAAGCATTTTCATATTTTGTGTCGGCGTAAAGCGTTTGTTACCAACCTCTTACAGACCGAAAAGTTCTTCGATTCAAATATTTTCTTCTTCTGACCTAATTTTAACCAAGATAGGCTTTTTATTGAATAGGTACTTATAAATAATAGTTTATTGAAACACACACGATTTAGGCAGATGTACAAAATAACTTTGATAACTACTTAAATCTACACAGATCTTGTAACCCAGTCTCCTAAACTAGGTAGTCCTGTATCTTAGGAGACAGTGTTAGGCCAGACAAGGGCTTGATATTTTACTCTACTTACAATCCAAGCAAACATGAAATCCAATTAAGGGGACTTTCACGATTCTTGATCTTTAAAAATCTACGTCTAGACTAACATTACAAACAGGTTAAAATGTAAGTTATGGTAACTTTGGATCATGTAGTTGATGATCCTAAGGAGTAGATCCTACGTAAGTTTTTACACTGGATGAAAGCTACGTTTTGTGTCAAATATAAGAAAAAAAAAATAAGGATGGGAAATCATCAAATGTCTTCTACCGCTCTGAGCGGAGTAAAAGGTGTCAGACTCTTACTGACTAAAACCCATCAGTGTTCCTCCTAAAGTCCTTTGCGTTTCAGGGCCGACTGTTTCGAACAAATTCCGCAACTCTGGCAGTACTTTCTGCATTATAGGGCTCATATTATGTTATCAAAATTTTAATCCGGGAAAAATGTGTGGTTCCTGTGTGTGACTCTAAGAAAGGCTACGACAGCGAATCCGCTGGATAAAACTAGTTGAAATTAAAAAAGGGAAGAAGAACGCAGCTCTATGAGCTCCATCCAATCAAATTAAAAATGAAACGTACTTAATAGGTACAGACAGTTTGTCGAAGGCGACGCTTGTCCTGCTGAAACGGGGCCAAGGCGCCCCGCCATCACACGGTCAGCCAAGCGGTCGGCGGCCGAGCCCACGGAATTATCAGCCGCTGGGAAAATACGGCGGCCATGGCTGATTCGGAAAAAGAATTTCGTTATTGACGTTATAGTTTTTATTGGGGTTTAAATATTGGTTTTTAAGAGTGAGATGATCGTTCTGGTCTGGCCAACCAGCAAAGTTTGTAAAGTGTTACTCAATACTCTACCGACTTTATGTTTCGCAATAATACTTATTTTCTTTAGATCTCAACATAGGTTAGTGCACGTGCACCTCTACATTATACTAAAGGCAGCAAAATTATAGGAGCTGGGAAAACCTTTTTTTTATTAGGATGAGAAATCATCAAATGACTCCTCCAACTTTGGGCGAAGCAGGAGGGAGTGTCAGACTCTTTCCGACTAAAACCCATCCGTGTTCCTCCTAATGCCCTTGCGTTCCAGGGCCGCGGTGACTCTTTCGAACAAATTCCGCAACCCCGACTCGGCAGGCACTGACCCTAGCGGGCCTCGAATACTATAAATGATTGCAAATGGCCATTGAAAGTCCTGATCCGATTACGAAATTCAGTCTGGCATAAAACTATACCAACGCTGATTATATTACCTACCTATGGGTGCTTCTCATTCCGGAATAACATAGTGTCAGTAAATTCGCCTTAGAAAAAAATTAATATTTGTGATATCCCTTACAATTTCGTTTCTGCAGGTACCATGGGTATTACAGAATGGTATATCATCAGGATAGAAATCTGCTCATGTTTTTAAATTCGCATTAGCTTCAAGTCTCAAGCAAATACTACTGACTATCTATTAATGACTTTGTATTAGCCGAGGTGAACATTTACTTAATGTCTGAATAAACATACGATTCTTTATCGAACGTACATAAACGAAACCAATGTGTATTTTCTTTTCACATAATAACTCCTTTGAACTTTAGTGTATTTTTGTTGAGAACTTTGTTTTTTTTTTTAATTGCTGCGATTTACTTTTTGTCTATGGAAATGTTTTTAAAAATACTTAGAACTAAACATCATGACAACCAAATATTGTGTGGTTTCCTGCCTGAAATTTTGTTGTACTTACCTTCCTATAAATCCGATTAAGTATTATATTATTACAATAATACTATTAGGGTGCTCTTATTAGACATAAATAATTATTATGTCAGATAATTTAATAACAGATAGTGTTCTTTCGAATACCAATGAGTCACGCTATACCTGACAAACTTTTCTGCGACGGTTGAGTAACTTGATTTTCTGTGCCTTTTTG
Organism: Ceramica pisi; assembly: GCA_963859965.1. Lineage (NCBI taxonomy): Eukaryota > Metazoa > Arthropoda > Insecta > Lepidoptera > Noctuidae > Ceramica > Ceramica pisi. The sequence continues at coordinate 2,811,269 of OY982543.1, forward strand.
CTTAAGATTTAAGGTTGAAAATCGATTGGTAGGGCGAGATATAAATGGTAATGCTTATGAGGTGTCGTGTAAATTGAAATTTGTAACGTTTGACCTCATTGCAGGCTTCCCTCGCGTATTTAGTTGATTTATAATACCCCTGGGTTCTAGCAGTCGCTAAATCATATAATTGTTATCAAGATCAACTAACTTGTCATGTTCTATGAGAACAATGCCAATAATATTGGCAAATCGCTCTATAGAAGGTAGGTACAGCGTGTATTCCGTCCACTAGCGCCGCCAATCGTTTTTTATTATTTGTGGTAAATTTAAGACACGTAGATAAAAAACCGCTCTGTAGTGCACTGAAGAAATGTATTTATTATGTTTTGAGAGTTATGTTTTGTACTTTAGAACATAAATAGTTGCCAAAGTCGATATTTTTGCTAAAAGTGGCCACTTTTAGCAATAATTGCCGTTTTGGCTATTTAGCCATGAGTTATGTATTAAAAATAGCTGTCAAAAAATAATAGATACATTTCTTTAGTGCACTACAGAGCGGTTTTTTATCTACATGTCTTTTTACCACAATTAATAAAAAACGATTGGCGGCGCTAGTGGACGGAGTACACACTCTTAACTACGCATTGAACTTTGATTTTCTGAATCTATGTTTTGAGCTAAATTGATTGAAATCGGAACAGAAAAGAAATAACATTTGAATAAGTAGATAGCAGGGTTATTCGATTTGTGTTTTGTACCTACTACCTATTGGTCCCCAAATATGTTGGTGTCGACTTTCAGTTTATGCAGGTGTAACTGGATTCCAGTATTTTGCTTGGGGAAACTCTCTTTCAGTCTAGTCTGAAAGGCAGTAGGTTGTGTTGAAAGGCAGCAGGCTGGCGAGGAGCTCTTTACTAAATAATAACAGCCGCACGGGTCAATCTTTAAGGTTAAGCAACGCTTACCAAGGTTGGTCTGTAGATGGGTGATTATCTTAACATTTTCGAGTTTCCTCCGTGCCTCGGAAAGCACGTTAAGCCGTTGGTCACGGCTGTCATTTGTAGATCTTTGGCAGTCGTTACGGATAGCCAGAAGCCAGTAAATTTGACTCCAGTCGTACCAAGAAGTACCGTGTTACCTAGTTAATGGGTTGTGGAGGTCTGGTAGGCAGCCGCTCCACGTAAAATACTGGTATTCAGCTGAAGCTGGTTTGACTGGAAGCCGAACCCAATATAGTTGGGAAAAGGCTAGGATGATGATGATCCAGTAGGTTGTGCACAACCCTCTCCATAACTAGATAACACGCCCATATCCCTCACACAAGGCTTTCCAACCTGTTGAGCGATATGGGCGTGTATTTATGTAGATATACAAATATTTTAAAGGAAAAAGAATCCTTTACTTTATCTTTAGCTGAACTATCTATCTAGTTTGTTTCCCATTAATGTGCAAAGGTTTCCCACTACAATTTCCACACCTCTGACCTTTAAGCTTGTTTATTTATTTATTTATTTAGACTTTATGCACAATAGTGGTACATGGGCGGACTTAATGCAACAAGGCATTCTCTACCAGTCAACCTTTGGGTTAAAAAGACTACACTGTGGCTGTGACTGGCTTTGAGAAATGGGCCAATGTAAAGACTGGCTGAACCATTTAGATAAAAATAATACTTAATTACAAAAGTAGGTCGTATTTCAAGGCTGATCCGCCCAAAATATCGGCAAGTTCAGCATTAAATAAGATCAGATATCTCACATCCATTACGTTACATAATCTCAGCATCCGTCTCACTGCACTCTGAAACTCATTAAACTTCCAATTAGCTTTCATTATGTTGGCGTGCTAACATCCTATCCATCATGTTCGTGGACTGTATTATTTGGCTTACATTATTTTTTCTTACCAGCCAGTACCTACAAATTTTGGAAAAAGTTTAATGACAAATGAATTGATAAAAAGAGTTTGGTTAAGAACTAAAAACTCAAGATGAACAGTGTTGTTAGTTACCTTTAATAAGTAACTAGCTGTGCCCGCGGCTTCGCCCTCTTTACAAATTATACATATACTAAAACCTTCCTCGAGAACTATTCTATCCATTGGTGACAACAGCAAGAAAATCGGTGCAGTAGTTTTTGAGTTTATCGCGAACAGAGAGACAGACAGACGTGGCGGAGACTTTGTTGTTTTATAATTATGTAGTGATTGATGATAGTGAAGTAAAATGGACGGAGAAAAAGCAAGTGCCTACAAATAGTATGTAACCGTTTTTTCACCGTCCCGTTCTCTGTGGGGATATGTGGGAACGGTGCTTAATTGTGTGAATTAAGCTTTATAATAAAATTTGCGAAAACACTAATAAAATGTGCGAAAAATAAATCAGGATAAAAGAAACAAATCTATGGACCATCCCGACCATCAATAAGTGGTACCTGAGGAGCATGGAATTAATAAGTATGTATTTTATTACAGGACGGTGACGTTCCAAAACATGTTTTTTTTAAAGTTCGTAGCCGGGGTCTACAAACTTCTAGTGGACCTTGCTTTGCTACGATGCTACGAGCTAAACTTAGTGCTACGAAATTATATCTTTATTTTTTATGGTCTACGCCCGGAAACCTGCTACGGACAAAGAGTCATAAAATAGTCTTCACAATATTTTTAATGTTTATTGATAACATCAACTGTTGTGTGCAGTAAAATGTTTTTATAACGTAAATAAGCTTTTATCTCTCAAAGACTCAACCATTTATTTCAATTAAACCAATTACAGGAACTTTTGAATTGTCAAGGTCGGTCGGTCCAAAAAGATGAAGCTATTTGCACGTTCCAAAGCGTAGATCTCTATGGAGAAGAACGTGCAAGAAACTCCACGGACACTCTTTTAACAGGTTTCAACATTGTTTACAGAAATACCTAGATACTGCAAACGATGTCTTTGTCACTCACGAACCACAATAAAATACATTGTAGTGTCCTCGGGTTTTTATAACTCAATCGACTGAAATACCCGTTTGTTAAGGCATTGAAGAGTTTTAGTAATTTTAGGTACCTAGATCTAAGAAAAGCTACAATGTCGTTTATGTCTTGGCAAAGTAGTTTGAAAAACTCTTTCAACGTGATTACTTTGTTTAAAAAAGATTAACGAAGTAATTATGAATTGTTGATCAAAGTTAATCCAGAAATGTTTATTATATTAATTATGTATAGTCCTTCTAAATTAACTTATTATTCGTAACCCTTTTTATCGGAAATCATCAAAATTACTACGGAGTGTCAGACTCTAAAGCCGGGTACTCACAAGCGAGCCGTAACTGTAACCGTTGCATGTACTGTAACCAAAAAACATAGTGTGTAACGTGGTTCGCAAACCTGCTGCGAGCGGTACGCGTGCGGCTTGCAGCGACCCGACGCGCGACGTTTACAACGTACTTATTTCTACACCCGTAATTGTAAAACGCGTACACACTAGAACCTCGTTACTGTATCACATAAGTTACGGTTACAGCTCGCTAATGAGTACCCGGCTTTACTGATTAAAACCCATCCGTGTTCCTCCTAATGCCCTTTGCTTTCCAGGACCGCGGTGACTCTTTCGAATAAATTCTGCAACTATTCGTGACTCCAAAGGCGACAGAGGGTCTACAGACGGCCAATTGTAATAATTTTAAGCAAGATTCGCATTAGCATCATAATCTGTCAAAAAAATCTCCATTTTTCTGCCTGTTTTGACCTGTAACGCTAGGCGCGCACTGGTGACTTTTGTCACCGTAACAGATTATCTCTCTCTGTTGCACTTCACAAAATAATTGCGAAAGAGAAAAACGTACTGTCACGCGGACAAAAATTTATCAGTGCTCGCATAGGTTTACAGTCCGAATCATTCCGAACTTTTTGAAACTATCAATTTTCAAAAAGTTTTATCTGTACTTTGTCTGCACTTGTTTTGAAGATATTTATTTTCAGACAAGGGCTTAAATGAAGAAGAACTCCTCTCTCTATTTTATATTACAATCTCATCGGCAATGCAATAAACTAGATTCCGCTCCCCTCAATAAATAAATGCACACAGTTTTAGTGTTTTTACATCTGAAGACGATACCTTGTTGCGAAAATGATAAAAAGTGGGCGGAGTCAAATATGGAAGCGAGCGCATTTCATACAACAAAATTTGAAATTCGCGCGCAAGGAAGTAGCGATTTAGAACAGAGATGTAGTGGAGTCGATTAACGTTTATGTTTATTTTATTATATGTGGGATTGTGATTATTTTATTATTTATTTTCTTTATTCGTTCTTCACAAAATATACAATCTTAATTAAAAATAAAAGTATTCGGTAATTAGTATAATTTTTATTTAACATGAAACGCATGTTATTTTATTGATAAATTTTACATAAATAATATGAGAGAAAAAAATTATCCGCGAGCGGGATTCGAAAAATTATACTAATAACTTTAGTATAAGGAATTATCATAAGACAAAATATCTAATTGAAAAATTAGATTTATCGGGTACCAAAGCTGTAAAGCTATGATATCAGATGTTTCCTATGTTTCCTCGTTCCGTCCTCTAAGACGCAAACGTGGGGATATTAGAAGGCTTATGATTTACAGATCTATTCCGGGTTTTATGATTTCTCAGCAAAACTAAAAGATCTCTACAAGAAAAATATTTTTTAAAGGAAACTTAAATTTTAATTAGGTCCATAAAATAACAAAATATTATTTCAAATTCAAAACTTTTCAAAATCTAAGATAAGTTGAATATCTTCATTAGCTGAAATTTCTTGCGTTGTGTTTGGTTCATTCTCATATGATTCATTATCATTAGTCCGACTTTCCTCTTCATTTTCAGCATTCTTTACAATAACATATTCTGGATCACGAATTGGCATGTTTCTAACAAATCTTGGGTCCACTAGTTCAGGAAGCAAGCAATAAAAATAAAATTTCAATAATTTTGGCTCCATTTGTTCTTTCCAAAACTTATCATCCCTTTTGATTATTTCAGTTTTTATTTTGTGTTCTCCATACCACACAGCTAATAAACACTTATCCTTTTGACAAATATGCATTTGGCCTTGGGCTTGGAAATACCAATCAGATTTTTTATTTACTGCAACTTTATTAGTTTTATCATCTTTTCTCCAAAAATGCATTTTTTTATTTTCTATAGCTGCATCTATTCCCATTTTGTATGGAGCTATAGGACATTTAACTTCCACTACCATATCCTCTGTTATTCCATCAGGAGTAGCCCCAAGGAATGGGTGTTCTTGGTCAATAAATAACCCGCAATGCTCAATATTTATATTGAGCATACTAGACAATTGCTCTAAGGCAATTTTTTCATTTTTTTTGCCATGACTTATGGAAGCTACGTGGTCAATGTTAGATTTATATAGCATATTTTTTACTACATTGGCACAGCTGTTTGTGATTTTCCTTTTAATAACCTTTCCAAACTGAGAGGCTGTCAATAAATTTCGACGAAGTTCCAACCACTCCCCACATTCAGCTTGGAGAATTGTTCGTTTTTCAATATCATTTCGTTCTTCTTTAGTCTTTTCCAAATTCTTTAAGAATGTTGACTTTGCGAGGTCAAAGCTTTCTGGGTCTAAATCAGGCTTAGTGGCATTCTCACCGTAATCGAAGTCAATCTTTTTTGAAAACAGTTTTCGATTTTTTTTTCTAATTAAAGTTTGGTTGTACTGTCTCTTAGCTTCTTTGGCGTTTTCATAGTTTTGAACAGATTTTGGTGGACTTTCGTTATAAATTGTTTTATGTACTGTAGATAATACTTTTCCTGTGTTAAAAGAAATAACAGCTCCAGCGCACCTTGCTTGGTAAGAGCGCTTAAGAGCATAATTAATTCTTTTGCCTCCAACAAACTTTGCGATTACTCCATTTAACCTTTCTACAACATTGCTATCTACATTTTCTATCAAACTTCTAGCTTGATTTGCCACATTTCCTGTCAAGAACTGAATCTTCTGCCACAGAAAACTTTTGGAGAATTGAGAGTTCAGTGAATTCGATTGCTTAAAGCAAATTTCTTTATTGCAAGATTCATGTGAGTCAAATGCATGAAACATGGCTTTTGATATATCCTTATGCAAGTGTTTAATATTTTCAGATTTATTTTGTTGGCTGCTGTAATATTTAATTGCACTGCATATGTATTTCCTGGCAGACAAAATTTTCACATTTGTCAGTAATTTACGATCAGCTATTGAATAGCGTGTGTCTGATTTTAGTTGTTGCAATTTGTTACAATAATTTCTCAATATGTGGTTTTTACAGCCTATTTTTTCTACTGTTAAAGATGGATATGGTCGACATTCTAAAATTTTTGCGTAGGTGCTACTGTCACCATCTGCAATATACCTTGCGTAGATAAGCCCATGCATTTCTATTGATAGCTTAAAGCCTTCTGCTACTATAACAGATTCCATAGAAGTAGATGGTCCTGTAAAATTCTTAAAACACTCGTGTTGCTTCACTGTCACATTACTTTTTTCTGCTCTGGCGCAAATGCAGCAATATTTATTTTTCACGGCCATAAACAGCACTTGGCCAAATCGCCTTCCAATAATAGTGGCTGCCCCTGATAGAGCAGCGTAATTTGTTTTGTATGAACGTTTGCACCAGCAGCCATCTACAATAACATCAATTTCTGGTATGCCATCTTTATTAACTCGTCCTTCTTTTATGGCAGCATCTCTTTCTTTTTCTCCCGCTTTTTTCATTTCTTCCCATGCAGTTACTTCCCATTCATCAGAAACTAGGTCATGAGAAATCTTAAAAGTATGCTCTGACATAATAGGTAAATCGAGTGAAGCAGAGACCTGCTTGAGTTGAGCATGACCACAACCAGCTACCATCATTCCCGCAACTGCATTTTTATTTAAGTTAGCTTTGGTGTTTTTAATTTCAAAATTTTGCTTACAAAGTTTACATGTAAAGGTAAATGCAGATATCAGCCCACAAGATTTTTCCTTACTTAGCTCCATGCTCTCTAAACCGCAGTCAAACAATGACGAATGAGCTGAAATACGAACTAGTTCTTGCACAAAATAGTTAATGTCTATTATTCTATGGCCTGCCTGTAGTTTTGGATCCTGAAAAAACAAAAAAACAATTACGAACAAATCACAAATTATAACCTCTTACCAGACTACTTTCTTTAATTACCTATTTCAAGTCGAAAAGCTACAATAATTTATCATTATTCCATGTAATTCTATAATTCCATGCTCGTTCTATCAAATACTAACCAATATATCAAAATGACTTACTTCATCTGTAGTAGGAGTGTCTGTGCACTCGAATGGCAGTGGTAAGCTCTGCAACTCTGTATTTTCTTGGACTTCTTCTCCATGATCTCGTATTTTGTGAATTGATTGACGTCGCCTAGAAATATCACATAAAATCCTCCTTTTAAAATTACTGTAATTCATTAAAGTAGGTACATTAATATATTAATCCATATTAGTGACAAAAATCCATATTAGTGCTTAAAGACAACAAAAAAAAATCGACTTCAATTATCCTTATATAGAAGAGTTCAATTTAGATATATTTTATTAACTAGAGGGCGCCCCGTGCGCGGTATTGTAGTTTTATATAATATTATACCCCGTGAGTATAATTATAATACCCCGTGAGTGGTGTTGTAGTTTAATATAATTTAGATATTTATTGAGGTGGCACTAGTCGATATTTTTTCCATAGAAACTTCGGGAGGGTAGTACTCCGCTGTTTGACAGAGTACATCAAAAGTTAAACATAATATCGTTTTGTCATATTATTAGTTTTGTCTGTATGGAAACAGAATGGTAAAATAAAAAGCCATTAAAAAGTTATGAGCAACCAAAGTTTCGTTTTTCTTGCCAATTTTAACGCATCTTTGGGCGTAAATAAATAATAAACACAATGTAAAATCTTTAAAACCAAGTCGGTACCGACAATGCTCAATTATCGAAGAATTCAATAAATTTTATTTTTAATCGATTTATGCAGTAGTTTTTTCATAAAACTCGATTTACGAAAGGCCTTCTCATATTTTTTTACGCGCGCGTTTTACTATGAATTATCGTGCCTCTCACTGAATAATATTCCCCCCGGTGCGGTGCGGGGGGACAATGCTCACGCACACATGCACTATATGTCACACGTGCTTATTCAAGTTACGACTGTGTCTGCTGCGGTGTGCTGTGGCCTGTCGTTCATACGTATACGTAGGTAGACTATACTTGCGCTCTAATTTATATTGACCCATTGGCTTGATTTTTGGATTTCAATATTACGTATTTTATATCTGTTTGACTTCGCACTGAAGTTTGGACTCCGTATTTGCGTTAGAAATTGTTATTGTTGCTTTGAGTGGACGCTGCATAAGTACGTGACATTATTATGGTTCATTGAAAAAGTGTGAAAAACCACATATTATAAACAATGGGTAGAAAAGTCATAATTTGGCGTCGTGACCGGGTCTTCGCCACCGCGTCGCTGCCCGCGCCCGCTGCAGTGTAAAATCATCGCGGCGGGATGCTATCGCGCAATGAATTTTCAACTCTCGATGTTGAAACGGTGTCTTTTGACGCGTTGGGCTCTGCTGTGTGCTGGGTTCTCAACGCTCGGCTGAACGGAATATTTTTACGTCCGTGCGTACGGTGGCTAAGCGTTCTTACAATCGAGCGTCATGACGCATGACGCATGAGTCGGACTCACGCACCGAGGGTTCCGTACAAATATTATAATATAAGCAAAAGTTGTGGATTACGATTTATGACGTATTAAAAATACTCCTTACTAGATCTCGTTCGAACCAATTTTCGCTGGTAGTTTACATGGTAATGTAGGTACATCATATATTTTTTACCACTTTGGAAGTGTCTCTCGTATAAACTTTCCGTTTTGAAAAAAATTATATTAAAAACCTCGATATCATTTTAGAACCCCTATCCATAGATACCGGCCCACACGTACAGGTTTAGGTAGGTAGTAGGTTCACAGAATACATCTACTTACCATGTTTCGACAGCATAGTTCTTATAGTTTCGGAATAAAGTGGCTGTGACATACGGACGGACAGACAGACAGACAGACATGACGAACCTATAAGGGTTCCGTTTTTGCCATTTGGCTACGGAACCCTAAAAATTAAGAAGACAGGTAGGCAAGTAAGTAATTTTGATAACAATTTATAGGATGGTACTTAGGTAGAACTAATTTCAATTATTAGGTATGTATCTAGTACCTACGGACATCAACTGCGTTGACTATTCAAGTACCTAAGCATATGTCGGTGGCAGCGTGGCGGCTGCATTACCACCAGGGAAAAACTAAACATAATAACAATAGAATAAGCAAATCTATATTAGGTACCTATAGGGCCTAAAACGGTCTAACGGCCTAGAGGTATAAAACGATAACACAGCGCCTGCTATTTTTAGTAAGAGTTTTTAGGTAGGTAGGTAGTTGCTGATTTCTCGGCGAGCGTCGAGCGACTTTGCGCAGCGGCGCGCGGTGGTGGTATGTGTGCATCGTGTAACTTCGATTTAGTTCGGAACGGTTCGGAACGATGTATGTGTGCGTGCGAACTAGACGTGCATGAAGGCTAGCGTCTAACTGCTCATCACTGGTACAGGGTACTATCTCTGTCGGGCATGATGCGAGGTGAGACAGCGTGCTTTTTGGCCATGCCTACCACTGAGTTCGAGCCTGCGACTAGTGCCACCTTAATAAACAAAGTTACTACTTATTAATACCTAATTGACTTTCAACCAACGAATTATCGCCAGACACTTTTTTTATTTAAAGTCGGTTAAAACAATTTATTTCAAAATGCAGTATACTTTTGATTATAACAGTAGTAAAAAAATAACAACTTTACCCTTTCAAGTTTCGATCCTTCAAAACTTTTAGTTGTGGTTGCGACTCCACTGTATCGCCCTCTTCTAAAACAGTGGGAGCGGTCGTTGACCTCTTTGATCCGGCCGGGGGCGGCTGGACTTCTGCCGATGCCGGTGCAGTTAGCAAAATATTGTCAATATTACTTATATCTGATAAAGGGCCAGTTCTGAAAACGTAAAAAAAATAATTCTAAGTAAAATTTTGTTGTTAAAATATCACAATTTTAAAATATGTGTACACTAAAAAATGTTTTTGCAAAAAAAAAGATATGGACTTACTTTTTCTTTTCTCTCATCATATGTAAATGTTCTCTTTGAATTTTCCTGCATAATCTTCGATTAATTTTTTTATACTTTGTTTTATTACCCATATTTAAATTTAAAAGTTTATAAAATAATTATTTACAACTTATACTAAGGCACTACTTATTTACAAGGAAGGTCACTTATACGTACGAAGAAATAAAACTATCTGAAATCAATATATCCTAAAAACTTAATAAATTAATAATCGTAATTCGTAAAGCTCGGCAAGCGTCAACCGACACAGAACCGTCGCGCACGATGTTCACGGGCGAACTGGGTAAATGGTTGAGAGTGATAGAACTATGCGATAGCAACGTAAATAGATAGAGAGAGGAAACATGCGACCTGCTCGAAAAAAATAACGTAAGCGCCATACTAAATAAAAATGTATTAAATATTCAATTTTATGTTTCTTTAAAAACTGATTTCTGATTAATGTTTAATAAGATATTATCTACATTCTTCATTATTTTAATGTGACAGAAAGTACATGACTACGACATAAAATTCATAAAATGTTATTTTTAGAGGTAAGTTCTGATTTTTTTTCTATCGAGGAAAGTTACTTGTTTTATGTTTTTGTCTTCGGATTAATGGAGGTAATATAGTCAACAAACACATATAAAAAAAAAAAAATATTCAAACAAGTATTCTTACATTAAAATTAACGTAAAAAAATTGTTTAATTACCAGGACTCATCTGAATGCGGTTCCATTACCACAGCGTCGCGTGAGAAACGTGCCCGCACTGGGTTGATCTAACGATGCTGTACATGCATAATTAGGTAGTTTGCTATTATGTATGTAAGGCTATCCGTATGTATGTAAGATCGAACCGTAAATAGCTTCCTGTTTTAGTGCGTTTTCATACAAAACGTTTATTTTATCTGGGATTTTGTTGCTGGGGAAATTTAGATGGATGCTTTAATATTTCACCCCTTCATATTACTGTAGCGTTTGCCTGTCAAAATCCATTATGATGTTTTTGTATGAAAGAGTAAGCAATATTCTTCCATCCATCCTTATAAACTATCATATTTATCAATAGTAGAAGGATGAATAAAGAAGGATTTTATTTTCGACTTCATATTCTTGCAAATATTTAACGCTTCTCCTTCCTGTCCATTTAATTGCCTTTCATTTTGGAAATTGAAACAACTTCAAAGGGCACACAATATGTAGGTAATAGAAGGTACCAAACTTTCAATCAAGATTATCGTTTGACCACAGCTCGAGCTATCTATCATACAAAAGAACAATAGCAAACACGACTGACAAAACTTTATAAAAATGGCTAAAAGTATAAAATAAACACGTTTTTGTATGAAATCGCGCGTCAGCTCGCCGCCGTACATTAATCAGTTGCAAGGATATAAATAGAAACGTCAGTAGGTAGGTAATATACATAGTAGATAGGTAGGTACTCGTGTAACAAAACGTTAGCATTCACGGCGGAGGCTGCGTTGCATCACCTCACTTGTTTTCATAGTCGCAACCTCGGCCACACGAGCCGAATGCTTCCGGAGTTTTGTGATGAATTCTGTATCTTTTAATTAAGGTAGAGATAGAAAAAGATGAAGAGCTCGTGGCTAAATAAAAACAGCCGCACGAGTCGATCTTAAAGGTTAACCAACGTTTGCCAAGGTTGGTCTGTGGATGGGTGACCATCTTAACATATCGAGATTCCTCCGTGCCTCGGAAAGCACGTTAAGCTGTTGGTCCCGGCTGTCAGTTGTAGATCTTTGGCAGTCGTTACGGATTGTCAGAAGCCAGTAAAATCTGACTCCAGTCTTGCCGAGAAATACCGTGTTACCCAGTTAATGGGTTGTGGAGGTCTGGTAGGCAGCCGCTCTACGTAAAATACTGGTATCAGCTGAATCCGGTTTGACTGGAAGCTGACCCCAATGTAGTTGGGAAAAGGCTAGGCAGATGATGAGATATTCAACTGAGTCTTAATTTATCGGGCTTGATTAGATTCTCAACTATCTGGTTTAATCTTTCCATCGATTCGATGGTATTTAGAATATTTTGTTTGAGTTCAGCGTCAAAGGCGTTCATTATTAAGTCGTCAAAAATGCAGGAATTAGCACTTAGGGCATTCCTATGCCCATAAGGTAGGTATGAGGGTCATTTTCTGACCAGGGGACACTGCACTTACATTGGCTTTTAGATGCTGTTATTAAAGTTCTCATTCCACCAGATTTAATTGTCATAGGTATAGCGTTGCACGTTGACACATAGAAAATTAGAAAAAGCCACGGGGAACTGGTGATCCTCACTTTGCCTAAGCTTTCTCTGTTTGAAATGGTCTTCGGCTGTAACCCGGAGTGGAACATTGTTCACCGTGGCGGGTGGCCCATGGTAGTTGTATTATTATGAGTCTGAAGATCTCATGCGGACTATACTTAGATTGGGGTGACGCTTATAACCTGGAAGCAGCAAAGCAGAAAGCAAAGGAGGCCTCATACTCAGCAGAGAAGACACTGGCTGATGAGACTCTTGTGTAAAGGCCTCCCTTCAGTCTTAATTTTTTTCAGTGTTCTGAACAAAATACGGAACCCTTATAGGATCACTCGGGTCAGTCTGTCTGGCTTTCTGTCTGTCACAGCTAGTTTTCTCCGGATCCACTGGACCGATTCTGTTGAAATTTGGTACACATATGGACTTCTGTGACTCAAACATGGACGCGTAATTTAGTATGAGGGTCACATTTGGGGGACAAACTCGAAAATTTCAAAAACATTTTTTTACCGATATCGCGTGACATGAATATCAAATCAAAGGGCTTTCTGTGAGGGTTTTAAGTTTTTTATTTCATAATTTTAAAGTAAATCTTTTTGATGATATTCAAGAAATTAAACGAAAAATGACCGTCCCACCTTATCTCCGAAACTACTGCGCCTAAAAGTTTGAAAAATAGATTACTGGAAATCCTATAACATGTTAAGAGAAATGAAATTCGTTGGGAACCCTTTGCACGCCAGTCCGACTCGCACTTGGCCAATTTTTCTATCTGGCCAGCTCTCTAGCCAGTTTAACTCGCCACAGTAGTTAGCCTTCGCTATTCATATTCAAGGTAAGGATCCTCAGTTGCATCACCGCCTTGTTTTCAAAGCGTAAGCCTCGATACAATAATGTAACTTATTTCCGGATTCAAATGGGTGTGCTCTACCGTGTTGCGTAGACCGAGTGTAATGTGTCTGTACAAAGAAGGCCTTGGGCGTAGTTGAAATAAGATAACTAGCGATATTTTGCTTTTATCGTTATCTTGCTTTTGAATAACTTGGTTTTTAGGGTCACACAGCAGAATAGGCGCTTGACCAGAAAGGTTTACAGCCACTTCTCCAAAGAATGTGAAATTCTGTTAGCAATAACGATTCTCAAAAAGTTCTATGTACAAATATATTTATGGACTGAGTAGCTGTCAACTTTCTTTTTTTTACATAAAATCCTTCTCCTGACACTTAAAAAACACAACAAAAAAATAATTGGCGTAATCGGTTTAGCTGTCCTCAAGATTTGCGCTTAGCACCACATTCAGTGATTCATTTTTATGTTATAGTAGAGACAACTGTTCGATTAGAACTTAAGATCACTTTCGACTTAGGACTTTTATTTTCTCAATGCTTTCTGACGAAGTGATGACTTCACTTGGTCAGAAATCGTGGACTACTTTTCAGAGACTTATACAAGAGGTACCTAGACCTACCATTTGCATCTCTAAAAAACCTGAAAATAAATAAAGAGGTCCGTTGTTTCTTGTTCTCAATGGCCATCAGTCTTATTGATCACTCAACCAGCCAGTCAGCCAATCCACATTCAAATTTCGAAACGCACGCTAATTTGTTCAACCCCGTTCTGCCTAGACTGGCAAACAGACGATGTCTAGAATATAGATGAGCCCAACCTGCTTTGTATGTACAAGTATACAACCTCTTTGTTCGATGAATCATCCTTACAAAATCGGTATATACCGAAAAGTGAAATACGGTTTTTCAAAGGTTGAATGGACTCGTTTGTTGATGTTAAAAGGACTTTAAAAAAATAAAAAGGCATAGAATGTGACTTGAATGTCTTAATGTTTTTGGGTTTGCACTGGTCCGTTTTAAGAGTATTTCAATGTTATGTTTTGCCTTTGTGTATTAAAAAAAACCCGATTAAATTGTTCTGAAATTCACTTCCAGCGTATTTTATATCCAGGTACCTATTTCTTTCTCTGTTATCAATGGCGAGTGCACACAAGAAACTGCTAAGAACGCTACAGTCTGGTTGCCACACGTGCAAGCAATTACCATCTTTTGTATCTCGATTAGAGTGATTATAATAGCTTGAACATTTTTTGTGTGTTTACTCACAACTTATGAGCATGCTAATCAACAGATTCCATCTCATGGACTGTTGTTGGCAGTAGGTGTTTTTTCAGCGCGTTTAATGCGTCTAACCATTCATTAGTATTTTTCCAAAGTTCATCAAGGCTTTCAAAAACTGCAACACCAGCCAGGTCCGCATTACTTTTTTAAGACCTTTTTTAGGGTTCCGTACTCGAAGGGTAACCTACGGAACCCTATTACTAAGCCTCCGCTGTCCGTCCGTCCGTTCATCTGAAAGCAGTTGAAATTTTCACAGAGTGTGTATTTCTATTACCGCTATAACAACAAATAACAAAAAACTAATTAAATTAAAGGAGGCCCAAACAAGAAACGTGTTTTAGTTTCGGATTTGGTACGGAGCCCTTTGTGAGAGAGTCCGACTCACACTTGGCCGGTTTTTTAATCAAAAGTTTGATGCATGTGGTTAGTTTAAACTTTAAAAACTGATGGGCAAATTCTTATTTTCTAAATACCTACCTATAGCAAAGTTTAATTTAGAAACTGCTACCTAATCAGAAACTAAACGTATGCTTGGGTTTTTTCTCAAACATGTTTGGAAATGCGAGTATTATTTTGACAACCTTCTTCGAGATAAATCGAAATTGCAGTACTGACCAAATACATGCGAGCAGCGGTCGGCCAAATTTATGTAAATCCATAATTGTCGTGTAATCTAGAATGAAACGATCTTTTACTCCGAAACATGGCAACCGAGGATTGAATTCATCAAATTTTTTATTTAAATTTCGAACTCGCTTGCAAATAGAAAGTACGAAAAATAAAAACAAATGAACAGTTTAACGCGGGAAAAAATATTGTTGTTCGTTGTTGTCATTGATTTTGAAATGTAATTGTATGCCAAACAAAAATTCTGCCTATACAACCTTGGCCATAACTAGGCATTTATGGACTTACGTGTGTGGCGGCTACGCCTCGGCCCATATTTGCAGGTTCATCCATCAATGCCTCTTTTGCTGGCGGCTGCAGTAATGCACTAGTATATTGCTTTTTATGTTAAATTTTTAGTTAGATTTCAGCTACGTTGGATAATAACAGGTTTACATTTTTATTAGGCGACTATCTTCGAAAATGATCCAATTCTTACAACCGCCAATGCTGTACATAACCTACTCTAAAAGTAATACGCCGATTATATGTTTTCAATGTTCATTATAATATCTTACTCTAAAAATAATGACGATGACTCAATGAGAATAACATTGATTTACTACTTAGATAGATATCGCTATTTTTACACGAAAACACCAAACTGGTAATCTAACAAATGAGCAAACAAATTAAAAGTGTCCATGAAATTATCAATATTCAAACGTAGAACATTCCACGCGGAAGTCAAATGCACAACTGCGTCACTTGCTTTTAGACAAAATTGGAGAATAACGTTTTGATCACGGAACAGAAAACTTTTTTTTCTGTTCCGTGGTTTTGATAGTAGGTAGTCTATGGTTTTAGTCAAAATTATGATTTTGCGGTTTTTGCAATTTCTGACGGTTAATTCTAACTAAAATATAAATTCGAAACTGAGTTTGTTTGAAACTATAGTATCACTAAAATAAACTTGAAATATGGGTAATTGGTATTAATTCATAAAAACATATTTCTCAGAACAAAAAACATGTGTTCTGTCTTGTCATTAACAATCATATTTACTACATCCATTGTGTACTACCAGTAGGTTCTCGTTTACCTACGTCGATGAATCACCGTACTTCTGAGAACGGTTAACTCGACGAGAATCCACTCTCGATCCACATCCGGTCACGTGTTTGTTCAGAATAAGGCCTTCGTAGAAAAAAAAAGTTTTATTTGAAATAAGAATTGACCTCTTGTAGCCTTGTAGGAGATGTAGGGTATTCAAGTATTATACCAATCATATATTTATGTAGATATTTTAGTTAGGAGTAGATCCTTACTATAATGCGAATGTCAGTTTGTTCGTTGTGACACTTTCACGTCACAACCGTTGAACCGATTTTGATGAATTTTAATACAGAGATAGATTACTTTTTTTGCTAAAATTATATTTTAACGCGAGGAAAGTCGCGGGTAGAAGCTATTAGCCACACGTTTATGGGTAAGTACTTAGTTGTTGGAAATTATTTATCATTTTTGATTTTGGAGTGGAACTGGAAATGCAAAGATTAGTTTCGAGAAATTCAATGGCGGCAAGCTATTAAAAGTTTGACGCTCATGGTGTTGTAGTATTGTGGGTATGGGGAAATCCAAAACTATGCGTGTGGTTTTGTTAGAAGATCCGTATGTTACACCGTGACACATGATTTTAAATGATTTTGACGATCACGTGAGATACATAATAATATAGCGAGGAAATGTCAATCACTGGAATAATTATGTAAGTACCTACCTACAAATTGTAGGTAATTCTAGCAGTTTCGCGCGTACAATACGCGCAAAAACGCAATGAAACTAAATAAATCAGGTCTAGGGCCGGCCGATTCTGTAAATACACTTCTGGACACATCTATTGGCCCACCTTAGAGTTTAGGTTTCGAAGGCCCCTACCGAAATATGATTGCTAGATTGAACAAAAACTGTTGATGCAGTTTTAAACCTGATACATTTTACCATCTTTTTCGATCGTATTGTTTTAAATTTGAATTCAGAATACCATACGGCATAGAGCTACGCCTAACAAGTCGGATATGCGCCTTGTTAAAGGCAATTGATTTTTGAATAAAAAACATGTTTTATCAAATAAAGGTTTAATTTAATAACGCGTGTTGCCTCCATGGGCATCTACCACAGCTCTCATACGATTAGGCATAGAGTTTATCAACCGCTCTATGAAATTTTGAGGGATCATCTCCCATTCCTCTTCTATGGCAGTTTTCAACTCCTGCATCGTCTGGGCAACTGGCTGACGAGCCCTAACACGTCTTTTTAGCTCGTCCCACATGTGCTCAATGGGGTTCATGTCTGGGCTTCTGGCTGGCCAGTCCATAACTGTGATGTTCACATCCCGAAGATATTCCCTGACGATGCCGGCCGCATGGGCTCTTGCATTATCATGCATAAAAAGGAAATTTGGGCCCACATAGTCCGCGTATGGTATCACGTGAGGTTCTAAGCACTCACGAATGTACCTTTCAGCATTTAATGTTGGCAGCCGTGGTCCTGTAACCACCTCAAGTTGAGTTTTGCCGCTCGCGGATATACCGCCCCAGACAGTCCATGAGCCACCGCCATAAGCAACCCTCTCTTCAAAGCAGCATTGTGCGAAACGCTCTCCCTTACGTCGGTAGACCTTCTTCCTTCCATCATTGCCATGTAACACAATTTTAGACTCATCAGAAAAGAGTACACGGCTCCAATCTTGCTGTGTCCAATTTAAATGACTGCGTGCGAAATGAAGGCGCGCTGTTCGGTGGGCTCGCGTTAGTTTGGGCCCATTAGCTGGCTTTTGTGGTACCATATCGCGTTCTTTTAACCTTCTCCCAACAGTTCGAGCGCTCACAGATACTCCGTGGAAGTCGCGAAGTTGGTTTTGTATCTCAATGGAGGTAAGGTGACGATTTCTCAAGCTGGTCGTCACGATGAATCGATCCTGCCTTTCAGTTGTGACCCGAGATCGTGGCCTTCCTTGGCGACGAACAAAGCCGCCAGTCTCTTCAGGTGAAGTATGCATAGATTATTGATAGAACCTCACCTTAATGTTAAGAATAAGTAATGTTTGTTGCAAAACCAAAGATATCAATCACTTTTTCAAGAATTAAATCCAAGTAAACCAATAAAACCAAGTTTTCTTAGTATTCGATTGTTTGATATCAACAAAGAGGCTCCAAATTGTCTTTTGTTTCTTTAAATTCTGTGTTCGAAATTCAAAAAAAGACTATTGAATGAAATTGTGAATGTGCCAGGTTCAAAACTGCATAAAAACTTTTTGCTCGACCTAATATAAAATTTTAGCTAGGACCAAACGAAACTGAAAATACAAGGTGGGCCAACAGATGTGTCCAGAAGTGTATGTCAAAATGTTTACAGAATCGACCGGCCCTCGACGAAGTGACCCTGTCAATACATGTAATAAATATGGAATGACAGCTCAATTCGTTACCACTTCACCCAAACCTTCACTTCGACCGACATCTCACCGTGTATACCTACCTACTTAGGTGAAGTGAACGACAAGTGAGCTGTCATTCCATCTTGTTTGTATGGTTTGACAGCTTACTCGTTGTTCACTTCGCCTAAGTTTTCACTTCGACATGTTTTCAGAATCGCGCTGCTGAATCGACCGGCTGATTACTTTAGGGTTGCACCTACTTATCAACAACTTTGATATTTTTGTAGTAAATAACTCGGTGCCTATTTATGTACAAATTGATTACAATAATACAACCTAAGTACAATAAAGAATCTGTGTGGCATCAAAAAATCGGCTATTTCAGTGTGTGTCAAAAGTGCTCAGTACACTTGTAGCCTTCGACTATTTACTTAGTACACTAGCTGACCGGGCAAACGTCGTTTTGCCATTTAAAAAAATAGTCTTAAGGGCGCTTTCACATTTTTTCTTGAATTTTAGCGTTTATTCGAATTTTGATGTGTGATTTTGCTTAAGATATAGCCTTAAAAAAATAAAAATATGCCTAAGACAGTTTTGTCAAAGCGCTCTTACAAAATCGAATTGCTCAGGTTGACTAAAGTTGAATACCGCGCGTCACAAGATTATATTGATTTTCGATAATTATTTAAAAATATTTACTTTACTTATAATTAGACCAATTTTTTTTTCAAGCAATAAAGCAATGCCACCTTAATTATTAAATATTTTTTTATTTCAATTTTGATTATAATTTCATAGATAAAAATTATAGTTTCGTACGGAAAATTGTCAATAACTCTCAGTTTTACAGAATTATTTTTGGTGTATTATTGTATGAATCGTAATAAATTGATTTGAACATTCCAAAGTAGAAGATACAGTTGTAGCGTGGACATTTTTATAAATGATTAAATTATAATATCTTCGGTGTAACAAGGTATCAAAAGATATCCTAAAGCAACGTTTTGTGAAACATCCTTTGCGGAGTCAAGGATTTTACTGATGTACGTGAACAAATTGAAATATTTATTTAGAACACTCCCAAGATAAATGATCAAACTATCTGAGGCATATTTTTGTTTTTTTTTTTTAAGGCTATATCTAAAGCAAAAAAACACATCAAAATTCGAATAAAACGCTAAAATTCAAGAAAAAATGTGAAAGCCCTCTTAAAAAAATATCCAGATCTACTGAGTAAACACAAAAAAAAACAACATAAAAATCGGTCAAGCCGTTTCGGAGAAGTTCGATAACAAACACCGTCACACAATATTTTTAACCGACTTTCCAAAAAGGAGGAGGTTCTCAATTCGGAAGTTTGTATTTTTTTATTTTTTTTATGTTTGTTCGGGCATAACTCCGTCGCTGCCAACCGATTTTAAAAATGATTTTTTTTGTTGGAAAACCCTATACTTCCCAAATGGTCCCATGATAAGGAAACCAGGATCTGATGATGGCATCCCAGAGAAGTCGAGGGGAACTTTCTAAAATCGTATGGTATCGATTTTGCAGTGGTTTTGTTAGGTGTGGGGTACCACTAAAAAGTGAAAATTAAAAAACTTTTTACAAAAAAATACAACCGACTTCCAAAAAAAAAACACTACAAAGTAAAAAATAACTTTAACTTCGGAAGTCGGTGTCAAAATACGAACAAACTAACAAAAACACCGAGTTCCGAAGTTAAAGTTATTTTTTATTTTGTAGTGTTTTTTTTCGGTTGTATTTTTTTGTAAAAAGTTTTTTTTATATACGAACATGTATTATTAGAACATAATTAAAGACTGGCAGTATTGCCACGATTCTTTTGCCGAAGAATAGGACCTACTTACACTTTATTCTCTGGACACGTGAAGAGTTGGCAGTAGGAAGCAGGCTAACTGGTTGCGGGTATTTTTTTTTCGTAAACAAGAAACTGCTGCCTCAGATTTCAGACATAAATTAGGTAAAATACATAAATAAAAAAGCCTTTTATCACGTACTGAAGAATTGAAAACCAAAAAAAAAATGTTTGGTTTGGTGGAATTAGGTATATCAACAGAATCCCTATTTATGATTGTACTACCTACCTATTCGAGTATCTGTCTGAGCACGATTTTTTAGTTCACATTATCACCACATTAACGATTTTATTTTCGAGTAAATTCCACAGAACATTTTGATATGACTAAACAAAGATAACGACGTAAAAATTCGTGAAATTGTTTACTTTTTTATCAATAATTACTCTGTATCGTATCACCTGCTACATTGCACACTTTGGCGCCTATTGCATGGAAATATAAAGTCCAATGACATGGAGTCTATCGTGTATCGGCGACACGCGGCCTTATAAAAAACCGGTATAATCTTATTATGGAATTAACAATAAAGACTGATAACAGTGATAACTGATAGTAAAAATGAAATATCTAACAGGAAAAAAGTGGGGAAGTTTTATCAGGTTTCAGTTCAGTATAGAATATAATATCGTAGACAGCTATCTATCACAGACATGGGCGCCAGTGTAACTATTGTCAGAGGTTGCATCTGCAGCTCATCACCTCAATCAGAGAAATCACTAACTCGAGAACTAAACATGAAGGATTCTAAAGTGAGCGAAGCGAGCTCCCCCCCCACTTAGCACCTCCTTCATTTAGAGGCTGTAGCCAAATGGCAAAAAACGGAACCCTTATTTATTTATTTATTATATACTAAGCGCGCTCCGCTCCGCTTCGCTCCCGCCTTAGCCTTCTGACCTAACCTATCCGAGTCGGGGTACTCTGAGTCGGGGTGTTAACCATAATGACGTTTTTTATATAATATATAATAAACGTTAGACCTAATGATTTTCGATTACATAAACGTTATATCAAACAACGTTATACTAATTAAGTTTTAGAATGAATAAATGTTATATGTTAAGAAATTATATCAACAGTTGGTATACCTGACGTTGATTATATCTTATGAACGATGATAAAATGAAATTAGACCAAATGAGTTTGTACGTCATGAGACGCACCCGAATATGTTTGTATTTTACATTGAAAAGCTATTTAGTGTGTACACTTGAATCTTTGCCAAGACTACCATATCTAGTTTTATCCAGCTACGTGGGCTTCGCTGGGATGCATGTTGTAAGTCACCAATAACATGCATCCCAAATTCCCCAATCCAAGCCAATTTTTGCATCCAAGCTATGGTATTTTTTTTAGTTTTAAACTCTGTAGAATCTCTATTGGCGATGAGACCAAACATTGAGATTGTTAGTTAGTGTTGAGTTTGATCGAGATCTAGTAAGTAGTTTTTTTTAATACGTCATAAATCGTATAAAACGATAATGGTACGGAACCCTTCGTGCGCGAGTCCGACTCGCACTTGCCCAGTTTTTTTCCGATATTGGATCCCGCACTAAGATTCCTATGTCGCAGGAGTCAAGTCTTGAACAGTGCGATCTAAGCAGTCTAGGTTCTAGGGTCTAGAGGCGCTCTCAGACCAATAAAAAAGTAATTGGTCTGAGGAGGCGCTACGTATAAGTTGTTTTTAATTATATTATTATAGCGACGTTCATATAAAATGTTGTAGGATATAATTATGACTTTAAGTCCAAATTCCGGGTATTCATCAATAGACCTGTACTACTTCATTACATCTCAGAAGACGCTATAAAAGGCACACAAGTACCTACACAACAGAACGAATTATTTTCCCAACATGCCCATACTATAACGATCATAAATATCATTAGAACTAACAACATATTGGCATTTACAATACTTCTGTGTACACCTGCGTATGCCATTCATGCGGAGAGCAAGTTGCCTTGTGTGGCAGCACTGATTGTGTTCCTACTTGGTTACGTTCGTTATGTTGGTATTGACTTAATTGTGTCGCAAATTAATGCAACCGTGTGTGAATTATGATAATGGGCGTATTAAAGACCTTTTACAATCTAAGAAGTCCGATTTGACAGCTAAGTAGAGAGGGACAGAAGATGGCCTAAGTGCGAAAGAGATTTATTTTATGTCTCTTTCTATTCTATTCTATTTTTTATTAATGGCAAGTAGAGCCGATGTCGACTATTCTGCCAATGTCAAAAGTAAATTGGAAAAGCAAGTGTGCATTAGACTAAGTTTTTGTAAACTGGTCAGCAATATGATAAAAATCTTTGATTGAATACAGTTGAACTTGGCGGGTTAGTACTGGACTGAAACAAACAAAAAATAAAAATACATAAATATAATAATAGTTAAAACATTAAATTTACATATACCACAACTACAAAGACAGATAGATTTCGGGCTACGACTCATAGTTTTATGTTGTTGTGACGGATGAAGCTCATCAGCGCCACAAGCAGTTCAGACGAAGAATATGTTAGAAGGGAGGGGAAATTAATTGGAAGAGGAATCTTAAATTTAGGGAGGCGGCTATATAAATCTAAAGGTGGGATGTTGTTTGAACATTCAAAGAATACTCTTTCATACTTACTAGTAAAGCAATGTTGCATCCTGCTGTCAAATACGACTT
Organism: Ceramica pisi; assembly: GCA_963859965.1. Taxonomy (NCBI): domain Eukaryota; kingdom Metazoa; phylum Arthropoda; class Insecta; order Lepidoptera; family Noctuidae; genus Ceramica; species Ceramica pisi. The sequence continues at coordinate 2,834,440 of OY982543.1, forward strand.
TAGAGATTATTTCGAGTGCTATCGTCTTTATGGGCCGACCGGGCCGACAGTTGATGATAAATGTCTTGAGGGTAGATTTGACATACCTACTTGAAGACTTGTACCTTAGAATAATAACGCATAGAAGCCGCGTCTAGAACAAAACCCGAGCAAAATCGTGTGTCCATTTTTTTTCTTTGTGTGCGTGAGCCGAATGTGTCTACGTTCCTCTAACGCACACAGATATAGCTTTCAGTGATACCATTACTAAGCCGTTACCCACAAAATATGGGAAGACGCATTACTATTTTGCTATCAAGGCAAGTATTTTATGTTGTTAGGAACTGGAAAAGGTAAACATGATTTTTCATGTAATATGACATATTTTTTCGGAAGGTATAATTCAATATATTTCAAAATAAAAGGAAATAAATCGCATAAAGAATGAGATATTGTTCAATGCGTTTAGAATGCTTGATGGGTTATAATTATAAACAATGTTAAAACATCGGGTTTGATATGAATTAACAGTAAGTATTGTATTTTAAAATTACAAAAATGAAAAACATGAATGAAAGCAATGTGGGTATTTTTTCCTCACAAATAGCAACACTGTGTTATGACAAGTTAGGTTATTAGAATTTTGTTTTATTTATCGATTTACGTAAAAATAGTGCATAGAATGTGAGTACTTATTTGTGAAATGTTATTTTATCACATTTTTTTTGTTTTCCTGATGTGCTATAACATCCTTTCACGCAACAAACTGTCATTTTCAATTATTTACTCGCGAGCTGTGTTCGACGGAACGTGACATTGAGTACTGACGGCCTGATGGCTAAGTTTGACGGATTAGGCTAAGTTTTAGTTGCCTCACTTTTTGCACTCGTACTAGGTTTCTATGCGTTATTATTCTAAGACTTGTACGTTGAATGATAAAAATTATTGTTTGAACAAAGAACAAACACGAGTTTCACAATTTTATGGAACTTTCTTTTAAAACAATTCATGAAGTTATCACTCGGACATGATACCAATACCTGGCTAATTTAATTCCGCCAAGCCCGTTCCACCATCGGACCACAAGACGTATGGCGACGGGCCACCAGTAGATGGAGGACATAATATCCATCCCACCTATACGCACAAAACGTTTTGGGAATACATTAATTGTGCGTACAGCTAAGGATTGGAATTCCCTGCCAAAGTCTGTGTTTCCTGATAGCTACAACCTGGGTGTCTTTAAGTCAAGAGTGAATAGGTTATTTCTAGGCAAGCATGCTCCATCTTAGACGTTTTCTAACGTGCACGATCGCGTTAACGTAAACGTTTGCTTATGTAAAAGTGTATAGAAAAAAAAAATAAAGTAAATAGTATATCCGTTATTGTCACCAGGTGGCGCTTATTCAGTTTCAATACAAATTAGCATTTACGCTAACGTGGTCGAGAACGTTGACAAACTCACACTAAGCCCCTGGTGTGATGGTGGTCAAACGTATGCCTATCAATAGATAGTAAAAAATAACACTACATTAGCTCCTTTTGAGGATCTATGCATCCGCCTAATAGGTAAGATCTTACAGTTAAAAGTGTACCAAATTTATTTGTGGCTAAGTTTACTGCAGGCCGCAAACTGAAACCAATTTTTTTTTTTTTTTAGGATGGGAAATCATCAAATTACTCTTCCCGCTCTGGGTAAAGCAGGAGGGAGTGTCAGACTCCTACTGACTAAAACCCATCCGTGTTCCTTCTAATGCCCTTTGCGTTCCAGGGCCGCGGTGACTCTTTCGAACAAATTCCACAACCCCGGCAGAAACTGATACCAATGCAGAGTGAATTGAACAGCGTTCCGCCCTGTGACTCCACTCGCGTTTACCTTCACTGAACTCACCGGTTGTCCTTATTCATATCCTAGAACGATCGTGAGAAATGATCGTAATCATGTAAAAACTAAAAACCTTATTGTAGAAACTCTACGAAGTCAATGGGTGTTTTTATTTATATATATAGGGCTCATCGTTAAGGAGGTGGTTACCTATCCACAGACCAGCAAATTGCCAAGGTTGGTCTGTGGATGGGTGACCATCTTAACATATCGAGTTTCCTCCGTCCCTCGGAAAGCACGTTAAGCCGCTGGTCCCGGCTGTCATTTGTAGTTCTTTGGCAGTCGTTACGGATTGTCAGAAGCCAGTAAATCTGACTCCAGTCTTACCAAGAAGTACCGTGTTACCCAGTTAATGGGTTGTGGAGGTCGGGTAGGCAGCCGCTCCACGTAAAATACTGGTATTCAGCTGAATCTGGTTTGACTGGAAGCCGACCCCAATGTAGTTGGGAAAAGGGTACGCAGATGATGTTAAGGAGGTGGTCTGGGAAAGCGCTTCCACTCAAATCAAATGAAATTTATAAAAAAATTGTGTAAAACAGTACTATGCGAGCCAAATAAGAATAGGACTGTCAAGACGCCATTTTGTTCCGCAATACTTGCGAACTTCATTACCAAAGCGTAAGGTGTGCAAAAAAATTATAGACAAAAATATACTCAGTTTTAATTTTTTGGTATTTTTTCGGTAATAATTCTAATCAATTTTACGTCAAATTAATAAGTAGTAGATTCATGAATAGAGTGGGATTTGAAAAAAAAAGAATTTTAATAAAAACATTCTTTGATTGGTTCATTTTTAATGTATACCGTTTCGTATATTATTAATGTATCCAAAATTATCTATTTATGGAATTCAAGAAATAACATTTTATAAAAATGAATATAAATAATAATTAAATCAATGAATAAATAAATATAACGTTTGTTTTTTCATAATTTCTTTTTGCTGGCTGTACTAATTTGACAGCTTTCGTGTGAAGTTGGCAGCAAGCGCGATCCTATTCTTAGTTGGCTCGCATAGTAAATACAACACACTGTGTCCATTACCGTCGCCTAGGCCACTTTAACAGAATCAGAAAGTAAATCCCGCTACCCCGTCACTGTCGTTCCCAATCAACCTTGAACCTTATGCCTTAGTGATAAAGATGAAAATTAAAAATGACAGCTTGTTGTGTGATTCATATTATGATTCTAATATCGTCGGTGATAGTCCAAATCCGCGGAACTAACATTGGACAATTCCGCGTATCTGAGCCAGACAATATTGTCAAGACTAAGTGATTTCTACTAATATAAAATATAGATTTTATAAGGTTTCCACTGTTAACAGTTCCTAAAACTCACGAATTATTACTTTCCATGTAAAACTGAGGTCAAAAGCCGTTTATATAAGAAAAATATTAATTTATAAACTTCCTCTGTAAACCCTTCACAGAGTGCAGATACGCGGAATTATCCAATGCTAATTCCGCGGATTTGGACTATCACCTAGTTATGGAGGACCAATAGGCCGTCGTAAATCGTGATATAGGATCTGGTATGGAGCTGCTTCCCGAAAGTTGACGTTGACAGCCATTAACTCGAACTGGGCCCCATGTCATCACGTCTATCTGGGAATTTAAGATATTAATAATCATCACTACATATCTATACCTACTAATATTATAAAAAGGTAACATTTGTTTGTAAGTTTGTATGTAGGGGGTAATCTCAGGAACTACTACTGGTCCGATTTGAAAAATTCTTTCAGTGTTAGAAAGCCCATTTATCGAGGAAGGTTATAGGCTATATCTCATCATAGGCTATATATCATCACGCTAAGACAAATAGAAGCGGAGCATTAATGGAAAATGTGACGCAAACGAAGCGCGGGTCAGCTAGTTACTTATAAAACAAAGTCCTGCGCCGATTTTCATGCTGTTTTGACCAATGGTTAGAGTGATTCTCGAGGAAGGTTTTAGCCTTAGAATAATAACGCATAGAAACCTAGTACGAGTGCAAAAAGTGAGGCAACTAAAACTTAGCCTAATCCGTCAAACTTAGCCATCAGGGGCCCAATTCTGCTAATTTTATTTAACTCACATGCTATTGATATTCAATTGAGAGTCAATCACGACTCCATTACGATTAGAACAAATTTGGTATTCTGCAAAAACTTGTATGTAAGCTCAATAGAGTCGTAATGGAATCGTAGTGTAATTGTAATTGACTCTCAGTTGAACAGTTATAGGTGTTGCCATTCAAAATCTACCAAGAAAATGAATGAACTATTGGTTTGATTTAAATATACGATTTATCCATTTCTGTGATTCAATTACGAACTAAATTGTCTGCAATGAATCGCCTTGTCGATAAAACATGACTTTAACGATGTTAGAAAGAGTTTATTTCAAATACGGTGGCTAGGTACGAACTTTGGATTTTAAATCGAAATAGCTGGAATTCGTCTACTTGGATGTTGGTTTTATGCCATCCAAGTAATCGAAATTGCGTATTTTGCTTTTCTGCGATTTTGCATGGTGTTGTTAGGTATGGGGTACCTACCACTAAAAAGTGAAAAATAAAAAACTTTTTACAAAAAAATACATCAGACTTCCAAAAAAAAACAGTACATACTAAAAATAACGTTAATTTCGGAAGTCGGTGTCAAAATACGAAGAAACTAACAAAAACACCGACTTCCGAAATTAAAGTTATTTTTTACTGTGTAGTGTTTTTTTTGGAAGTCGGTTGTATTTTTTGTAAAGTTTTATTGTATGAGTATTGTATACTGCGCTGTAATATTACAGCATATTAACTGTTTTCTTCTATATTTTAGGCTAATAATATGAGCGTCCAACAAATTGAAGCTCTGATAGAGTATTTAGAAGGGCAGCAGGAGCTAGCCCTTGGACGCTGCTCCGGTCCAAAGAAGGGCGCAGTCTGTCGAAAAGGCTTTGGCAAGAGTGCGCCGGAGTTCTTAACAGCATATCGTCAGACTGCGTCCAAAAGACAGGAGAGCAATGGCCTCTCTCCTCTCTCCTTTCCATTCCATGCCTATAATAATTGTCAGGGCTCTCACTTCCACTTTTCCAACGCGGAATTCCGCAATGGGTAAATCTTCCACGGCATCCACCGTTGCCCTCATCGAGGCCCGCTTGTTACGGCGCTGAGCCAAAAGATGACGACGCCGACGGCGATCTTGCGCATTAGCTAATGCTAGAATACGCCATCGTAACAATAACCGCAGCATCTTTTCAGTATTTTTTTTAATAATTTTCGTTGAGTGGCTTGTAAAATCCTAAGATTATCTATTGTTGCACAATCGTACTTCAATCGTAAAATTGACACTCAGATTCAATTGAGTGTCCATTGATATAAATGTCAAATAAGAGTAGAATACCGATAAAGTCCACAATCGATTTACAGGTTGTAACACGATTGAAGAGCAGACTAGCAAATATTCCAATAGCAGTTCAATGGAATGTCAATGGAAAACCATTGGTCTTAAATTAGTAGCGGAATACCAAATTTAGTTAAAACTGCTACTGAGATCCAATTGATATTCAATTGAGCCATTCTTAAATTAGCAGAATTGGGGCCCAGGCCGTCAGTACTCAATGTCACGTTCCGTCGAACACAGCTCGCGAGTAAATAATTGAAAATGACAGTTTGTTGCGTGAAAGGAAGTTATAGCACATCAGGAAAACCAAAAAAATGGGATAAAATAACATTTCACAAATAAGTACTCACATTCTATGCACTATTTTTACGTAAATCGATAAATAAAACAAAATTCTAATAACCTATTTTGTCATAACACAGTGTTGCTATTTGTGAGGAAGAAATACCCACATTGCTTTCATTCATGTTTTTCATTTTTGTAATTTTAAAATACAATACTTACTGTTAATTCATATCAAACCCGATGTTTTAACATTGTTTATAATTATAACCCATCAAGCATTCTAAACGCATTGAACAATATCTCATTCTTTATGCGAATTATTTCCTTTTATTTTGAAATAAATTGAATTATACCTTCCGAAAAAATATGTCATATTAAATGAAAAATCATGTTTACCTTTTCCAGTTCCCAACAACATAAAATACTTGCCTTGATAGCAAAATAGTAATGCGTCTTCCCATATTTTGTGGGTAACGGCTTAGTAATGGTATCACTGAAAGCTATATCTGTGTGCGTTAGAGGAACGTAGACACATTCGGCTCACGCACACAAAGAAAATGAAGTGGACACACGATTTTGCTCGGGTTTTGTTCTAGACGCGGCTTCTATGCGTTATTATTCTAAGGTTTTAGCATATAATTTGTCTAGAGCGCAAAGCCGCGGGCATCAGCTTGTAATTAATAAAGTATAATAATAGCTGGGCATTTGAAACTTGGCATATTTAGTAAGTATTCTATTGACTGACGTCATATTCTGAGAATTTGGACTATCTAGCACTGTCCAGACCGAATCTGTAAGGGTACAAAAACACGACGAAACGCTTCAAGAAAAGGTAGGTAGTGCCCTTGTTTATCAAAAAAGTGAGCTTATGCTTGAACGGTTTGGCTGATTTTATGTTATGTTTTGTTTTAAACTGAAGAATTCCGTAGATATCGTTATCACTAAACAATTCGCCGGCATGTAGAACAAAGCACATTATCTCGGACGAACAAACAGACACGTTTCAAGTGAAGCGATGTAATCTTATCAAATCTCGCAAATTCCGGGAAATTTGCCTCGTTGCCCTGCTCCGGTTGAGGAGTTTGCTTTAGAAGCTAAGTCAATATTAACTGGGGGAAATTACTGGCATTGCTGGCTTGGTATGTAAGTCTTTGGCGAATTGCTACGACATAGATTTATGGAGATTCCTATTGCTGTCATATTTCAGAGGATCACGATAAAACTCGATTTAGGACAGCTTTGTGTTATTTCTGTTTTCTTTTTTTATTAAGAAAGTCAAGAAATGCATGTGGATCAATATAAATCGTAATGCTCATTTATCTGGCGCCTATTATATACATAATCAGCCCCAGACAGACACACATAGCGGTCAAACTTGTAACACCCCTCTTTTTTTGGTCAGGGTTTAATATAATTTTTTTTTTACCAAAAAAACATAACCGACTTCCAAAAAAAAACACTACAAAGTAAAAAATAACTTTAATTTCGGAAGTTGGTGTCAAAATACGAAGAAACTAACAAAAACACAAAAAAGTGAAACTTGTAGTGTTTTTTTATTTATTTGGAAGTCGGTTGTATTTTTTTGTAAAAAGTTTTTTTCGCAACTACGGTCTTAATCCTGTCAGCAAATAAAATAGAATGAAATAACAATAGCTTTCATATTAGGTAGATATCTATACTAATATTATAAAGCAGAAGAGTTTGTTTGTTTGTTTGTTTGGTTGAACGCGCTAATCTCAGGAACTACTGGTCCGATTTGAAAAATTCTTTCAGTGTTAGATAGCCCATTTATCGAGAAAGGTTATAGGCTATATATCATCACGCTAAGACAAATAGGAGCGGAGCAGTAATGAAAAATGTGACGCAGACGAAGTTGCGCGGGTCAGCTATCATTTATAAACTGTTCACAAAGCAGCTGTCCTCGCGATTGTAATAAATCACGAATAAGGACATTATAGGCTTTAGCAGTGAAGGCGAACGATAAAGTGCATGCATTATTAGTTTCTAATGTATTCAGAAATGTAGAATACATTATTTGTGTGTCTCTTATCTGTGTATCTGTACTAATAATAAAGCAGAAGAGTTTGTTTGTTTGTTTGATTGAACGCGCTAATCTCAGGAACTACTGATCCGATTTGAAAAATTCTTTCAGTGTTAGATAGCTCATGTATCGAGGAAGGCTATAGGCTATATATCATCACGCTAAGACAAATAGGAGCGGAGCATTAAAGGAAAATGTGACGCTAAGGAAGTTGCGCGGGTCAGCTAGTAATATTATAAAGCAGAAGAGTTTGTTTGTTTGTTTGTTTGGTTGAACGCGCTAATCTCAGGAACTGCTGGTCCGATTTGAAAAAAAATTCAGTGTTAGATAGCCCATTTATCGAGCAAGGCTATAGGCTATATATCATCACGCTAAGACCAATAGGAGCGGAGCAGTAATGAAAAATGTTTCGCAGACGACGTTGCACGGGTCAGCTAGTTTCTTATAAATTAGGTTGCAAACGGGCTATAGCATGGCAAGATAAATGCCCTAGTGTCGAGTGAAATGGACAGAAAACTTGCACACCACTCAAGAGAGTAGGAAGAATGAAGGAACATGGATGGGTTTTAGTCAGTAGAAGTCTGACACTCCCTCCCGCTCCGCCCAGAGCGGGGGAAGTCATTGGATGATTTCCCATCTCTAAAAAAAAGGCTCCTCGGCCCTATTATGGTTTCAACTCCACGAAGTAAGGTAAGCTAATCAATGTTCTATTTTGAACTGCGCAAAAATCAAATGTCATTATGCCAAACAAATAGGAAGCACAAACGCGTCTGTTTGTGTATTTTTTCAATGTTTTCAAGGATTTTTAGCAATAACATGACAAGTTGCGTGTTTTTTGATGATTTAATTAACGTTTTCCCGTTTGACAACACTTATAATAATGTGGACTGACAGTCTGTGTGTTAATTCAAAGTTCTGTTTATCTCGAAAATAAAAACAGTTGTACAGACTTTTTAACCGACTTCCCAAAAAGGAGGAGGTTATCCATTCGGTTGTTTTTTTAGGAAGGATATACTTGCAGATTGGTCCCATTTAAATCATAACAAAATCGGTTACGAACTTTGGATTTTAAATCGAAATAGCTGGAATTTGACTGTTTAGATGATTCTTTGATAATCGAAATTGCGTATTTGGCTTTTCTGCGATTTTGTAGTGGTGTTGTTAGGTGTGGGGCACCACTAAAAAGTGAAAAATAAAAAACTTTTTACAAAAAAATACAACCGACTTCTAAAAACTTTACAAACAACAAACAAACTTTAACTTCGGAAGTCGGTGTTTTTGTTAGTTTCTTCGTATTTTGACACCGACTTCCGAAGTTAAAGTTATTTTTTACTTTGTAGTGTTTTTTTTTAGAAGTCGGTTGTATTTTTTTGTAAAAAGTTTTTTTAATGTTATTCATCATCTGCCTAGCCTTTTCCCAACTATATTGGGGCGGTTACTTATAGTAGTACTTTATGTGGAGCGGCTAAATATCTATGTCCACAACATGTCCATAACCCATTAACTGGGTGGGGTTTATTTATCATTTTATTATTATTTCAAGAATTATCTGTTTAGTAGGTTGGCAGTGGAGTAGCAATAGCAGCAGTAGGGAATGCACTGCACAAATGCGCTTAACGCTAAACCTTTATGTGTGTATCAAGGAATTTTAAACAGGATAATGTAAAACTAATGAATTCCCAAGCAGTATAAAATACTTACAAATAATAACACCGTTTCATTCAGAGAAATGTACGTCATTTACTTGGAAAAAGCCATTGACAGTTGTAACTCGTTAGTGATTTAATTAATTAGGTGAACTAATAATAATAACGTGTTTTTACTCTGCATTCATTTATCTATGCGTTCGGTGATTCATACACTTACATTGTGCAAGTTTGAATTAACATAACTTGTATGAGCATGTATAAAAGTTATTAGTATTACAAAATGCGCATACAATCACATACAATACCCTGATTTTTGAATAAGGAATATGCAGGCATTCCCTATCTCTCAACTTTTTATTTTCTAAATACAGTTTAAGTACCAGATTCTAAATTCAATTTATAAATCCAAATGTCTGCTATGCTGTACTAATATTATCATGTGGTTATTATTTTTTTATAAATAAGGCCGTTGAAGTTGAGTTTTAATTTAGTCAAACCGTTCTACAGCCTGAAAACCTGTCAAGGCTCTAAAGTAGGATTTTGCACGTCTTTTTTTACAATAATTGATAGGCCGCATACGTTTGACCACTATCTCACCTGATGGTAAGCTAAGCAGAAGATGGAGCACACTTGCCTAGAAGTAACCTATTCACTCTTGACTTAAAAACTCCCAGGTTGTAGCTATCAGGAAAAGAACTCAAAATGGAAATCGGTTAGTAACAAACTGTCCAAAAAAACTTGTCAACTTTTTCACAGGGCCACTTTGCACTTACATGTACAAATGTCAAGTATATTTTGACAAACGGCATAATAGGGAACTAAATGTTAATTGTGACATTTCGCCTTTGCAGCGCCACCATGAAATCTCAAGATAATATTATGGCCAACAAAAAGTTAGCCAAAAAAACACACAACAAACGTTTTTTAGACAACACAGTCACACCCACAATTAATATCAAAAATATTTTTGCAGTTCAGAAAGCCCTAAAGCCATCGTAATAAGGTAAAAAAAAACGAATTTTTTGGTTTTATTTACTTTGCCAACGTTCCCCAATTATGTTAAACGAAATTGAGCCTTATGACTATAAATTAAAGGCGAAATGTGCTGTGATGACAAAATAGCCTAAATCATGTACTTTGCCATTCTAGTTGCGACTCTATCAGTAGTCAATATAAGGTGTATTTTTCTGGGAAAATAAAATGGCTATCACATTTGCTTGGATTTGTCTGGCATTGGTGTCGAGGCCGCTGGAGCACTTTAACAGATAAAATTATTGTCTTCAAGTCAATGTCAAGTTTGGGATCAGCTTGCATTGTGTTGGTTTCAGAGTAAACACATTAGTGTTCAAACGATTTTTGTGTTTCTTTATTTTTCAGGTTCCATATCGGGTTATCAACTATAAATTTTGTTTTTTTAAGCGTTTTCCTGAATGTCATTTTAATTAAATTTTCTAATCTGCCTAGCCTTTTCCCAACTACATTGGGGTTGGCTTCCAGTCAAACCGGATTCAGCTGGATTGCAGTAGGTATTTTACGTAGAGCGGCTGCCTACCAGACCTCCACTACCCATTAACTGGGTAACACACTAACACGGTATTTCTTGGCAAGACTGGAGTCAGATTTACTGGCTTCTGACAATCCGTAACGACTGCCAAAGATCTACAAATGACAGCATGGACCAATGGCTTAACGTGCTTTCCGAGGAAACTCGATATGTTAAGATGGTCACCCATCCACAGACCAACCTTGGCAAGCGTTGCTGTTGCTCCCCAGTACTTAAATACCTAGCTATGTTAGTAATAAGTGTTGGTACCTACTTAGAAAAAAACGCAAACTGCATTATTACGAGTAATACCTACTTCAGCTATATTCAGAAACCTTCGCAAAAACATGTTCACAAACATCACGTGTTTGCGGTTTCTCAAGTACAAATTTTATTATTAATGAATAGTTATTATTCAAGAATACTAGTTAGTTAGGTATGGGATGTTATCTATCGCGTGATGCATTCGCCACTCATATTTACTTGCGGTATTAATAAAAATCTTGGAATTTGATTCATTTTAATTTATAAATACAATAATAAAATAATTGACGTGGCAGATAGAAGATTTGTTTGTAAGGTTTCATAACTAGCGCTCGAACTTTGAGGAATAAAACAAAGTGTTTAAGTGATATTGCCACAATTTTTGGATATTATGGATATTAAAGAACATTTGATGACATTTTGTACGGAATATAATTTCAGCCAAATGACCGCCGCAACTCTACTAAGGCTATCCTGGTGGGCCCAACTCATGAAGAACGCTAGTTATGTTGGCCTTCAGCACAGCAATCATCTGTGGTTTGTCAGCATAGACTCGAGATTTCGCGTACCTTGGCCTAGCTCTAATGTGTCTCCTGCTTGATAAGGGGGGAAGCGGAAATTATATTTAAATTTTCCGAATCCTTCGCTGTACTCTTCTGATTAATAATTATCTTTGTGGGTTCCAAGACAGTTGAATCGTTTCTCCGGGTCTCGTCGGGCTTCATTAGCTCGACGTTTTTCTGTTGGTCGCCACACTCGCCACTGTTGATTCTGGCTTCCAGGAGTTGCAGTGATTGAGAATGTGTGGCGAACTTGTCCCAAAAATTACGTTCAGTAACAGTCGAGTGGAAGGCGTGCGGTACATTTGGAACGGTCTTCACAAGTGCGTGTACTTTGTACCATGCGGTGCAACATAGTGTACTTCTCAAAAATCCACGTTACATTTTTATTGTATGCCTGCAAATTTTTGGGATTTAGGAAACGCCAACTTCCTCCCGACTTTTACTTCACCATTTTGAATGAAATCTCACATGTATTAAACATCTCTTTCACAGGAACTCATGAAAATGGTTGGCGTATCCATCAACGTCCTAGTGTTATGCCACTTCCTCAACGTGTTGCCCGTTGGCGTGATCTTTGCCACCGGTGGCGCTTTATTCTGCAAGGTGACTTCCGAACCCATGGTGGCCAAAACCGACGGCTTCATCATATTCCTTATGCTGTTTCTGTACTTCAACAGCATTATCGCCTTTGCTTTCGTCTGTAGTTACATTTCGAGAGGCAGTGAGTATTAATTTTGTTTATTTATTGGAAGGTGTGGCGGGCTTGCTACCCCACAGAAAGTAATCGAGCGGTGTTAGATCACACGATCTCGGCGGCCAGTTGATGTCACCATAACGCGATATGACGAAGCCCTCGAAATTCTCATCCAATTTCGTTATATAATAAATATTTAACAATTTCTACACGTTGCTGAAACGTGTAGCTTTCAATGGTGAAATGTCACGAATAAATTATAAGTATTTTTGACAGCTATCGCTTTTCCAAGGTGGCCTCTTTAAACTGTCAAAGTTTGAGCGTCCCTATTTTAAAACACTTAACATCAGTTATAGTATTTTTCTTGGTGTTAATTTCTATGTTTCTGATCATGGTGGCCAGATATATTATGTGTAAAGGACACATATTTATTACCTTTCTCAAAGAAATGTTATTTTTATGTATAGGTACTTTAATATTCATTCTCATAGTAATTATGATGTTTGTGTTTCATTAGCAATAGCATTAAGGATGCGGATGTAATTACCACTAAACAATTGCCACTACGTATTGTTTGTTAGATAATTAATTAATGTTGGTACAAGGGTTGTGCTCCTTATCTACCCTTTTTAAAAATACAAATAGTCACCACCACCCTTGACTGAGTCAGTCACTACACCTACTTCAATCGGTCAGTACAGCAAGCCAGCAGCCAAGCTCTGTGCCTAGTTACATAGTATTACTTGTAACAACTCTCGTGTGACCATAGTAAAGTTCAGATATTATTAAAAATTGTGTCTAACACTCTCACTCAGTGTCTCCCACACACAAACGCCACCGCTCGGGCCTTAACAAATTGGTGTCAGAAGTGGGATTGACTAAGAAATAATCTTCAACTGTACGAGATCTTCGTCAGAGTCTTATACCTCCGATTCTCCTACGACTGCTGCATGTTCCTGAGCATCTGAACATCGAGATGAGAACGAGATTTACGGAATTGGACGAACGTATCCTCAACAGTCCAAAGAATATCATCATGTCAACTATAATGTCCACGGGATCATCATCATCATATCAGCAGAGAGACGTCCACTGCTGGACATGTACCTTCGCCAAGCGTCATCACAACGACCGGTCCTGTGCGTCTTGCATCCTTCGGCTACCCGCGATCTTCACCAGCTCATTGGTCCACCTTGTGGGAGGCCTTCCAACGTTGCGTCTTCCAGGATCAGCAAGTAATTTTGTTACTGTGAGTACGCCGCCAATATTCTGTTAAAAGCATCGTTATAAATGGTATTTTCTGTTCGGGATCTTCTACCAGTCATCCTTAAAGTATCGGTTTATCTAATCGTGTAAAATGAGTGTGTTGTATAAGTGTTAATTGCCTTTACAGGCCAATCCCGGTGTATTACATCTACACCGAAATCGATCATAAAAAATGGCTAAAAGAAATCTAACTAAATTGGATCGCAGTAAGGCGCGTATAAATAAACTTATAGATAATTGCGACACAGTCAATAATTTAATTACTCCAATATTTCTCTGAAAGTAATATAAAGACAAGTATAATTATTATTTTTATTTGGAATAGGTTTATAAATTAAATTATAAACATCATAAGATTGTTGAATAATCAATGGAGTATAATTCTAGTTATAAATACATTTTTTACTCACATAATATGAAATAATGCTAACTAACGATAGCAGTTTATTTAAATCCAAAGAATATTGCGTATGAATCGGAATACGCGATACCGTTTTCTTTAGTTCATAAATTTATTGTACAGGAGGAATGCTAATTATAATTGGATTTTTAGCAAATAATATGGCATCAATATCCATATATATTAAATTATTTATTTCGTTGGTAACCAATGTGAAAAAGATAAATGTTCATCTGTGTTTTGTTTCATATCAATATCGAAAATTTTGTTACTAGTTTATCTTGTTTGATGATCCCATTTTTCCTAAGTTCACTTATTGAATTTTTTAAATATTGAATAGTAGTTTTTACAATTTATGATTGAGATTTCAGTAATTTAATTAATTCGTCTTTGCATCGCATTCGCATCTTCTATATCTAATGTTTTAAACAAAATTTTCATAACATTCATCGATAACAGAACATTTTAAACGATGATTGAGAAAAGAATGTCCAATTATTTTCACAGGCAGTTTCTTGATTTTTTAAGTGAAGATATGAATGCTCTAAGATCAACATAAATATTTGGCATAGTGAAAAATTGTTAAAAGGATTATGATTGCAAAGATTTTTAATTTCAATAAGAGTATTTTCAATAAGACCTAATTTCTTGTACCAGCTAAAAATATCAAAATAATTAACTATATTCCATTCACTATCTAGCTGATTTGCTTTTCCTACTTGCTCGAAATTTTCACCTTTATTCAATGGTGTTATATTATAAAATTCACCTTGACTTGATCTGAAGGTAAACCTGGAACAATAAAATTATCTTAATATGATTTATTTAGCTGATTTTAAACGGTTTCAAACTCAAACTCTAGCATTTATTTCAATTAGACCATTTACAGGCACTTTTGAATTGTCAAGGGCGGTCAGTCCAAAAAAAAGGAAACTATTTGCACGTTCCAAACCGTAGATCTCTATGGAGAAGAACGTGCAAGAAACTCCACGGACACTCTTTTAAATCAATTGATGTAGTACAAAAATCATGGGAACATTATCTTTGATTGCTTCTATATATGAGGACAATGCATGTACCTTAACTTTCTTTCTTTTTATTAGTACTGTGTTACGTTTACTGATGAGTTTATTTCTACAATTTCATATTGACCGGTAAAGTGTGGAGAAAGTTTCTTTGATCTACTAAAACAGGCGGTTTAGTATTCTTGTTCGGAAAATAGGTATACCTTATCACCAAATTTATAATTTTCTTTTCAAATTTTTTTATCATACGTTATTCCTATTTTATGAATCTATTAAATTATTTCTTGCGAATATTTAAATTCTGTTTGGTTTTAGATGAAGTTAAGCTCGGTTTATATCCGAGTAATAATTCATTTAATGTCATTTTTTTTGATGTATGGACAGCAGTGTTATATGAAATCATTGTGGAATCTATCCGTTTATCTTAATCGTTATGATTTTCTCTAATAAAATGTCTTAAAATAATATTCTATTAAGGTAGCATGACTATGTTCTAGGCTGTCGTATGTCTGCGGGTGATACGTGGTCGTAATTTTTTATTTGATTTATTGTTTAAAATTTAAAAGTTCTGATGTAAATTCTGATGAAAAAAATATATTAAAGAATGCTTTTCTTCATTTTTTAATTGTTCTCTCCGTAGATAATTTTCAACTACTATGTGCCTTCAACTTCAATTTCAATTTTCGAGCCCTTCTTTAAAATTGTCCTGTAATTGGCTAGCGCCAACGGCATTTACTCGTTTTTTTTATTAGAAGTAGAGCTTTTGTTTGTTTTGTAACTAGGATTGGAATCAGATTTATAACTGTATTTTTATTCTTCAGATTTTTTGCAATAATTGCAATATTGGTTGGTATTGGTTTTGTTAGGTCCCGAAAATGCAATTTACGACTGTATGGACTGGTTTATTACATTAATAGCAATGTTTAGTATAGAAAGTTCTGATGTATGAAAAAAATGTTATCAAAGAATATTTTTCTTCATTATTTAATTGATCTCTCCGTAGACAACTTTCAACTACTATAGCCATAGGTCTGAAGTAAATATTTTCAATTTCAATTTTCAAATTTCAGTTTCAATTTTCAATTTTCATTTTCAATTACAATTTTCAATTTTCAGTTTCAATTTCCAATTTTAATTTTCAATTACAATTTCATTTTTCAATTTCAATTTCAATTTCAATTTCAATTTCAATTTCAATTTCAATTTTCATTTTTTCAATTTTTCAATTTCAATTTTTCAATTTCAAATTCAAATTTTCGAGCCCTCTTAAATTGCCCTTTGGTTGGCTAGCGCCTAAAGGATTTATTTTTCAATCTTCATTTTTTATGTCAGGAACGATGAAAAGGTGATTTTTCCTCTGCAGTGTAGACAGCTGAAAGAGTGCTGAAACCTGTATGCAATTTGCAATCTTCAGGTAGTGTTTGAATGCCTGAGTTGATGCAGTTGGTAGTTTGAGATTTCAGTATGGCATTGATTCTTCGGCCTAATCATCACTTTCCATCAGGTGAGATTTGGGCCAAGAGTTTCCCCGTTTTGCAAAAAAAAAAAAATGGCACTGAAGAACGCCGTTAGTCTCGTTGCCAAGGATATAACTAAATATTTTGGCCCCCGTGATTGGAAGTTACGAGGAAATATTATTATCGTTGTACAGCTTTTTGGGATTGCTGACGGTTTGCTGACTATTAGCTCCATTCGCAGAGTGTACGTGTTGAAGAATCGTAGACCGATGGATTTTGCAGATGCATCTCTTGGATGAGTAGGTGTATGTTAATTTTAATTTAAATTTTAATTTCAATATCCATTTCAATTTCAATATCCATTTCAATTTAAATTTACGAGCTTTTCTTTTAAATTGCCCTTTAGTTGGCTTACGCCAACGGGATTTACTCATTTAGAAGTAGAGCTTTTATTGGAATACCGATTGTAACTAGGTTGGGGATCAGATTTATTGACTGAATTTTTATTGTTCATATTCATCCTATTTTTGCAATAATTGCATTTTGGGTTTTGAAAAATGTTTAGTATTAGAGACGTTTAAAATTTAGATATTTTGTATCTATTTTTAAGCTGTTGCTTTTCAACTACTGCCATGGAAATAGCATCATCAAGTTTTTTAGGTTGAAGTGCTTTTAACATTCGATTTAGATCTTGATTTAAACCACTAATAAATACTAAATACACTTAAATCCTGTGATTTAAGTAATTCAACATATGCTTTGCGGGCTTATTGTGTCTGATTAGTTGTGTCTAATGAATTTATTAACTTAACGTAGCAATTTTCAACTTTATTAACATATACTTGTTACGCAGTAAACAGAAAACTGATTTTAAAAAATTATTTGATTTATTAGCTAATTTACAAGAATTGCTACAATTTAAGTTGTATCGAGTTCCGAAATAGAAATTTCCTGATTTTTTAAGTGCTAGTTTATGTCACGTTGTGGTCTTGAGATAACTAAACATAACTAGGCATGTGTTACGTGATAAAGACAAACTTTACTAAAAATAATAAATTTATTTATAATAATACAATTTACTTATTAATTTGTAGATAGGACAGAGTGACAGTGATCGAGTCGATGTAGTAAACTGGGCTGTACATTGAGTTTCACAAATTTTTACATAATATATGGATTAATGTATTGGCATAACAACTATTGGGTTCATTATGGTAGTAAAGTAGTCTAATTAATTAATTACAATGTAAACTACAAAGTCTAAAGTTGAAACGGATCGGACAAAGGATGTTAATTATAATAGTGAGAATAAGCAAGATAAGGTTACTACTGTCTTAATCTAATGGTTTGTTGATAAACTTAATGTCTAAATAGGTAAATGGGATTTTAATCTATGTTAGTAATGTCCCATCTGTGGATGCGCCGATATTTGTGCGCGAGGAGATGATGGTATCTCGTCGTCTTCGTCTTCGGAAATTCACCCCGTACGAAGATTGGCCATCGGGATTGCGACGGTTGTGGCGTGATGTCTTGATGAGGAGTCGAAACAGTTGTTGAAGATTTTTATGCAGTTGTTGAAAGAACGTCGTCTTCCTATCAAGCCATTGGGTTGGGACAGCGATTGAAGCATTTCATGAGGAGATATGCCGCCAGCATTACAGTACCGATTCCGAGGTATAACCACAGAAAGCTGTTGTGGTGTGTTTGTGCAAATGTCTGATTTCGGATTCTGTGCAGTTCGTCGGATTGTTTGTCTAGATAATGCTGGATTTGCTTCAAATTATTGTTAATGAAGATAGGTATAAGTTCTGGATACTTTCGAAATTTCACTACTTCGAAGCAATAGTCCGTTCTGAAGTCTGGGATGACGACGGGGTACGTTATGTTTTCTGTACTAGCTTTGGATGCTGAGATGGTGCTATATCCCATGTGCAGTTTTCAGCGTTCTGGAAGGGCGATGATGCCGGCTCTGTGAACTTTGTGGTACGAAATTTCGTTGTCGCATTGTAGTACGGATGATATTTCTTTACTTAGTATGAAAAGCCATTTGTTGTCGTCAAGGGGTTGGAACGTGTTGATTTCGGTGGAAAAGGTGGTAGTAGTGCAGGTCTGGGGTATCCCTGATGCAGTGCTGAACAGGAGTTGTACTTCGCATAGAAGACGTGTACTGGAGTCGTATACGACGAGGTTGTTGCAGACGTATTTCTTCGTGTTGAATTGTTTGCATTTCTCCAACTTGTTTATGGTGACGTATTGTTGGCCATTTGGTTTGTGGCGAGGTAAGTTTGCTCATGGAGGATGGTAGTGTGATATGATGAATTGGAATGTTGGATGGGAATGGAATATATATGATATAATGTAAAAGGGTCATTTTGGACTAGTGGGAATTCGATTACATATACTAAGCGATTTGAATAGACGTATGCGGATAGAGAGGACGAATCTAGTATGTGCTGTAAATTGTTTATGATTACGGGGGCATTTATTGTTTTATTTGTCGTAACGTGACTTGATAATAGAAGTTCTTTATGTAATTTTTCATAACTTATAATCGAAGGGTGGATGGTATTTGATTTTGCGAATAATATACTTGTGAGGCAATCATTGAGAGAGATGGAAGAGACATCTTCGGAAGTTTTTAGATCAAACAGAAGTTTACCCGTAGACTTTTGGTAGTTGTTAAGTCTATTGATATTTTCATTTATAATTTGTTCGTTGTAAGATATTTTCAAAATAGTTTCGTTGAAATTTTTAATTGTCGCCGAAGTTTCTTGAATTTATTTTTCATAGACAGAAAACAGGTCTAGTTCTCGCTTTTCTAACATGTCGATTCATTCGTCATATCGTTTTGCGTCTTTTGCATCTGGGGTGCCGAACCATTTAAGTATTGGGCTGAGTCCATCCGCAATTTCCCTTAACTGACGTGAATTTTTGCCTAGGTAAAAGTTAAGCTCTGAAAGTCTGTTGTCGATTTTGTCCAAGTTTACCTTTAAGAATGATTTAATTGATTGTACGTTTGGCAGATTAAGGTCAAGACTTGAAATTTGGATGATAGACGAAGAAGTGAATCTTGTGCTATGAATAGAGGTTTGAGGTCGCAGTAAACTACAAGTTTCCATGATTCATCGGATGTGTAAATATGGCCTTCTTCCTTATCAAATAGGCTGGAGTGGGAAGGTAGCGTTGTGATTATTTCTAGACTGGCAACGGACGCGGCGGTGGTTGCCCTTGTGTTTCCGATCGGTAATCATTTTTTAATATGTTTGTATATTTTATATAGAATTATATAGACTATCAGTTTAATAATAGAACATAGTATAAAACTAACATAGGGATTATTCATGATGTTTTTAAACGAGAAGGATTGGGGTTGGCGAACTGTTAGGTGGCATAGACTGTAAATGAAGAAATAATTATAATTAATAAAAACAATCAAAATAAGAGGTTGTTTACTAATGGATTTTAACTTAACCTATGCATTATTGCTAACTTAGAATGTATATATAACTAAGCTATTCTTATTGTTACTTTGTAAATCAAATGGATGAAGTCTATTAGCATGCACTAGTTTATTTCTACCTGCTATCCTAATTATATAATTTTCGTTTAAGCCTACACGGATGACTTCACAGGGTCATCCCATTTTACATCCAAGTTGTTTGGAGAAGGTATGCGTAACAAGACTTTGCTACCTTCTGTATATTCTACAGTGTTTTTAATATTCTGATCATAACGCTCCTTGGCTTTTTCTTTCATAGTTTCGAGTTTGTGTAATGCTGAATCCCTGGATATTCAAAAAGCAGTCGTGAGGTGTATAACCTGTTGACTGGTTTACAGATGTATTATGGCACATGATTGCTATTGGGATTATTTTGTCCCAATTTTTAAGTTTACGATTGTGGTACATACGAATGTGATCGCGCAAGGTGGCGTGGAATCTTTCAAGAGCACCATTTATCTGCAGATGGTATGCAGTATTAATGGTGTGGTTTGCAACTATAAATTTCAGTAACTGCGTGAATTCACTACCTTGATCTGAATGGAAACGTTTCGGGACTCCATAATGTTTGCAAAAGTGTAGCAATTATTTAGCTACTGTTAGTGCTTCTTTGTCTGGAATTGGGTAGGCTTAAACAAATCTAGTGAAGTCGTCTTGTAAGGTTAAAACGTATCGGTTGTTTTCGTTACTGATATCAGAATATGAGACCAAATCCATAGAAACTCTTTCAAAAAGTTCGTCGATTGAGAGATTTTGAGCTTGGAAGGTTTTACGCTGAATTTTGTTACGTTGGCAATAACTTTAAGGCAGAAATCGACATAGTTTTTGATATCGTTGGTCATGTTTTTAAAGAAATATTTGTCTCTTAATTTTCTAGTGGTTTCTACAATACCGCGATGGACTGAAAGAGGTTCCTCGTGAAATGTTTCGAGGATCTGGGGAATTTCATCGGCTTTAGGATAGAATACTTTATTTTCACAAATTGTAATCTCGCAATCTAAAGTTTCTGCTAAAAATGCTGCAATGCGCAACTGTTCGCTTCCTTATAATTTACAAGTTTGATCGTGTTTGTTTGTTTGGTCTGGGACGTAAAGAGTTTTAATGACGTTTTGTTGGAGGCAGGATAAAAGTGATTTAAAAGAACTTTCAGATTCCCAGGGCTCGAAATGGGTTGGGAGCGTTTTTACAAAGAACAAATTTTGTTTGTCGTCTGATAATGTCAAAATCGTAAAGAGATTTCAGTTTAGAGAGGTAAGGTTTTATCTGAGAACAGGCATGTAATGCTTCTCTGGAAATATTATTGTGTTCTGAGAGTTGGCATGATATAGGAATGAAGATATTTTTATGTTTTGGGTCTAGTAGTCTATCTGGGGATACCTTTAATTTTATGCTGTCAAAAGATCGTTCTTCTGAAATGTAATGTTCTTAGTTAATTTGAAGGTGTCGTCGACGGGATTTGGATTCGATTCTTCTGAAGTGAGTCTATAACTTTTGAATTAGAAATCGGAGGCCGGGATAGTGCATCAGCGTTAGTGTTTATTTTCCCTGCTTTATATAAAATTTCGTAATCATATTCTTCTAGTTTTAATCTCCAATGCACTAATCGAGTTCCTGGATCTTTTATGGAAAATAGCCACAATATAAGGTGTTTATGATCTGTGACTATTTTGAACCTTCTCCCAAATAGATATGGACGGCATTGTGTCTCAGCCCATACGATTGCTAATAGTTCACGTTCTATAGTTGACTAATTAGATTCAGCCTTATTAAGCGTACAAAAGGCATACGCTATTGGTAAGTCTTTACCCAGTTCACCTTGCGAAAGGATAGCACCTATGGCATGTATTGAAGCGTCTGTAGTCAGGACAAACTATTTGCTGAAATCAGGATATTGGAGAAGAGGAGTTGTAGTAAGGATTTCCTTACAAGTATCGAAAGTTTTTTGTTGTGAATTTCCCCAAATAAAAGGAACGTCTTTTTTCAGAAGAGATGTAAGAGGTTTAGTTAAATTGCTGACATTTGGGATGAATCGACGGTAATATCCGGCGAGTCCTATAAATGATTTCATGTCCTTGCATGATTTAGGAGTAGGAAATTCTTTGATGGCTTTAACTTTATCAGGATTTGGTTTGCCACCTTCATTAGATATGATATTACCCAAATATGCTACTTCTTTCCTACGAAATTTGCATTTGTCGAGCTGGATTTTAAGACCGTGTTGTCGGAGGCATTCACTTCTGTAAGTTTCTCTTCGTGTTCTTGTAGGCTAGATGCAAAAACTACAATGTCATCTAGATACATGAAACAACGTTCGCCTTGTAACCCATAAAGTACACTATCCATTACACGCTGAAAAGTAGCAGGTGCATTTTTAAGACCGAAAGGCATTCTTAAAAATTCGTATTGCCCGTAAGGGGTTATAAAAGCTGTTTTAGGAATATCTTTAGGGTCGAATCCAATTTGATGAAACCCTGAAGCAAGATCGAGGGTAGTGAAATTGAGTGACCTAGTTTGTCTAGGATGTCTGAAATATTAGGCAAGGGGTAACTATCGCCAATAGTGATCTCATTCACCTTCGCGACTAACCACTTTTGTTTACCAGATGCGTCAATCTTTTTGGGTACTCCCCAAATTGGGCTACTCCAAGGTGAAGTACTAGGATTACATTTTGTTCTAACATTTTATCGACTTGTGACTTAACTTCTTGCTGGTGTACGAATGGGAATCTGTAAGTTTTCGTATTAATGGGCGTGTCTGAGGTTGTAGGGATTGTGTGTTTTGTGTTATTGGTGAATGTCAGGGGATCACCTTATGTATAAAAGATGACCCCATAGTTGGATATAATTTTATCTAGTGAGTCACATTTCTCTTTATTGAAGTGGTCGCGCCTTATTAGTTTGTCTGCTTTTTCTTGCCTGTCTATGTTAGAAACAGTATTTTACTGAATTGATTTGGCAATCTGCTTATATAGGGGTTTCAGTGAACGGTTTTGCTTCGATGAAAGTAAGAGTTAGAATGTATTTGTCTTTATTACTTGAGTTTACACAAGTTATTAAGAACTAATTATTGTATACTGACTAAGGCGTTTGGAATACTCGAATCATTTTCTATATTTTGTTTGTCAATTTGAGCAGTGCCGTTGGTTATTTGGTTATTGAAACATTTTATCACAGTTCGGATCGTTTCAGAACGAACTGTTTGTCAGAGACTTCTTTAGATTCGTCGTTTAGAAGGAAAAGTTGGTAAGAACTATCACGGACCGTATGATTTTTGATTGAACGTAAATACTGGCATTGAATCTGGGCATGAAATCGTTTCCTAAGATACCATCTGCAGCAATGTTTACATCTGCTATGTGGAATTTATGTTTAGGAAATAGATCAAGTGATAGATCTAAAGTTCCATGAGTTTGGATCGTGCTGTCTGTGTCAGAAACTCCTATAATGGCTACTTTGTTTTTTTTGTGGTTGATGGTGTTGTTACCTATTTTGTCTTTACGAATAACGGAAATAGCGGCGCCTGTATCTACAAGTAGTACAAGAGGTTCACCATCGACAGGAAATTTACAATTTAATATGTTCTCAGATGGTATATTGAGTGAAGACATATTATAGGATTTGGTACTAATGGGATTTTTAGATTTTTTTTAAAATTAGATTTAGACTTAGTGTAATTATGTTTTACAAATTTAGAAGGAATCGTAGATTGAGTTTGAGTTACTGGAGTTGG
The DNA here is from genome assembly GCA_963859965.1 of Ceramica pisi. Lineage (NCBI taxonomy): Eukaryota > Metazoa > Arthropoda > Insecta > Lepidoptera > Noctuidae > Ceramica > Ceramica pisi. The sequence continues at coordinate 2,858,098 of OY982543.1, forward strand.
AATTGATTGATTTGGATTTCATTGATTTGGAATTGGTTGAATTGGATTTGATTGAGGTTGTGTTGATTGAGACGATTTGGAATTGACAAACGGTTCTACAGTTTGAGTACTACTGTCGCAAAATTCATTTCGAGGAGTTGGATGATTTTTTTGGACTTGGTTAATTTTATTGGATTGAATATCTCTGGATGATGCTTGTCCCCGGTGGACTGGATTTAGCTTTTTTCCAGAGTACCTTGGTTTACTATTAATTATTGGAATTGGATGTTGTCTAGGTCGTTCTGTTCTGGAATCATTGTCAAGGTCGGTGTCTGGGCTGTCATATAAGATGTCTGGGCTGTCATATAAGAGGTTGTAGCGGTGTCCGAGGCCAAGCCCAAGTTCTCGGCCGCCTATGAGTTTAAATGGCTGATGCGGATTGGGATATTTGAACGCGGAGGAGCTGGTAGTGCACGTTGTTCTTGTGTAGGTGATACGTTGGTAGCGTTCCTGAGGTTATTATTATAAGCTCTTTTCCTACACTCTGATATAAGGTGACCTGATTTTTTACAATAGTTACACAGCTTTGGGGCTGTTTGCTGTGACGGCATAGAGATGTTAGAAGATTGAGTTAGATTTCTTCTCGGTGGGGGTGCCTCGCGTTGTTCATCTATCGGATCTTTTCCTCCTGAATAGCAAAATGACTTGCCTTCGAAAGGTCATTACATAACAACCTTAAAAAAACTTCGACCCATAACCCTTCAAAAATTGCGGTTGGTTTCTGACCGTTGCAGCAGGGTTTGCTTGTCGTTTTCGATAGGTGCATTTGTAGTCTTTTAGTAGGAAAAGTCTGTAAGAATAGTCTCGTATTCGCTATGTTTTAGATAAGATATAGATATTGACGTTGAATTTAGACATTAAGTCATTACCTAGAATGCCATCGGCATGGATATTAATTTTGCTACATAGAATTTGAATTTGGGGAATTGGTCTGTGTGTCTGGTCTCCAAATTCAAATTAGTAAAAATCAAATTCAATAAGTAATTATCACCTGTAACATATTACAGGTGCCGTAAGTTTGGACGGAGGAGTTAGTTTAGATAAGCCTATGATTGAGGCGAATTGGGAGGAATCGATTTCATTGTTGCCGATTTTGTCTATGTTGATGTCTGAAATGGCTGCTCCTGTGTCTACTAGTAATGTGATTGGTTCACCATCAACATGGAATATGCAATGTTAAAGGTTTTCAGGAGGTACATTTAAGGACGAGATACTGTATTCTACTTGAGGATTTAATTTTTCGTTTTAATTTTCGTCTTAGCATTTGATTTTCGTTGTAATTTAGAGTGATGCTTTGATATGCTAGGTTTGGATTTCTAAGAATTAGTTTTTGTGATTTGTTCGATTTTAGTTGAATTAGAGTCAGATTTGATTTGAGGTGTTTCTATCGAACGAGTTGAGGAGTTTACGTTACTAGAAGTACTTGGAGGTTCTGAAATAGATGTCGTTGTCGTTTGGTTTACATTTGTATTAGATTCAGTGAATATTAAATGTGAAATAGAAATTATTGAAGAAAGTGACTCAGTCATTTTTGTGAGTCGAGTTAGCAAGAGTTCGAGAGGTTCTAACATTTGATTTAGCGCGAGATTAGGTTGTTTTAGAGTTTGTGCGGATGTGTCGCGATAGGAGAGTTCGAGAGTGAAAACACCATGAAAATAGTTGATTACTTATTTTGAACACCTTAAGAAATTATTTCATATATTTCCTGTAAAAATGAAGAACGTTACCACTTAGAATTAAAATCAATAGGTATTCTAAAATTACAAAATATTATATTGCATCCATCTTTTAAGAAGGAAACGCGAATGTCTCGGTCACAATGGGTCTCGGTCTGCTGAGTGACAATGATTACTTATCGAGTTTATGGAATTCACCGCGTAGCTGTCATTGATTCGTCAAATGAAGTAACGTTAATTGTGGGCATGGGAATATATTTATTTCTGATTACTGGAACTTCCTTAAGTTGTAAGTTTATTCCTCAACTTATGAGGGAGTTAATTCATTAACTTGTGGAGTGTCCGTAAGTTGAGGAGTTATCTTAACATTAACAAGGGCATTGGGTATAAATAATATCTTCATAGATAGTTTCCTTCTCGATAATAGCAGTTTCGTTTGCAATTGCGTTTGGTAAACAACATAATGCAGTTTCTAATCCTTGGCCTACAAATTGTTTATTGTCATTAGATTCTGAATTTGAATAAATATATCAATCTTAATTTAAATAAAACCGTTTATAAGTTCGGTCATGGACTCTAACATTATTGGCATTTGCTAAAATGCTTTCAGTATGATATTGTTTGTTACTGCTTTGTTCTATTTGCTTTGCTTTCGGTATAGATAAGATCTTAAATCATCTCTTCCAAATTCGCGATTCCTAATCATTGATTGCTATCCGTATTTTTCGTAATAATTATCTGGACTACTCATTTTTGTGGATTCAAATTTATAAAAATTATAGATTAGAATAAACTCATTTACCTATACGCGTCTGAATGCCATAAAATTTAGTTAGCATTCTTTCAGCCATTTCTAATAAATCTCTCTTATAATAAAATTCATAAGAGAAAATTAATAGTTGTAAGAAATTGACTAAAAATTATAATCGTATTTGTGCACTAGAAAAACCTTAAATGTAAAACCTTAAACGTGAAATAACATTAATTTTAGGTATTATAAACCAATTTTCTTCATCCGACGAAATTAAATTCAACAGATATTTAATCACAAAATCACTGTAAATTATAGTCTTGTAATATATTGCATTCATCGAATCAAAATATCATCTTTCCATACAGCCAGATTTTGATATTATTAATCATAATAGTTGTTGTAATTAATAATAAAAAATATACGATAGAAGATAAGTTAGATTTGATTCCGTTCAATAAGTTTAGTACGAATTTCAATGACTTGAATATAGCGAGTCACAAAATTGACAAAGTAGATTTACTAGATTAAAATTAATTATGATAAAATATTTAGTAGAGATACTTATTTTGTATTCATATATTTATGTACACGTAGTGAAAATTACAGCATTTTATATAATTTATAGAATAGAAAAATACTTGTGAAAAAGAATGTTCTTGTGTACCTACTTATGTCATACAATAATAAGATAGCCTAAGTATAAAATTAAATTGTGATTAGTGTACAAATAGAATAAGATCGTTTGTAAACTGTGTTTTAAACTAGTAATTACCTTGCAATACAAATCTTTTGTACTTACACCTCAAACCAGATTGTTAGCTCATGAAGGCTCTAAAAATTGTTGCGGAAGAATAACAAATTGTATTATTTTTAATTTAAATAGAAATACTAGTAATGGTAGTCATGACATTGAGATGGAGGAAATTCAAGAACAAACTCCAAGAGCCATCTCAAATATAAAGTCCTTTTAGACGCTCATCAAGAATTGCTCAAATAACAACTAAATAAGCAGTTCATAAATAAGCAATAATTAATTTCTTATTTAGTTTTATAAATGATTTTGTTTTTGATGAAAAATATACCCATTTTAAGGGGGGTGGTGCAATGGATAATGTTATTAACCTTTCTACGTTACATAATTATTTAATGTACAAGGGTTGTGGTACTTATTTACCCTTTTTAGTAATGTAAATAGTCGCCACAACCCTTCACTTAGTACAGCGAGTCAGGGAAGCTAGTCTCTAAGCCCTAGCCTAGAATACGCCCTCAACTAAGCCCGAAACTACATACTTCGGGCTTAGAGAGTAGCCCTCAGTAGTGAAGCTCTGTGTCTAAATAGTATTACTTGTAATAAACTCTCGTGTGACAGTAAAGTTCTGATATTATTACAAATTGTGTCTCACTCAGTGCCTCCCACACACACACCTACTAACAACGCCACTACATATGATTAAATATTCACAATCTGCAAATAACATTTGTTGCTACAAACCAATATAATAAACATCTCTTGGGTCGTGGGGTTCGAGTGCCCATAACTTGTTTAAAGATCTGTCAAGACGCTTAGTTGACACTTCGCGTGACCCAAGGGCTGGCTTTTGACTCGGCTAGCATTGCCATACAACTTGGCAATGCTGCCAGCCTTTTGGGCACATTACCAGTGGCTAGCGATGCGGACGAATTTTTCGGCGCCATTTGCGCGGTCTGGCATCACACATCATACGGAGCCTTCACACCTATCTCTAAATCGAACCCTCGCTCTCACGCTCAAAGCTACATATGACACTGATCTATAAATACTTATGAATAACAAAACAGTATTTGCTGCTTCTGATAATAACTTTAGATGTTGCGGTCAATGCCCGAATAGTGGTAAATCCTAATAATGACCAACATTACAGTTTGTGCGAGCTGTTCGAGTCGCAGAAGTACGAGTATTTTATTTATTTATTTATTTGATAGGAAACTCAACAGATTTTTTTACAACATTCAATGGTAACAATGTCCTATGGGGTTCTGAAGCCAATTATAGAGTTTCACAGCAGGGCTGGGCAAAATACATGCTTTGCTTTAATTGAAATACAAATTACAAAATACTGTATCGCAAGTAATTAAAATACGAAATACAAAATATATTTAAGTAAGGTATTTGAAATATAAAATACAAAATACAGTATTTTAGCTATTTTTAATTGAAATACAAATTACAAAATACAGTATTTTAGCTATTTTTAATTGAAATACAAATTACAAAATACAAAATAAGTAATCTAGACCAGGGGGCCGAGTCTGCTATTGCAATTGTGTCGGAATGGTGGATCATTGATTTTTAGGGTTCCGTAGCCAAATGGCAAAAAACGGAACCCTTATAGATTCGTCATGTATGTCTGTTTATCCGTCCGTATGTCACAGCCATTTTTTTTCCGAAACTGTAAGAACTATGCTATCGAAACTTGGGAAGTAGATGTATTATGTGAACCGCATTAAGATTATCACACAAAAATAGAAATAAAAAAACAATGCATTTTGGGGGTCCCGATACTTAGAACTGGATCTCAATTTTTTTTTTCATCAAACCCAAACTTGTGGGGTATCTATGGATAGATCTTTAAAAATGACATTGAGGTTTCTTATATCATTTTTTTTTAAACTGTTTAGTACTATGTAGGTACCTAAACTTCCACCGAAAATTGGTTTGAACGAGATCTAGTAAGTAGTTTTTTTTTAATACGTCATAAATCGTAAACAGCAACTTTTGCTTAGGTATAATATATACCTACAGGTTTGTACGGAACCCTCGGTGCGCGAGTCCGACTCGCACTTGGCCGGTTTTTAGCGTTTTGTTGCTGCTTTACCATCATTACACTCTCGAGGTCTCGCCTCGCACTCACACTCACGATCGCTAAATGTTGGTGAAATGTATTTTATTGTTAAAAATGTATTTTGAAGCCTCAAGTATTTGAAATACTTATTACAAAATACCTCGGCATCAGGTATTTGAAATACGAATTACAAATTACATTTTAAAGAAGTAATTGAAATACAAATACCAACGTATTTGTATTTCAATTACGTATTTTAATTACAAGTAATTCAAATACTGCCCAACCCTGTTTCACAGCATGCATATAATACTAGATAGTTAGAGAAAATGTAGCTTGCATATTGTAGCTAGAAAAAAAAAGTTGATGGTTTTAAATTCTTAACTAAATGAAAAGAAAAATATAACAACTGATAAACATTATTATACGAATAATTATTTTTCACTTTCTGGTGAGTATCTTCTTTACGAAAGGATGCCTTGGATAACTGGAATATATCCAGGCTTTCAAATTTGTCTATGTATAAGCGAGGCAGTCGAGTCATAACAGCATTCTGCCCATAATTGGAACGGTGTAAAGGTACACTAAATAAGTGGGTGCGTCTTGTAAATACATAAAATCATTTTATTTCGGACAGCTAAGAGATCCATAAATTGCTACTAATATGTTTGCACTTAAACACTGTTGTTAGTAACTTTACTATAGACGGATTGAGAGGACCACCCATCAACTAGAACACAGAAATATTAGGGTATAAGTCTGCTCCCAAATTACCTTACTATGCAGATATGGTGGAGAAAGTATAGACCGCCACCGCCTTCAGGATGCTATTGTGACTGTCTCTTATTCTGCTCAGGATCGAGGACGTTTTCTTGCGGATGAAGGCATGAAACCCATCGGTAGGTATGGGTTACCACTTACCACGGACATTTCAGAGGCACTGAAATGTTTTGTATGAAGATATTGTACCTACCAGCTTTTGACTGCGTCTTCGCTCGCAAAATAAGTATTTTAATAACCGCCTCCAGGGGCCCATCAGTCTATTTATCTCTGCATCAAAATCGGTTCATCGATTTAGGATCGTGAAAGCAACAAATAAAATTACTTTTACATTTGTGTTATTAATTAGCATTTTTCTCGTTTTAGACTATTATCACTTCATATTATAAAACAAAGTCCTCCATAGCGTCTGTCTGTCTGTCTGTCAGTTCGCCAAAAACTGCTGCACCGATTTTCATGCTCTTTTCACCAATGGACATACAAATTTTCGAGTGGGCATCAGATAGTCAGAACTACTTTCGGAAATTTACTAGTAATGTGAGCTGTAATGGAAATTTACTAGTAAAGTAAATGCTTATCGTACTTAGCTAAGATTCAATTTCTTCACTCGTTGTAATAGTAAAGTAAGTATCGTAGACATAACTACAAACAAACGCAGCTTGTGAAAATATACCCGTTTCTGAGGTATTTACCATACCGAGTGAGCTATTCGAACTTTGACCAGTAACGCGAGGTATATCTGAAGTTTTACTAGCGAACCGCCATCTTACTTTCTTCTTTTTAACCGACTTCCCAAAAAGGAGGAGGTTCTCAATTCAATTGTATTTTTTTTTGTTTATTACCTCATATCTCCGACAATTATGAACAGATTTGAAAAATTCTTGTTTTATCTGAAAAGATATACTTGCAGATTGGTCCCATTTAAATTTTATGAACATCGGTTACGAACTTTGGATTTTAAATCGAAATAGCTGGAATTCGTCTACTTGGATGATGGTTTTATGTCATCTAAGTAATCGAAATTGCGTATTCTGCTTTTGTGCGATTTTGCAGTGGTGTTGTTAGGTGGGGGTACCACGAAAAAGTGAAAAATAAAAAACTTTTTACAAAAAAATACAACCTTTAATTTCGGAAGTCGGTGTCAAAATACGAAGAAACTAACAAAAACACCGACTTCCGAAATTAAAGTTATTTTTTACTTTGTAGTGTTTTCTTTCTGGAAGTCGGTTGTATTTTTTTGTAAAAAGTTTTTTATCCTACTAATATTATAAATGCGAAAGTTTGTGAGGATGGATGTATGTGTATGTGTATGTATGTTTGTTACCCTTTCACGAAAAAACTACTGGACGGATTACGATGAAATTTGGTATGTAGGTAGCTGAAGACCCAGAATAACACATAGGCTACTTTTTATCCCGGAATTCCCGAGGGATCGGGATTTACACGGGAATAACGAGAATTTATACGCGGACGAAGTCGCGGGCGGCCTATAGTACTTATATATGCAAAAGTTTCTGAGGATGGATGTTTGTTACTCTTTCACGTCAAAACGCCTGGAAGGATCTTCATGAAATTTGGCACAGAGGTAGATTTTAGTCTGGAATAACACATAGGCTATACATATATATCTCGGGAGTATGTTCTCTAGGGATCACGCAGGCGAAGCCGCTGGCAGTAGCCGGTAAACCATAATTCAGAGTTTTACCGTAACACTCATAAACATATACTAGTGAATTAATTAAGTAAACATGTCTGTTCTAGTGAACACAGTCTCACATCAGTGAGTCAACGTTAGCTTTGACAATAGAGGCTACTTCCTACCTCGGGCCTCGTGATAAAACCTTTGTTTAGCTTCGGCTATCCTCGGTAATTCTCGGAATTTGCTGATAAGTTAGCCTTTGTATATTTAGCCTTTGTGGGTTGTAGAGATTGCGGTAATCACCTGCTGTAGTATTTCAAGGAAGTGGATGTACAATGCGTTTCAAATGAGAATAGGAACGTCAATGACCTCTGTGGTGTTCACTAGAATCACTAGTTACACTTTTGAGGTTTGGATTAAAACCACTCAATTAACAGTAAGTAGTATGCAACTCGAAGAAACCGTCTAGTCGCCAGCAGGGCTTGTTGGGGACTGCCTCACGACGATACCATCGGGTTACAAACTACGTTTATTGTTTATACATCACATCTCTTCCTTTTTATAAAATAATTAGATCATATGTACAACTAACATAATTATCTAGAATTTAGGCTTTCAACATTTGAATATACTATAGACAACTTTAGAATTTATAACGTTAACCCTTTTAAAGTACTTATCAATATTTAGTAGTCAAACATTGTTTTTTTTACGTATAGTTTAGATTTAAAGTACAATGACCATATTAGAATTTATAATACGTTATATAATTAATTAACAATTACAATATCTAGTATTTAGACATTTTGCTTACAGTTAATGTCTGTCAATATGTAAGTACAAATAGATTTGGACTTAGCCATTAATGAGATTTTAAGATTATATAATATTACAGCATTTGCTGATCTTGTTTTAAATCTTTAATTTCTAAGAATCTGTAAAAACACAATATTGCATTGCATAAGAATTTTGCTCATATTTGGAGTATTAAGCATTTTGCTCTTATTCAGGTAATTATCCTTCTTTGTCCAATTCATGATTGATAGCTTTCCGCCTTCTATCTTCTTTAGGTTTACGATGTTTCTCTTGTACTCTTGACCCGTTTGGATCATTCCTTATATTTACATAAACTTTTACACCAATTTCAATTTAGCTCGTCTATTCCTGTCTTCGTTTGATTTGTTTTTTGTCCTTTTTTTTTTTTGTCTTTTTCTCTGACCTCTGAATCGTCGTAGTAATTTTTTGAAGTCTGTTAAGAAAGGTAATTTGTCTCTGAACTTTCGTCCATAGAACAGCTCGGAAGGAGAGTTTCTAGTGAGGTGACTGATTTTCGCATTGGCTGATTCTGAGTCGATTATGGGTGTCTCCATTTTGCGTCTCTACCTCGCCGTTTTGTTGAGGCCAGTAAAATATTGTATTGAATAGTGTTATTTCTTGTTCAATACAGAACGATTTGAATGCGTGAGTAGTGATTTGTCTGCCTGACTAGTCATTATTTGCTGTTATACTAGCAGGAGTTCTGGTTCGCGAAAACATATTATGTAGGTATTTTTCATACTTTTATTGTATCCTGTGTGGGGATAGATTCCATGATTTCGATTTCTTAATATCGACTGTAGCTAGTAGTCGATAATTATGAAGATATGGTTTCATCTTGGCAGTGGACCTAAAAATCAACAGCAGTATCCACTTAGGCTTTCGAAGGAAGTTTACGCCTTTTCATCGGTACTGGGGGATTTGGAACATCCTTTACTTTTTTTTTTTTTACCGTATTTTCGGCGTGTTTAGTCTATTGCCACCATACCTTTGTGTGTAATCTAGCCTTCATACTAATAATGCTTGGGTGACTTTCGTGTACTGCTTTTAAACTAAAACATCTTTTCTCAAATTAGTGAGTATCACTAATCTGTTTCCTCTTAATTAGATGCCTTCATGCAAACAAAGTTCATGGGCATGTAATTTGTAGTTGTTTATTGAAGTATCCCAAAACATTATTCATTAAAACGTATTTAATTTATTAAAACTCATTATCATCATTTGATGCTTCAATAATGGTTTTAACGATAGTGCCGCAGGTTGCGCACATTGAACCACTTAGTTGACATGAAATTCATTTTCAAGTGGACTTTTTTGTATGTCTGCTGCTTGTGCACAGACGAGATAAAGGGTCGGCTATGTTTGATTTGCCAGGTTATAAATGACTTTTTAATGTTTGAGTGTAAGCCATCGCATGAACCCAACGCTCGACTCGCGCGCAAGGTTTAGATTTTGTGCCAAATATAACTTCGAAAGGCTTGTGGTCTGTGACTAATTATTGTTTTTTCATAATTGTTTTTCAACGTCTGGTAGACTCTTATTTCCAAAGGAAATTATGCGGGGTCCTTTGTTGTCGTACTGAATAAGTACCTACAGCTCCTAACCCCACAAGACTTGCATCTGCAATAACTTGGGTACGATCTATAGGATTATAGTAACCAAGGGTAGAAATTTTAGAGACATTTTTTAATTCATCAAATGCAACATTTTTTCTTTATGCCAACATCCGTGCTTTTGACACTTTTTTATTTTTGCACTTTTGTCGAAATAACTGTCTAATAAGGGTTCAGTTAGGGCTGACAAATTGGGAGTCCAATTTCCGATAAAATTTATTAAAACCCTAGAAAACTTTGAATTTCTTCGATGGTTTCTGGTGCTCTAAACGTCTCGATTACTTTGATGTATTTATCAAGTGGTTTAATGCCTGACGATGAAAGTTGTGCCCCAAAATTTAATAGGAATATTGGTTTGAAAACATATTTATTTGTATTGAGTAAAACGTTTTCTTTTAGCACCGTCAATACGTTTTTTTTTTTTTAATATATCTAATTTTGAGAAAATTGTTGCTTGACCAAATTTAGGAAGTCTTCCATTATTGGCAAAGGATGGTTTTCTCTAAATGATGGCTTTGTTGGCGGCACGCAAGTCTCAACAAACACGAATATCATCATCAGGCTTTGAAACGGGTACCATTGAAGAAACCCAAACAAATGTTTTATTTAGAGGTTCAATGATGTCCATTTTAACCAGTTCCTCTAATTTTTATTTATCTTTTGATTCCAAGGGAATTGGAACTCTTCGATAAGTCTGACAAATTGGAGGAATTGTTTTATCTATTTTAATTTTAGATAATAATCTTTGAATTTTTTGAAGTGGATTATCGTCAATGGAGTTCAGATTGAAACCCATTTTAGTATGTTTAGGAAAATGCAGTTTTATAGTTTTATTTGGGCATCAAAGGAATCCGATACTTAAAGCGGATGTTGAGCACTGTAACTCATGAATGTTTTGTATGGGGACATTTCCTGGTTATAGATAATAACTTCAGATTTTATCATATGTTCCTAAGTTTTATCGCTTTTAATATTGGAATTAGACTACCTGACAGTCTATTGTTGCATCGTCATCAATATTGAAAATATAGTCTACAGATGTAAGTAGATTTTATTGTTTGGATTTTTAATTTGGCTGTTGTTATTTGTTGTTTTGCTAGGTTAGCACTCTTTATTTTGTTGTTCCTTATTCTGCAGTATTTCTGGTAATGGCCCTTGTAACCACATTTTATGCAAATTGCATTAATTGCAGGGCAGGAACTAGTATCACGTTTGTGATTTTTGCTGCCACATCGGCAACAGTGAACTTTTTTTTTTTTGTATCACTTTTGTGATTTTTGTTGCCACATCGGCAACAGGGAACTTTTTGTATCACTTTTGTGAATTTGCTGCCACATCGACAACAGGGAACTTTTTGTATCACCTTTGTGAATTTGCTGCCACATCGGCAACAGGGAACTTTTGTATCACCTTTGTGAATTTGCTGCCACATCGACAACAGGGAACTTTTTGTATCACCTTTGTGAATTTGCTGCTACATCGGCAACAGGGAACTTTTGTATCACCTTTGTGAATTTGCTGCCACATCGGCAACAGGGAACTTTTGTATCACTTTTGTGAATTTGCTGCCACATCGGCAACAGGGAACTTTTTATATCACCTTTGTGATTTTTGTTTTGTGTCAATTTTATTAAGGCGGGTACTTGGCATTTATATTCTGGCTATTGTGGAAATTGTTCATTTGCCGTTTTACGGTTTCTAAAGAATTAGTTTCTGCTAAGATTTTTCAATAGTTGCTACATCACCAAGTGTCAAAATTACTTTTCTTAATTTAATTGAGAGACACTTTTTCTGTTATTTTTTCGATACGATTTTCATCATCATTAGCAAAATTGCATTTTGAGCTTTGACGCCTCAATCGAATCAAAAATGCTTCGAATTTTCCGTCCGACAAGCGTCCGACACTTGTTTCATTAAGCGGAACATGTGTCTTTCAAATAAATAACTTTGCTTCGGGGAAAAATACTTTTCCAACTTTAAAATCACGATAATATTTGACTTGAAGGGCTATGCCTCCGGAATTCAGTAAAATTGCACATTTTTTGTTTTGATCTGTGATATTTGTGCTGTAAAATTTATTTCTACGGCCCGTTTCCATTTTTATCCAATGGGAGCCTTTAGGGAATATTGAGTTCAGATTTTCCTCACAATGAAATTGTTCTATTGCTGGGATTTGTAATTAGGACATGTTGATCGATCTGCAAGTAATGGAAAGGAGACGTTGTTTGATTACAATAGTAGTAATAACATTTCAAGATCGATTCGACAAATTAAGATTATTACACAATAGGACAATGAATTTCTATGTTAAAACAATGAAGCCGACTTGAACAACTTTAGTTTATTTTAGCTTCGAATTTATAGTATCCGGACAAAGAGCTTTTTGACTTCACTTGGCACTTCAGATGAAGAAACTCTTGCCGAAAGATCGTACAAAAGGTCAGTTTGTACCCGTTAAGCGTTAATAAGCAAAACGGCCACTTGACATAATACCCTTTGAGGCATACAAAGTCTCATTGAAAGGTGATGAATTGTTATTATTGTGACAATAGCCAGTGTAAAATGCGTTTTAGATTTAGTTAAAATCATTTAGCCTTAACGGATTTCATGACACTTATTCAGTTTTAACAACAGATACAGTAGATTTATCTGTATTACTTCGACGTTGTCGAAGGGGCACTTGGTTAAAACTGGAATTTACGAGAATTTCTCGCAAATCAATTTCTATTGAATTTTATTCAATAGGCACATTTGTTTTTATTGAAATTTCTTTCAATCTTAGGCACATTTTATTTGCGAACGGATTTGATCAACAATACGTAGGATCAGTATTTGTTACAAGTCAGAATGTATTACTGTATTAGTGACTTGTGCTTGTTAAATGAGTAGGTAAATGATGTTTAGTTTGTATTTTGATTTTTCAAACACCTTACTCATCAAAATTACGCAATACCTACATTGGTCCATACAGCACATCAGCAGATAGCCGACGCAGATTGCGCATGGATAAATAAATAACATTTTAATAACCAATTGAAATTAAAAGTTATTTTAATAAATATACAAGAAAAAAATTAATTGTTGGGTAGGTACTGTAAATCTCTAATTTTGTCATACCATCACGCCGGTTATTCAAGATGGGTTAAACAGAGGTGTATCTTATCAGCCTGGCAAAGTTTTTAGGCTTCGTGAATGTTACTGAAAATTTCCCGATGGGAAAAATCAACAACATTTTAGCCGACCTAGGAATAAAATCCAGGATTTCCTGTTTAGCAGTCGCTTTTGCTACTACTCGACCTCATCTATTTTATTATTTTCATTTCTTTTTTTCTTTTTTAATACAATTACAATATTATTGTTGACCAACTTCCGCAAGCAAGTACCTATATAATTTGAGTTACAATTTTGTTTCACTTACTGCGCTTTAACTCGTCGCCAATGTGGTGTTCACTAGAATCACTAGTTACACTTTTGAGGTTTGGATTAAAACCACTCAATTAACAGTAAGTAGTATGCAACTCGAAGAAACCGTCTAGTCGCCAGCAGGGCTTGTTGGGGACTGCCTCACGACGATACCATCGGGTTACAAACTACGTTTATTGTTTACTAGCTGACCCGTGCCCACTTCGTTGGGCGGTAAACATTTAAAACTTGTGATGAAAATATTATGAGTGTGGTTCGGTTAGTACTGAGTGCTATGATTTATTTCCTGACTGCCAAAAGGAGGGTTTCGTTTTTATTGATATGTAGCTAGGCTAGCGAGCCTCTGCGAGCGCTCAGCGCACGTTCAGCGCTAGATTCCCGAGCACGGACCTGCGATGTTCTCCAGCTTTGGTTAGCAAGCCGCTGTGAACGCTCGGAGCTAGATTCTCCAGCGCATGCTTGCGAAATATTTTCTCTAATTTCTCGAGAGGCGCTGATGAATTTCAAGAGCAGACTCTTCCGTACGGCGTACTCGAGCTGCTCTTGTCTGGGATGTCTGACGGGAAAGTTGTGATTTCATTTTAGGCATGATAAACAATCGCTGAAACTGTCCGATATCCCAAAAACAGAAATACCACAGCTTCAAACTCGAAGAATGAGAACGAAGTAGTATTTGTGTTTTAAGAAACCGAGCAACCAAAACAATTTTAAAGACCAACAACTTCTAACCAACTGCGTACAACTCACCTACCTAACAACGAAAGTTAAATAATAACTGGAGAGGGTCATTAATCCGAACCAGAAAAATGACGTAATTGCACAACGCCATCTATGGGTAAATGGATGGAATGTGATCCGTGCCTCGGAAAGCACGTTAAGCTGTTGGTCCCGGCTGTCATTTGGAGATCTTTGGCAGTCGTTACGGATAGTCAGAAGCCAGAAAATCTGACACCAGTCTTTCCAAGGAGTACCGTGTTACCCAGTTAATGGGCTGTGAAGGTCTGGTAGGCAGCCGCTCCACGTAAAATACTGGTATTCAGCTGAATCCGGTTTGACTGGAAGCCAACCCCAATATTTAGTTGGGAAAAGGCTAAGCAGGTGATCTATGGGTAAATTGATAAAACGTCCGTACAAAGCATGTTCTAATGCGGTTCGTGAATGGACGGCGCGGGCGGCGTTTTGCGATTTAGTAATTTTATATTATCTTCGAAACTATTCAACCAATTGACATACTGTTGTGGGCAAATCGTATCTCTATGATGTTCTTGTGATCATAATAATATTTTTTTCGATAAGGTTTAATATTTTGTTGTTTAAAAAATCGTCCAAAGGTAAGTATGTCGAAAAATACTTTTTTTAACACAAAAAAGCTACTATATCTGCTAAAATATAAAAGATAGAAATATGGCGTCGCGGACTTTTTTGTAGAACTATTCAAAGCGGACAAGGTTGCCATACATTGTTTTCAATTATATACAACTGTTAAGGCAGCGCATGCAAATAACTCTGTTGTAAGAGCAATTTTTTTCCGCCTGGATAGACAAAAATTGAGATAGTTCGGCTAATATGCATGATATCTTTATAATTTATAGCCTATAGCATTCCTCGATAAATGGGCTATCTAACACTGAAAGAATTTTTCAAATCGGATCAGTAGTTCCTGAGATTACCCCCTACATACAAACTTACAAACTTACAAACTTACAAACTTACAAACAAATTTTACCTCTTTATAATATTAGTATAGATACATCACAACCTCTATCTGTCAAATGTCTCTTGAAAAGTATGGTTTGCAAAGAAAACTTAGTTGCATGTAGATAACGGTTTATATTTCATTTTGTTTAAATAGGTACCTAAGTCATAAATCGAATTTAAATAAAAACGTTCAATAGTAGTAAATTAGCTTAATTTAATATTTAATTGTTTAAAGTTATTATTAGTTATTTTAAATCATACCAAAACACTTTTTTCACTCAATATTAATTTTGCTTTGCTCACTCAACTGAATTGGTTTGAATTGACACTATGACGTCACAATATGTAAGTTATGAAGTCTAAGTCGATCCTATTCATATTTGAAACACATTGTATGTACAAACAAGTTAGTCCAATGATACAAACCCATAGCTTATTCCAGCGGCTGCACCCGTGTGACAGACTCAATTATTCCTAAGATAAGAAATATTCTATTTAAGTACCATCTTTTTCCCTTCACATCTCTTCCATTATGCCTATGCTATAGCTATTGGTGAAAAATTGTTAATATCAGTCCAGTAGTTTCGGAGCCTATTCGGTACAAACAAACAATAAACAAATAACTTTCCTCTTTATAATTTTGTAGTAAGTATAAATAGAGGAAGAGATGGGACTAAATCAATATTCTATGCCTAATCCACATTCCACAAAGTGGACGTGAAAAATATCTTCCTAATCCGTGCAACACTGGTCGGTCAACCGTTGAAATTGAAAATCTCAAACAGATATAGGTAGGTACGACTTTTGGTTCTTTTGTATCAATTTAAAAATTAATGCAATGAAGACTTCACGAAAAAAAAAAAAGAAAGGTCTTGCTCAATATTTTGAACCAGAGCCATAGACAAGACAATCTTGTCTATGAGTCTGTATTGACATTGATATCTGATTAACTGGCTAGGAGTAGGCAAAGATTCCTTGATCTGGTTTCTCACTACTCTCATCTACAACCCACTCAAAAGTACCTACGACAGTTTGTAGGCGTTCTCTTTCGGCCTCAAATAAATCCATCATCGAAATGAAACGTTTATGGTATGTCGTATCGTTATTACTAACAGACATGTTTGTTTTGGTATAGCGTGCCGTAAATTCTTTAACAATAATAAACACCCTTACTACAACTTTCAATTAAAAAAAGAAAAAATTATACCACAAAGGATTTTCAACTGTAATCCACTAGTATAAGATTTAAAGTTCAGTGAGTTATTCAGAATTTTTAAGTAGCGCGGGCTGATGCATTCCAAAGAGGCGTGATGCATTCCTTGCCTTTGGTCATATATCACTTTAAAAAAAGTTGCATTCCTTTACAAGCAGAGTGAACGTAAGAGTTTATATATTTCACGCTTTGTGACGTCATAATGTCTTTAGTGAATGAGTTTCGTAAAAAAGTTCGTTGTTAATTTCACACTCGAGTTGAAACGATACTGAGAAATTATGAGGACTTCGTAAAAACTCTTGTATTTTTTGTTTACATTTCTTGTGAAATACAAATTACATTGACGTTAAAAAAATATCTACTCACTTAAAAATAAAAATTAGTTACCTAATAATACCTGCCTACAATAAAACAAGTTTCCCTCATAGTTCACGATCCTGTGGGGTTTCCCCGATAGAAACTATCCTATGTCCTTTCTCGGGTCTCAAACTATCTTCGTACAAAATTGCATCCAAATCGGTTCAGTGGTTTAGGCATGAAGAAGAGACAGGCAGACAGATTTACTTTCGCATTTATAATATAAGTTAGGATTAGGATTTCTAAAGACAAACTATTATTCTAAAGATCTAGATCATCACGTCCACATTTTAACGTCTACTGCTCTATGCGTCTCGAATACCGCAATCAGGGCGATATTATCAGCAGATAGTCATCGTGAATTATAGAGCAGTCACTACATCAGTCCATCACCTTTACAGCCTTTACTTTACCAGTTTGCAAAATAAGCATTAAACCAAAAAGGTTACATTACCCGTAACGAACGTTCCAGTGATCAAGGGAACATGATGTAAAGTTGCCTCGGGTCAAGGCGAGTAGGCACTTCACACATGCGAGCGCGTGTAAACAGTGCTTAGCATTGAGCTTTGACAGCTTTTGACGGTTTTAAATTAGGAAACAATTTGAAAAACGAACGATCCTTGACATTCATTTTGTTTTCGTGTTTAGGTACGGAGAATAAAAACAATTTGTAATGTAAATAAAATAATGTAATTTGTATTTTTTTTTTATTCCAACGCGCTTATCTCTGGAAGAAGTTGCCTAACCATGGGATTCAGTTTATAATTTGCATTGGATAACTAGCCCAGTTCTTAAGAATGAAAACGTTATAAGTAACTTATCACGATTCGACCCTTAGGAGCTAACATCCTACTAATATTATAAATGCGAAAGTTTGTGAGTATGTATGGATGTTTGTTACTCTTTCACGCAAATACTACTGAACCGATTACGATGAAATGGTATGTAGGTAGCTGAAGACCCAGAATAACACATAGGCTACTTTTTATCCCGAAGCTCTCGAGGGATCGGGATTTACACGGGAATAACGAGAATTTATACGCGGACGAAGTCGCGGGCGGCTTGTAGTAGATAATATTTGTATGGGAGCTAAGCAGAAACCCGATCTCTTTTACATAAAACAACGGGTGAAGTCGCTGGGCACAGCTAGTCCCGCAGTAATTTTGTTTGACAGTTCCTCGGATTCGTAGTTTCCAGAAGTCTTGGCTCCAACAGAATTTGACCCAAATAAACACGTGTTTATTTTATTTGTTTCCAATATTGTGTCTTGCTCTTGACAGACTGGAATAGTTTACTCACATTTTCTTAGAATATTGGGTTGGTTGGGCTAGCTAGTTCCTTGCATTAGAAATTATTGATATAGGTATGTATTATGTAAGTAACTTTTCTAGACATCCTCCAATAAAAGCAGCTCCGGCTTTGCTTTTTAAATAAACTTTAGTCCTGTTAATCGTCAATCGTCAGCCACATTTTCCTTATTTCAACATTTTTTTTATCTAGGTTCAATGCCCATTTTACAGGAAAATACAGACTTCTTTACCTTTGAAAAAAATTGCAACGTTTTCTCAGAACTATCCTGTTAGGTATGGGTACAGAGATCATTGACCTCAACAAAATATCCTTAACAATATTCACAATTGACAACCAAATGCAAATGCAGCCGTAACTTTCTCCGGCCACGCAACACTGTTGGGTAAACTTCACACATCCAACATAAAATGACCCCTAACGCGCTACCGAATGTTCCACTATTTTTCTCTTTCCCTCCAACAGGTGGGGCATGATATACTGGCTATAAACAAAGATGGCGGCGGCGATGGGTTTTTCCTTTGGTTGCAATAAAATGTATTTGTTATTGACGACGTTAATCTCTGTGGTTAGTTATTGTGTGGAATACCTAAATGTTTGCGCTGATGATTTTGTGGTGGTTTGCGCAGATGTACTTTAGTACTAAGGTACAATATTGTTAGTACCTACCTACCTAAGGGAGTAGGTAACTTCAGTCTTCAAAAATATCAGTAGCCTTACTAAGGAAAAAGGGGTATTGGCGAAGGATTTATAACCTAAACTTGACCACTAATAATAATAACTTGACCTCTTATTGGGAAGTATTAAAATTACAGTACCTAACCATGGATGAATAAAGTAAAATGGTAAGGTAAAAGAAAGAAAGAAAAAGAAGAAAGAAAATTTATTCACTCCGCCAGAAGCGACACACATTACAACTTAAATTACCAAATTAAAAAAAAAAAAAAACAATAAACTTTAAACTAAACAAAACTAGAAACATTCATCTATGTCACCACCAGATAGCGGCCCAGTGAGTGATATCTATGGTAACAGCCTGACAGCACAAACACTCTTGGGATCAAGGTTTCACGTCCAGATAGGACTTTTCTTGTATTTCTAATATTTGCCTCTGTGTTTCCGAACGCTTACAACCCTAATCTTTTCAAAGTTAGAGTGAACAGGCTACTTCTGGGTAAGCTCACTCCATTGTAGACTTTGTCTCTGTCATCAATGACCTAGACAAGACAATTCAAGTGAGTCAAGAGCAAACCCATCTCAGGTAAAAAAAAATATCACTATACTGCTATCAAAACGCTGAAGGACCATGAAGAAACAGGCTTAGGTAAAAACCAAAAATTCGAAGACACCTGACTTGACCTGACACCATCTGCCTCTCACAAAGAGAGAGCTTGTGTCTCAGCAGAGGAAACTTCATAGGCTGAATAGGTGTGCTCTTTATTATGATGGGAGTTCATCAAATGACTTCTATTTAGGGTGGAATGGAAGGGAGTTTCAGACTCTTTCGGACTAAAACCCAGCCGTGTTCCTTCTAATGCCCTTAGTATTCCAGGAGCGCACGATGCTATGTATTTGAACTTTGAACCGCGGTTAGATTTTACATGGTAAAACTCAGTCCAGACGGTGTGAAGTAAGAAAATACAACCGACTTCCAAAAAAAAAACACTACAAAGTAAAAAATAACTTTAATTTCGGAAGTCGCTGTTTTTGTTACTTTCTTCGTATTTTGACACGGACTTCCGAAATTAAAGTTATTTTTTACTTTGTAGTGTTTTTTTTTTTTGGAAGTCGGTTGTATTTTTTTTTGTACTTTTTAGTGGTACATCTAACAACACCACTGCAAAATCGCAGAAAATCAAAACACGCAATTTCGATTACTTATGGATGACATAAAACTATCATCCAAATAGACGAATTCCAGCTATTTCGATTTAAAATCCAAAGTTCGTAACCGATTTTCATAAAATTTAAATGGGACCAATCTGCAAGTATATCCTTTCAGATAAAACAAGAATTTTTCAAATCGGTTCATAATGGTCGGAGTTATGAGGTAACAAACATAAAAAAAATATGCAACCGAATTGATAACCTCCTCCTTTTTGGGAAGTCGGTTAAAAAAGCAGTAGTAGTACCTACTTATGTTTTTGTATAATTAATGCAGGTAACATTTGCTAGAGACAAAAAACCTGTAGGTACAGACATCAGCACATCAAGCTACAACAATCTGTCAAATTTCTTCAACAGATTTTCAACTTTATGACTAATTATGGTAAGGTTCAAAGTTGATTGAGAAAATTTGACAGTTTCGGGTGACTTAACGTGCTGGCGACTGTACCTATTAAATAAGACTACGAAGATTTTTTTATATTATGGGTTTGCTCTTGACTCTAGGTCAGAGATGACAGAGACGAAGTCTACGATGTAACGAGCTTACCCAGAAGTAGCCTGTTCACTCTAACTTTGAAAAGATTAGTGTTGTAAGCGTTCGGAAATACAAACGCAGGCAGAGAGTACCACTCCTTTGCTGTGAGCATTATGAAAAACGCTTGGAAACGCTTAGTGCGAATTTGTGGCATAGCAACAAGGTAGGGATGGTAAGTTGCAGTGCGTCTGGATGTCCGATGGTAGGAGGGCCCGGGGGATGAGGTCGTGTAGTTCTTGGGCACACTCTCAGAAGTACAATCTGTAGAAGATCGACAAGCTGGCAACCTTGCGGCGATGAGCCAAGCTGTGTAGCTTGGCTTCCACCAATTGTAGGTAAGTACCTATTCTGAATCAAAATAAATGCTAAGTGTGATGTATAAACAATAAACGTAGTTTGTAACCCGATGGTATCGTCGTGAGGCAGTCCCCAACAAGCCCTGCTGGCGACTAGACGGTTTCTTCGAGTTGCATACTACTTACTGTTAATTGAGTGGTTTTAATCCAAACCTCAAAAGTGTAACTAGTGATTCTAGTGAACACCACATTGGCGACGAGGATGGGATTTGTAATTAGGACATGTTGATCGATCTGCAAGTAATGGAAAGGAGACGTTGTTTGATTACAATAGTAGTAATAACATTTCAAGATCGATTCGACAAATTAAGATTATTACACAATAGGACAATGAATTTCTATGTTAAAACAATGAAGCCGACTTGAACAACTTTAGTTTATTTTAGCTTCGAATTTATAGTATCCGGACAAAGAGCTTTTTGACTTCACTTGGCACTTCAGATGAAGAAACTCTTGCCGAAAGATCGTACAAAAGGTCAGTTTGTACCCGTTAAGCGTTAATAAGCAAAACGGCCACTTGACATAATACCCTTTGAGGCATACAAAGTCCCATTGAAAGGTGATGAATTGTTATTATTGTGACAATAGCCAGTGTAAAATGCGTTTTAGATTTAGTTAAAATCATTTAGCCTTAACGGATTTCATGAGACTTATTCAGTTTTAACAACAGATACAGTAGATTTATCTGTATTACTTCGACGTTGTCGAAGGGGCACTTGGTTAAAACTGGAATTTACGAGAATTTCTCGCAAATCAATTTCTATTGAATTTTATTCAATAGGCACATTTGTTTTTATTGAAATTTCTTTCAATCTTAGGCACATTTTATTTGCGGACGGATTTGATCAACAATACGTAGGATCGGTATTTGTTACAAGTCAGAATGTATTACTGTATTAGTGACTTGTGCTTGTTAAATGAGTAGGTAAATGATGTTTAGTTTGTATTTTGATTTTTCAAACACCTTACTCATCGAAATTACGCAGTACCTACATTGGTCCATACAGCACATCAGCAGATAGCCGACGCAGATTGCGCATGGATAAATAAATAACATTTTAATAACCAATTGAAATTAAAAGTTATTTTAATAAATATGTACAAGAAAAAAAATAATTGTTGGGTAGGTACTGTAAATCTCTAATTTTGTCATACCATCACGCCGGTTATTCAAGATGGGTTAAACAGAGGTGTATCTTATCAGCCTGGCAAAGTTTTTAGGCTTCGTGAATGTTACTGAAAATTTCCCGATGGGAAAAATCAACAACATTTTAGCCGACCTAGGAATAAAATCCAGGATTTCCTGTTTAGCAGTCGCTTTTGCGACTACTCGACCTCATCTATTTTATTATTTTCATTTCTTTTTTTCTTTTTTAATACAATTACAATATTATTGTTGACCAACTTCCGCAAGCAAGTACCTATATAATTTGAGTTACAATTTTGTTTCACTTACTGCGCTTTAACTCGTCGCCAATGTTCATTGTACTTTAAATCTAAACTATACGTAAAAAAAACAATGTTTGACTACTAAATATTGAAAATACTTGTCTATAGTATTTTCAAATGTTGAAAGCCTAAATTCTAGATAATTATGTTAGTTGTACATATGATCTAATTATTTTATAAAAAGGAAGAGATGTGATGTATAAACAATAAACGTAGTTTGTAACCCGATGGTATCGTCGTGAGGCAGTCCCCAACAAGCCCTGCTGGCGACTAGACGGTTTCTTCGAGTTGCATACTACTTACTGTTAATTGAGTGGTTTTAATCCAAACCTCAAAAGTGTAACTAGTGATTCTAGTGAACACCACACTAAGTACCTAACTATCTTTTAGTTATGTACCTACTGTAGTTACTGATAACAATTGAAGTTAAGGAAAAACATTGAGGTAAACGAACGAAAAATCTTTATGGTTTGTCAAAACAACTCAATTTGAACAAAATTTTCCTCTCTGTATCAGTCTATTAGTGGAATATTAGTTACCTATAGTTTTAATTAACTGGCCAGTTTCCACCTATCGCGGTAACCTACGTATGACACGCCAAAATAATTAGGATAAATGTCAAACGATTCCACGGGGAAATATTGTTAATTTATTATTGTTTTCAGGGACTCGTGGAGTTCGAACTAATGGTGGTTTGCCACACAATGTTTTGACGCCGAACGGTACATTTCTACCATTACCTAATCATAATATTTTATATTATCACGGGTAGTTTTATTTATTTTCTTATCCCTTTTTACTGACAAGAAAATAAATAAAGTAAAACGAAAAATATAAAATCAAAAAACAAAACAAAACACAAAAAAGTAAAATACTAAGGGCTAATGTTTTATTGGTCAGATAATTTTTAACTGAAGAATAAGTATTTTTATAATAGTTTGACACATTTTCTTTGCAAAAGCTTTCAAACCGGAATTTTTATTCCTCTGATAAAACTTTTTAGTGGTACTGAAATTTTGACATAAAACCATCATCTAAGTAAACGAATTCCAGATTTTGATTTAAAATCCAAAGTTCGTAGGTAACCGATTTTGATAAAATTTAAATGGGACCAATCTGCATATATCCCTTCTGATTTTAAGAATTTTTAAAACATAAAAAAAAAACATGCAACCGAATTGAGAACCTCCTCCTTTTTGGGGCGTCAAACATTTAATTGCCGAAAGTCCAGCAGGTGCACACCACAGACTACATAGAGATACTACACACACCTTAACTAAGATGAAAGACAATGCTTAAATATATGGGCTCAGTGCACACTGCTGCGCCAAAAATGTTCAACATATATACCCTCTGCTCTTTTATCAACTCATCAAGCCACTGAAAATTCATTTGATTTTTCAGAGGATCCTGTGTACGGCAAGATGAGGGGTCCCAAACACTGGGGTGCGACACACTTGGTAGAATGACACAAGGGGGGCTTGCCGACTCTCAAAATGACGTTGTTTTACATCTTCTTATTTAGAAGACAGGAAAGAGAACGTTATGATTTCAAAAAAAAGTTAGAAGGGCGTGCTTTGAAATAGTTTGTTTATTTTGGTGATGAGGCCACACGAACGTAATTTTGTGAGTTGCACAAAATGAGTCGGCGGAATTTCATACTAAAGTCCAAATCATTTTGCGTCGCCGTGTGGCACACACAGGACTTTAGTATGAAATTCCGCAGTCTCATTTTACGCGAGCCATAACTCACAAAATTAGGTACGCTCGTCTGACCTCACCATAATAGAGATCTTCTTACCGCTTTGACATCCGTGTCCCTGGACAAGTCTCGACATACTCGTAGTAACCAATTCAAAATTCAAAAGTCATTTATTCAAATTAGGCTGAGGGCCAACACTTTTTGAACGTCAAGTTTAACAAAAGACAGTCCCCCAAAAACGCCCGCCCGTCACCACTTCCTAGTGTTTTAGCTGTGGAGAAGAAGTGGCCAAAAACTCCCCAGAAACACAACTGTCTGTTACGTTTTAGGAACTAGAATTTTACAGTAATTAGTATGCAAAGTAATCAAAAATTAAAAATTCCTTCTAAAATTTACATGACACAAAAAAAAAAAAAAATTATTTATCACTTGTTAGCTAGCACACTATGACACTAAAACAAAACACACACTTAAGCAAGTGTTGACGTATGTGGATTTAATAAGTATTAAAAAAAAATGACCTACATAGTCAGACAAATAAATAATAAAATTGCCTAGCGACCGAAATTCGGTATGGCCCACAGTCAATCTCGAACGCGATCCACGGATCAGGGGGGCTACTCTCTAAGCCCGACGTCCGTAGTTTCGGACTTAGTTATGGGCGTATTCTCCTCCGTATGACACTCACCACTAAGAATTAAAGACAACACGATTTGACGGTTACTTGTTGTCGTTCATTATTAGTTCGAGTTTGGGACTTATCGTAAATTCGTAGGTAATACAGAGTAGAATACGCCCGCCACTAAGTCCGAAACTACGGACGTCGGGTTAGAGAGTAGCCCCCCTGATCATTGACTTCGGTTACTATGGCGAGACTACCCGCGCTGGTCACTGTGTCCCAAATGTTCATCATTATCATCATTTCAGACAATTGCCGTCCACAGCTGAACGTAAGCCTCCCCAGAAGAGCGCCAGCCATCCCGGTCTTGAGCAGTCCGCATCCATCCGATGCCAGCCACCTTCTTTAAATCATCGATCGATTTTTGTCTGCAGACGGATGGAGCAGACATGCGTTGTAACAACAGCTGGAGGTAGATCACTGTGTTACCCAATTTCTCACAGGTCATGGCAACTTTAAGAGTAAATTATTTTCCTTTAGGCTTTCAGCTTCAACTTTATGTCAATGTTCTACAGCTGACCTTGAATACGAACAATCTGCACATCACGTCTTATGGGAGTGTATTCTTTGGCAGACTGAACGTAATATTATGTTAGATAGTATTCAGGTTACATCTGGGGTAGTTTACTATACGGACCTTGTAGAAACCAGAACAAATTTCCGTGCGTTCACGCGATTTTGCCATACCTATTACTGGAATCAAAAGTAGCTCACAATTTAGGATCCATTAATTTCAGTGTTAATATATAATCCGTGGTGCTTGGCAACTGGGCTTAACCCAGTTGTATATGTCCCTTGGTGCCTATTGGCCTAACTCAAATCTGTCTCCTGCTTGATAAGGAGGGAAGTGTAAATTATATTTATTTTTTCCTACTCCTACGCTGTACTCTTCTGATTAATTCCGATGCGGGATCCAAGACAGTTGGATCGTTTCTCCGGGACTCGTCCGGCTTCATTAGCTCGACGTTTTTCTGGTGGTCGCCACTGTTGATTCTGGCTTTCAGGAGTTGCAGTGATTGGGAATGTGTGGAGGGCTTGTCCCAAAAACAAAATGCGTTTTAACAGGAGACCGCGCATGGGCAAACGTGGCGCGGGACGCCCGATGGATCAAATGTTACCTACCTA
This sequence comes from Ceramica pisi, assembly GCA_963859965.1. Classification (NCBI taxonomy): domain Eukaryota; kingdom Metazoa; phylum Arthropoda; class Insecta; order Lepidoptera; family Noctuidae; genus Ceramica; species Ceramica pisi. The sequence goes on from OY982543.1 coordinate 2,883,969, forward strand.
TCAACAATTTTCCTTTACACAGATATCAACAGCTCATCTTTATCGGGTGTAGTTATGCTAAACGAGCTAGGTTTGCGTTGCATCAGATGCCACGTGACACAGACTACTTTACGAGCGCGGCGAGGACGCTCCTGTAGTAAAATGTTTATGATGGACGTGACTATCACGTTGATTGACATTTCAGGTTAAGGTCATGTTATAGTTAATTATTTCCACTCATTAAAACATTTACAGCATTAGGTATTTGGAGGAGCTCGTCGCTATATAATACGAGCCGCAGGGGCCGATTTACCGAGATTTCTCTGTGCCTTGGAAAGCACATCAGGGTGCAAACATAAAGATAAAAAAGTATAGTAGTTATTTAAAGTTTTTGTTTTATTTTTAAGAAGCTAGAACTTTGACACACGGTGTCTACATCTCTTTTGTTTCGCTCTCCTTTCGCGGGTATGCTGGAAGAGATTTCTTTAGATATAAGCGTCACCTTTGTACCTATATTTCTGTTTCCTTTTTTATCTATTTGTGTGTGTACATATTTACATAAATTGTTAAATAAATAAAGATACAGGTCCCCGGTGCAGGCAGGTCTGTGCAGGCCGGTACCTATCGGTGCAGGTATAATATTCCCAGGTTATCTTATGCGCTCATTTATAAAGAGACAGGTTTAAACTTGTCGGTGCCGAGCAGTGCCGACTACCTGGACCGAGCCACATGTTCAGCGAAATGGAGGACATAGTTGGCAATAAGGATAGTTTTACCTGTTTCCTTATGCTGGTTAAACCTGCAGCGATCGGTACCGACCCTCACGGGGTTGTCTGTGCCGGAAACCTGTTTCTTTATGTTTGCACCCATATATCAGACGCACTTGAGGAAATAGTTGGCAATAAGGATAGTTCTACCCTGTACCGATTGGTACAGACCCGCAGAAACTGAAATGCTTCACCAGCAGTCGATTAGCTCATGAACCGTTGGCCAACATTATCTTTAACACATTTACTTTTCATCCATAGGACTTTCATTCGCGAACGTTTCGCCCACGTAACTCTTCGTCAGTGAATGATTAACCAACAGATTTTTTTGACCAACAACTCGGGGCAACTCAACTCGGACGGGTTAGGTCAGAAAGCGTCCTCCAGACTACTCGCGAAGTCGCACGAGGCGAAATGCTCTCCGAAGTTGACCGAAGTCCGAAGTACGTGTCCACACACTCGAGCAACTTCGCGAGGAGCTCAGTCGCCCGTTCCCCCCGTTCCCGTCACGATAGGCATGATGGATAACGTTCATGTGGCAACTGCCGTTGCAATGTGTACTCTGTACTCTCGCATAATAAAAATACGTGTGTATTTACCATGGCTGACGTGAACCGAAGTAAGCCGAAGTGAGCCGAGTAGTGTGGTGTGCCGTTGTTACTCATTAGCGAGCTGTAACCGTAACTTATGTGATACAGTAACGAGGTTCTAGTGTGTACGCGTTTTACAATTACGGGTTTAGAAATAAGTACGTTGTAAACGTCGCGCGTCGGGTCGCTGCAAGCCGCACGCGTACCGCTCGCAGCAGGTTTGCGAACCACGTACACACTATGTTTTTTGGTTACAGTACATGCAACGGTTACAGTTACGGCTCGCTAGTGAGTCCGGCTTAAGACGCTTCGTGTCCTTTGACTCGGGCACAAAAACCGACAACAACTGGAAGTCGGCCGAGGCGAGGCGAAGTTGCACGAGGCGAAGCGAAGTGCCCCTCTACACTACACTATCGTATTCGCTCAACTTCGATCAACTTCGGGAGCAGTGTGGAGGCGCTAGAAGGGTATGGCCTACGTTGTTTTTTTTTTCTATCCAGAAGTAGGCGCCAGCACTGCGTTGTAGCTGGGTTTGGACAGACTATAACTGCTTTCAGCTATCCGCAACGACCGCAACATAATGCAGCACAGACTGTGGGTATCTGTGTTGCAGCCGCTTTTGTATTTTCGCGTCCCGGTGTCTGTTGGCCAATATGTCCTTTGGGTTAAAAGTTAAGTATTGTCCTATTGGTTAAGCATTCGCTAACAAAGAGTTATCAGGGCGAAACGTTCGCGGGTGAAAAACTGAAAAGTCTTTTTGAAGAAAAGTTAATGAGTTAAAGTTAATTTTTGTCAACGGTTCATGGGTTACTCGACTGTTGGTTTAACGTCAGCCCGTCGATTCTGTTGACATCTCACCGTGATCACTTAGGTGGAGTGAACGACAAGTGAGCTGTCACGCCATCTTGTTTGTATGGTTTGACAGCTCACTTATCGTTCACTTCGTCTAAGTGTTCACTTCGATATGTTTACAGAATCGCACTGCTGTTTCGCAGTTGTTCCATGTCAAAAACTGGTTACTGGTATTCATCTAGTCCGGTTTGACTGGAAGCCGAACCCAAATTAGTTGAGAAAAGGCTGGGCAGTTATACTTAGGTACCAACAGCTTTTTTTTATCATTCAGTACCTGAAGAGTAACCAACGGGATTCACTAAGCCTGCGCTGTCCGTTCGTTCGTCTGTGTGTCAGCGGAATTTATCTCAAGAACCGTAATAGGTAGACAGTTGTTTATACAGTGCGTGTATTTCTATTTCCACTTTATCAACGACTAGCTGACCCGCGCAACTTCGTTTGCGTCACATTTTCCATTACTGCTCCGCTCCTATTTGTCTTAGCGTGATGATAATTATATAGCCTATAGCATTCCTCGATAAATGGGCTATCTAACACTGAAATTTTTCAAATCGGACCAGTAGTTCCTGAGATTACCCCCTACATACAAACTTACAAACATACAAACTTACAAACAAATTTTACCTCTTTATAATATTAGTATAGATTAAGCTCGCTCTATTGTAGAAATTGTCTTTTTCATTCTTGACCTAGCCTAGAGTCAAGAGCAAACCCATTTCAAGTAAAAAAAAAGAATATTAAAACTTAAATTAATAATGAAACGGGGCTTCCGTATAAGAAACATGTTCTCTGCGGTTAATGGTACGGAATCCTTCGAGTGAGAGTCCAACTCACCCTTGCCAGGTTATTTATTTTTTACCGGACATAGCTCTCCTAGACGACATGGACGATATGGTGGTCATGTGTAGAGGAGGGATAAGACGCATTTAACTAAAAGTGTAATGTACAGACGCATGCACATCAAGCTGCAATAATATGAAAAATTCTTTTGTTAGATTTTCAACTTTATTGCTAAAGTCATTGGGTTCAAATTTGATTGGGCAATTTTTAAATTTTTATGTGCTGGCGACTGTACATAAATTTTAATAGATGGAAAGAGAGAGGAAGGCCAAAGAAAAGATGGATGGATTGTGTGAGTATGAACGAAAAGGGAGTTAGTGATAGTTTAACAGCCGATAGGGCAGAGTGGAAGAAAATAACGTGTTGTGCCGACCCCAAGTAAAATGGGATAAGGGCATGAAGATGATGATGAGGTGACCTAGACGACCTAGGTCTGCCATGCATCGGATTAAACGTGACACAAATCGCACTATACTATATGAGCGCGTCGAGGATGTTCCTTTATGTACTAACATTTTTATGATTGGTTTGTGACCACGAAGCTGATGGACAATTCGCAGTGCTATTTTTTAATTTAAAGCTTAGTCAAAATCTAACATATTATTTTTTATTTCATCCAAACTGAAGATATCTAAACGAATATTAACAGAAGGTAAAATTATTTTGTTTTCCTATTCGAGATGGGTTTGTCCTTGACTCTAGTCTTGGTCAGAGATGACAGACACAAAGTCTACGACGGAGCGAGCTCACCCAGAAGCAGCCTGTTCACTCTGACTTTAAAGAGATGAGGCTGTGTGTCTCTTTAACCCATATTCCAGCAAATAGGTAAATTATTTGCATTTTTATTTTGTGGGGTGACCAATCACCACCTGCACATACACACCCAACCAACCCACAAAATCCGGCCCCCATTGTATGGCGCTAGGTAAGAAGCGCCATCTAGCGTCATACGTGAGAATTAAATTTAGTGTGTTAGTTTTAAAATTTATGTCGACGCGCGACGGTTCGGTTCCCGCTCGAAAACGCCATTGACGCCCATAAAGTAAATACCTACGTAAATAAAAAAGATTTACAAATAAGTAAATACCAAATACCTACTCGATCCTCGTAATATTGTCTGAAGATGCATGATTTATTTGATGAAACATTTTACCCTTTTAATTCTACATCCGGGAAAACCGTCAAATCTTCGGTTAAAACCTACAGCTCTGACCTCTGCTTGCTGCTACTTATTAAACGATTCTAACACCGGGTAAGTTAAGTATCGTCACAGACTTACACGTGTCACGCAGATACAAGACATACATGTCATTACATGTACTTAATTTCGAACTATCAAAGCGATAACTATTTTAAACCCTATTCTTCCCAAAAAGGAGGAGGTTCTCAATTTGGTTGTTTTTTTATGTTTGTTACCTGATAATTCCGACAATTATGAACCGATTTGAAAAATTCTTGTTTTATCTGATAGGATATTACTTGCAGATTGGTCCCATTTAAATTTTATCAAAATCGGTTAAGAACTTCGGATTGATAGGAACTTTCGAAATAGCTGGAATTCGTCTACTTGGATGATGGTTTTATGTCATCCAATTGAAGTAATCGAAATTGCGTATTTTGCTTTTCTGCGATTTTGCAATGCTGTTGTTAGGTGTGGGGTAAGTACCACTAAAAAGTGAAAAATAAAAAGCTTTTAACAAAAAAAATACAACCGACTTCCAAAAAAAAACACCTTAAAGTAAAAAATAACTTTGATTTCGGAAGTCGGTGTCAAAATACGAAGAAACAAAAACACAGACTTCCGTAATTAAAGTTATTTTTACGTTGGGTTTTAGTCATTAAAAGTCTGACACTCCCTCTCGCTCCGCCCAGAGCGGGAGAAGTCATTGGATGATTTCCCATCCCTAAAAAAAAAAGGGAGCTCTAAGATAGGATATCCCGAAATTACAATCAGAACGGGAAAAAACGGGATACTTATAATGCTCGTTCGAAGTCCCGGGCAGAAGCTAGTAATGCCGTAAGCAAACAAACAATTTCACCACACAATATTACTAAAAGTTACTCACGTCAGTTATAACTCGTAGTTAAGTTAGTTAGTTAAGTCTGTCGGTTTTGTACCGGTTGCATTTTGGGGTACGTGCGACGGAATTCATCATCTGCCTAGCCTTTTCCCAACTATATTGGGGTCGGCTTCCAGTCAAACCGGATTCAGCTGAATATCAGTATTTTACGTGGAGCGGCTGCCTACCAGACCTCCACAACCCATTAACTGGGTATGTGCGACGGAATTGTATAACTTAATTCCGCCAAGCCCGTTCCATCACCGGACTACAAGACGAACGGCGATGCGCCACCGGTACATGGTGGACATCCTACACACACGCGCAACGTTTTGGGAACGCATTCATAATGCGTACGCCAATGGAGTGGAATTCCTTGCCGGAGTCTGCGTTTCCTGATAGCTACAACTTGGAAGTCTTTAAAACTGAATTGGTTACTTCTAGGCAAGCGTGCTCCATCTTAGACCGCATCGGTTATCATCAGGTGAGATCTTCACGTTTTAACGGTTGAACTGTTTTCAATGAAACTTGGCATACGGATAGACCATGTCCTGGACTTAGGATACTCTTCATCCTAGGATTCTTTTTCCTTGCTTTCCATTCTTTCTCCATTATTGACAGTGCTACAGCGACTAATGATGCCACCAAACATGTTGAACCATTCACACTTTCTATAATTAGTGAGTGACACGGTAGAATAATGAATGGCTGGAGATTATGTAGACAGGTAGGTACCTAAGTGCGAGACGAGCGGCACCTGCCGTGCATTACGCAAACTTCATTAACTTAGCCATATCCTACTGTCGCCATGCCTACAAGATAAACAATACACACATCATGCCTGCACTCCCTGTATAAACCATTAGGAAATTGTGATGGGTGGGGCAATTTGGGGGATTGTCTTCATGTAAATTTTGACGTTCAAAAAGTACTGGTTCTCAGCCTAGTTTGAATAAATGACTTTTGATTTTATCGACCTACGTACACAACATTTGGAGCGATAAAAATAAATAAAGTAGAGTAATTTAAATAAACTGGCCTAGTACGAGTCGGACTGGCATGCGAAGGGTTCTGTACCATGGCGAAATATCAGCACACTGATAGACAACGCACGAAAAGCGGAGACTTTAGTATCTTATAGGGTACCGGTGTTTAAAAATGAAAGTTTAACACAATTTCTGTAGAGGACTCAGGATATTATAAATTCAGAATCTGATATTCCAATAAAAATCGAAAAAGATAGAAAAACCATAACAACACGTCTTACCAAACCGGAAATTGCACACAATAGGTACCTGCCCCACTTTTTCCTGTCAACCCCTAAACCAAAGATTCAGTAGGTACAAAATACCTATAGATTGTAGGAACCCTCCTACAATCTATAGGTATTTTGTACCTACTGAATACTGTAAATACTGAACGAAAAAAACATAGATTTATTGGTATAACCCCCGATAAGCTGCGGAATTTGTTCGAAAGAGTCACCGCGGCCCTGGAACGCAAAGGACACTAGGAGGAACACGGATGGGTTTTAGTCAGTAAGAGTCTGACAGTTCCTCCTGCCCAGACCGGGAAGAGTCATTTGATGATTTCCCATCCTTAAAAAAAACCCCTGATGTCTAAATCCTTTCTTTGTACCTTTACACATTTGGCGTCAAGATATCGATCCATAATGTAGAGTGTAGACAAATCAAATCACAGTACCGGTAAAACAGGGTGAATAGAAACGCAGGGGTGAATAGAATGTTTCGGGAGGTTCCTGCACCGAATCGGGCGGGAGGAAACGCCCGGGTGTCACCACTGCGAGGATCGACCGGAGGACACGGTGGAGCACACTGTGCAGGTGTGCCCCGCTTGGGCGGCGCACCGCCGTGTCCTCGAAACGGCGATCGGCGGCGACCTCTCGCGTCCGGCCCTGGTCCAAGCCATGGTCCGGAGCGAGACAGAATGGGACGCTGTTGCCTCCTTCTGCGAAGCAGTCATGCTAGCGAAAGAGGTGGCGGAGCGGGAGAGGAGACCCTCTCGTCCCGGCCGCCGTGGTAGACGCCGCGGGCGTCGGGGGCCACCACCTGGTGACCTCCGGCCACCGTAGGCGCGGGCCTGTGGTCGGCGAGCTATGGGTGGCTCGCCGTCCGTCCGTCTAGTGACGACAGGCCGTGTCGACGGCGCGTTAGTGTTCCACGCGCGCCTCAAAGAGAGTCAGCAACACAGAGGGGCCCGAAAGGGCCGATGCCTGCCAGAGTCGCGGGATTATTCGCAAGAGACACCGTGGCTCCGGAATACAAAGGGCAATAATAATAATAATATAATAATAATAATAATATCCTTGGACATTTCACACAACGCCATATCATCCCAAGCTAAGCAACCTAATGCTTGTGTTATGGTAACGAGATGGCTGATAAACTAAATATATACATTTTTTTTTTGTAAATACATACATATTATAGATAGAAAAACACCCAGACTCGGAACAAATACTTGTAGGTCGTACAAATATTTGTTCCGTGCGGGAATCGAACCCGCGACATGCTGCGCAGCAGTCAATCGCTCGACCACTGCGCCAACCGTGTCGGCAATGAAGGAACATGGATGGGTTTTAGTCAGTAGAAGTCTGACACTCCCTCCCGCTACACCCAGAGCGGGAGGAGTCATTGGTTGATTTCCCATCCCTAAAAAAAAAAAAGGGGTGAATAGAAACAAATTTTTGAATGGTATTTTCACTTGAATGCCACATTATTGGTTTCTAAAAAAAATATAAATCTTATAAAACCAATATGTACTTATTGATTTATTATTGATATACAAAATGGAGTCTGAAAATACTGTAAGCAGATTTTAAATAAAGAGAATCCTCTTCAAAGTTTTGTTTCTATTTCCCCCTTTTCAAGAATGGGGAGATCGTCAAATGACTCCACTCAGGGTGGAACAGAAGGGATTTTCAGACTCTTACTGACTTCACTTTCCAGGGCTGCAGTGAGTTTTCCATACAAATTTTCTATTTTTTTTTAATTTTTAATAATAATAATAATATCCTATTTTAATAATATAAACAATACCCCATTATCATTACCCCATTACAATCTTTTAGAAACAATCACACCTTATGTCTACCAATAAAATACATATTTATCTCACGTACTTATTTATCACCGGTACCTACGTCCATATGTACTTGCGGCTCCATAACAGCTGGTTTATAGCAGTGTATGTGCTATTCAGCATTTATTTATAGAGCCATGTCCGTTGATATCTGAAGGCTGATCGTGAATAATGAAACAATTGATTTATATTGTTACTGCGAAAATGTTTTATTGTTGATTTTGTGTTTAGATAACTTTAAGTATCTACCTATATGTTAATCAAAGATTTGTAATATGTATAAGTAGCGCTACTGGGACAAGAAATTACTGCTTGGTTCATTGTGATGTGAATCACCAAAATAGTGAAACGCGACGAGCTCAAATCTAGTCCAGCAAGAGCATGATGTATCATGTCGTTAACGATGTTCTGACATGTCTGCTCTGGGCTTGGGATTTTCTGGCCAAAGTTGGACATGCAAGTCACATGGGAGAAGCAGACCTACTCTTTCAACATATAAGATGTCATCAAACGAGCCAAGAGGATCATCGGCAATGATAGGCTCGTCGAATCGACGCCCCAAAGTCTTGAGCACAAAGGTCTGACCACAAGACGAACGGCGACGCGCCACCGGTACATGGTGGACATCATACCCACACGCACAACGTTTTGGGAACGCATTCATAGTGCGTACAGCAATGGAGTGAAATTCCCTGCCTGAATCTGAGTTTCCTGATAGCTACAGCCTGGGAGTCTTAAAGGTTACCTACTTCTAGGCAAGCGTGCTCCATCTTAGACCGCATAATCGCTTATCATCAGGTGAGATAGTGGTCAAACATATGCCTAAAAAGTGTAAAAAAAATGCACAAATGACGAATTGAGAGTTCACTTTATGGCTCACTCCACCTAAAGTTTATACAGTAAGAAGTTTACAGAATCGCACTGCAGTGCTTGCAACCACTGTCAAAGAAAATTGGATAAATGGCATCATCATCATCAGCGCTACACTACAGGGAAATCATCACAGTATACTATAGTAGTCTTTGATCACAAGTATGACTGCATGATTACTGCTTCATTAATTGTCAATCACAGAAATTGTAATCGTCAAGTCATTTGGAAGACACTGTGTAGTTAGACCACTTTACTCCTGGGTCATAAAAAGTGAAAGTGCATAATGTGCTTCACTTGTTCTGATAAACAAATCTAATCTACAGAAAAAATGCATTGTTTAAACCTCAAGAACCATAAAATACCATTGCACCGTTATCAATTGTCTAAAATAAAGGGCAACGCAACAAAAATAAAAACAACGGTTACTTTAAGAAAGAATTTGGAAAGAACCATTTTTGTAAATGGTAAAACTTCAATTTTAAAAAGAGAAACGGTTTTTTTTTAAGAGATGTATAGATAGAAAATGAAGAACTTATGTCTCCAAACCTCATTATTAGGAACGGTTCCTCGTTTGAAAATCCAATGAATAAATAAGTAACAAAGAGTAGGGAAGTTTTTGAAGTAGCACAGACTATATGTATACGTCGTTTATTTGGCGGGGCGGCGCCCGGATGGCGGGAGCGGCGCGCCGCCGTGGCGCCCTACGCCTTCGCCCCCGACGCGCCGGGAATTACTATTGCAACTCGACTTCTTTCTGGAACAATGAGTTTAATGACCGGAGGAAATAGTCCTGTTGGATATTGCACGTATTTATTTCTAAAAATAATTATGGTCTTCTACTCAGCCGCTTTATTCGTCAAGTAATATTATGTACTGTGTCCGTAGTGTTTGGTTTTTGTAAGTCGGTTGTATTTCTTTGGAAAAAGTTTTGATCTGGAAATGGTATTCATTTGATTCCAAATCAACACTTTCAGATTGAGTGCCTAAAAGACAACGCACAGCTGAAACTACTGGTCGTAGAAAACTGAACTTCGGCATATACTTAGGTTTCTTGGGGAGTGTAGGAGGGTTTCCCGAAATTCCTACGGGAACGGCAAAAATCTAGATATGCGCGTTCGTAGTCCTGGGCACAAGCTACTCAGTGATAAAAAGCTACACTATCGTCTCACCTACAGAATCAGTCCGGTGGATCTTGAGAACACTGGCTGTGACAGACTGACAAACTCAAAATCTAAATCAAAAGTCATTTATTCAAATTAGCACTTTTTGAACGTCAACGTTTACAAGAAGACATGAGTCCCCCAAAAACGCCCGCCCGTCACCACTTCCTAGTGTTTTAGCTGGGAAGAAGAAGTGGCCAACAAACTCCTCAGCAACACATCTGTCTGTTGTGTCAGAAGAACTTGCATTTCTTCAGACAGACACACCAACACTCGAGTGATCCTATAATATATAACAATCCGAGGGTTCCGTTTTTTGTTCGGAACTCAAGTCCGGTTAAGTAGCTGCAACCTTCTATGGTTTGGAGCTGCGAGTGGCCATACTGGCCATCGACAAATCGGAACTCTAAAAATAAAGAAAGAAGAGAGAAGTTCGTATCTTCAAGTCTTAAAAAAAAATAAACATATTTTAAATCTGCGCTTCACAAATGGTAGGGGAAAGTAACCCTACACAGACGTGCGACGTATTTTATTATATCGCTAGTGCGGGGGTCGCTACGCAATGGATTTTAGCTTAGCGTTTCATTAGAAGTGACGGGGTTAACTATACCGGACAGCTCGTAATTTATGTACATAATAATCAAGCTTTTTATGGTGAAGATTTTCAGTTGGTAAATATTCTAGGTCTTGAAATAATAGCAACTGCTGAAAGTTCATAGTTCCAAACTCAGAAGTACAAGTTTCTTAGTATTAAATAAATAAAAAAATAAGCCATTCATTTCAGATATCATATCCATATTTATTTGTTAGTAAAATTGCAAAATTAAAAAACTAATGTTAGTAATAAATAATTTGATCATTAATTTGATTGAGTGGCAGATCCGATGGTGCCTAAAGATATATTTTCAAGATACTACTCTGAAAATTCTCGAGTTTATCATCTTTCAGTCCATGTCTTGTTATTCTGAGTGGGAAACATAGATATTATGCGGTGGGAAATCATCAAATGTCTTCTCTCGCTCTGGGCGGAGCAGAGGGAACGCGGGAGGGAAGTGTCAAACTCTTACCTACCTATTGAGTTCCTTCAATTGCCCTTTGCGTTCCAAACTCGTCTTTAACTTTTCGTCTCTTTTAAACTCGTCTTTTCCCAACAATATTGGGGTCGGCTTCCAGTCAAACCAGATTCAGCTGAATATCAGAACTTTACGGGGAGCGGCTGCCTACCAGACCTCCACAACCCTTTACTTGGTAACGCGGTACTCCTTGGCAATACTGGTCTCAGATTTTCTGGCTTCTGTCTGACTATCCGGGACCAACAGCTTAACGTGCTTTCCGAGGCACGGAGGAAACCCGGTATGTTAAGATGGTTACCCATCCACAGACCAACCTCGGCAAGCGTTGCTTAGAAGATCTACCTCTGTGGCTGTTATTATTTAGCCACGAGCTCCTTTTATTTTAATTTCACTTTATTACATGCAGATAGAAATTGGGAGCCCAACTGCGCCGGAATCGGACTGTGCTTATTCAATGAGTGGAATACGAACGAAGCAGCACACAGATTATTATAAAAAACTCGATGTAAGTACTTAACCTTTATACATTTTAAACTTTCAATATCATGGATTCATGCCCCAGATTTCAGCGCGTGGGCGGGGTGTTTATAAAGTTTATTTCCCTCGGTAGTAATAAAGTGCCCTGTGTACGACATCCTACCTTCAGAGTGACATTCAACTTTGTGGCGTATTGGATTTTGAGGTGACTACATTTTCGGTATGATACCTCATTCCTAGCCAAATTCACAAAATACTTATGCTGCAAAAATTTTCCCAATCATTTGTCCAGGAATGTTTGACACGGTGCGGCTGCTGTTGTGACCTCCTCAACCCAGTAACTGGGATTATCATTTCAGCTGATCCGCGCAAATTCGTCTGCGTCACATTTTTCCGTAATGCTCCGCTCCTATTGGTCGTAGCGTGGTAAATAGCCTTCCTCAATGAATGGGCTATCCAACACTAATATATTTTTTCAATTGAAACCAGGAGTTCCTGAGATTAGCACGTTCAAGCAAACAAACATTCTCTTCAGCTTTATAATATTAAGTAAGTAGACATACATTCTGAAACCGAGTGTTGATGTGAAGTAAGTATGGTGGGGCAATGGACCACAGAAATCTTAGCCAAAATAATTCTGCAGCTGAAAATACATAGGTAGGTAGGAATTCATAACAGTAGGGATTATCTATATAGTTAAGCGACTAAAATATAGGGAGGACCTGACAATTTAACAAAGAATAAATAAATAGAAAATTTAATAACACAAATACTGATAAGTTCAACCACAACACAAATAATGCCTAAGCCATATGGTTGTAACGAAAAAATAGTATTACATCATCTGGAAAAAAAAATATGTTAGGTAGAACCATAGACCACAAACTGCCTCTATTCACTGTATGCTTGCTATTATTATTAGTTTTTCAATTTCACACAATGCAATTGTCACTGGCAGCACACGAGCTAAGTGAGCAATTAATATTGAGTTTGAAAATAGAATTAGCTGAAAAATAGTTGGTACAAAGCTGCGCCCGCGCCGACGTCGATCCGTGACTCACTGCCCACTGGCGCCACTTGATTTATTGCGGACACTTGCAGAACTAAGGGATTTAGAAGATCATTAACTTCAAATAATAATTACTTGTTTGTCACTCGACGGCGCCTGTTTTAGTGATTTCTTAGTTTTCTGTTTTAATAAGTTAGTGGGCGACGATGGAGAAGTCACAATTATCTAAGTCTGAAAAAAAAGCTTATTTTAAGTTTGAGTCACAGTTGTTATACTTGTCTCTCTACTTTCGTCCACATTTGCAATCAGGCTATTTTCTGTATATCTATTGGGGTTTGATTGCCGCCCTTAGTCCAACATGGCCGATTTCATTTTCGACATCTCACCGTGATCACTTAGGTGGAGTGAACGACAAGTGAGCTGTCATGCCATCTTGTTTGTATGGTTTGACAGCTCACTTATCGTTCACTACGCCTAAGTGTTCACTTCGATATGTTTACAGAATCGCACAGCTGATGTTGGACCATTGTGCGTGAGCCATGGCGGCGGTCATTCCACCCAGCCAACCTCCCTCCAGAAATTCTTATCAGTCTTCCCAGCATGTTCAGGGTATCTGTGAGCGAATTCTGTGACCCGTGTCCTGTGTCAGGCTGGCTTTTACACTGGTCTGATAGTTTTTGACACCTAGGTTTAGTCAGCGTGATCAGCCTCTTCAGCCGCGTGCTTCCTTAAGGAACCTATAGCCGGAATAAATATTCTAAGCCAGATGGTCAAGTTTCATCCAAATCCATTCGGCTGTTTAGGCGTAAATGATTCACGAACATGCAGACTTTCACATGTCTAACATTATTAGGACGGAATTTAACGTTCTACTATATTAAGTTAAAAAAAAAAATGTTTTTATGAAACTCTTCTGAGACAGACAGCTGTTTTGAAAATATATCTAACCTGTTGAGAGAAATCCACCATTTTGTCAGATTTATTATAAACAAAAATGATCATCAGTTTCAACTGGTTTTCCTCCAGGAAAACGTCAAATAAGGAAATAACACAATATGAATGTGTTATTCCTTGAGAACAGCCGTAGATAGTCAGGTCACGTTATACAAAATACCAATAACGTGATTCGACCTGTAATGACAATACAATAGGTACCTCGCTTCTTTTTGATGAGTCGGTCAAAAGCTTCGTTAGGAAATGTAGGAAACCGCAGCATTTCGTGCAAAGGTCAAAAATAAATACTTATGGGCATTTTGGTCAAACTTCCCCAAATAATAATCGACGAGCTTGACCTTGCCTTTGACGTGACAAATTACAGGTTATTCACAGAACCAGCGTGACTACGTGCAGCCCGTTCATAGTGATTTTACAAGTAATTTTGCATCACATTGATCTTTATTCCTACAGTTCCCGTCAGCTTACAACCAAAACAGTCTCCTTCTGGGTAAGCTCGCTCCATCGTAGACTTTGTCTCTGTCATTTCTGACCAAGACTAAGGTCAAGAGCAAACCCATCTCAATAAAAAAAAGACGTATATTAATCGTAGATGAAGTGTAACCTATCCTTATTAAGGCTGCGTTTCCACCAGAGATGTGCAAGGATGCGTAGCGACGGTTGTCGCTCAGCGCAGCCGATTCTGTTGGTTCTCAACAAACACATCCCTCGCTACGCATCCTCGCACATCTCTGGTGGAAACGCAGCCTAAGAGGCTTGTTACGAGGCCCAGAAACTTTCAACGCTTTTCTTATGGCAAATTCCTTATTTTTTAACCGACTTCCCAAAAAGGAGGAGGTTATCAATTCGGTTGCATGTTTTTTTTATGTTTGTTACCTCATAACTCCGACAATTATGAACCGATTTGAAAAAATCTTGTTTTGTCTGAAATATACTTGCAGATTGGTCCCATTTAAACTTTATGAAAATCGGTTACGAACTTTGGATTTTAAATCGAAATAGCTGGAATTCGTCTACTTAGATGATAGTCTTATGTCATCCAAGTAATCGAAATTGCGTATTTTGCTTTTCTGCGATTTTGCAGTGGTGTTGTTAGGTGTGGGGTACCACTAAAAAGTGAAAAATAAAAAACTTTTTTTTTGAAACATCAAACGTCAATAGCTCCTCTAATTTACTTACTTACATTTTTGAAGTGAAAACTTCTTTAGCGGCGTTGAGCACTTGTCTTGGGGTATAAAATGTTAAACTCGCGTCAGGACACGTGACCTGATCGAAAATTCGTAAGACTGGATGATTAAAAAATGCACAACGTTAATGTTCAAGTTTTCACTTCTGCCGGCACTCCTGCAGTGGAACCCCTTTTTTACAAGTTTTCACCATGATGAACAATAGATGACGTCCCTCCCTGTCATAATTGCTAAAAAGTTGTTTGAGAGTAATCGTAACTGAGAAGCAACGAGTACCATCTCATACCTTGACATTGACAATATCATCGAACGTTCATCGATGGAACCATTTATTTGAATTGAAGTTTAAAAAAATATTGCATGTCGCCAAGATGATGTTGCGACATAAATTCGAGCGTTTGAAGAACGCTATCATGTTTTAGCGAAGCTGTCTCGTCTTCTGTTTGCATAATGCGGTCTTTATTTTCTTTGACATTTACGACAAATCCAACCCGATCGAGCAAACCCATCTCAAATAAATAAAAAAGGCCTTTGTCTTTCCGCCACCATCATTATCATCTATACCAATGACATTTCCGCATTATTTTACAATCTATACTATAATATTATAAAGAGGTAACATTTGTTCGTAAGTTTGTATGTTTGTATGTAGGGGGTAATCTCAGGAACTTCTGGTCCGATTTGAAAAATTCTTTCAGTGTTAGATAGCCCATTTATTGAGGAAGGCTATAGGCTTTATATCATTGCGCTAAGACCAATAGGAGCGGAGCAGTAATGAAAAATGTTTCGCAGACGACGTTGCACGGGTCAGCTAGTTTATTATAAATTCAATCTACTGCTTGACATTGATTGATGAACAGAATTTGTTTCTCAATCTGCGTCCATCCGGGTGAATAAATCCTCTCCACCTACACAGCACTTCCTCTATGCTGAAACAGATACATTAAAATTAAACTGTCGGATTTTTTGCCAATATATTTACTAGATTTTTCTTTTTTATAGGAAGCTTTTAAAGTTTACATTGTTAAGAAAATACTGTCCATTCGTTATAGGGGAAGAAAACACCATTAAACGACTTCTCGTTAAATATTTCGTGAGTCAGAGTTCACCAGGAAACCTGTCCGTTTGCCTTTATTCCGTAATCCTTAAATCCAACTCTCCTTTTAGACAGGGAACTTTAAAATACAACATTGAGCTCCTCAAGGTTCTGAGTTGAGCTGCATGATTGAGCTCCTCAAAGTTCTGAGTTGAGCTGCATGATAACTGACAAATGCTTGCACTGTCTCGACAGTTACACTCAAACCTGCGTGGTACTTTTCTCAAAAGGCCACCACAGACGTGAACCTACATGGTTTTCATATATTATTCACGTTTGTATGGACTTTAAAAGAGACTATGACCTCTGAGTTGGTTTCGGTGTTTTTTCTCAGGGTGGTCAGCTAGGAAACATCGGCCTTATCTAGAATAATATGACCAAAAATATTGACGTGTAAAAGAGTACCTAACATGTAGCCTATTTGTAAAATAAATATGATTTATGATTTAAAGGATTCGAAGAACAGTAGATGGGTCTCGAGGCTTATATCTGACGGGGCGATATGAAAAGAGAAGTGAATGATGTGGAGAAGAAGATGAGAAGCTGACGCTACTACCTTGCAGGGACAGGAAGAACTCGAAAGTGAAAAAATAAGGGAAGGGCCTTTTTTTTTAGGGATGGGAAATCATCAAATGACTTCTCCCGCTCTGGGCGGAGCGGGAAGGAGTGTCAGACTTCTACTGACTAAAACCCATCCTGATCCTTTATTGCCCTTTGTGTTCCAGAGCCGCGGTATCTCTTTCGAATAGTCCCGCAACTCCGGCAGGCGTCGGCCCTTTCGGGCCCCTCTTTGTGCTGACTCTCTTCGAGTCGCGCGTGGAACACGAACGCGCCGTCGACACGGCCTGTCATCATAAGACGGACGGACGGCGAGCCACCCATAAGTCACCGTCCACTGGCCCGCGCCTACGGCAGCCGGAGGTCACCAGCAGTGCTATTCTGTAACAACATTTTCGTGTCTCGACAGCGGAATCCGAGGTGAAAAAAAAAAAAAAAAAAAACGTATAAATATAAGGCCTTATGATGTGTGAAATAAAGTTCACTTTGTAAGCTTAGTCACTCAGGTGAAGTCGATATCGAAATGCTTATTTACAGAATAGACTAGCAGGTGGCTTCCGACGCCCGCGGCGTCTACCACGGCGGCCGGGACGAGTGGTTCTAGGGAAGCTGGCCTTGTTTTACATTTGTCATTGTAGCGTCTGAGTTGGGAAGAAAACAAGAGAGATACGAACGATGGGCTTCAAATACATGCGCCATAGGAACCCCTGCTTTATAATATTAGTATAGATAGTACACTGTGAACGTTTCCATAACAATATTGTATCGTGCGCGATATTGTTGTGCTATGAGCTCTATATACTTTATGCTATGTATTGTAGCGTTGTCTGAAAGCAGCTTGAGAATGATCAAGGGACCAATAAGGATGTAGAAAAAGCGAGACAACGACGGTTGCTCAAGAACTTTGAAGACAGATGCTACCTAGTAGTGTGGTGTAGAACTTGTCTATGGGCAATGTCTATCGATTGAATCGTAATCTTCAGTCAGTGTAGCCAAAGTAATTAGGAAAACCCTCAGAATTTTGGTATTGAATAAATTCTGAGGCAGCTTCAGGGTTAGCCCTTCCTTATCAGGTCAGTACAAAAGCCTATAACCAGTGGTGGTAGTTCTGGCCTGAACATTTTAATGATGATCACGACTTGGCCGCAGAATTTATAATGCTATGTAAAACAGTTGCACAGGAGCTATTGTCTTCTAACGATATTGTTGCCAACCGAATCCTTATTCGACCTTCATTGTCACTTATGAATTTTCCATTACATATACATTAGCATTTAATCACGTAGTATTTGAATTTATTTTCTATTCAGTCGCAGAAACAACAGGCACCTTGTGTTACAATGTTAGACTATCATTTTATACTGCACGATAATGTGTACCTGTCATTTACATCGGGACTTGACCTTGGAACGTCACCTTCAGATACCAGGATCCTTGACCCTGTGTTTGAGCATCTAGCTATTCGGTTATGGGTTTTAGTGGCTTATGATTAAGGTTTCTAGTCGTATGTTACATTCACTGTTTCATTCAGATGTCACCTTTGCTTTAGCTAAGCTGTAATGGAAGTGTTTGAGGAGACTCTCTTCCATTGTCTCTTCGACACGATTTTTGCAAGCAAGTCTGGCCATTATAAAAGCCATGCAATAAGGTGTCTAGCAGGATGCATACCATCCATTTTACTACCAGATGTTCCTTTCGGATCCTCTAGTAGCCAGTACAGAAACACTGGCTGGAAATTTCATCAAGTGTCTAGTCTTCATTTAAAAAGCTTGGATTCCCTAAACACCGTCCGACTTTCGCAATGAAACTAAGAGCCACAGATAATAAATTCCGTCACAAACAATAGAGAAAATTGGCAGCTAGAAGACGAGGCCCCATAATTGATGCCATGAATAACGAAGCAGCATGATTCAGAGTCCTGTTTTTAGTTTTAAGGTCACTCCGCCAATTCTAGCTCGTCTTAGCTCTTCGACGAATCGTACGTATCCGAAAATAAATTGGGCCAATAAGAAGGATGGTGACGGTTGGAGCCAGATGGACACCACCGTTTTTAGACTTGTAATTTGGGCTTGAATGATGCCTGCTTCTTTTTTGCCTTCAGCCATTGTTCGCGGGTTTATTCGATTAAAATTGATCAAGTGGAACCATCAATAGCCGGCCAGTCGTTTACAGATCATATCCAGTGCCATTATCTTCAAGATAATACTACAGCAATCACTTCAGGGAACACACACAAACTGAATGGACTAACTAGTACTGGTACTAAGAAAAAACACGTATAGAAAGTGTCCCCATGATTAAAGACTTTTGCTCCATAACACTTCTGGTAGTAAACAAACACAGAAAGAAACATTGTACCTATACAGCCAACATTAACGTCGATGTCATGCATGCTATTCAGAAAATTACTGTTCAACCTGTCCAACTCCAACACTTCAATGTTTTCAATAACAATATATCATGCATTGGGCATGTTAATTTTATATTTGATTGACATGTCTATTCTTAGCTGTTACATTTTGGTCTGTGCTGTGTACCAAGTACAAACTTTTACTTTTCAATATGGCGTCAATCGTTGGCTTCGTTTCATATATTGCAAAAGGAAGTATGATATATTTTTGTAAAAATCCTGTTGGCAGTCTCTTGGAGTGTTCGGTTGTTCTTGGGTTTCATGTCGAGAGCGAAAAAAATGTTATTGGGTGTTTCCATAATTATATTACTTATCAGAAGCTCGGAGTCTTAATTGGGGACCGGTTGATGGAAATAAGATCGCACCCAATAACACGGGACTGGCGAAATGATAGTGTAATAGGCTAGTTTCCACCATGAATAAATTGCAAATTTATTTAGTCCGTGAGTTAGAGAATGGAAAAAAAATGTTTTTGTAAATCAATGAAATTGACAAAGATAAGACGCATCAAAACTCGGGAGTGAAGGCTCGTGGGATCAGAACGCACTAAAAATTAAACCACGGCGTGACGTATTGAGACTTTGAAAAGCGTCGTATCTTCGTCAATTTTGGTTTTAATTAAAAGTAACAAAAGAAAATAAAACGGGTCAAATATTTTTTGATAATCTAACTGACGGACTAATTAGATTTATTCAGTGGACAAGCCTATTCAGATGCTGGAGATGTTGAGTACTGCATGCGTCATTGACTGCATGGTTCACCTTTACCGTGATATTAGTTTTATATTGTGATAAACACATTACCACTCCTTTGCGTCGCGCAGTCGGGTAAATAGTTGCCTCGTTGGACTACCTTCGCGTTGACGTGCCTAGTCGCAAACACGCCGAATCTTGCCGTTCCAGGGGTTTATCCCAAAATCAGAGAGATGTGGGTTTTTCCTTATGAGTTTCTCAGTAGTAGCCCGGATTGAATTAGTGGGACGGGAGAGGGCAATAGGATCGCCCCGTATGAGTTGCACGAAATCTTAGTGGGCAGGGCGCATGGAAAGAAATATTAAAAAAAAAACAGAAACTTCTTTCTTATATCTATAGTACATGTCCCACCTATGACCCGTTCGGGTTATAGTGTCTCGGTTTGTAACGTTATATTATTATTTTATACTCAGCCATCTAACAAGCAATTAATAGATGATTCATTATTAACTTATTACTCACAGATCAATATGGAGATAAAATTACTGGACTACCTACTTATTTTATAAACGTGATAATTCTTGGTGAGTTGTTCTGTCTGCGACTGCGAGTAAGTTGAGGTCGTTTGGTATATAAACAAGGCCAAGGAAACGAGCGTTTAATAGTATTTAATAGATAAACATATTAAACATCCATATATGTTATTATTTTATTTGTTATGAATGCATAATCGTAGTCGTTTGTTTTTATCCACATGGTTGATGGTTTTGTACACAATGGCCCAGGCTTGACGGTAAAACGAAAAGAATGTTGCAAGGTTTCTGTCAGTTTGCGATTGACATAGAAATGCGAACGTTGTTAGATTAGTAGAATTGGGCCTCTGATTTTCCATTAGAATCGTTTAAATTAAGCTGGAAAATGTCTTCGCTCATAGAAGTTATTTTTTTAATGATGGAAAATTCAATTCGTTCGCTTTCTCAAAATAAATGGTGACGAACTTTTTTAAAATAATATCTTCTTGTGTTCTAGTACCTAAGTAAATACAATTCGAAATATATTTGAAAAACATTTTCTAGATGTTTCCGTTGCGTCATATTTATTTATTCTGTGTTTTCATCCGTTTTAATGAACTACTGGCACTTGTCCCATTACACTGCAGACCAAATAAATTTATACGAGGTATTATTTTCATTTCACTTACGTTAGCAATGGAAAATGAATAAGAATTGAATTATGATATCACTAAGGAGGTAATATAGACTTACAGTAAACCACATTTCTATAATCAATCAACAAACTTACTCTTCGCTCCTGTCACAACTTTTAGGCTCGCAAAAATTGTAGAACTGTTCATAATTGCGGCAGCCTGCCCCACCTATTCGATTTAACTATCACATTTTATAAGATCAACTAAAACGCACGACAAAATTAAAAAAAAAAAAAAAAAAAACCGAAAAATAAATGAAATGAATGAAATTATCTTTGAGCGTGGCATTTATTAGTGCAATGTCTCGGTTCTACAAAACACTAAATATACTTAACTTACAAAAGCAATAACTACATATTATCTAAGTAGTTATGGAGAAGAGAAGCAGACAACACTCCGGAGTCCATCTGCTTTTCCAGCCCAAAAACCGGCCAAATGCGAGTCGGACTCGCGCGAGCGTGCAAAAGGTTCCAAACGTATCTAATCTCTATCTAAAAGTAGTTTATAGACTTTTAAAGTAGATCGAAATATTTTTAGAGTTCCGAACATGCGTAAAATCAGAACCCTTATAGAACTCTGACGAGGACTCAAAATGAATAAATAAATTTTGAGCATGAGGGTTCCTTTAACGCTATGCGTCCGTGTTTGGGTACCAAATTTCAACCGAATTGGTCCATTAGTTTCAGAGACATGTGAAAATTGTCAGACAGATACCCGTCCACGTCAGAGTCCTATAAGGGTTCTGTTTTTATGGATGTCCGGAACTCTAAAAACTCAAAACAAAACAAAAGCAAATAAAAAAGTTACAACACAAAATAACTAGTTTCCAGTTATTTTGTGTTAACATAAAGTTTTACTTTACTAACACTTGTCCAAATAGTTTCATCACCACCAACAATAATAGTGACTCATTATTTTCATAATACAGTGTGCCAATAATTCTGCACGCAGTGTACTACCGAAACGGAACTTACGCAACATTTTACCGGGAACTGGTTTCAGGAACAATTCATTCATTGCTCGTTTGGCTCCATTCAGATATTTCAGATCATTCCGTTGCGATGTGTGATAAGCTTGATAATAGTTCTTGTTGATTTATAGACTCGGTAAATAAATAGAGTAACCAAAGCACTTTTCAGCAAGAGTCTTAACAACATTGGCGTGGCCGTGGGCGTCGGTCGGGATTGGGTTGCAAGGGGATGCAGTTTATATATGCAAACTTCGGATTGAAGGCGGGAAATGGTTATTTTTTTTATTTTTTCGTGAAATGTCGAAATCCTAAAAATAAAGAATAAGGTGGGTCCGATAAAACCGACTAATGCAGAGAATGAAATTTAAATGCACTTGTTACTCTCACAAAAAGATAAATAGGAGAATTGAAGGACAAACTTAACATTTCAGTTGAAATATGTTCTCCCATAGATATACAGATGTAGGTCAAGATCACTACTAACAGTGGTTTTTTTTTTTAAATACCTTCAGACTGGTGTCAGATTTTCTAGCTTCTGACTATCCGTGACGACTGCCAAAGATCTACAAATTACAGCCGGGACCAACGGCTTAACGTGCTTTCCGTGGCACGGAGGAAACTCGGTATGTTAAGATGGTCACCCATCCACAGACCAACCTTGGCAAGCGTTGCTTACCCTTGAAGATCGACCTGTGCGGCTGTTATTATTTAGCCACGAGCTCCTCTTTAGCCATGAGCTCCTCATTTTTAGATAAACTAAAGATGAGAAATATTGTTTTTCATAAATAGGTATTCCCCTATTGGTACAAGAAAAGATAGGCCTTTACTTAGCAGGGGGCGAAGTCAGGCTATGGATGATGAGGACTCAGATGATGTTGATGACGACGCTAATTTAGGAGTGCTAACAAACTATAAAGATATCTAAGTCCTGTCCCCCGCGGCTTCGCGCCCGTCAACTGGCAACTTTTTCTCCTGATAATAAAATAAAATAAAATCTTTACATTTCACACATTAGGCCCATAATATTGTTAGTATAATACACCTTAAATACTATGTTAGTTGCATATTATACAAATAAATTAATTTAAGTATTTACCACCCTCTGGGGCCCCGGGCACACGCACTTGTGCTTGAACCCAGTGTCACACAAGGGGGCTGTCCAGCTTGTGGCTGAGCACGTTCATGATGGTGTTGGCGCTCCCACGCGTACGGAACATCAGCGACGCGATGCGGCGTCGCAGCACAGTATGAAAGCCATCTGTGGGCGCGTGCGCAGACATCGCAGACGCACTACAGCAGCGCGGGAGCCCCACCAGCACCCTGAACGCGTTATTATATTGTATTCGGAGAGCGTTGATGGCCCGCTGCGTGTAGTTGGCCCACAGATTGCAGATGTAGAGAGTTTGGCAGAATGCTTTAAATAGAGTGATTTTTACCTCAAAACTACACCTCGCAAATCTGCGTGCCAACATGTTACAGCGGACCGCCATAATAACAAACACAACAAAAAAAGAATTAGCGAAATCGGTTCAGCAGTTCTAGAGATTTGCGCTTAGCAACACATTCAGCGATTCATTTTTATATTATAGAAGATTACCTGTCTTCCACGCGCTGCAGCTGTTGCATTGCGATTTTATTTCATTAACATGGCATCATCGGATGAGTCATCACACTTCAAATAAAATAAAAACAAAAAAAACCTATGATTTTATTTTTCTGTTCTCCTCTAGTTTATAAATTCACTCTAAAAATAAAAATAAAGTAATGTGAAAGAAACTGTTTGTTTTACACGTAAAAACATAATCTCGTTTAAATCGTTGAACCAACTGTGATGAATTTCGGTCGTATAGAGATCGATTGGAGGAATCGCAAGAACATAAATGTAGATGGATGGAGAGGGAGAGGAAGGCCAAAGAAAAGATGGATGGATTGTGTGAGGAGCGTTAAGAAAAGGGAGTTAGTGATAGTTTGACGGCTGATAGGGCAGAGTGGAAGAAAAAAACGTGTTACGCCGACCCCAAGTAACATGGGATCCAAGCATAGATCCAAGTAACTATAGGGATAAGGGCAGGAAGATGATGATAGAGATTGATTGGACCTTATACCAGGACGAAGGATACTTTTTATGCGTCGAGTTAGTTACCTTACAGTGCATTTGAAGAAGTAATTTTATACCAACTGAAATTCATAGCAAATAGTTTTCTCCTAGTACTTAGGTGATCTGAACGGCAGCTACTCTAGAAGTACTTATTGAAACTAAATGTGTCAGCATGTTGAAGTTGTTAAAAATCCCCTCTCTAAGATACAGCTGAAGATTATTTTTCTGTTGAAAATGTCACTGGAAAGTGGCAAACGCGGTAAGATTGTAAAATGACGCGTGAAATTGTAAACAATTTTTTCTAAATAAGACACGGTTAGGTTGGAAACTATTGAATTTGGATGGGATTTAT
Organism: Ceramica pisi; assembly: GCA_963859965.1. Classification (NCBI taxonomy): domain Eukaryota; kingdom Metazoa; phylum Arthropoda; class Insecta; order Lepidoptera; family Noctuidae; genus Ceramica; species Ceramica pisi. The sequence continues at coordinate 2,908,275 of OY982543.1, forward strand.
TTTACACAAAATATTTATTTCATAATATTTCGAGAATATATAATCTAATCAAGATTTCACTCAAATTTTAGCTTCTGGCTAAATAATAACAGCCACATAGGTCGATCTTCAAGGTTAAGCAACGCTTGCCGAGGTTGGTCTGTGGATGGGTGACCATCTGAACATACCGAGTTTCCTCCGTGCCTCGGAAAGCACGTTAAGATGTTGGTCCCGGCTGTCATTTGGAGATCTTTGGCAGTCGTTACGGATAGTCAGAAGCCAGAAAATCTGACACCAGTACCAAGCCATACAGTGTTACCCAGTTAATGGGTTGTGGAGGTCTGGTAGGCAGCCGCTCCACGTAAAATACTGATATTCAGCTGAATCCGGTTTGACTGGAAGCCGCAGTGCTATTCTGTAACAACATTTTCGTGTCTCGACAGCGGAATCCGAGGTGAGTTTCAAATTCGTATAAATATAAGACCTTATGATGTGTGAAATAAAGTTCACTTTGTAAGTTTAGTCACTCAGGTGAAGTCGATATCGAAATGGTTATTTACAGAATAGACTAGCCGACCCCAATATACTTAGTTGGGAAAAGGCTAGGCAGATGTGAATCAAGATTTATTACAATCTTACGGAGTCTGTCATTTTCCGGTGACAAAAATAAGTTAAAAAATACTCGTGGCATAACTTTATTTTACTATGTCAACTTGGTCTCCCATTTAGCTCCTCCGCGGATGAGGCGACTGACGCTCATTTATCTCATTATTGTATCAATCAATCACTAGAAATCTATCCACTAGGAATCTTGTCTCTGTCATATCTGGCCAAGACTAACCCATTTCAAATAAAAAAAAAACAAACGAATTTAATCAATAAATCCTAATATAGGTACAAAAATTCTTCCGTTACTGAGTGACAGAGACAGACAACGCACAGCCGAAACTACTGCTCGTAGAAAGCTGAAATTTAGCACTTAGCTTCCCTACACTCCGTAGGCTTACGGGAAAAGGAAAAAACGGGATATACGCGTACGTGTACGAAGTCGCGGGCAAAAGACTCCTGTATAGGTTTGCCAACCGTACTCTAAAATAGAGTATTGTACTCTATATCATGTAACCGTACTCTATAATCTATAGCACTAATAGAGTACGCTAAAATACTCTTTTTACACAATTTTTTTTTTTTTTTTAATACAAAACGGGGAAACTCTTGGCCTAAATCTCACCTGATGGAAAGTGATGATTAGGCCGAAGATGGAAGCGAGTTTCACCCGGAATCCTCTTACACAGAGGAACTGGCTATCATACCTCTAACTGCCGGAACACAACAATGCTGTTAACATTGTTGTTATGGCGACAGACTTAGACATGATGGTGGTAGCTTGCCAGGCGGACTTAGAACAAGTCCTACCACCAACCAAACCGAGCAAAAAATTTGCCCCCGCTGGGAATCGAACCCGGGACCTCTGGTCTGAATCAGGTGGTTGTACCACTAGACCACGGAGGCGGTTAGTGTCACCTGTTTAGCACCACCCGGGGACCACGTGTAGGGATTCGCTGAAGGGTATTCTCCTACGGACGCGGGTGACTCGGCCCCCAAAAATACTATTTTTACTAAACTAGTGCCAGTCATATAATATTATGCAAAAACCCATAATCAAAACCAAAAAAAGTCGACTATTTACTGTTAATATGTTGGTATCCCCAATTCCTCAAACCACATTCGGACATTCGTGAACGCAGCCACTAATGTCATTTCATTGTGTCAAAAGTGTCAATGTCATGTCACAAGTTGTTTTGAGATGAGAAGTCTTTGAGGTTAGTTTTGTTTCCACTGTGTTGTGACTTTGTTTTTTGTTTGTTTGGAATACTTTTATCCAATTCGTAATGGATGACATGATCGACGAAAATGATAACGCCGATGAAGAATCCGGTGCTCATAATGATAACGCAAGCTTGCAGTTTGCACACCTAAAAAGCGAAAAGTTCATAAATTTAGAGTTAGAATGTTTGGACTCATACAATTATTTTAAAAACAATGAAAAATTGTTATGTGCTGCAAAGGGTACAAAAAAATACGTTTTTAAAAATATAAAATAAATGATACTCTTTTTTTTTAAGTCTATACTCTTTATTTACCTTCTTTGAAATCAGATATACTTACCTACTCTATTTCTGCTAAAAAAAGTTGGCAACCCTACCTGTACCTACTAGTTATTAGTATATTTTCCGACTTATACGCGGACAAAGTCGCTGACAAAAGTACTCTTACTTTTACCTACTTAGGTACACGCCGTTTTCCGGCTTCCGCGTACGGCACGCCCTTGGCGCATTTTTCAGATAACCATCCCATACTTACCTAAATTGCCGAAATAGACACCTATTTTAATGATTAGTCACCCAATCAGCAGCATAGATGCACATGAATCTTGACAAGTTCCGACATGAATCTTTTAAAATACGACGCAGTGACTATTGCACCATTCGGGCCAACTATTGCGCACTAGCTAAATATTCCATAATTATTGTATACCGAAGACTTGATAAAAGTGTGATTCACTAATAAAATAAAATTGAATGTTAAATTGACTTTAGCCACAATTTATGCTTAGGTACGCGGCAAACGTAGGCAACTACATACTTGTCGGGGAAGCAAAATGCTCAGTTTCTCCCACGTAGAGGTACCTCTTCGTAGCTCGATGACAAATATACTATTTTCACCCCCTCTAAAACGCGTCCAAACAACATATTTATTTATTTATACCTATATACTTTATTGTACACCAAATTTAAAATACGTACAGAAAATCTTAAACATACAATTGGCGGCCTAATCGCATTCACAGTTGAGAAGAAACAATAAATTAAACGTGATGATAAAACCCTCAATAAAGTCTCCAACTGAAATCTGAATCTTCTAGGCAAGCGTACTCCATCTTAGACCGCATCATCGCTTACCATCAAAATTCAAAATTCAAGCATTTATTTCAATTAAACCATTTACAGGCACTTTTGAATTGTCAAGGTCGGTCGGTCCAAAAAGTTGAAGCTATTTGCACGTTCCAAAGCGTAAATCTCTATGGAGAAGAACGTGCAAGAAACTCCACGGACACTCTTTTAAAAATAATATTTTTTTACAAAGATTTATTTACATCGGGTTGAAATTATACATATCTACATGTGAGATTTTATTTTTAATTATCTTCCAAAGAATGTTGACTCAGGAAACTATAGGAACAGTCACCACACTGTCATGTTTTCGCCATTTCCATAAAACCAGAGGAAATAAAAACGAAACGGCTTCTCAGATTAATTTGATTTATATTCATGACAATCGGAAGACGGCAATTGGCACACATGTTTAAAGTTCCGAGATTTCGGAAAAACACTTAACGACCATAGACAACCTACGCACTGTCCTTCAGATGTTGAAATAAACAATAATAAATTGCTTTAAACTCGTTCCATGAAAATGCGACCCATAAATTTTCAAGGCTGGCAATTCTGTAAGCTTGCCAAAATCGATCGAGAATATCGCCGCTGAAATCTTTAATTTACGAGTTCCTATCGCTTTCCTGAGAAAGACAGTTTCCTTTTCAAAGAGTAGATATATGAAGATAGTGAAAAGGTGGATTCATCAATTGAGTTGATTCAGTTTTTAGCGCTTTGGCAATGTGATCTGTATAACAAACAGTACACGGTTATCCACCAGCAATCAATCTACTCTACACTAATATCAAAAAGAGGAAATATTTGTTTGTTTGAATTCAATAAGGCTCTGAAACTACTGGACCGATTTGATAAATTATTTCAGTGTCAGATAGCCTATTTATCGAGGAAGGTTATAGGCTACACGCTAAGACAAACAGGAGCGGAGCAATAATGGATAATGTGACGCAGACGAAGTTACGCGGGTCAGCTAGTATTATATAAATAAACATTTCTCCCCTTCCCGTAGGAATGTCAGAACGAATTATAATACATACAAACCTTTATCTTTAATCACTCTGTCTATTTATGAAAACACCATATGTTTCTATATTCATAATTTTGTTATATTCTCAATAAATGCACAATGAGATTGTGCATTTATTTTCGTTTCTTTTCTCTCCCAAAATCTATGATCTGGAAATATATCAAAACAGATAGCTTTCCCATCAGCCCATTTTCTTTCACCGAAATTCAATCGAAAGTGAAATCTTTCTTCCTTTAATGCCAAGAAAAGTAACATTTCTGCCAACTCTTTACCGTATCTTTCTTCACAATTTTCAGCTTTGATCTTTTCGAGACTTCTTCCGTCGTTAAAATGATTACATCCACCTCTTACTTTCTCATAATCTATGTTTATACGTGTCATACCTGCTCCAATCTCCGAACATGAACATCCCAGCGACAGGGAGTCTGCGCCCCGCTGGCACGGCTCCAGGAGAGCGCTCAGTCCGTGTACGAGCCGCTGTTGCTAGCTGCTAGTGTGGCGAGTCGTTGCCTCATTGGAACAGTTGCTCTATGAAGGTCGTATGTTTAGTGTTGCTTTTACTTGAGCTATACTATCGTACCCTGTTTCAGGGTTGGCAGGTCATATTTGTCTATTTTTTTAAGGATGGGAAATCATCAAATGACTTCCCCCGCTCTGGGCAAAGTACAAGGGAGAGACTCTTACTGACTAAAACCCATCCATGTTCCTCATAGAACCCTTGGCGTTCCAGGCGGCGCGGTGACTCTTTCGAACAAATTAAGCAACATATTTATTTTCATGAAAAATGTTTGCTTATGCTTTTGATCTTACTTTAAATGCTGCTTACTGGAACTTTCCGAGATTTTGAATTCTTTGCCTTAATTTGCTACTAGAATGAAAGAATCGTTCATTAACTTTCTAACACCATTTTTAACCGACTTCCCAAAAAGGAGGAGGTTATCAATTCGGTTGTATGTTCTTTTTTTTTTATGTTTGTTACCTCATAACTCCGACAATTATGAACCGATTTGAAAAATTCTTGTTTTATCTGAAAGGATATACGTGCAGATTGGTCCCATTTAAATTATATGAAAATCGGTTACGAACTTTGGATTTTAAATCGAAATAGCTGGAATTCGTCTACTTGGATGATATTTTTTGTCATCCAAGTAAGTAATCGAAATTGCGTATTTTGCTTTTCTGCGATTTTGCAGTGGTGTTGTTAGGTGTGGGGTACCACTAAAAAGTGAAAAATAAAAAACTTTTTACAAAAAAATACAACCGACTTCCAAAAAAAAACACTACAAAGTAAAAAATAACTTTAATTTCGGAAGTCGGTGTCAAAATACGAAGAAACTAACAAAAACACCGACTTCCTAAATTAAAGTTATTTTTTAATTTGTAGTGTTTTTTTTTGGAAGTCGGTTGTATTTTTTTGTAAAAATTTTTTCTAACAAAAAAAAGTGAAAATATATAAAAAAACACGAGACAAATGAGAAAAAATTCTAAGAAAAACATAGTGGAACACTGTTTTTTTTACTATTGATCTGCATACGTTTGACCGCTATTTCACCTGATGTTAAGCGATGATGCGGTCTAAGGTGGAGCACGCTAGCCCAGAAGTAACCTATTCACTCTTGACTTAAAGACTCCCAGGTTGTAGCTATCAGGAAACACAGACTCAGGCAGGGAATTCCGCTCCTTAGCTGTACGCACACTGAATGTATTCCCAAAACGTTTTGTGCGTATAGGTGGGATGTACACCATGTACTGGTGGCGCATCGCCGTACGTCTTGTGGTCCTGTATTGTGGTCTTGTATGATTGTGGAATGAAACGATGTGCACATTGTGAAAGGCGCTCTAGGACTCTTATATTGAGATGACGACGACTAGTAAAGAGTAAGGAAAAAGGCATGTTCCGTCGACCACAAATAGATTGGGATAAGCGCAGAAGTTGATGACTATAGTTTTCAAGCGTGGCCGAGGTGAATCTTTCTTTGCCTAGGCATTACAAGAAAACCTATAGATATACTGAGTGTTTCAGAAGTCGAGGTTTTATTTCAGGGTAATGTTCTGTATCTCCTTAAGAAACAGTACCTACCAAAATACTTAAATGACTTTTATCAAAAGCCTGACTGCAAAAAATTACTGAAAGCTACAAACATATCACTTTATAAGTAGTCTGATCCAGTTTATGGATTGAAATCTTTGATTTTACTAAAATAAATGCAATTCTAAAAAAAAATAAGCAAATGTAGGGGATGAGAAATTAAAGGTTTCTGTGCCAGATTTGAATAGAGAAGACTTAAAGTAACCCAAAGGACAATGGAAAGGGCAGTGCTCGGAGTTTTCTTGCGTCCTCGAATCATGATATCCGCAAGAGAACCAAGGTTACCAACATAGCCCGAATGATCGCCAAATTGAAGTGGCAGTGGTAGGGCACATTACTTGGAGAACAGATGGTCTATGAGGCTGAAAGTTTGGAAGATGCTGCTTTGATGACCTGTAGTGCTATTCTGTAACAACATTTTCGTATCTCGACAGCGGAATCCGACGTGAGTACCAAATTCGTATAAACATAAGACCTTTATGTTGTCTACACTAATATTATAAAGAGGAAAACTTTGTTTGTTTGTTTGTTTGATTGTAATGAATAGGCTCAAAAACTACTGGACCGATTTTAAAAATTTTTTCACCATTCGAAAGCTACATTATCCACGAGTAACATAGGCTATATTTTATTTTGGAAAAAAATAGGGTTCCGTAAGATATTTGGGTTTTTCGGACACAAGGTGTAAAAATCAACCAGAAAAGTTACTTATTTTGCGTACGCTGCCTAAACTATAAAAGATAGAACCATGAATTGTTCTAATTAATTGTAGATCTTATAAATATCTACAAAAAAGTCCGCGACACACTATACCTATCTATGTCGAGTGAGGCACAACAACCACTTTTATATTTAAAAATCTTGATTTTCTTTTAGGACTACATTTAAACGTTTATTTTACTCATGCTATTAATCCTTATCAAAATAAAGTATTTCATCACTAAGTACAGTTTATGTAGATAGTATTTGGTCTTTGAATGATTAAAATCGGACGTTTGGTTTTGAAGTTATGGCGAAATTAAAATATTACGATTTCTGCTGCACGGCCCGTTGCGAAGTGGACGTCACCAAGGCGGGGGTGGGCGTGCGGGAGGGGAGTTTAGATCTATCTATACTATCTACATCTACACTAATATTATAAAGAGGAAAACTTTGTTTGTTTGATTGTAATGAATAGGCTCAAAAACTACTGGACCGATTTTAAAAATTCTTTCACCATTCGAAAGCTACATTATCCACGAGTAACATAGGCTATATTTTATTTTGGAAAAAAATAGGGTTCCGTAAGATATTTGGGTTTTTCGGACACAAGGTGTAAAAATCAACCAGAAAAGTTACTTATTTTGCGTACGCTGCCTAAACTATAAAAGATAGAACCATGAATTGTTCTAATTAATTGTAGATCTTATAAATATCTACAAAAAAGTCCGCGACACACTATACCTATCTATGTCGAGTGAGGCACAACAACCACTTTTATATTTAAAAATCTTGATTTTCTTTTAGGACTACATTTAAACGTTTATTTTACTCATGCTATTAATCCTTATCAAAATAAAGTATTTCATCACTAAGTACAGTTTATGTAGATAGTATTTGGTCTTTGAATGATTAAAATCGGACGTTTGGTTTTGAAGTTATGGCGAAATTAAAATATTACGATTTCTGCTGCACGGCCCGTTGCGAAGTGGACGTCACCAAGGCGGGGGTGGGCGTGCGGGAGGGGAGTTTAGATCTATCTATACTATCTACACTAATATTATAAAGAGGAAAACTTTGTTTGTTTGATTGTAATGAATAGGCTCAAAAACTACTGGACCGATTTTAAAAATTCTTTCACCATTCGAAAGCTACATTATCCACGAGTAACATAGGCTATATTTTATTTTGGAAAAAAATAGGGTTCCGTAAGATATTTGGGTTTTTCGGACACAAGGTGTAAAAATCAACCAGAAAAGTTACTTATTTTGCGTACGCTGCCTAAACTATAAAAGATAGAACCATGAATTGTTCTAATTAATTGTAGATCTTATAAATATCTACAAAAAAGTCCGCGACTCACTATACCTATCTATGTCGAGTGAGGCACAACAACCACTTTTATATTTAAAAATCTTGATTTTCTTTTAGGACTACATTTAAACGTTTATTTTACTCATGCTATTAATCCTTATCAAAATAAAGTATTTCATCACTAAGTACAGTTTATGTAGATAGTATTTGGTCTTTAAATGATTAAAATCGGACGTTTGGTTTTGAAGTTATGGCGAAATTAAAATATTACGATTTCTGCTGCACGGCCCGTTGCGAAGTGGACGTCACCAAGGCGGGGGTGGGCGTGCGGGAGGGGAGTTTAGATCTATCTACACTATCTACACTAATATTATAAAGACGAAAACTTTGTTTGTTTGTTTGTTTGATTGTAATGAATAGGCTCAAAAACTACTGGACCGATTTTAAAAATTCTTTCACCATTCGAAAGCTACATTATCCACGAGAAACATAGGCTATATTTTATTTTGGAAAAAAATAGGGTTCCGTAAGATATTTGGGTTTTTCGGACACAAGGTGTAAAAATCAACCAGAAAAGTTACTTATTTTGCGTACGCTGCCTAAACTATAAAAGATAGAACCATGAATTGTTCTAATTAATTGTAGATCTTATAAATATCTACAAAAAAGTCCGCGACACACTATACCTATCTATGTCGAGTGAGGCACAACAACCACTTTTATATTTAAAAATCTTGATTTTCTTTTAGGACTACATTTAAACGTTTATTTTACTCATGCTATTAATCCTTATCAAAATAAAGTATTTCATCACTAAGTACAGTTTATGTAGATAGTATTTGGTCTTTGAATGATTAAAATCGGACGTTTGGTTTTGAAGTTATGGCGAAATTAAAATATTACGATTTCTGCTGCACGGCCCGTTGCGAAGTGGACGTCACCAAGGCGGGGGTGGGCGTGCGGGAGGGGAGTTTAGATCTATCTACACTATCTACACTAATATTATAAAGAGGAAAACTTTGTTTGTTTGTTTGTTTGATTGTAATGAATAGGCTCAAAAACTACTGGACCGATTTTAAAAATTCTTTCACCATTCGAAAGCTACATTATCCACGAGTAACATAGGCTATATTTTATTTTGGAAAAAAATAGGGTTCCGTAAGATATTTGGGTTTTTCGGACACAAGGTGTAAAAATCAACCAGAAAAGTTACTTATTTTGCGTACGCTGCCTAAACTATAAAAGATAGAACCATGAATTGTTCTAATTAATTGTAGATCTTATAAATATCTACAAAAAAGTCCGCGACACACTATACCTATCTATGTCGAGTGAGGCACAACAACCACTTTTATATTTAAAAATCTTGATTTTCTTTTAGGACTACATTTAAACGTTTATTTTACTCATGCTATTAATCCTTATCAAAATAAAGTATTTCATCACTAAGTACAGTTTATGTAGATAGTATTTGGTCTTTAAATGATTAAAATCGGACGTTTGGTTTTGAAGTTATGGCGAAATTAAAATATTACGATTTCTGCTGCACGGCCCGTTGCGAAGTGGACGTCACCAAGGCGGGGGTGGGCGTGCGGGAGGGGAGTTTAGATCTATCTACACTATCTACACTAATATTATAAAGAGGAAAACTTTGTTTGTTTGTTTGTTTGATTGTAATGAATAGGCTCAAAAACTACTGGACCGATTTTAAAAATTCTTTCACCATTCGAAAGCTACATTATCCACGAGAAACATAGGCTATATTTTATTTTGGAAAAAAATAGGGTTCCGTAAGATATTTGGGTTTTTCGGACACAAGGTGTAAAAATCAACCAGAAAAGTTACTTATTTTGCGTACGCTGCCTAAACTATAAAAGATAGAACCATGAATTGTTCTAATTAATTGTAGATCTTATAAATATCTACAAAAAAGTCCGCGACACACTATACCTATCTATGTCGAGTGAGGCACAACAACCACTTTTATATTTAAAAGTCTTGATTTTCTTTTAGGACTACATTTAAACGTTTATTTTACTCATGCTATTAATCCTTATCAAAATAAAGTATTTCATCACTAAGTACAGTTTATGTAGATAGTATTTGGTCTTTGAATGATTAAAATCGGACGTTTGGTTTTGAAGTTATGGCGAAATTAAAATATTACGATTTCTGCTGCACGGCCCGTTGCGAAGTGGACGTCACCAAGGCGGGGGTGGGCGTGCGGGAGGGGAGTTTAGATCTATCTACACTATCTACACTAATAATAATATTATAAAGAGGAAAACTTTGTTTGTTTGTTTGTTTGATTGTAATGAATAGGCTCAAAAACTACTGGACCGATTTTAAAAATTCTTTCACCATTCGAAAGCTACATTATCCACGAGTAACATAGGCTATATTTTATTTTGGAAAAAAATAGGGTTCCGTAAGATATTTGGGTTTTTCGGACACAAGGTGTAAAAATCAACCAGAAAAGTTACTTATTTTGCGTACGCTGCCTAAACTATAAAAGATAGAACCATGAATTGTTCTAATTAATTGTAGATCTTATAAATATCTACAAAAAAGTCCGCGACACACTATACCTATCTATGTCGAGTGAGGCACAACAACCACTTTTATATTTTAAAATCTTGATTTTCTTTTAGGGCTACATTTAAACGTTTATTTTACTCATGCTATTAATCCTTAACAAAATAAAGTATTTCATCACTAAGTACAGTTTATGTAGATAGTATTTGGTCTTTGAATGATTAAAATCGGACGTTTGGTTTTGAAGTTATGGCGAAATTAAAATATTACGATTTCTGCTGCACGGCCCGTTGCGAAGTGGACGTCACCAAGGCGGGGGTGCGCGTGCGGGAGGGGAGTTTAGATCTATGAGTAATATAAAGTGTCCTCCACACTATTCCGAAGTTGCACGAGGCGAAGTGCTCTCCGAAGTTGCCGAATTCCGAAGTAGGTGTCCACACACTCGAGCAACTTCGCGAGGAGCTCAGTCGCCCGTTCCCCCCGTTCCCCTCACGATAGGCATAATGGATAACGTTCATGTGGCAACTGCCGTTGCAATGTGTACTCTCGCAAAATAAAATTCCTGCGTATTTACTATGCCTGACGCGAACGGAAGTGAGCCGAGTAGTGTGGACAGACGCTTCGTGTTCGAACTTCGAGTCCTTTGACTCGGGCGCAAAAACCGACAACAACTGGAAGTCGCCCGGGGCGAAGCGAAGTTTTTTTTTTTTTTTTTTTTTTTTTTTATGCAAAACGGGGAAACTCTTGGCCGAAGTGCTCTTCTACACTATCGTATTCGCTCAACTTCGATCAATTTCGGGAATAGTGTGAAGGCTACTTAAGGTACACGCGTGGCTCAGACGCGAGGTCGGCTCCCTACGCAGCGGTCGTGCGCGAAGTCTAATAATTTTCATGCGATTTTTTTTAGATTTCGTTCTTAAAACTATACCTAGCAAAAGTTCTTCTCAGAGCTAAACAACAGTTCTTCTCAGAGCCAAACAACAGTTCTTTTCAGGGCTAACCAACAGTTCTTTTCAGGGCTAACCAACAGTTCTTTTCAGAGCTAGAATATTACACGCTATTAACATTTTCTTAAACATTTGAAAATGCCTAAGAGAGCCAGGTCTCAACTTACTAAACATAGTTCTCAAGCACGGGCAGCAAGAATACGTGGGAGAATCTTCACCTGAACGTTCACAACGCCTTGCTGAACAAAATCAGAGAAACTCTCTGGTACGCGCACGAGAGTCGAGTGTCGAACGTTCGCAACGCCTTGCACAACAAAATCTGAGTTATAATATTATAAAGCAGAAGAGTTTGTTTGTTTGTTTGTTTGGTTGAGTACGCTAATCTCAGGAAATACTGGTCCGATTTGAAAAATTCTTTCAGTGTTAGATAGCCCATTTATCGAGGAAGGCTATAGGCTATATGTATATCATTAGGCTAAGTAAAAAAGGAGCGCAGAATTAATGGAAAATGTGACGCAGACGAAGTTGCGCGGGTCAGCTAGTGTGTAATAAAGCTCACTTTGTCACTCAGGTGAAGCTCGATATCGAAATAGTTATTTACAGAATAGACTGGCTGGTGAAGTGGTGAGAGTCGCGGATAGCCGATGAATGCGAGACGCACAGGGGGGCTATTCTCTAAGCCCGAAGTCCGTAGTTTCGGGCTTAGTTGCGGGCGTATTCTACTCCGTATCACCTAAACACTAAGAATTAATAACAACACGATTTGACAGTTATTGTAAAATCGTGTTCTCTTTCATTCTTTGTTCAGCCGGTCGATTCTGTCGACATCTCACCGTGAGCACTTAGGTGGAGTGAACGACAATTGAGCTGTCATGCCATCTTGTTTATATGGTTTGACAGCTCACTTGTCGTTCACTTCACCTAAGCGTTCACTTCGACATGTTTACAGCCGGTCGATTCTGTTGACATCTCACCGTGATCAACAAGGTGGAGTGAACGACAAGTGTGCTGTCATTCTTATCTTCTATGTATGGTTTGACAGCTCACTTGTCGTTCACTTCGCCTAAGTGTTCACTTCGACATGTTTACAGAATCGCACTGCAGAATCGCACTGCGGGTTCGGGACTAATCGTGAGTCTGTAGGTGCAACGTGCGTTGTAGAATACGCCCGCAACTAGGCCCGAAATTACGAGAGTGGCCCCAGCCTATAGGTGGTCTGTGGTGGCCCCCCAGGACCGGTTGTTGTGGCAAGCGTGGCCACAGCGGATGTCTTTCGGCTCATATCATGATGAATGATGATATTATGACTTCTGAAACGTTTACGTATATGATCTACAAACAAAACTATTATTTCACGACCCAGCCCTGAATTTCAAGCCACGTCTTATTGTTTGCAATATCACTATCGTGGGGTCTAACACCTGACCTTGCCGAAATGATAATGAATTAAGAAGCACAAAGAAACATTGGCACCAGCTTGATTAAACTAATTAATGTAAAACATTAATTATATCTGTCCGAGTTATCTGTAATGACTTGTTTAACTTTCTTTGTTTGTTAAAAGAAAACATAACGTAGATAGCTATTAAGGTAGGTAGGTACTTTGGAGGGGAACTCAGAAACTACGGAAAATTAAAGATATTAAGTAGTTTAAAATAATTATGTTGGCGAGGTCCGCCCGCATTCACGTATAATACCAATTCCCCTATAAAAACAATCAAACTCTTTATCCTTCAAGTTCAAACCTAAGCTATACTTTTTAATTGACCGTTCCAAAGTTTTACAAATGGCCAATGCCAATCATATAAACCCGGAACATACAAGAGCATCCCAAGCCAAGGACACACCTGAGCGTCACAGTACTTACCATTTTAGAGATACTTATAGTTTTTTATATGCTCATAAAATAAAATAAAACTCAAAAAGGAATCACACAAATCGGAATTTTAAAAAAATTGCCGCTGCATTGAGAACCTCCACCTTTTTGGAAGTCGGTTAATTAATTAAATATTCTGTCAATCTGCCATGAGGTTGAGCTTATGGAGATATGCGGACAGGTATAAAGTCCCGCATACCTCAATTGAAAGTGGAGGATCCTCCAACGAGACGGTTGCTGTATCCGATGGGCAATTGCCCAGTGGCCAGTAGTTTGTTTGTTTATTTGGTTGAAGGAGCTAATCTCATGAACTCACTAGTTCGAATCAGCGTCCAGTATTACCTCTTACACCTCTTATAAAAAACTAGCTAACCCACGCAACTTCGTCTGCGTCACATTTTCCATTAATGCTCGGCTCCTTTTAGTCTTAGCGTGATGATATGTAGCCTATATCCTTCCTCGATATATGGGCTATCTAATACTGAAAGAATTTTTCAAATCGAACCTGTAGTTCCCGAGATTACCCCCTACATACAAACTTACAAGCAAATGTTACCTCTTTATAATATTAGTATAGATAGTATAGATAAGGATCAGACGAATAAGGAGGATCAATAAGGAGGAGAGGGCACTGCAGGGCATTGAAATGTAGATAGACCTACCACGGGGTTTACAATCATGATAGGAATTTAAGTAGATCTTAGCGAGAACAAGACTATTTTTAAACGACTTCCCAAAAAGGAGGAGGTTATCAATTCGGTTGTAAGGTTTTTTTTTTTATGTTTGTTACCTCATAACTCCGACAATTATGAACCGATTTGAATTTTTTTTGTTTTATCTGAAAGGATATACTTGCAGATTGGTCCCATTTAAATCATATCAAAATCGGTTACGAACTTTGGATTTTAAATCGAAATAGCTGGAATTTGACTATTTAGATGATTCTTTGATAATCGAAATTGCGTATTTTGCTTTTCTGCGATTTTGTAGTGGTGTTTTAGGGCACCACTAAAAAGTGAAAAATAAAAAACTTTTTACAAAAAAATACAACCGACATCAAAAAAAAAAACACTACAAAGTAAAAAATAACTTTAATTTCGGAAGTCGGTGTCAAAATACGAAGAAAGTAACAAAAACACCGACTTCCGAAATTAAAGTTATTTTTTACTTTGTAGTGTTTTTTTTTTGGAAGTCGGTTGTATTTTTTTGTAAAAAGTTTTTTAATTATATTAAAGGAGTGGAATTCCCTACCGGACTCTTTGTTCTGATAGCTACAACATTGGAGTCTTTAAAAAATAGACTCCAAGAGTGAATAGGTTACTTCTAGGCAAGCGTGCTCCATCTTAAACCGCATGATCGCTTACCATCAGGTGAGATAGTAGTCAAACGCGTGCCTATCAAAAGTAAAAAAAAAAAAAAAACTAAGCCAATTTGGGAATCATAATCAACATACCTAACTACATACATACCGAAAGCTAATTTACTTGGCCCCAGAGGCAGCGGTACCAGACTGGATTATCTCCTTGAACAGAGACAAGAATTGATTGAAGGAAATTGTTTGATCGTAATAAATGGATTAATGGCGACCGAACAATGACCGCTGATTGGACTCTACAGCGAACGATGCTCTAACTAAAAGTCTAAAGTACAGTCGCACAAAGCTATCCGAAACGGTCAAATTTTCCCAATCTACCTAGAACCGTATTTCTTTCGTGGTAACGTTGAAAATCTATTGAAGAAGACAGATTGTTGTAGCTTGATGTGCTGGCGTCTGTACAGTCAGCGTGAAAAATAATGTATTAGTTACTGGCTGGCATGGCTTTTTTTTTTTTTTTTTTTAGGGATGGGAAATCCGTCAATGACTCCTCCCGCTCTGGGTGTAGCGGGAGGGAGTGTCAGACTTCTACTGACTAAAACCCATCCATGTTCCTTCATTGCCCTTTGTGTTCCGGAGCCACGGTGTCTCTTGCGAATAATCCCGCGACTCCGGCAGGCGTCGGCCCTTTCGGGCCCCTCTGTGTGCTGACTCTCTTTGAGGCGCGCGTGGAACACTAACGCGCCGTCGACACGGCCTGTCGTCACTAGACGGACGGACGGCGAGCCACCCATAGCTCGCCGTCCACAGGCCCGCGCCTTCGGTGGCCGGAGGTCACCAGGTGGTGTCCCCCGACGCCCGCGGCGTCTACCACGGCGGCCGGGACGAGAGGGTCTCCTCTCCCTCTCCGCCACCTCCTTCGCTAGCATGACTGCTTCGCAGAAGGAGGCAACGGCGTCCCATTCCGTCTCGCTCCGGACCATGGCTTGGACCAAGGCCGGACGCGAGAGGTTGCCGCCGATCGCCGTTTCGAGGACACGGCGGTGCGCCGCCCAAGCGGGGCACACCTGCACAGTGTGCTCCACCGTGTCCTCCGGTCGATCCTCGCAGTGGTGACACCCGGGCGTTTCCTCCCGCCCGATTCGGTGCAGGAACCTCCCGAAACATCCATGTCCGATGAGGACCTGCGTCAGGCGGAAGGTGAGGACGCCGTGGCGCCTCTCTAGCCACTCCTCAAAGAGGGGACTTATCGCCACTATCGTGGCGTGCCCTGCACTGGGTTGCGACAGTCGTCGTCTCCATGACGCCATGAGATCGCGCCGGAGGTCAGTCCGCTGCGCGACAAATTGCCGCGTCAGCGGAGTTTCCCCCCGGCGTAGTACCTCCACGCGCCAATCATGTAGGCGCGCAAAGACTATCGCCTCCAGATCCCATGGCGGCAATCCGGCAAGGAGACACACCGCTTCGCGCGAGATCGTGCGGTACCCTCGGGCCATCCTTAGGGCCATCACCTTTTGGGGCGCGTTCAGATAGTTGGCAGCACGCTGCCGCAAGGAACGCGCCCACACCGGGGCCCCGTAGAGGGCCATGGACCGCACGACCCCCGCGTAGAGCCTCCGGCAGGAGGCGTTTGGTCCCCCCAGGTTGGGCAGGAGCCGCCTGAAAGCAGCCCCGGCCCGCTCCAGTTTGGGTGCCAAACGTCGGAAATGTTCCACGAAGTTCCACCGGCTGTCGAGGACGAGCCCTAGGTACTTCAGCGTCAACTCGACGCCGATTGAAACCCCTCCTACCGTCAGCAAGGATCCCGACGGTGGCGCATTGCCTCGGCCATGAAAACACATGGCCTCGGACTTGTGCAGTGCCACCTCGAGACCCAATTGCCGGATCCTCTCTACGACTGTCGCAACCCCGCGTGTCATAACGTCGGCCGCCTCCGCGTACGACCCCCCCTGTGCCAGCACCAGCGTGTCGTCAGCGTAAGAGATGACGCTGACGCCGCTAGGGAGGTCGGCTCGCAGCACCCAGTCGTAACCGATGTTCCACAGGGGCGGCCCCAGAACCGAACCCTGTGGGACACCGCACGACATCTCTCGCCGGTTCCACTCACCGCTGTGACTAGGGTAGATTACTGCCCGGTCGGACAGGTAGTCCCCGACCACACGACGAAGGTAGGTCGGCACCCGATGATACCGGAGTGCCTCCCCAATGCAGCTCCAGGGCATGGTGTTGAAGGCGTTAGCGATGTCGAGAGACACCGCCAAGACAACACCACCCCGGGAGACCGCATCCCCCGTCGTGAGGGCTCTGACGCGCATGACGGCGTCCACCGTAGAGCGCCCCTTGCGGAAACCAAACTGGTTGTCCGCAAGATCCGGCCCTGTTCCCGCTAGGTGCCCGGCGAGGCGGTCCGCAATGACTCTCTCGAAGAGCTTGCCCACCTCGTCGAGCAACACCACGGGCCGGAATGCGGACGGAGAGTCCGCAGGGCGCCCAGGCTTCCGGATGAGTACCAGCTTCCCGGTCCTCCAAGGAAGCGGGAACTGGCCTCTCTCCAAGCATGCGCTAAAGAGCCCCTCCAGTCGAGGCCCGAGAGCCTCCAAGGCCAGGGCCCAGGCTTTGCCAGGCAAGCCATCGGGCCCTGGGGCGGTATTCTTGGCCTTGAGCCTTCGCACCGCCGCTCTCAGGTCTACCCCAGTCACAGCCGGGATGTCGTCGTCGTCGTCCTCCTGGTCCTCTTCCGGCACCGCAGGCGGCGGAGCCATGGGCGGGGGAGGATGTTCCCCTCGCGCAGGGAACAGAGCGCTCACCACGTCCTCCACGAGCTGAGGCCGGAGACTCTGCGTCAGCGGGGGGGCCCAGGTGCGGAGCTTGTTCCGCACCATAAGGTAAGGGCGCCCCCACGGATCTCTGTCGAGAGTCGCCAGCATTTCCTCGCGGGCCAGATCCCTAGCCCGCAGGACAGCGTCGCGGAGAGCGGTCTTCGCAGCTTTGTATCCCTCGTATAGCTCCGCCTCGATGGTATCCGCATCCGGTGGACGGATGCGGCGCCTGCGATGCCTGGCGTACCGGCGCCGCGCAGAAATGCACGCCTCGCGCAGAGACGCCAGCTCTCGCGACCACCAGTACACCTGGCGCCGGGCTCTTCCTGGCCGGACTCGGGGCATTGCCACGTCACAAATGTCGGACATGGCCTCCTGGAACCACCCTGCCTCATTGTTGACGTCGGCAGGCCTGTCCGGTGATGTCACCCAGGCCTGCACGATCGAGGCTTCCAGGAGGAGCTCCCGGTCCAGCTGCTTCAGAGCCCAACGCGGACCACTCGGGGTCTGTACGACCGGCGCGCTTGAGGTCTGGGTGGAGACGTCAAACCGGATATACCGGTGGTCGGAATAGGTCTCCACCTCCTCCATGACACGCCAGTCAATGACCCGCGGTGACAGAGCGGGACTGGCGAACGAAATGTCCACCACCGACTCGCCCCGCATCCGCACACACGTGGGAACAGAACCCCGATTGAGGACGACCAGGCCTGTCTCCAGAGCCCAGTCCTCCACCATCCTTCCCCGCACGTCTGTCAGACGAGAACCCCAAGCCAAGTTCTTGGCATTGAAGTCCCCGAGGACAAGCACGGGTAGGGAATAGTGTCCGACGACGACACCCAACTCTACCAGAGAGTTGTGGAACTCGGCGAGAGTTCGGTTCGGGGAGAAGTAGACGCCTACTACGACGATCTCCCCGAACCGTGCTGCTACGCACCCCTGTCCCTTCCTGACATTTTTCAAGGGACGGGGTACCGGCGGCGGCCGACGATATGATGGTCACTGAGCCGCTCAGGTCCGCAACCCAGTCATCCCTGGGTGGGACAAAATACGGCTCAGCGACCACCGCAATGTTGATCGACCACTGCGCCATGCTCTGCATCAACAAGTGCTGAGCGCAGGCGCAGTGGTTGATGTTCGCCTGGAGGAAGCTGAGAGGGGCCGTTACTGGCATTCCATTTCAGCTTCCTCCTGCGAGGGCCCCTCTGTGGCGGCAATAACGGCAGTGGCGGCGGTTGCGGCTGCGGCGGTTGCGGCTGCGGCAGTTACGGCTGCGGCGGCGGAGACGGTGGCAGTGGCGGCGGAGGGCCTCCCCCTACCTCCGGATCTGGCCTTGGTGAGCGGAGCGCAGGCCGCGCTCCCAGCCCGGTGGTCGCCTGGCTTGCCGGCCGCCGCACATGCAACGCAGTGCGGCTTGGCGGTGCAAGTTACGGCCACGTGACCGGGCTGACCGCAGCGGAAACAGAGGCCGCTGCGGTCGACCTCCGAGGAGCACTTAACTGACACGTGGTGCCCCACGTGACAACGATAGCACCTCAGAGGCCTGGGCTCCAGCAGCTTTACCTGCGCTGAAACCCAGCCCACCAATAGCCTTCGGCCCTCCACAATCGTTTTAGCCGCCGTCACAGGGCAGCAGACCGTAACGGTTCGCATGCCCGAGAGGTCCGGACGTAGGGCGCCTGCCTTAATCTGCTCGGCAGAGCACCCTCCGGACCTGGCGACGGCGGCCACGACCTCCTCCTACTGGCTGGCATGGCTAACGTTGTCTTGCCATATAGAAAAAATGACAAAAAAATAGCTTACGACCTATTCCGAGACCTACCAAATGTACAAAAAAATAGCCTACGTCCTATTCTCAGACCTACCAAATGTACAACAAATAGCCTACGTCCTATTCTCAGACCTACCAAATGTACAACAAATAGCCTACGTCCTATTCTCAGACCTACCAAATGTACAAAAAATAGCCTACATCCTATTCTCTGACCTACCAAATGTACAACAAATAGCCTACGTCCTATTCTCAGACCTACCAAATGTACAACAAATAGCCTACGTCCTATTCTCAGACCTACCAAATGTACAAATAGCCTACGTCCTATTCTCAGACCTACCAAATGTACAACAAATAGCCTACGTCCTATTCTCAGACCTACCAAATGTACAACAAATAGCCTACGTCCTATTCTCAGACCTACCAAATGTACAAAAAATAGCCTACATCCTATTCTCTGACCTACCAAATGTACAAAAAATTTCATAAAGATCTGTCAAATCGTTACGGAGGAGTTCGATAACAAACACTGTGACACGAGATTTTTATCTATACTAATATTGTATTATAAAGCTGAACAGTTTGTTTGCTTGAACGGGCTAATCTCATGAAATATTTTTTTTCCATATCGGACTTACTGTTCCGATTTGAAAAATTATTTCAGTAGTAGATATCTCATTTATCGAGAAAGGCTTAAGGCTATATATATATCATCACGCTAAGACAAATAGGAGCGGAGCATTAATGGGAAATGTGACGCAGACGAAGTTGCACGGGTCAGCTTGATATTATAATTCGCTCTTTACACTGTGCCTATTCGCGTACATCGGTCGTGGATGTGCAGTGGTCGGAAATAGCCGGCTTATATTTAACATCGATCTATTATTGGGCCCCTGCCGAGCTAATTGCAAGTCGTAGTAACGGATTTACAACATCTAGTAAGTGCTAAACGTGAAAAGGAAAACTTTAACGGAAGCAATAATATAGACCCCAAGTAATATGGGATAAAATTTTAAACGGATGTTTCCGAATGCTTACAACCCTAATCTTTTCAAAGTTACAGTGAACAGGCTACTTCTGGGTAAGCTCGCTCCATCGTAGACTTTGTCTCTGTCAAGACTAGAGTCAATAGAGCAAACCCATCTCAAAAAAAAATGGCAGGAAGATGATGATTTTATTAATGAGGACGAACTGTCTTCATTTAAATGTTATTTCTTTCTTTCTTGTGTAAAGATCCAGCAGCAGTTCCCATGTCTATGATTTTGGCAGTATATCTTCAAGTTGTGCAACATTTATATTCTAACTTCCTTACTTATCTGAGAGTATTGTATAACATTAAATTATTCATGAGCTAATGGCTAAGTTACCTTATGAATTGTGATTATTTGAGATACTTCCGTGCCGCCTACGTGCATAATAGCAATATGCTTTCCTCTCGCCTACAAGATACAGCTTGTGAATAATAAAGAACCTATAGATATTTATATACCATTTTCTAATATCTACCTAAATTCATCCGCCTGACCTTTTAAAACAGACTTGGCTGAGTACCAGTATTTTACGCGGAGCGGCTGCCTAACAGACCTCCACAACCCATTAAGTGGGTAACACGGTACTTCTTGGCAGGACTGGAGTCAGATAAACTGGCTTCTGACTATCCGTAACGACTGCCAACGATCTACAAATGACAGCCGGGACCAAGTGCTTTCCGAGGCACTCGGTATGTTAAGATGGTCACCCATCCGCAGACCAACCTTGGCAAGCGTTGCTTAACCTTGAAGATCGACCAGTGTGGCTTTTCAATCACACAAATCGGATCAGAAAACTCGGAGTAATCGGTGAAAATACATTTTTTTTTAATCCACCACCGAATTGAGAACCTCGTCCTTTTTTGGAAGTCAGAATATTTGAAACCTCCTTATTGTTGCTAACAAAAATGGATGTCTCAAAAATTAATCGCTACCACAAAAGAATCGATTTATTTAATTTTAATGTAAGTACATAAAATGCAATAACAAAGGTGTAATTTATTCGGACACGCACCCACGGTATATCAGACGAGCCATTTTGTCCAAATTTATGTAATCTCGCGACCTTGGCGTCTCCCCTACGAACCGGCGGAGCAGGGTTGCCATCATGATAATTGCTTTTTATTATACTTTTAACCGACTTCCAAAAAGGAGGAGGTTCTCAATTCGGTGGGGTTTTCTAGTTCGATGTGGCAAACCTACTTACCATTTAGTCCGATAAACCTTAATTTCGGTGTTAAAAATCAAAGAATCAAAACTATAAACACCGACTTTCGAAATTTTCGGTTATTTTATACTTTGTAGTGTTTTGTTTGGAAACCGGTTATATTTATTTGTAAAAAGTTTTGTAACATAAAAATGTAATTAGGTAGGTAATGTGTAGATGTGGAGGAGGAGCACATTATTTTGACGTCACGGTTGGCGCAGTGGTTGAGCGATTGGGTGCTGCGCTGCGTGTCGTGAGTTCGAATACCGCACGGATACATAAGGCTATTGTTTTAAATGTGAATTTGTATATTTGTTAACGCACCCACGATACAGGAGAAATTCTTCGTTTGGGGCAAGGTTTCAAACAAAAATACCTACTGGTTAAAATTCTCAAACAGAACCAAAAAAAATTCAAAAGTCATAATTTATTCAAATTAGGCTAAGAGCCAGCACGTTTTGAACGTCAAGTTTTTACAAAAGATAGTCCCCCACAACGCCTGCCCGTCACCTGCACTTCCTAGTGTTTTAGCTGTGGAGAAGAAGTGGCCAACAAACTCCCCAGCAACACATCCAACCCAAGTTCCAGACTGATTTTCAGTTTTAAAGATCACCTTTCTGACTGATACTTTAAAGAAGATGACTTTTAGTCGTATGGTAAATTGTTTGCAGGTAAAAGGTAGCTGCATAATTCTTTCTGATGGCGTTGATCCAGATTAGGGTTGTTGTTTTCACTTTTTTTTTTGTTTGAGATGGGTTTGCTCTTAACCTTAGTGTTGGTCAGAGATGACAGAGACACAGTCTACGATGGAGCGAGCTTACCCAGAAGGAGCCTGTTTACTCTAACAGTCTAACTTTGAAGAGATTAGGGTTGTAAGCGTTCGGAAACATAGATACAGTCACTGACACACTTTTGTTTCCTGGAAAAATACACTGCCTCGGCGTGTCATAAGGGTGATCCCCTAGGAAAAAGCTAGTTTTGCTACGGATATAATAGTAGGTAATAGGTCTGTAGGCACCAATTAAAGACAGAGTTTCCTATTGAAGCAGTTAAGTAAGTAAACTGTGCACCACCAATGATTCCGGTTTGCAAGGAAGAGACGGCGCTATATAAGATTTAGAGCACTATCTCTTTTTCACAACGGAATCCTGATGGCTGTGGCACGTCATTGTAGGTAGGGGGCAGAAAGTACCCTTTTGAAATTTAAAAAGGAAGAATAATATTAGATGAAAAAAAAGCAAATGTTAAGAAATTTGTTATATCAAGCTTCCTGCAGGACAAGCCTACTCTAGTGGCGGAAGTCTTTTTTGGGGTTCCGTAGCCAAATGGCAAAAACGGAACCCTTATAGATTCGTCATGTCTGTCGGTCTGTCTGTCCGTCCGTATGTCGCAACCACTTTTCTCCGAAACTATAAGAACTATGCTGTTGAAACTTGGTAAGTACATGTATTTTGTGAACCGCATGATTTTCACACAAAAATAGAAAAAAGAACAATAAATCTTGGTGGTCTCCACACTTAGACCTGAAACTCATTTTTTTTTTTTATATATGAATTAATATCTTTTGTATTGTGTCTGTTACTAACATAGTTTTTAAGTAGTGTGTATTACTAACATCATATGGATCAAGATCTGAAATAAAATTATTATTATTATTTTTTTTTTTTAAACCCATACGTGTGGGATAGGTCTTCGAAAATGATATTGAGGTTTTAACATAATATTATTCTAAACTGAATAGTTTGCGAGAGAGACACTTCCAAAGTGGTAAAATGTGTCCCCCCCCCCCCCCCGCCCTGTAACTTATAAAATAAGAGAATGATAAATCTAAAAAAATATATATGATGTATACCATGTAAACTAAATTGGTTTGAACGAGATCTAGTAAGTAGTTTTTTTTAATACGTCATAATTTATCGTAAATTGCAACTTTTGTTTATAATTACAGGTTTGTACGGAACCCTCGGTGCTTGAGTCCGACTCACACTTGGCCGATTTTTTTATTGTTTAATTTAGACCAAACATTCTAGAATATCGCCCGCTATGTATAATACATATTTTCTTTTAATTATTTTTTTCTTAACTTAGGTACCTACTTGGTATACCTACATATTGTATTAGTTTCCAAGTCCTCTAAATAAACATGGAATGTAAAAACAAAGTTTGAAACAAACATAAACACCGTGAAATGCTTGGCTAACTGTTTTGTTTCAACTTAGATAAACTACGTGACTTGGTCGTTTCGAAGCATTTAAAAACCTTTAAAAGCAATTTGTAAGTAGGTAAGGTCAGGGTAAAGGCAAAATGGCCATTAAGTAAGTATTCGAGGTTTAAAAAAAAAAAACAGTAGGTAGGAACTTATCTACCCACACTATACGTAACGTGGTAAATTTATGTTTTGTTGGATTTCAAAAAATATTATTTAGATAAACGCTACATTAAGTTGGTAGCTAGTAGGTATGTAGGACCACATAGGTAACTAGAAGTTTCATTTACCTACTGTAGGTAAAGATTGAGAGTGAATTCTGATAGAAGTTCGAGCTAATGGGTAGGTAACAAAAAAGAATCAAAAATTAAAAAAAAAAGAAGGTAACAAAAGTAATTTATAATTTTAAACAATGCATAATTGTTTAGTTATGTAGTATATATTGGCTTGTAAAAGATAAGTACCTACTGGATCGGTGGATCCGATTATTACACTGATAGCAAGCTACAATCTCGCTGAGTGTAAAAGGTTTACCTACCCTGGCAAAAAATCGATATAAATATATCATATAATCCTTATGTCAATGCTCTACAGCTGACCTTGTATACGAACAATCCGCACATCACATCTTGTGGGAGTGTATTCTTTGGCAGACTGAACGTAATATTATGTTAGATAGTATTCAGGTTACATCTGGAGTAGTTTACTATACGGACCTTGTAGAAACCAGAACAAACCGTGCGTTCAGGCGATTTTGCCATACCTATTTTTTTTTTTTTTTTTTTTTAAATTGGCAGGAGTGGGAAATCCTCATGGACGAATCGGCCGCCCACACTGTGAGACGACCGAGACAGTGCCGGACTCTTACCGGCTAAAACCCACTCCTGCCACGTGGCTTTTCCCCGTTCATTTCAACGAGACCTTGTCCTTCTGGTTTTAATATTTCATTCGGTTCTCGTATGTTCTTTTCACGCTTTCAATTTCCTTTCTTGTTTTCTTATTTCATCCTTCATCTACTTAGCCGGGTGGGACTCCCGCCATTCAGACCACTTGACAAATTTTAGTGCTTATGTATTTTTCTTGGACATTATATTTAATTTTTGTATTTTTTTTCTTAGTTTCCGTATATGTATTTACTTGTTTAGATTTTTTATTTTCTAGTTTTTATATCTACAATATTTGTTTACTTAATTATATGTTATCTTAACTAATGTATTTTTATTTGTTTTTCTGTTTTATGTATTTTAATCTATTTACTTACATATTTAGTTTACTTAGCTACAAGCTTATTTTATGTTTGTGCTTATTATTAAATATTACTAAATATTTTCTAAACTTGTTTTCTTATTTTAGTAAATTTTTATTAGCTAATTTATATCTAGAGTATTTTCTTATTTATTTATGCTATCTTACATTTAATATTTTTATTTATTTTCTGCTTTACTTATCTGATCTATTCCTTATATTATATGTTTTATTTTAGCTGTAAGGTTCTGGACTGTTATTGGGGTAATGGGGGAGGGGGTGGGATATACATATGTTTACTTATTTTATTATATTTTTGTTTTCCGATTTACGTATCTAATATTTTCTTGTACTATACCTTCTCATTTTATTTTCTACTTTATTTATCAAATCTTTTTTATTGAATAATTGATTTAACTTGTCTTTTTGCTTGTGCTTTGTTAATTCTGTATGTGTTTTATCCTAAATTCTTTTAGGGTATTTTCTAACACTGTATGTGTTGGGGATTATTATTGGGTAGTAGGGAGAGAGGTGGGGGGAAGGGAAAAGGGGATTAGGGAGATGGGGATTTCTTTTATGACTTGTGTTATTGATTCTCCATTTTGTTTGTGGCAATAATATAAATATAAATATTCAAATTATATATTATTATTGGCATTTCTTAATCGGGTAATTTATTTTTCTACGTTTTAAGGGTTTTTTGGATATATTTATATATAGTCATTATATATAGTCTATATATCTAGGGGGGGGGGGGGTAAGGGGGGATTTCTAGGCGTAAGCCGTTGTCGTCCGAGCCAGGTAGTCCCATTTCTTGCGGACCGGGCACTCCGCACTGAACGCGTTGTGTTCGGTCCGCTGAAGCTTCGAGTGCAAACAGTTGCAGCACTGCGGTTCATTCCCGGCAACGAATTCCACGCATTTCTCGCGTAGGTGCGGTCCTCCGCAGTGACTGCACCTGTCTGCACTCTCCGTACAGAATTTCCGGCCATGCCCAAATGCTAAGCATCTTGTGCATTGGATGAGCGGCGACTGATCCTCCACCCTGACTCTCTGCAGGTCGAGGTAGAGAGCACCAGCCTCCGTCATCCTCTGCCATACTTTGGGCCTGACTTGGACGACAACGTGTGCCGTTTTGGGGTTTCTTGTTCTTTTTTTATATTTTACGGTCATTTCCTTGTCTTCTTGTTTTAAATCTCTGAAGAGGTCTTTGTTTTGGCAATAGAGCGCCTTAACCAGCTCCATACCTATTACTGGAATCAAAAGTAGCTCACAATTTAGGACCCATTAGTTTAAATGTTAATATATAATCCGTGGTGCTTGGCAACTGGGCTTAACCCAGTAGTATGTGTCCCTTGGTGCCTATTGGCCTAGCTCTAATCTGTCTCCTGCTTGATGTGAAGTGTTTCCTACTCCTCCGCTGTACTCTTCTGATTAATTTCGTTGCGGGATCCAAGACAGTTGAATCGTTTCTCCGGGACTCGTCGGGTTTCATTAACTCGGCGTTTTTCTGGTGGTCGCCACTGTTGATTCTGGCTTTCAGGAGCTGCAGTGGTTGGGAATGTGTGGCGGGCTTGTCCCAAAAAAAATAAAAAAAATATCATATAATATAAAAAGATGAAGTTTGTGATGTAATGTTGTGAGTTTGTGAGGTTTTAGGTCACTCTGGATCTACTGAACCGATTTTAAACATTCTTTTAGGTACCAATAGAAAGCCGCGTTACGTATTTGTGAGTGTCATAGACTACCTATATTTCAACCCGAAAAAATAACGCCCAACGAAGTGGACACGGGTAATTAACTAAGTAATAATAAAACTAGCTGACCCGCGCAACTTCGTCCGCGTCACATTTTCCATTATTGCTCGGCTCCTATTTGTCTTAGCGTGATGATATATAACCTTCCTCTATTTATGGGCTATCTAACACTGAAAGAATTTTTCAAATCGGACCAGTAGTTCCTGAGATTAGCGCGTTCAACCAAACAAACAAACAAACTGTTCTGCTTTATAATATTAGTATAGATTGTAGCTAGTTACTGCCAGCCCTAATTCCACCCTCGCAATATTGCAATGTCCACCCCAACCCCACTGCCCTTGCTCCTGCATACCGAACTGAACTTACCTATCTATAGAATCGGTAATATTTGGTTTAATTGCTATAGACAAACAGCTGTGTTGTGTTTTAATATACCTACTTGTTTTTTGATTCGGAGTATATAAATTGAAATGATAAAGTTTACTACCACGAAGAAAATTGTAAATGAGAGATGATTGCAGATGCTGCAAGTACCAAAAAGAGGCTTGTTCAGCAACAAAAACAATATTTTTATAACAAAGAAGATTAGAATAATCTAAGAACCAAATCGTTGCTGCTGATAACTACAGCTGTGCTGTATGTAAGATATTTATCACATTTTCATATCTAAAAAATGTTAATAGTTCTCTTGTTTGACATTGACTGTAATGCTATCTAGTGCTGAGTAGCAAAACTAATTTTGTCGAGTCCTCATTTTTTATTTACATCAACGCCATCTAGCGACTAGTAGCAAAACCATAGTAGCGAACTCAATTTGTCTTCTTGTGTATTAATAGCGCCATCTGTTGGATACAATGTTTGTGAATGGGTTTCCTTTGTTTGTATTTTGATAGGTTTATTGTATTTAATCTCTGGAAGAAAACTTGCACATAATTATGTTTGACCTCAATATGAAAATCATTCACTGATGGAATTGACACAAAGTTTCATTACCGCTGAGCGAATTTCATAGAATACCATAGCTAATCTGTTATGTCGGAAATAAAACGGTTCCTCTGTTCATCGGTTCAACTGGATAGAGGTAAAATAGTTTGCTTGTTCAAAATAAATATTAATCTAAAAAAGATAACTTCAATATTATTCCATCATGAAAATTATTTACAGATTTATTTCGCACTTCTTATTAGTTAGACTTACACTATTACACTGCCCGGTAGTAAGGGAACTAAGTATTTTTAAACGGGCCGCACCGGTCACCCTAACTAGGGTCCCGAACTCTTATTATACCACCCTAAATCGGGACTATTCGGGACTTAGGCTCCCGCTAGGGCCAGTGCCTGCCAGGGTTGCGGAATTTGTTCGAAAGAGTCACCGCGGCCCTGGAACGCAAAGGGCATTAGGAAGAACACGGATGGGTTTTAGTCAGTAAGAGTCTGACACTCCCTTCTGCTTCACCCAGGGCGGGAGGAGTCATTTGATGATTTCCAATCCTTAAAAAAAGGCGCTGAATACCGTGTGTGTGTGTGTGTGAGTGCGCTTTACTTCGAAGCCTGAACAAACAAAAATGTCATCGATCGATATGCATCTTAGACACAGAACATAATCTAAAATATAACATTGATTGGAATTAAATTATTAAACTAAAATGAATGATGAAAATGATGATGATGAAGATGGGTAGGCCTTTAGTGTGGGACGCTACTTGTGTCGATACTCTTGCGCCATCACATCTTCCTAGCTCGTCGTGCTGTGCTGGTTCTGCGGCTTCGGCTGCTGAAAACCTCAAACGGCAGAAATATTGGCCTTATTGGCAACTACATTTTTGAGCCGTTTGGGGTTGAAACTCTTGGACCGTGGGGTCCGAGTGCTCACGGCCTATTTAAAGATCTTGCAAAACACTTTGTTGACGCTTCGCGTGACCCAAGGCTTTTACCTTGGACAGAGGATTATTTAAAATAAATCATATTTAATAGTTGGTCCAGAAAAATATGAATTATAATTCATATTTTTCTGGACCAACTGTATTGCTACTTACTTAGCCAAGATAATTAATTTTACTAACAAAATATGAACTTAATCTTAAAAATGTTTTACCGAAATATGTACCTATGACTAGATCTACCTACATTCAAAGTAATATAAACCCAGTTGAATAATATAATAATTGTCCCAATATTTGCGCGTTGTCCAATTATTGTGCAAGTTGTGCAATCAAGGCATGTTTTTTTATCTGTGCTACCAACACCATGCAAAAAGTTTGGTGCAGGAAACATGATTATAAATACCGAAGCCGTATATTTAGAGTTCGCATTTCTAGCGTAACTAGCCAAGTGCAAAAACGTGAAGTGAATCAATAATATTTTGAACACATCAACCTATTTAATTTTAGAAAGGGTGACAAGAATACTGTTACTATTCCAATCAGTTTAATTTACAATTTCTTTTTTTACAAACTATTCGATTTCTTTGTCGAACCATAAACAAGTTATCATTATTTTTATTTTATTTGGTAGTGGCAATACAATTTGTCTATGGACTGACTTTCATTTTGACGGCTGCCTGCCACATCCGGCCCTCGAACGAAAGGGTCCTTTTTCAAGCGTACGCCATTGCTGGCGTATGGTAGTTTATTTTATTGAACGAAAAATCTAAAACCATCTAAAATGGTGAGTATTTAACGTAACAATTATGTGCCGAAAAGTGTTCCTGTGTATCCGTGCTAACGTTTTGCGCCCGTATTTTTCGTCTTTCGAGTTTAAAATGGAAATAAAATTTAACATTCTTCACGACGGTCGTCTTTGTGGTCCGATGACGTTTCCAAGTGTTGCGGTGATTGATCGGTTTCGGTGTAGATTCGCGAAAATCAGCTACAATAGCATAGATCGTTAGCGGAAAACAAGTCGAACTTAATTCCACCGTTTTCCAAAAATGAAACGTGCGTGTTTGAAGTGTTCCATCTGTGTTGTGATGTTGGATATGTTGACGAGCTGTTTTCTGGTTTGTGCAGGTGAATTTCACCGTAGACGAGATCCGGCAGATGATGGACAAGAAGCGGAATATCCGCAACATGTCCGTCATCGCTCACGTCGACCACGGAAAGTCCACTCTTACGGACTCCCTGGTCTCAAAGGCCGGTATCATCGCTGGCGCCCGCGCTGGCGAGACGCGGTTCACGGATACGCGCAAGGACGAGCAGGACAGATGCATCACTATCAAGTCAACGTGAGTATTCGCGTCACCACATGGTACAATTGACAGCCCTTTGTTTGCTTGACATGGAGGCCGCTGAGCCGGCAATTATGCACCCTTGATCTTGATTGTTGAAATTACTGCCCATTTAGCATTTTGAGGTTATGCTCGCAGTGTTAATTCATACAAATGAAATTGACACATACTTTTAACTTTTCATAGTGTAGCAAATAATGTATTCGAGCATAGAAACAATTACCTAGTATCTTTTATAATTAAATTCTGTTGTTTTCTTTGTCACCCAAATTGTTGTGCAACATAGTATTTACATGACGACACTAGTCAACAAAATCAGCTGTTTTCTTATGTTAATGTAAAATAAAACGTTGAAAAGGAAGCTTTCTACTGGATAAGCTAAAGTTGTTAATCTCTAAAATTGATTTTAAATATTTCACTACATGACTAGTGTTGTGAAATACATGGAAACAGTCAATAATCAACTCAATGCAAACAAAATCCACATGATGAATGTTCTTACCATTAAAAACTGAATATCATTGAAGATCTTTCAGAACGGCCATCTGATCTACCTTACAAAAATTATTACACAATGTGTGAAAAAAATACCATGCTTAACAATGAACATTCTTTCGCAGTGCTATCTCTATGTACTTCGAGCTCGAAGAGAAAGACTTGGTATTCATCACCAACGCTGACCAGCGTGAGAAGAGTGAAAAGGGTTTCTTGATAAACTTGATCGACTCACCTGGACACGTTGACTTCTCGTCTGAAGTGACTGCTGCCCTCCGTGTAACAGATGGCGCCCTCGTCGTTGTCGACTGTGTCTCTGGTAAGTTATATTTCATATTGTTATACATCGATTATATCACATTTTTCTTTTTCTTTTTTTCTTTATATCCCCTAAAGTATAAATTTTGTTTTAGTTGAAGACTGTAAAAAAAGTGGTAATTTAGTTGACATTGTTAGTTCTGCTACTGTCCAAATTCTCAATACCAAAGGCTTCAGAAGTAAAACCTGATAATTTGAAAGGTGATCAACTGAAATGCATTTTGCATGTCATGGTCTTTTTTTTCTAGGATGGCAAACAACATTGCATAAATTGTTTCAAAGGTTGCATGACAGTGCATTTCATGAGTATTGGCTAACAATCTGAAATAATATTCATTCCAAAATTCTAAAAGATTATATTAATTCCAAATGACCAGCAATTTCTAGGCTAGTACATGATAAATTACAAAGTAGTGTCATTGAATGACATTAACTTTTACCAATAGCAGATAAGACCATTTTGTTGATAAAGTTTTGAATAACAATATCTAGATTACATGTGGTGAAATTTTCTAAAAAGAACACCAATATACCTACCAGTAATGAAATCAAACATACCATATTTTGTAAACTCACTTGTTTTAAGATCAAGCTGATAACTGTTTTGATTAGTTTAAAAAGTGTACTCATTGCTACATAAACTGACATGTAAATACCATTTTATATAAAAAATTAACATACCCAGTTCTTTTTTTTTGTTGAGGTTGTCTGTGATCAGTGATCTATCCTTTTAGCAAATGTATTGGAGGTAAAAATTGTAGGAAGAGTGCGACTACAATGAGCAATCTACTCAGTATACAAAATTCACATGATGAATGTTCTTACCATTAAAAACTGAATATCATTGAAGATCTTTCAGAACGGCCATCTGATGTACCTTATAATTATTATACACACCCAGTAAAGTAAACATCACACCTTCCCATGTTTAAATATGTTAAATTTTCATAGGTGTGTGCGTGCAAACCGAGACTGTACTGCGTCAGGCTATTGCCGAGCGCATCAAGCCCATTCTGTTCATGAACAAGATGGACCGTGCTCTTCTGGAGCTGCAGTTGGAGGCTGAGGAGCTCTACCAGACCTTCCAGCGTATTGTTGAAAACGTCAACGTCATCATCGCCACCTACAATGACGATGGTGGTCCCATGGGTGAGTTTACCTGATAATTATATGATTTAATTTGTTCCCAACATTTTACCTTTTGTTTTAAGTTAAAATGCAATGAAATCATGAAGTAAATTGATATCATTTCATTCAGGTTACTTTTTTACCTCAAGTTTGTTGGCAGAAAATCAAATCTTAATTTTGTAATAGTTTTATGTGTTTACTGCCACACCCCCTCATGTTACACAATGCCCCATGGTTGGAAACCAATGACTTGATAATTTTGTACAGATAAGATTAGTTTACCAATCCTGCTGACTGGCTCTTTTTATCACAACTAAAATCTGGTAAATGATTTATGAATCATTCTCACAACAGGAGGCAAGAAATTCGACTGTCATGTTTGGTTTTTATTTAGCATTTCTTGCAGCAAACCTACTTACTATACAAGTACTTGCATGATGGCTGCGAAAATGTGTGTCATTGAATTACTTCCTGAAAAATTAAGTTACAACTTTCATTTTTTAATCTTGAATCAGCTGCTGTGGCAATAACCATAATGATGAAATGAAGATAATAGTAGCTAATAGTGTTTTGATCACTTTTACTTGTAGGTAATTTATGGGCAATCAAGATGATAATTCTGTGGTTGAAATAAAAATCTTG
The DNA here is from genome assembly GCA_963859965.1 of Ceramica pisi. Taxonomy (NCBI): domain Eukaryota; kingdom Metazoa; phylum Arthropoda; class Insecta; order Lepidoptera; family Noctuidae; genus Ceramica; species Ceramica pisi. Next base: position 2,940,854 of record OY982543.1, read on the forward strand.
ACACATTGACAAAACAATAGTTCAAAGCTGGCATTTTATCATCAAAGTGTAGTCGACGGGCGATACGATATTCATTCACGTGTTAACTAAAACACGTGGGGATTTAAAGATTAGGTACCTACCTATTATTGATAAAAGGTTTCAGGAATGACAATGTAAAATAATTTCAAATACCCGTAAATTACAATTTTCAGAATGCATTTAAATTTTCAGAACTTAGGACCACCTCCACGTACTTTCAATGCTCTTTGCTAAATACGTACGTTCGTACAAATGATCCAATCCTACAATGTTTCATTCAATTCCACTGACGTGCTACACCTACCACCTGCCCACGCAGTGTTCCCCCAGGCCTGTGACGTCATACCACTTACTCCAATTTGCGAGAACCTTCGTCTTGCGAAATAATTAGGGGTGGGTGGAAGGTTTCAGAGTTATAAATATCATTTTAACGTCAACGGGTTACGTAAAGCGCCCTCGAGTTTCAGTAAAGAAATAAAATAAATGGGGATGTTCAAAGAATGGATCAGAATGAGTCGACGAATGTTTTTAATAGTTAAAAACTTGTTTCACGGAAGCCAGAGTAATGTTTACCGATTGGTAAAATGGGTAAACTTATTGAATCGAGCACTTTTTTGATACCGCCCACTTTCGTGATTTCAATTCGCTACTGAAGTAAAAAATTGTAAATTCGCCCTAAAATATTCGGGAGAATACGGCAGACGTATTAAATACATGCCTTCATTCAAAAACGTCGGTTAAAAGTTACTCCTCGTTGTTCATCGGGTTAAATAAGGAAGTATGTAAGTATAGACTACGGACTGGTTTTTGGCACTGATGGAGCACCGGCCCCACTCACTCCCGACCCGCGTTCATTGACCACATTTCACGCGATGAAAAAAGAATCACGTCTATCTACATGGCATCCGGTGTTGCAAGCCTGTGTCCCGCCTTAACAATTTAACATCTTAAGCGACTGCTAGAGAAGAAGGCTATGCCCTCAAAATATGTTTTTAGAAATGTTCTTGTTTTAAAGTATTAGGTATACAAAAAGTTGTTATATTCAGCACATTTTGTCCGTAATCATCAAGTCTCCCTGAGATCGAAAAAAAATTACAATCTGCGGAATCACTAATATGAACAATAGAGCATAGTTTGAATACAAACGCCGACGTCACGTTATCATGCTGCCGGCGTGTTTGGTACATGTAAATCGCGCGATCCGCATTGATAAACGCGTCAAATCCGCGCCAAGGTCGCCCAACGTGTCTCTTACAATAAAATTGTGTAATTTTCACATTACGAACACATCCGTCAAGATTGATAACGATTACATGAATTTCATTTCGACTTTGCGATAAATTACGGTTATAAATGTTTCAAATGAATAAATTATTGAAAGTAAATGAATTGTTTTTCTAAAATATTGCTTTCGTGCATCGGTGGTAGAGTGTAGGGAGGCCTTTATGGCGCATTTACATTAGGTCGTTGGCCAATTCGGTTGCAGCCCGAATACGGTCACCGATTAGTGAAAGGCTTTTCGTTTCGCCGTATTCGGCCACAGCCCGCATTCGGGCGCATACTGTTTTCGGTGACAGAACACGGCTGATTTGTTGACACGCGCCCCTCATTGTTCGCCTGCACGCCTGAATGCGGTCGCCGAATTCGGTAAACCATCAACTTCGAATATCGACTTTTGCAAACAGACAGTCCAATTCGATTTGAACGCGATGAATGTAAACGCGCCTTTAGTAACTTTGACATACATAAGTGCTGATTCAGTTTTGTTAGTATGAAACACAAATTACTTTGCAAAGATGTTAAATTAGTTATAAGAAAAGAGAAAAATTGTTTCTACGATAGAAATATATATTTACTGCATCACTGCCTTGGAGGTCTTAACACTCATAACATTCCACAGGTCAGTGATCTTGAGCTTACGACACCGGCCCCGCCAAGATCGATATATTTTATTAATTTACATAGACAATGTCCTCTGTAAATACATAAATAAAGGATTAATGGTTTATTCGGTATAATTAATATCGTGACTATAGAATATAGTTCAATGGATATACAATTTTGGAGTAGGATTTTGCATTGCAATTTGCAATGCTATTGACAGTTTTAAAATACCTGTAATAACGGGCTAAGGCTGCGTTGCCACCAGAGATGTACGAAAATGCGTAGCGATAGATGCTTTAGAAACAGAGTCATTACCTAGCCTCGCTCAGCGCAAGCGATTATATTGGTTCTTGTCAAGCACATCCCTCGCTAGGCAACCTCGCACATTTGTGGTCTCACGCAGCCTAGACTAGTACCGCGTAATAAATAGCGAGCTAGTAGTAGTTGTAGATTATGCCGATGTGGCGGTCCGTCGCCATTTTGAGAGCCTTTGACTTTCAGGAACATATTGCTAGGGCTTATTCGTCCCATTGATACTGGGTTAAGCATTTAATGCTATACACCAGCGGCAGACCGGGACGAACATAAACTCTCAACTTGGATTGGTGAATTGATCACTGTTGACTCTTCACAACGGTTGTTGAGATACATTTCAATGCATCGAACTAGACCTAAGATTTACCTTCGATAAACAACTTTTCGTACCTTAGTTTCGTGAACCGTTTATTACCTTATTGAGTTTGTAGGAAATTAAGAACACTATTTAGGAATTAGTGCGGTGGAGAGACCTGCATTCTCAACTTCTTTCAATTTCCTAATTAGATTTCTTACAAATTGAATAGTGTAATAAGCGCTTAAGACACAAAAAAAAGCTTTGAAAGCATGACATACTATTCTAAACTACTCACTCAATAGATGATGATAAAGGACTGAAAATAGGAAAGCGTTCTAAAAAATCGTTACTAAAACAGTTACGAGCCAAAAACGTGCTTCATTCAGCAGGATTCGTAAATTTCATCAGTATTTTCTTTCTGAGAGCCAATTGTCGTATTTTAGGAGCATTCGCATTGTTGATGGAAGCTGTCAAAACCACCTCGAATTCCCGACAAATTTTTCGCTAAGATATCGCGACTTGAATTTTAATTACTTTTTTAAGTACGACAATTGGCTTTCTGATTATGGTTAAACCCAGCGATATACCCAACATCCGTTCCGTTAATCCAGGTGAGGTCCGTGTGGACCCCAGCAAGGGTTCCGTCGGTTTCGGTTCCGGTCTCCACGGCTGGGCCTTCACCCTCAAGCAGTTCGCCGAGATGTACGCTGACAAATTCAAGATCGACCTTGTCAAGCTTATGAACAGGTACGTCCTACTTTACACTTTCAGGAGGCTGGGTTTAAAAGATTACAGTAGAACACAGTATTTCAAAATTCGCAATTAGATACTTACGCTTGAATTGACCGATGAGGGTCTGTCCATTACAGCGGATCGGAGAAACAGAAAAATTAACCAATCATGGTAGTCAAAATGTCAGTAACTTGCGTGGTGCGGAGATTTTATGCAATTTCATTGGTTAAAATTTCTTAGTTTATCCGCTCCCCTGTAATGGACAGGCACCGTTAAACTATGTATGCGTACCCAAGATATTACCTAGGTCAAAATATGTACATAGAACTTTTTCGAAAGAAAGCGATTTTTCACTTCTATAGAAAACTAGCCTATTTTGAGGCCGGCTTGACTCGTCATTTTTCGCAAGGCGTGTCTGATGCTATGCTATAGGAGATTCGCTAAAACAAGTCTTACTACTGAGTGAACGCGATTGGTAGTTTGAAACTGTTACGTAACTTAAAACTGGTAGTCTGAATAGTTTTGAAAAGTTAACCGTAATCATTTTGAGGTTATAATTGTGTTTGAACACGTGTTCATCACTCACGAGTATGGAAATGAAATCCGAAAATAGCGGACGAAAGTCGGGGTTCGAAGAAATTACCCAAGTTATAAATAACTTTTAAATTTTCAACAGTCTTTTAACTTAAGTTTTAATACAACTTCACTTCGTCCTTCGCGAACTTTCTATTCAATTAACCGCCAGGTCTCAAATGCAGCATTGCAGATGCACGTGATGACGTGTAGCGCGCATTGATTCGTTCGTACACGCGACCACGTCTACAACGGCTGCAGCTATAGCCGCGCTGATACGAACCTTATGTCCTTGGAATAGGCTTTATCTTGTATTGCAGTTTCAGCGATTGTGATTACTTGAATGATTTTCCTGATCATTATTAGCTTCGAATGCGTTGTTATTTTGCGGTTACGGTGCTTTATTTGTTTTTGAATGTAGCAGAACGCGTTCATCCACGAGAAGTGTTTTCATTTCACTGGCTACTTTTTCTTGACCTATTTATTTATGTAGACTTCATGAACAATGATACAAAGTACATGGTACAAGTACTTCTAGTCTAATGGAGTAACAATTTATTTGGCCAAGACAAGCCATAATAGCTTTCGTCCCATTGATACTGGGTTAAGCATTTAATGCTATACACCAGCGGCAGACCGGGACGAACATCAAATCTCAAATGAAATGGTGGATAGCTCTATGTGGGCTATCTTTTATGATTGTTGAGATACATCTTGTTGCTATGAAACAAAAAACTATTTAAGCGGTGACGTCATCGTCGGAAATCGAGAAAAAAACTTGTGGCATCGAGATAGATTAGTAAATTAAAAGTACACAATGGTAATGATGTTAGGTAGCGGATGCGAGCGCGGTCGCAATTTGTTTCTGTAAAGATTTTGAATTTGTGCTTCAGAAGGATAAAAGCTATTTAAGAACACTTGAGTTTTCAAGGGTTCACTCTGCCAAAGCATATCTTACGCAATAATATCAACACCAATGTAAATTTAGGTCTGAGCAGGACTCGATAGTCGACGCTCCATCCATATCGTGTTCTCATCGACTTATTCATCGTTCCCTACACTTCATCGTATCATATTATTCCAATTATTTTTGTCGGGCAACTGACGCGTTCTTCCCAATACTACTATTTTACCTAGTCATCGTTCTCTAAATAGCAAAAATACTTACCCTCGACCTATCCTACAGGCTTTGGGGAGAGAACTTCTTCAACGCCAAGACAAAGAAGTGGGCCAAACAGAAGGACAATGACAACAAGCGTTCGTTCTGCATGTACGTGTTGGACCCCATCTACAAGGTGTTCGACGCCATCATGAACTTCAAGAAAGAAGAGATCGACGGTCTGCTCACCAAGATTGGTGTCACCCTCAAGCACGAGGATTCTGACAAGGACGGCAAGGCCCTCCTAAAGGTAAGAACATTCTCGAGGGCATAGTAACTTAAACTTCGATCTGTCAAAATCACGCCACGATTTTGATAGTATGAAGCAAAAAGTTTCTTTTAGTACAGAGTTCGACGGGTGCTTCTCTGTGCTATCGTAACCACGTACACTGGCAGAATAGTCTGAACCGGCTCAGTTGCCGTAGAAGGAAAAGAACGTGTGTATTTTTGATGAGATTATGAATGAGATTTGCTTTGATATTATCCTGTATCAACTAACACTTGACTGATATATACAGTAAGGACAATGCTTCTACAATCTTAGCCTTTTGTTTGACGTGAACCAAAATACGAATGTTTCCCAAACATCCAGCTTTTTTCAACAACAATTTAATTGAAGGGGGCGCAAAGAAACCTAAAATTTAATATATGTGATTACAAAGTAAATTCTATGAAAAAGTTATGCTAATTCAATTGAGTCCCAAGTGTTGCCAGTTACTTACAATAAGAAACTGGGTGTCAAAGAGGACTAAACAGTATACTTCGTACCGGAATTGGTTGTAAGTTTCCATAACCTGCAACCCCATAAATGTATGAGACATTTTAACCATTAAAAATAATTTTATTCATTTATAACTTTGAATTTACAAAAGAATAACTAACTCGTGTGTGTTGTAGGACTATTATAAGCTGGGTAACATTCAATCTTTTTATAGATAGGTGCTTGAACACTTGAGCACCTTCAATGTAAGAGGCTCTTCATTCAACCTGTCTGTCTGTTGTGCAGGTGGTGATGCGTAGCTGGCTGCCGGCCGGCGAGGCTCTGCTGCAGATGATAGCCATCCACCTGCCGTCCCCCGTGGTGGCGCAGAAGTACCGTATGGAGATGTTGTACGAGGGACCCCACGACGATGAGGCCGCTATTGGTATCAAGGTAAATTATCAACCGCTTAGCACATTTTATTTATTTAAATCACGTAACAGGACGCTCGCCTCGTTGCAATTATAATTTTAATATTTGAATACAACTAATATCAGTGTTTAAATAGTACTGAATAATGTAGACTGATTCAAATGAACAAAAAATTGCGATTTCAGTTCTGTGACATTCAAAAACACAAAAAAAAGTGTGGAAAAATACACTTGCATATTTTTTTCAAGTGTTATCATCTTGTGCTAGAGCATTCTTTTATTTCCATCGGATTTAAAAAACTTCTCATTAGGAAACGCAATTTATTATTTTTTATTAAATCCTTGGCACTTTTGATACTAATAATTTCTGTCTTTAGACCTGCGACCCCGAAGCACCCCTGATGATGTACGTGAGCAAGATGGTGCCGACCTCCGACAAGGGTCGTTTCTACGCCTTCGGACGTGTGTTCTCCGGCAAGGTCATCACCGGACAGAAGGCCCGCATCATGGGACCCAACTTCACCCCCGGCAAGAAAGAGGTAAGGCAGCCACAATCTAGAATTTAAAAAAAATATTGAAAATGCGATTACTTAAGGTTTTAAAATAATTTTATAGCGCGAGTTTAACGCGTCATAGTTAGGAATTTCTCTTGTATTGTGTATACGTGTGCGGGAATCGATACCGCGACACGCAGCATGACAGCAAATCGCTCAACCACTGCCCCAACCGTGCCGACAATAGTTAAACGAAAGATCTGTTCCGAATCTTACTTTCTTCGAGGATACATCTTACTAACACGAAACTTGCTTTCATAGGACGTGTACGAGAAGACCATCCAGCGTACCATCCTCATGATGGGTCGTTACGTGGAGGCCATCGAGGATGTACCCTGCGGTAACATCTGCGGTCTCGTTGGTGTCGACCAGTTCCTCGTCAAGACCGGAACCATCACCACCTTCAAGAACGCACACAACATGAAGGTAAGCAGAAGCATTCATTTTAGAAAACTTTTTGAAATGTTAACTGTGTAAGAGATTCCAGTATCTGGACCTTTTTCTACAACCTAGCCAAGCCAGGATGAATGAGGCGAATTGAGGCAGTCAGCCTGGTTGCCATTACTCAAGATACATTTCAGCTTCATGTCTGTGATGGTAACACATAGCTAAAATGCTTGCCATTACAAAAATAAAGTTAGAAGGGCAATACTCATGACTATTGTACTAGAACATTTCTACTACACAACAATACTACTTGGAATATACAAGTTGGCTTCTCCCATAGGTCATGAAGTTCAGTGTATCCCCTGTGGTGCGTGTGGCCGTGGAGCCCAAGAACCCCGCCGACCTGCCCAAGCTGGTGGAGGGTCTGAAGCGTCTGGCCAAGTCCGACCCTATGGTGCAGTGCATCAACGAGGAGTCCGGAGAGCACATCGTCGCTGGTGCCGGAGAGCTTCATCTTGAGATCTGTCTTAAGGTATGTGATAATGAACTGTTCATTTCAGGCGAGAGAACATATTATAACCTAGAAGTTATATTCATCATTTCATTTAATAAAAAAAAATCTTGTTTATAGTGCTAAGATTTTTAGGCCAATGACTAAAGCCATAATCACTTCAGCCACATTTTTGCATATTTGTGTGCTTTTGAAAAAAACACTCATCTAAAAATAGGGCTATGAATGAAGCATATAAAATTAAATGAACTTTAGTTGGGGTTTAGCAAAGTTTATAGTTTACCAGTTAGTGGTTGAAGAGTCCCAAGTGTTGCCAGTTACTTACAATAAGAATCTGGGTGTCAAAGAGGACTAACAGTATACTTCGTACCGGAATTGGTTGTAAGTTTCGATAGCCTGCAACCCCATAAATGTATGAGACATTTCCATTAAAAAAAATGCAAGTGTTCTTTTCCAAATAGTTTCGCGATTGTAATTAACACATTTTTCTTGTTTGCCCTAGGACTTGGAGGAGGACCACGCTTGCATTCCAATCAAGAAATCCGACCCCGTGGTGTCGTACCGTGAAACCGTGGCTGAGGAGTCCGACCAGATGTGTCTGTCCAAGTCGCCCAACAAGCACAACCGTCTGTTTATGAAGGCGCAGCCCATGCCCGAAGGTCTGGCTGAGGACATCGACGACGTAAGGACAACAACATATAACTTGCTCATATTTTCTTGGCCTAAATTGCTGGTACAACGAACTTCAAGTGACCCACATCCGATCGCATTTTGTTGTTGTTTGATAACCTACCTTCCGGCACACCGTGCCGCGCCGTAGCGAGTCGGTCGCTTGTCGGCCGCTTCGCTCTGACGGCTGCGGCGTGCTAACGAAGCATAGCGAACTGAACCCACGTCTAAACGCTGCAGAGGACCTCTATCCTTATGTCCCGGGACTGCATGCTACGGCGCGGGAGATACATAACCACTAAACATTGCTTTTAATTTGCTAACCATGACATTGATATGATTTTCTTAACAAAATATTTCTGTCTCCCAGGGCAAAGTGAACCCCCGTGACGACTTCAAGACCCGTGCGCGTTACTTGACCGACAAGTACGAGTACGACGTGACTGAGGCGCGTAAGATCTGGTGCTTCGGTCCTGAGGGCACCGGACCCAACCTCATGGTGGACTGCTCCAAGGGAGTGCAGTACCTCAACGAGATCAAGGACTCTGTGGTGGCTGGCTTCCAGTGGGCTGCCAAGGAGGGAGTCATGGCTGAGGAGAACTTGCGTGGTGTGAGGTTCAACATCTACGACGTCACGCTGCACACTGATGCTATCCACAGGTAAGGGATACACTTTAGGTGCTGCAGAAGGTAGCTTGGGTCTAATAAGGTCCCTAGTAAAATCATTATTAGGAACATATATTATAACCTGCGTAGAATTCATATCACGTAGGAATATGCATATGATTTTGTTATTTGTAAAATGAAATAGTTAATGACTAGTAAACAATTATGAAATTATTATTTTGTAATATCTTCATCAACGATGAAGTAGGTGAAGCTTTATAGACTACAATAGAGCTACCATTGAAAACAGTGTTTTCGTGAGAGGGATGTTATTTGAACAAACTAGATATAATTATATGTATTTATATCTAGTTTGTTTTTCGAGCAATTTTGACTTTAGTTCCACTGTTAGTGTTACATTTTTGTATACTTTTAGATAAACTGTATAAATAATCAATATTTTTTTCATGCATTTTCCCTAATCGTTGTCTGCCAGTTTTGTATAAAGAAGCTCTATGCAAAACTGTCAGCCAAATGCATAGGTTAAGCAAGGGTTAGGCTTTATATGCAAGTCAAGAAGAGAATTTGTTCCTTCTCAGCATAAGTACAGTTGGCAACAAGATTATGTCGCACAGAGCTTGTTAGCCTGGCTGAAGCTAAAAGTTCTGTCATTTAGAATATAATTTTATGTTGGTACATCAATAACATACTTTTTGTTTGTTGTTCAGGGGTGGCGGTCAAATCATTCCAACGACGAGAAGATGTCTGTACGCGTGTCTATTGACCGCGCAGCCCAGACTCATGGAGCCCGTGTACCTTTGCGAGATTCAGGTACGTGTCCGCTAGTCTATGCATGCTGTGTGTCAGTCTGTAGACACGCTAATCCAGTCTTTGAAGTACCAGTCACAAAAATCGCATTGATTTCGTTAAATGAACTCCAAAAAGTTCTGTTTTCTCTGACGTAGAAGTAATTTCGCGTCTAGTTTACCCACCGATAATGTTAGAACGTCGATTTAAATATAGATATCTGCAGAAAGGAACATTTTAATTGGAGACATACAATTGACAAAACTGGATTGCGCGACTACGATATTATGTATTCTATATTATATCGAAATAAATGTGATAGCAACAGCTATCTAGCTATATGTGTGACCGGCTGCGAATGCTTCCAGCATGTCCCCACGTTTTTCCTGAGCGGGCTAGCATGCTACGATAGTTCCGCCTTTCCGAGACGTGGCAGATTAACAGTTCTTTGTTTTGGCATTGTCAACCCACAAATACCTTGCCTGAATAGGGGAACTAACACTCCAACAAAATTATAACAACCCTCACTTATTGGAAAATTCTGTAATTTGTTGGGTAATACAAAAGTTACCAAATGATTACTGCTCAGCTTCATACCCAATTATGAAAAGTTTGTATCAGTAGCATCTACATTCTTCATGAGAGAATGTTGGCATGATCTTGAAAATAAATTCTTACTATTCCATTACCTCATAAAAACAAGTTCAAATTGATGCAGTATCTGGCCCTTGATATGATATAATATCAAGAATTGTGTTAGACACAGGTCCACCCTCTACAAAAACGAACATAATAATATGTAAATAAATGTCACATCAATGACCACATGCTGTCACTATTTTATTAACGACATTTCTGAAGCAGCTTACTTTACAAAAAGCTTGAAACTAACTACAAAACTTGGTGTGATCCCGTGACAGTGCCCTGAGGTAGCCGTGGGAGGTATCTACGGCGTGCTGAACAGGCGTCGTGGCCACGTGTTCGAGGAGTCGCAGGTGGCCGGCACGCCCATGTTCGTGGTGAAGGCGTATCTGCCCGTCAACGAGTCGTTCGGCTTCACGGCCGACCTGCGCTCCAACACCGGCGGCCAGGCCTTCCCGCAGTGCGTGTTCGACCACTGGCAGGTGCTGCCCGGAGACCCGTGCGAGCCCAACACCAAGCCCTACATTGTCGTGCAGGTTTGTACTCTTTGCTACCATACTTATACATTTCTGCCGATATTTGCAGATTTCGCTGCAAGAATAATGAGTTTAGGAGTCATGTTGGAGGCTCTTGAAAATACTTTTTCGTTAGGGTATCAAATTATATTGCTTACAAAGACTTTCTCTGCTAATTAGTATGTTTGTAGTATCAGTATGGAGACTTGTAAAATTCACCTTCCGGCACACCGTGCCGCGCCGTAGCGAGTCGGTCGCTTGTCGGCCGCATCGCTCTGACGGCTGCGGCGTGCTAACGAAGCATAGCGAACTAACCCGCGTCTAAACGCTGCAGAGGACCTCTATCCTTATGTCCCTAGACTGCATGCTACGGCGCGAGAGATACATTTACACTGCTAAAGCTGCAACAATGACACTAATGATTTCTTGTTCTGCGATCTAATTCGGGTTTTCTTTCATCTTTGCAGGAGACAAGGAAAAGGAAAGGACTTAAGGAGGGTCTTCCCGACTTAGCTCAATATCTGGACAAATTGTAAACGTCGTATAGCTAAAGCAATCCATACTGTAATATATGTAACATTATTGAGCGCGCCTCACGCACTATACAATTTTACGTTTTAACATTATGAATATTTTTATTTTGAACATAAAACGGAATGTATCGCCTCAATTAAGTTAAGTGTTAAGCGACGACGCTGGTCGGACCGTTTGTTACTGTGGCAGGCTGCCGCCGCCACCAAGAGATACTAAATAAACTATTGAAAATATCACACTCTGTTTGATATGAATCGCTATGATGTCGGGAACCATGATTCATTACTTGTACTGTAATTAATTTTTTAAATTATAATTTTTCTATTGTAAACAACCCTAGTGCTTTTTATTTGGCTGAAACAGTCATTTTGGAAAAGGTGAGCCGATTATATTTTACTAAAAAGGGTAAATTCTGGCATAGTCTTGTGATTTTATTCTGCCAGAATTTGTCTCTTTGTTTTCTAACATGCAATAGTGTAGTAGATAGCATTTTTCCTACAAATCTTATCATAAGCTACTAGCGTGTGCCAGCGTCTTCGCCCCCGTGAGCATACTCCCGGAATATATATAACCTATTTACCGTCATAGTTCCCGTGGCATTTCCGGGATAAAAACTATCTTTGTACAAAATTTCATTCAAATCAGTTCAGTGGTTTGGGTATGAAGAAGAGACAGGCAGACGAGAGTAACTTTCGCAATAGGGAATATGCATGAAAAAAGTATTTATGATCTGAATAGTTTATCTAAAAGTATTCGAAAATATAATACTAACTGTGAAATTAGAATCTAAATTGCTCGAAAAACGAACGAGATACAATTATTTTAAACAAATATATCTGTCCCTCTCGCGAAAACGCTGTTTTCTATGGCAGTTGTATAGTCGTCGTGTAATTTGACGTCACATTACATATCGGACTTCTCTTTCTAACTGTAGTCTTTGAAGCTTTATAACTTAATAAATGATGAAGGTATTTAAAAAATAATTTCATGATTGTTTACTAGAGCTAATAAGTATTTTATTTTGCAAATAAAAAAATTGTATGCATATTCCCTATTATGATATTAGTAAGGATGTTATCACAACACTAAAGCATGTTTAGTTTCAGTTTTGATCTTAAAATAACTGGTAACTTTGGTTCACAGGTCAGGTTAACACCAGCACAAGTTGATACAGTGTAACAATAAAAAAGGTAAGCATATTTTACAACGGTTTTTGTACATACGATTCTCACGACAAAAGTAAAGTCATCCAATTTCAATTTCTATTGTTCTAAAATGTTATATTAATCAAATAACAGAAGAAAATGTTTATGAATCCATTAATAAATTTTAATGATGAATATCACAGACCTGTACTGAGTAATGAGGAAAAAAATTATATCACACTGAAAGTATTAACAAAGACAAAACAATGTGTATGTGTAAATGAATACAGTACTCATTTGATATTATTCCTTGCAGGTATTGTGTAATGGAGAAGACAATGTAGCTGAACAAAAGGTAAATATTTATTGAATAGTTTCATAGATGTTTACAACACAGTGTATGAAAAAGAATAGCTAAAATGTCATGATTCATCATCAAATGTTTTGCAGATAATTTATTATACCTACAAGTTATTCATCTTAATGCTGTAACCATGATATATGTAATTTGAAGTTTTTAGCACTTTGTAGAGTCACCTTCAGTGGTTTGTTGAATCTATTTATCAGTAGAAAATGATTAACAGCTAACATCAGACTTGTTTATCATATTTAGAATGTAAATGATTAACTAGATTTTTCATCTCAACTGCCACGTTTTCATTTTAATAGTTTCTATTTTTGCTCTAAATGCTTTTATCATGCACGTCTTTTTTACATCGTTCTCCTCTCATCTTTCTGGTGATACATTATGACTGTTCTTAGATTACAAGCTCAACAGAACAGGAGAAAAAAACAGTTCAAACTGAGAATAAACAAATTTACAGTGAATTATTCTTGTTACAGATAACCATCGCTATGCGCGTGCGTCGAAGGACTGTAATTAATTCGTTATCAGGTAAATAGCGTCACGAGTCCGATAACATAGCCACCAAGTCCTATCGTTTATTTGAAATAATACAATTAATTTCTTTTGTAGTAAACCTGGTTCTGAATTTATCAATACTTTTTAAATTGTTTAATGATGACAACACTGTTCTAGATGCCCCATGATGGTTTAACAAGCTCAACAGGCCTGAGATTGATTACTCATAATAATCTCCACTAACCACACAATAACCCAGTTTTAACCCGCCGTATTTTTATTTACAGATACTTGACAAATAAAAGAGTTAAATGGAAGATTGAAGCAAATTGAAATAGGTAAGAACTTGTTCAGAATTTAACAACTCTATTATTTTTTTCATAAGTATGTTTTTCTTGCAGTTTCGCACCCATGGCTTGTCAGGGATGAATACTAACTGCATCCTTTATTAGCTTTCTATGAATAAAAGCAGATTCGTAGGTAATTGTATCAGTACTTCCAGACACTACCTTTTATGAACATTCCATTTTACTCCTTTAAAAGTATTTGTTAAGATGATGACAACACTGTTCTAGATGCCCCGTGATGGTTTAACAAGCTCAACAGGCCTGAGATTTATTTCAATAAAACCTGACTAATCTTGTGAATGAGCAAACAAACTAACAAACAAATATTTTTGTTTCAGATACTCTTTTGACAGAGAAGCGAGCCATAAGGTGAAACCTAAATCAAAAGGTGAGAACTATGTCTAATTTATTGATAAACCTTGTTCATAGAAAAAGCATTCACTTTAAATGATGAACATTCACAGACCTGTTCTGAATTATTTTGAGGTCAAACTAATTAATTCTGATTAAATTTAACAGAAGTTCTTACATACTATTGTTGTTGTAAACCTATCCACTAATTTAACTATCTCTATTTACAGGTACTCTTCTGATTCTGATGATGAAAACATTTATTGTACGAAATCGTTTTGGCCAATAAAAGATTTTTTTTTAAATCTAGCCTTTCATTTTATCATAAGCCTTCAGGCTAGGGAAGACACCCTACCCCCTACTGTATGAATAAAATTGTTAGTCTTGTTGGTCCAACACCCACTCTGAAGACGATTACAACACAACGCACGCTACAGTATTTCTTTTTGAGAGTTAAGCGGTTATTACACTAAAAATAAAAAAAAATGGTAATTGGCGTTGGAAATTTACCAACGCCAGACAGCTTTATCAGAGGAATAATTTTGAATTTTTGACAGTTCTTCCATACAAAAACTGTCAAACGTTAAAATTCCACGAATAAAAGTTATCTGGCGTTGGAAAAATCAGCCCTTAGTGTAGGGTGTTAAAAAGAAAACGGGAGTGCAAGGACACTGCCATCGGGCGATCGGGTGGCTCCGATCTAAGCCACTATTTTTTTTTATAGACGCGACTTAGGTACCTATCTGTCTAATGAATTTGATTTGATAAAAAAAATGAATGTACGCCTTCTTTGGACCTATACCTACTACGCCTTTAGATGTACGAGTGAGTTGTTGTCAACTTGGTGCTAGGCACCCGGGGTGGACCAGCCTCCTCCGCCGCCACTGCAATTAGGGCGCGATTTCTAGTGTAGTGTAATAATGGGCACCCTGCCGCAGGGACGGCGCCCTAGAAATCGGGCCGGATAGATCGTGTAATGTAATAACCGCTTTACGTGCGCCAAAGTAGGTAGTGGGTAGTGAAATGATTAAAAACTCGTTTTGGATACATATTACGAATAATTATGATATAATTCTATATTCGGACTATTCCCATCTACTACCGTACCGAGGTGGGGCACTAACTAGTGGCTTACCATCCCATAATACTGCTGTCCTAGAAGCGACTAGAGCATTCAATACCTACCGTTACCGCAATTTCGCACTGTTTTTCAGTACCGAAATGCGAATTTCGTGGTGTTAAAAAACCAACCGTGATAGGGAAATCCCCGCTACGAATCGTCTCATGTTGGTCGGGCGGGCGGGATACACTCTTGTTAAATAGGTAATGTATAGGTAGGTACAGTTTTAACTTGACGAAAACAACCAGAGAAAATCAACTTGCAGTCTCAATGTCATCTTTTCTGTCTTTAGATGAACATAAAAAATAATATCTCCACGCAGAAATATCAATTCCAATCCTATGTTAGATTTTTGATAGGTACTCAAAAAGAGATGGCTTTTTATGAAACGGGAGGAACAAGAGATAAATATCTGGAGACTATATAACTACCTAATAAGCATCATATTATTATACCTGTGTAAGTACTAGCTGACCCGTGCAACGTCGTCTGCGTAACATTTTTCATTACTGCTCCGCTCCTATTGGTCTTAGCCTATAGCCTTCCTCGATAAATGGGCTATCTAACACTGAAAGAATTTTTCAAATCGGACCAGTAGTTCCTGAGATTAATGCGTTCAACCAAACAAACAAACTCTTCTGCTTTATAATAAGTACCTATAGAGTATAGATAGTAGTCTATGATAAGCATTCCATCAAAGAGTAGAATTTTCGGCTTGCTGGATACATTTGTAAGAAAACTAGAAGTTATTAATTCGTCGTTAGTCGTTAAATTATGA
Source organism: Ceramica pisi (assembly GCA_963859965.1). Lineage (NCBI taxonomy): Eukaryota > Metazoa > Arthropoda > Insecta > Lepidoptera > Noctuidae > Ceramica > Ceramica pisi. The sequence continues at coordinate 2,956,795 of OY982543.1, forward strand.
TATTGATTTTTTTTCAAATCAAAAATTGTTTTTTTTATATCCCCATACGATTTCGCAATATCGTTAATTTTGCGGTATTACATATCCGATGCCGCAATATCGCAGTATTGAACATATTCTGCGGCATTGCATGCTCTAGAAGCGACTAAGGTGGCCCATACACCTACAATAAAATTGCACGATATTTTTTGACGTGACGTCTAATAAATCGATGAAAGCCGGCTGCACATACGAAAAAGGCACTCATTGACCCGTTACACTCATTGTAACGTTACGCTCATTGATCAATTTTATTTATTCATAAAATAATGCAATCTTTTCATCAATGTTTTGTTTTGACAATTATGACGTTGTCACGTTAAACTATCGTCCGTAAACCACCGTAAACCGACTTTTCAGACATCTGATTCTTTCTTGTTCAATAATGTTGAACGCTTTGAATCCAAACGCTCAATGACCGAGCTCGTGTAATAATGATGAACCATTGTAATTTAGGTCTGAATGGTCAGTCCCCGATTTCGTATATAATTATTGTTTGGAGCAGCCCAATATTTTTTGTTTGGAGCAGTCAGATTCAAAAATATATTCGTAGGGTTTGTCTGGGTTTGGTCAAGATGCCACGTTTTACGGTAGAATTTTAGCCTATTCCGTCCCACTGCTGGGCAAACAAATGCCTGCCTTTCCTCCTTCCATTTTTGCCGGTTCTGGGTTAGTGTGGATTGTGGACTAATCCTCCTGACGATACTTAGGCGTCAAGCTCGTCGCGCCATCTTCGCCGGGATATGTCCCGTTTTTTACCAAGTGAAAAGGATAACGAAATAATTTTCTTCAAACTTTTCGTTTGTATTTGTACTTACCACACTAAAATGTCAGACAAGGAATCAATCGTGGAGAATGCAAGCGTCGCGGTCGAGTCGAGTCGATTCGATATGAGTATTATATCGGCTCTTGCCATATATAAATATAGAATAGAATAGGTGAGTATTATAGTAGTACTCTGTGAATTCGATGTCATTCGTTCATTCATTCATTCGTATGTTACGTCAAAAGTCAAGGCTGCAGCTGTGCGCATGTTTTATAAAACTAATTGGAATCCAGTTAAATAATTTAGTCTCGCCTATTTAATGCTTAGCAGCGCGTTGCGGCAGTGTTCGCAGTATCTCAACAAAATGGTGCCTGAAGTTGTATTCGTGTTGGGTGCGCCAGGCTCCGGCAAAGGAACGCAGTGTTCATTTATTTCTAAAGAATTTGATTTTGTACATCTGTCCGCTGGCGATTTGCTACGTGAAGAGCGACAGAGACCTGGGTCCGAGTACGGAGAGATGATAGAGGAAAAAATCCGCAACGGTGAGATTGTACCTGTAGAGGTTACGTGCTCTCTCATTCACAAGGCCATGCAGAACTCCGGGAAGACGCGCTTCCTAGTTGACGGCTTCCCGCGCAACAAGGACAACTTAGAAGGCTGGAATCGCGTCATGGCTGACAAGACGAAGCTGCTCTTCGTGCTATTCTTCGAGTGTTCGCGGGATATTTGCACAGAGCGGTGTTTGGGACGCGGCGCCGCCGGCAGCGGTCGCTCGGACGACAATCTGGACAGCCTCCAGAAGAGATTCTGCACTTACATCAACGACACCTTGCCCATCATTAGCCACTACGATGAAATGAACATGGTGCGCCGGATTAACGCAGAGGTGTCACCACTTGAAGTGTTTGACAATGTGAAAATTGCATTTGACAACATTGGAATGAAAAGAATAGCAAACTAATTAACTTAACTTAAGTAGGTCAATCTTGTGCTGTGTACTGATCATCAGAGTATTTTGTCATGTCTTAGTAATATTGATGTTATTTAATACACCAGTGAACTTTAAATGCCGAGTTAATTATGAGCAAATGAACACGTCACATATAGCCACTGCACTAAATGGAAATATTGCATGAGATTATATTGCTGCATTCGCTTGTAATTCAAGGCTTCCTTGAACCTGAATATGCCATAATGACTTGTTTGACCTTAGCAATACAGTTATAGTCTGGATCAGCAAGAGTTCAGTAAGTTTCATGAATTGTTGCTGAATTTACTATACAATATTAATAAAAATAGACAAACATGCCATATTTTCATTTTCTCATACTTAGTGATTATCTCTGAATTGCCAACTCATTATGACAATAAGTTGAAATAAATGATAAAATTTGAAATCAAATAAATGTAAACTGAACCATTGTATTCTTATTTTTAATTTGTTCATAAGTTTTAGTTTTAAACTTTTGGTCTTAATATTCCTATTTGATTTTTAAATGAAATATAATTTCAATGAGGTTGTTTCAATTACTGAATCAGATAAATTAATTGGCTTTGTAAGTTGATAAAAATAGGTGTTATCTTGACTAACATATTTTGCAATCATGTTATCAATAAGAGGTCTAGAGTTAATATTGCATTTTATCTATAAAGTATTCACAAAATTCTCAAATGTTTCAACAAACAAAATACCGTATCTCTCTAATACCGTAAGGTCCGATTGGAGCCGAAGTCTTACTATTGTTCTTGTAAAAAGGTATATTTCTTAGATTTGATGTGGTGTGGTAACTATAAAAAAAAATATTAATCTTGTCATTACCTACTTAAGATATTTTCTTCATATTTAATTAATAAAAACTTTACTGTACATGCTTAATTCTGATGCCCTTGGTTAGCAGTTTACGAGTAGTAGGTACAAAGCTAATTAAATAAAATAGTTTTATTGCAATAGCATTTCTCTGTATTCTAGTATAATTGTATCATATTGTTGGATATACCAATAAGTTCAAAATGTGCATTGTCAAAGACGCATTCCTCGATTTTCGTATTTATAGCTAGCCCAATGTGAAGTATGTGTAACACATAGTTGTTTTTAAGTAGATAACGTGGGAGTTAATACAATATTTATTGTTGTAATTTGTTTTGTTATTTATCTATTTTCTCAACACACCGCTCTCAATGCTATTGTCGCATACGGTCACTAGCAGAAAAAACAACGGGTTGCACTCCGGAAGTGCCGGCAGAAGTGAAAACTTGAACATTAACGTTGTGCATTTTAGAATATATTTTTTACGAATTTTCAATCAGGTCACGTGTCTTGACGCGAGTTTAACAAGAAAAGTGCTCAACGCCGCTAAAGAAGTTTTTACTTAAAAAATCTAGCAAAGCACTTCTTATTCTTAATTCATTATTGTCCACCAAAACAACTTTTATGATAGTCATAATAAAGTACCTTATGTACAGTACAAAGGCGAGCTTAATTCAAAGTTGAGTTTTCTCCCAGCAAACCTTTGAGTGATAGAGAGAGTTCATGATAGAGGGTACAAATAACTTCTTGTTTTTGTAGTTACAATTTCATACCGGTAAAAATACATAGAAAACCTTTTACTGGCGCCTATCTAGTCTAAGTTATCATTTGCCACCTCCTTTCCGGGAAAAAAGTTTTTATCACACTGTTTACATTTTGCAGAATCTACATTAACTAAAAAAAAATCCAAATGAAACTCGATCTGGTCGCATTTTGTCTCTATTAAGTACTAGCAGGGACCATTTCAGTTACCCATTGAAAGGGTTTTTCTAAGCAGAATCAGAAATCCATAGGTACGATGTGGGTAACCCTTTCACTGGGTTTCAAGTATGCAACCCATTCAATGGGTTATCATAGTGAAGATAATTATAACCCTTTCACTGGGTTTCAAGTATAAAACCCATTCAATGGGTTATCAATATAGAAGGGATAACCTTTTTACTAGGTTTCAAAGCTAAAACCCTTTCAAGGAGTAACATCTTGATAAGGTAACCTAATAAACGGCTTACCCCTTCGAAAGACTTAACTCAACCAGGGTTGTCCCTGCTTACTAGTTATGAAAGAGGTTATGTTATGACTGTTAGATAACAAACTAACTGCAAGATTCACGTGGCGCGCGAGTGGTGAAACAAAAACCTATCAAAACATGTCGTTGTAATTAGACTCCGCCCTTATATTGTGAAATGGATACGGTGACGGCTTAGAATAATAACGCATAGAAACCTAGTACGAGTGCAAAAAGTGAGGCAACTAAAACTTAGCCTAGGCCCTAATCCGTCAATCCGTCAAACTTAGCCATCAGTACCTACTCAAGGTCACGTTCCGTCGAACACAGCTCGCGAGTAAATAATTGAAAAAAAACTTTTTACAAAAAAATACAACCGACTTCCAAAAAAAGTAAAAAATAACTTTAATTTCGGAAGTCGGTGTTCTTGTTAGTTTCTTCGTATTTTGACACCGACTTCCGAAATTAAAGTTATTTTTTACTTTTTTTGGAAGTCGGTTGTATTTTTTTGTAAAAAGTTTTTTATTTTTCACTTTTTAGTGGCACCCTACACCTAACAACATCACTGCGAAATCGCAGAAAAGCAAAATACGCAATTTCGATTACTTATATGACATAAAACCATCATCCAAGTAGACGAATTCTAGCTATTTCGATTTAAAATCCAAAGTTCGTATCCGATTTCGATAAAATTTTAATGGGACCATTTGGGAAGTTATACCCTTTTCAATAAATCATTTTTAAAATCGGTTGGCAAGCGACGGAGGATTGAGAACCTCCTTCTTTTTTTGAAGTTGGTTAATTACAGTTTGTTGCGTGAAAGGATGTTATAGCACATCAGGAAAACAAAAAAATGTGATAAAATAACATTTCACAAATAAGTACTCGCATTCTATGCACTATTTTTACGTAAATCGATAAATAAAACAAAATTCTAATGGGTCCGCGAGACGATCAAGTGCACTTGACAAGTCTACGTGCTTGAAGTGAATATTGATCGTTTACAGCGTTGACTTGACAAGTCGGGACTTGTCAAGTCAACGCTCAAGTATCTACGGGCTGGACCATACTTGACAAAAATTTTGATTGACGGCACTTGAACCACCTTGCGCTTGATGCGACTTGACAAGTTTTATTAACCGACTTCCCAAAAAGGAGGAGGTTACCTCATAACTCCGACAATAATTATGAACCGATTTGAAAAAATCTTGTTTTATCTGAAAGGATATACTTGCAGATTGGTCCCATTTAAATTTTATGAAAATCGGTTACGAACTTTGGATTTTAAATCGAAATAGCTGGAATTCGTCTAGATGATATGATAGTTTTATGTCATCCAAGTAATCGAAATTGCGTATTTTGCTTTTCTGCGATTTTGCAGTGGTGTTGTTCGGTGTGGGGTACCACTAAAAAGTGAAAAATAAAAAACTTTTTACAAAAAAATACAACCGACTTCAAAAAAAAAACACTACAAAGTAAAAAATAACGTTAATTTCGGAAGTCGGTTGTATTTTTTTGTAAAAAGTTTTTTTTCATTTGCGGCCACTTTCCTGAGCTCAGGGAGGTGAACGACTGCGGTATGTGGACTTGACGGCACCTTCAAGTCGCGTCAAGTCCCTCGTCAAGTGAAATCGTCAAGCACGTAGACTTGTCCAGTGCACTTGATCGTCTCGCGGACCCATAATAACCTAACTTGTCATAACACAGTGTTGCTATTTGTGAGGAACAAAATACCCACATTGCTTTCATTCATGTTTTTCATTTTTGTAATTTTAAAATACAATACTTACTGTTAATTCATATCAAACCCGATGTTTTAACATTGATTATAATTATAACCCATCAAGCATTCTAAACGCATTGAACAATATCTCATTCTTTATGCGATTTATTTCCTTTTATTTTTAAATAAATTGAATTAAACCTTCCGAAAAAATATGTCATATTACATAAAAAATCCTGATTACCTTTTCCAGTTCCCAACAACATAAAATACTTGCCTTGATAGCAAAATAGTAATGCGTCTTCCCATATTTTGTGGGTAACGGCTTGTTAATGGAATCACTGAAAGCTATATCTGTGTGCGTTAGAGGAACGTAGACACATTCGGCTCACGCACACATAGAAAATGAAGTGGACACACGATTTTGCTCGGGTTTTGTTCTAGACGCGGCTTCTATGCGTTATTATTCTAAGGGTGACGGTTACGGATATATTTTTATTTCGGATATCCGATAGTTTCGGTAACGGTTACGGAGGAGCACCATAACATCCCTGATTTTGACTAAAAAGTAAGCACCGTCTATGTACAGTCGCAAGCACAACAGGCTATCCAAAACTGTCAAATTTTCCCAATCAAATTTGAACCTTATAACTTTCGTGATAAAGTTGAAATCCTACAGAAGAATTTTGACAGATTGTTGTAGCTTGATGGCGTCTGTACCTATATAGTGCGGATAATGTTACTATGTGAAACCTTTGCTATGCGACAAGCATCACAATGGAAAATAAAAATGTAATGGACATGCAAAAATATTTATTGAGATTAAAAAATATAAATCAAATGATTAAAAAATTAAATTAGATAAAGATGCCAAACACATCAAGCTAGTCGAAACTGACAAATTTTCCCAATCAACCTTTAACCTAATCGCTTTAGCGATAACGTTTAAAATGTATTAAAGAAAATTGACAGCTTGTTGTAGCTTGATCTGCTGGCCTCTGTTCATTAGTAACAATAGTTAAACTAAAAAAAGAATACAATTGAAAAAATAAAAATAATTAAGGGCTGATTTTTCAATCGTCCAATAACTTTTACCCGAGTAATAAAAATGGCCGTCTGACAGCTTTTGTACCTACGGATAATATGTCATATGACGTATTTATTTTTCAACTAAAGGTTATAGCTGACTATTGAAAAATCAGCCATAAATAAACAAACAAGTATAGGTATTTTATGTTAGTATTTTTGTTCATCTGGCCTGCGTCCCCTCGAGGGGGTATGCAGAAGCTAAGCTATTATAACTTATAAGCCGAGTATTTTGATCCGTAAATAAGCCAAGCAATAAGTAGTCAAAAGTCGTGCTAATTTTCGTAGAATGTGTTTTCATTCTGTGTTTTTTTTTACAGACTTTTAAAGGAAGATTTTATCAAATTGATGCTCTTTTCGGCATAAATCCTTCATTTAAAGACGGATTTGCGTAAGTTTCCACCTCACCTTGCAGGTTCTCTTAAAATATATAATTAGGTACATAAATTTTTCTTATATATTTTGAAACTTTCGTCGTCGCGGTAGGAATGTTATTGAAAGCCAGAGAGGTGCAAGTGCACCCCTTAAGTACCGGCACGCGGCGTCCATAATAATAGACACATTCAATAATTTGGCAGATTTTCCTCGAAGTTTTGAAAGATAATATCGACGCGGCGCGAGCGCTGTAGCCAAAAAGCAACTTAAATTGTACAGTTTCGCATTTTATTAAGTTAAATAAAAAGATAGTCCGTTACCCATTGCGACATCTGCGCTTCACTTCACTCTGCGCAGAATTTAGTTAGGCTACGGTTGCCAGATGGCCGGGAGATCCGGATTTGTCTATCCGGAAATGCCTGTTTCTGGAAACCCTAGTTGAGGCCGACATCCGACATGCCAATTATACAAGTTAATTTGATACATATTAAGTTTGGTTAAGGCCTCTTTTTCTTTAGAACAAGAGGCCTAAAACAAAACATCAAAACATACCTATGTAGGTACCTACATAATTATCAAAAGTTCTCAAATTCATCATAAAACTTTGTAGTAATATATTTATTATTATTTATAAGTAGGTACACAATTATCGTAGTATTATTGGTGGTATATTTTCTAGATGCTGCTACAAATCAAAATCGTTTGTATAAATTGGCATGACGGCCCAAACTCAGCGCAGACTGACCAGAAGGGCAGATATCGCAATGGATAATGGGCCTACTTTTTTTGTTCATAAAGTGCATAACTTAATTTACAACAAACATAAAGTTGGTTTTGGCTACAGCGCTCGTGCAAGACATTTTGCGCCTATTGCACCTTGAAATAAGGTAAAATATTGAATGTTTGCACTCTTTGGTCTGTGAGCCACCTATATGCGATCCTGACGACTTACGATTCTTACTATTTTGATGCGTAACGTCGCTACGATCGTACAGTTTTAATAAGTGACGTGACGACACCAGCCTCAATATTTTACCTTTAATTAAATGGGATTTGTCTTTATCAATTTTTATAGATTCGAAATGGCAGAAAATACCTAAAAGTATTTTTTTTAATCTAACGGACGGATTAAATAGAAAGAGTTATAAGAAAACACGCAATTAGACCTTGCTTCCTTTCTGGGGTAGAAGATGGTAGCTAAGCCTCGGAAAATATCTAGCTTTAATAAGTGACGTGACGACACCAGCCTCAATATTTTACCTTTAATTAAATGGGATTTGTCTTTATCAATTTTTATAGATTCGAAATGGCAGAAAATACCTAAAAGTATTTTTTTTAATCTAACGGACGGATTAAATAGAAAGAGTTATAAGAAAACACGCAATTAGACCTTGCTTCCTTTCTGGGGTAGAAGATGGTAGCTAAGCCTCGGAAAATATCTAGCTTCTTGTATCAAACAGCTTGTCTTCTGTTGGTGCGCTGTTCCTTGGCGAAGGACAGGAAGACCTCCTCGAGCGTGGTCTCCGTTACAGAGTAGTCCTCGATGAGGTCGGGGTAATCCTGCCGCAGCGCCTCCAGCTCCGCGAACAGCGTGCTGTAGGGAAGCGTCTCGTTGATGTGGTAGTGCAGCGTCGTCTATGGAGAGACAGTGAGCTTAGCCATGAATTTGAACCTTTAAGCCTCCACTACACTACTCGCGAAGTTGATCGAAGTTGAGCGAATACGATAGTGTAGTAGGGCACTTCGCTTCGCTTTATACAACCTCGGCTCGTTTCGGGCGACTTCAAGGCGTTGTCGGTTTTGCGAACGAGTCTAATGACTCGAAGAAACCCGAAGTTTGAACACGAAACGTCTTACTACACTACTCAGTAATAATACACACGTAGTTCTAATACGCGAGAGTACAAATTGCAACGGCAGCTGCCACTTGGAACTTTAACCATTATGCCTATCGTGCGTGCGCCAGGCGACTGAGCTCCTCGCGAGGTTGCTCAAGTGTGTAAGACACGTACCTACTTCGGACTTCGGTCAACTTCGAAGAATACTTCGTCGAAGTAACTTCGCGAATAGTGTAGTGCAGGCCTTAAGAAATCGAATTAGTCTGTCAGATAGATTTCCAAAAAACATGGACACGTATTTGTTTTTATCACGTAAATAAATACCATTTTAACTAATTTCCTTTTTTTCATGTTTAGTCATATATTTAAGTAAACTTATGCTAAAAACAAAACTTTTATTTCATTAATTAAAATATAACTTACCTAATTTGAATATAATAATGTGTAACTTTAAATTTATAAAATCATTTAATTATAATTGGATTTGAATATAATATGTGTAAACTATAAATTTAAATATTAATATTTATGTTGTAAAAAACTAGGACAACATGTGTTTCTACTGCAAACAATAAGAAGCATGTATGAGAAGAAGAAACTGTCTCCTGAAATACAGGTACCTATTACATATCTAGCTCAGGAGTCAGGGCTTCACAATGATTGTAATGTATGTTTTTTCAAATAAAGTATTACTATTACTAAACTATTACTAAATACTTTTAATAAAATGCGTTTCAAATGAGAATAGGAATGTCAATGTCTCCACCTGTCAAATGTCTCTTGAAAAGTACGGTTTGCAAATTAAGGGCGGGTTGTTTCAACTACACTTAACGCACGCGTAAACGTTAAAAATGGTGCTAACTATCGTCAAATAAAAAAATTGGGTTGTTTCACAAAATGTCAGCGTTAATGCACGTAAAATATAACGTTTACGTTAACAGATGGTCTGAGCACTCGTTAACGTAACTTTAGTTGCGTCAAATAGAACAATAGGTATTGTGAAAATTCTTTTGAATTCCTCAATACCAGTTCTTCTGATGACTCAAATAAGTGGTGGAATGCAAAAAAAGCTATTTAGGTAGGACCCGTGTCAATAACTTAGCTATTGGGATGAGCAGGAATTTATACCAGAATCTTTTGAAACAACGCTTCTAATTTAACGAACGTCAAACATCGTCCGTAATCGTAACTTTTTGACGTACGTATGTTACGTTAACCAACTGTTTGATACAACCCGCCCTAAAACGGTTGTCATTTGTAGATATTTGGCAGTTGTTACGGATTGTCAGAAGCCAGTAAATCTGACTCCAGTCTTGCCGAAAAATACGCAGATGATGACTATGCGACGGATGGGCGGATGGGTTATAATACAACACTTACTTTGTGCTCATCCTTGAGTGTGCAATTGAACATTCCTTGTAGTTGAACTTTTAATTTGTTCAACTGCGTCTTAGCTTCATCCACCTCTGAAATCGAAACACATTTATTATTATTTGTTTATTTCCAAAATACTAAATCTTAAGTTACAATTATATTGCCATACAACGTAAATATGTGTACTGGCGAGCCGCTTTTGTAGTTTTTACGACAGTGATGTTTGAATATAACAATAATTACATCATGATAACACTTATATAGTATACACTACACACACACACACACACAAAAACATACAGTAGTTTTTATGAAGTGTTTGTACACTAGGTACATAAAAACTTGATAAATACTGGTATGCTGATCTGGTTACACTATGAGCAACTTCCATAGTTGGGAAAAGCTAGGCAGCACACTTCGTTTTATTAACTTATATAATTAACTTTCAAATAAAAAAAACACATCCAAATCAGTTTACCCGTTTAAAAGACACAAAAATTAGCAATTTCCTTTGTTACTTCCCAGAATTTGAACCTCTTTAGCTACACTTTCAGATAGTGTAACAGGCTGTTTATTTTTTATAAAATGAACTGGTTCGATTCCTGGGTAGGAATAACGATTTTTCAAAAATCCAATGATGCAGTTTTAGTCTGTATACACGTCAATGACTAAACCCGCTGCGAAGCGAACGACCCAAGAGCTAAATTGAACGAATCAGCCTGTATGAGACTACGATGGATCTGAAGCAGCTTAAAGACATCAAGGCGTCGGGTGAGGACGAAATTACGGCCGAACACCGGGAGATGAAAGTTTAGAAATTAGAAACTGTTCGTTCCTGCTGCCCCTTGTGGTGTTCCTGCTACTGCGTACTGCAAATACATGCTTTAAGGTGGAAGCGCCAGGGTAGCCCGCGAAATTCAAATATTTTTATGTTTTTTGCAATTTGCCGGTCAGTGTGAAGCTGTATGGTGAACAAAATACGATTCGCGGCCGTAACGTATATTTATCTAAACAATTATACCCATTTTATTTATCAATATAACCCTCTAAGTTCATAGAACTCGATTGAATGACTTTTTCACGAAATAACATTCGTGAAAAAGATCGTATTTTAATTAATTTTTGTAATTTGAAATATAAAAACCAAAATACAATATTTTGGCTATTTTTAACTGAAATACAAATTACAAGATAAGTAATCTAGACCAGGGGAGCCGAGTCTGCTATTGCAATAGTGTCGGAATGGTGGATCATTGATTTTTAGGGTTCCGTAGCCAAATAGCAAAAAACGGAACCCTTATAGATTCGTCATGTCTGTCTGTTTATCCGTCCGTATGTCACAGCCATTTTTCAAAATTTATTTTGAAATATACTAATTACAAAATACCTCGGCGTCAGGTATTTGAAATACGAATTACAAATTACATTTTACAGAAGTAATTGAAATACAAATACCAAATAGGTATTTATATTTCAATTACGTATTTTAATTACAAGTAATTCAAATACTGCCCAACCCTGGTTCCGCCACACTAGCGGGAAAACGCTACAAGCATGGAGGTGTGGTACTCTTCTTTAAGACGGGTAACATTGGTAACATGCCCTAGTTAAGAATTACACCCATGTCACTTCTGAGCCATGTCTACAAGCTGTTTTCCAGAGTCATCATAAGCCGTCTCGCGCGCAGGTTTGTCGACTTCCAGCCTCTTGAATTTAAAATTCTCCCGAACAATAGGCTTGTGTCCTGAAAAAATCTAATTAGTCCGTCAGTTAGATTATCAAAAAATATTTGACCCGTATTTTTTCTTTTGTTACGGAAACCAAAATTGACGAAGTTACGACGCTTTTAAAATTCTCAATACGTCACGCCCTGCCATAAATTTTAGCGGGTCGTGACGTCACGAGCCCCCACTCCCGAGTTTTGATGCGTTTTATCTTTGTCAATATTCATTGATTTACAAAAACAAAAAATACGTGTTCATTTTTTTTCAATACTCTAACTGACGGACTAAATAGTTTTGCAATTTGTGGATGAAGGAAACTAGCCTATTGTCTGTGTAGACCGGATACGGGGCTGTCCATACCACGTCTTCTATAATAATATTATAATGATGTAACATTTGTTTGTAAGTTTGTATGTTTGTAAGTTTGTATGTAGGGGGTAATCTCAGGAACTACTAGTTCGATTTGAAAAATTCTTACAGTGTTACCTAGATAGCCCATTTATCGAGGAAGGTTATAGGCTATATATCATCACGCTAAGACAAATAGGAGCGGAGCATTCATGGAAAATGTGACGCAAACGAAGTTGCGCGGGTCAGCTAGTCGTTCATACATTGCTGAAGCAGCCAAGCACACTGCACTTGCACTTGCTACAGGTGCACTTGTATTTAGCCATCTCCATGACTTTTGACTATAATACGACAAGTAAGTGAAACAAAGTACGCACTGCCCCCCGAGGCGTGCTTGATCTTGAAGGTGACAGCGTGACCCTGCGCGTGCGCCGCGCGCAGCGCCGCCGCCGTGCCCAGCGCGCGCACCTGCCCGTTCGCCAGGATGGCAATGCGAGAGCACAGCGCCTCCATCTCGTCCATACTAGGGATAGGAATGACGTCATTGCATTTTTGAGCTTTTGTCGTCGTCGGCCTAATTCTTTAGGATGTGTATAACATTTATGAATTTATAGATGGCTGCCAGAATTAAATATTTTATAGAGTAAATGATTCTGCATCGATTAATATAAAGAATACCTTACCGATAATTTAAGCGAAATAATTCAGTTTAAAGTCACCATTTACTCAATGTTATTTTTACCGGAGACGAAAGATTTTTAAAAGAATTGAAAAATTTACGTTCTTCTATAAAACTTGTACGGTTAAAAAACTTATTGTTAGTAAGCTAAGACGATTTGCGATTTTTCAAAAACAAGAGGCTATTTGCACGTTCCAAAGCGTAGATCTCTATGGAGAAGAACGTGCAAGAAACTCCACGGACACTCTTTTAAATCATATGATATTTTACAAAAATCTTAGTTACCTACATGTAGTTGCTTCTTCATGTGAGGAAAATGAAAATTAAAAAAAACTTATTACAAGAACATAAAATATAAAGATCAAAACAAGCCGGTGTAGGTACCAGTCTCAACTGACGGCGCCCGTTCACGAACCTGACACATGTATCGGCACCATACAGCTCAACCATTCTGAAGGGAACCGAATGATCCAACACACGCGCCGCCATCAGCGAAACATTTGAATGAGCATGACATGCTCTCAATCACCATGCTCGTTCATGTCAAACAAGTAAAATTATAACTAATCACATATACAGGGAAATTGAAAAAATACCCGAAACCTCTTAGGCAGTGAAAGTACACATGATTATAAGCAACTTTTGTTTTGGTAAAACTCCGAAATCTCGAAAAAAATATCAGCTGTTTCATACAAAATGCAGTATTTAGCCAATGAAAATGTATGAAACAGCTGATATTTATGTGTACTTTCACTGCCTAAGAGGTTTCGGGTATTTTTTCAATTTCCCTGTATATTATGTAAATGGCCCCATGGTACTCACACTTACAAAATTTGAAAAAAAAAAAGCTTCTACTTTACACAAAACTATGGTTGTCAATGACCAAGTAATAAAAGATATATACAAACAATTTAATTCTTACTACAAGTCAGACATTCTTGTAGAGAAAGAATAAATCAATTATTGTATTATGAGAGTACAAAACAAAACAAAAAAGAGAGTGAGCATCTCTTCCAGACATGAAAACGTAACTAGTGGACCCCCGCGGCTGTGACTGTGGAACAAGACCGGCATTTAGCCAAGCATTTTTATCGAGGATATAATCTTCCAGTTTATACTTTACTAGTTTACTACATAGTGTGTGTTTTATGCATGCTTTAAATTTTCTCTCATTCAGTTCGAGAATATCAACTGGAATTTTATTATAAAACTAGCTGTACCCCGCGGCTTCGCTCCCGTCAACTGTCTACCTGTCTACCTACCTACCCCAGTACTCTCTTACTCTTACTCACAGACAATTTGCATTTGACTAATGTCAATATTTATACGATACAAACGTCACTCAATTGTTTTGCCTTCCCAAACCTCTCCACTATCACTTAAACTTTATGGAATGGTATTAAAGTTCAAATTGACTTTTAAGTATAATTACGAATCTTTTGTATGGGAGTATAGAAAAGTGTTGTTTTTAGTATTTTTCAGGCCATTTTTATATTTTTTGTCTCCGTAAGAACCATCCTCGTACTTCAAGGAATATTCTAAAAAAAGAATTGGCCAAATTGGTCCAGGCGTTGTTGAGTTATGCGCTTACCAACATATTTAGCGATTCATTTTTATATTATAGAAGATTTAACACAGTACCCCATAAAAGAAGTGTGTACTTTAGCCAATCTGAACCGAAGTTGATCTAATTTGTTCCTATTTCTAGTATTAAAATTATGCCTGTCACTAATCTTGTTAAAAAGATGAAGATTTTTCCGAACATACATAAATGTAAAAGTTTTCGTAAATGTATTGACAAGGTACCGTCATGATGTTAATATCCTTAAACAGCTCCCTTAGGGAATCACGACGACAGAGATTGTATATGGCTCTGATGGCTCTTTTCTGCAGAACAAATATGGACTCGATGTCTGCAGCTCGACCCCATAATAAGATACCGTAAAACATGATACTATGAAAATAACTAAAATAGACCAGCCTCGCGGTATCTATATCAGTGAATTGACGGATTGTGTTTTCGACGAATTCTAGTTTCTCTTTGTTCAATACTATATCGCAATCACTAATTTTAACAGTCGGTAAGGCAAATCTGATGCATTTCGTTTTTTTTTCCATTTAATACTTAATTATTAGCAGTAAACCAATTTTTTCATTTACTACGTTTTATTAACTTTAATTAGATTTACTACGTAATTTGACCTTATACACATCCTTAAGTCAATTACTGCATGATTTACAGGAGGAAGACACGACAGAAACATATCATATCATTTCATTTAATCAATAAAATTCTGAAAATCCCATTGGTTCTATTAACATTTGGAATTCTTCAGTGGAGATTTCAAATCAACAAAGACTCCTGCTCCGCTCGTGTGGCACATACCTGTGTGAGGTGATGATGACCGCTCGCTGACTCCTCAAACCTTTCCGGAGCGCGGTCCACAGTCGCCTGCGCGCGGCCGGATCGACGCCCGAGGTGGGCTCATCCAGTAGAGCCATTTGTGCACCGCCACATAACGCTGAGGCCGTGCCGAGGCGCCGCACACAGCCGCCGCTGTAGCCTTCTACACGTTGTTGCGCGTATTTTTCGAGGCCTAATAGGGAAACAGAGTACTATGGTAAGGAATGATTTATACTAGACCTAGCCGTGTATCTATACCTAATATTATAAAGCTGAAGAGTTTGTTTATTTGGTTGGTTGTAACGCGCTAATGTCGGGAACTACAGGATCGCACTGAAAGATTTTTTTTCACTAGCTATCGCGCAACTTTGTCTGTGTCACGTTGTTCATTAATGCTCCGCTCCTATTGGTCGTAGCGTGATGTTATATAACCTATAGCCTTCATCGATAAATGGGCTATTTAACACTAAAAGATTTTTAAAATCGGACCAGTAGTTCCTGAGATTAGAGCGTTCAAGCAAACAAACAAACTCTTCAGCTTTGTAATATATGATCAGTTCATCAGATTCAAATATGGAATTTTTCCTTTGCTGATTCGTGTTTTTTTACTTTCCTTTCATTCGTAATGAAAAGCACAGTGCTTACCTCGGATGAAAGACTTATTTAGTCCCTCGAACTATTGACGCCAAACGCCGTCTCGGGAATAAATCAGTTACTTTCAAACCTGGGTTAACAATGAACTATTATGGTAGAAGAGATGGGAACATCCACCTTCACCCACGTCATAACCAGATGAGACATATTATTTTTTACCAATTTTTGTTGATTTACTAACACGTCTATGATAGCATGCCAATCGAAAATTGTTAGTATGGTGAGTGTTTGGTGGACTAGCGACATCTACAGCTGTTGATACTACTGAGCAGCAGGCAGCAAGTTCGTCAAGCAAGGAATCGCTGACATCTAAGGGATTAGACGACGACCCTTTTTATTTCACCGACGAATAGATTGTATTTTTTAATAGAAGACCACGCATAACATTTTACGAATTAGTTCGATTTTGATAAATCTTTTTTTTATTGGCATAGCCTGAAGTTGATCCCATATAATTTTGGGAAAAAAAAACAACGGGTTGCACTCGGGGAGTGCCGGCAGAAGTGAAAACTTGAACATTAGCGTTATGCATTTTTTAATCATTCGTCTTACGAATTTTCGATCAGGTCACCTGTCGTGACACGAGTTTTACATTTTTATACACATCCCAAGAAAAGTTCTCAACGCCGCTCAAGAAGTTTTCCCTTCAAAAACTAACTTTTAGTGCGCGTTTACGGAGACGAGGGAAACGCCGCGTCGGCGGATGCTTGACACGCAAGCCAGCGTTGCCGAAGTGTGAGTAATTCCCCAAGCTGCGGGGAATCTCAAGTTGATTGGGAATTCATTGGGAATTGGCAAGATGTGGGGAAAAAGCGAAGATTTGAGGCTACGTATAAAAATCCCGAAAGTTCATAATACCGAAAGTTTTAAATGCCGATAGTCGTTATATCGAAACACCAAATACCGATGTTCAAATGCCCGAAAAGACGAAATCCCGATGGATGAAATCCAAAGAGCAGCGACGTAGTTCACGCGATTAGGTACTCATAGATGGCAGGCTGTCGAGAACCGAACTAGTTAGACTGGGTTTATTATTAAAAGAAAAATGGTTAGGTTAGGTTAGAACTGTGACCTCCTACGCACGAGCCGAGCGAGCGAAGCGAGCGGTGCCTCGGCAGCGGCCGGCGAGTGCCAGAAATGACTAGATTATAGAAAGTAATATTTTGGCAAATGAAATTATGCGCATAAAGTTCAAATAAATAAATAATTTCACAATTTCTTTTTGATGAAACATAGGTAACCCCATACATACCTATTATGTTAAGCTCCTTTTTTATCATTGTCTTAGAGATTTCGGGATTTTAAACTTTCGGGCACATGAACTTTCGGGATTTTAAACTTTCGAACAAACAACCATTCGGCGTTTCAATTATCGGGAATTCGTCCATCGGTATTTTAAAATTCGGGATTTTGATACGTACCCACATTTGAACATCAATAGTCCAAGTCAACACTTTTTCAAGAAATCTAATTAAACTTAAAACTTGACTTAAGGCGCAGATACCCCACAGTAGCTGATTTGAAATGGCTTGTCGTAATTTTAGGAAAAAATATATGTTACATCTTCTTAACAATTTGATAATTGAAAATAGAAAAAATAAAATATTAATGTACTTTTATAATTAGCGAGGAATCAATAGAATTTTTGTCCCCAAATTGGGAAATATGACTTGGATTTTCGGAGAATTTGATAAATAATTGGTGTTGGCAATGCTTGTCTGCAGTGACGGGTTGGCAGCCGCCGCGTTAGAAGCCATTATATACGTTTGAACTAGCTGATCCCCAAATTGGAAAATATGACTTGGATTTTGGGGGAATTTGATAAATAATTGGTGTTGGCGCTTGTCTGCAGTGGCGGGTTGGAGGCAGCCGCCGCGTTCTAAGCCATATATTTGTTTGAACTAGCTGACCGTGCAACGTCATCTGCGTCAAGTTTTTCATTAGTGCTCCGCTCCTATTGGTCATAGCGTGATGTTATATAGCCTATAGCCTTCCTCGATAAATGGACTATCCAACGCAAAAATAATTTTTCAATTCGAGCCGGTAGTTCCTGAGATTAGCGCGTTTAACCAACCAAACAAACAAACAAACAAACAAACAAACAAACAAACCTTTCTGCTCTATAATATTAGTATAGATTTAGTGTGGGCCGCCACTACGCACG